>CM059428.1:133284997-133943747 GCA_030390025.1 Squalus acanthias
CTCTCTTGTAGGACTTTCTACATGCTGGCTCAAAAAGCTCTCCTGGATGCACTTTAAGAATTCCGCACCCTCTAAGCCTTTCACACTCTGACTATCCCACTTAATATTGGGGAAGTTGAAATCCCCCATTATCATTTCCCTATTATTTCTACACTTCTCTGAGATTTGCCTACAGATTTGTCTGTTCCTCTATCTCCCCCTGACTGTTTGGGGGCCTATAGTACACTCCCAGCAAACTTCTTGCTGCACCTCCAGGAACGCCCTCTTTCTGGATGGCCCCCGAGGCTCAACGTGAGCATATAGCTGAGCAGAGCTGGGAGCGTCCTGCACCCTCTGGCGAGGAGTCTCCACTGCTGTCCCTGCTCTTGTTCACTTGTGATGGACCCGGTGACAACACTACTCTATCTGGCGTGGAACCCACCGAGGTGTGCGTCTCTGTGCTGGGCGCACTTCTGTCTGGTGACGGTGCGCCCTCAGATGCTGGAGGCTCCTCTGAGGAGGCGTCTTGCTTTTCCTCCTGGACAGTGGGGGGGGGGGGGGGGGGGCTCTTGATGGACCTGTGGGAGAGTAAACAGATGAGTTAGATAAGTCATATCAAGAATGGTACAGATACCATTATGCACATGATGACCATTCACTGGCTGCTGACATCAGTCCCCATATGAGTGACTGATGTATGCCATGTGGCTGTATGAGATGTAATTCTGTCACCAGGTTGCTGAGATGTCCCCCTCTCTCATCTTCCACCTCCAGCAGCTCGGCCACTCCCGAGACTTCCAACGCCGTCTCCTCTGCTGTTGTGAGGGTGGCAAATGATGGGGGCCCACCTCCAGTTCTCTCCCTTTCCCTCTTATTGTACGCTCTCTTCTCCTGCAAGGAGGGAAAGAAGAGAAGGTTGAGTGAGAGTGATGGAATGAGTGTAAGGAATGGAGGGGTTACATCTTTAGAGGCAGACTATGATGGATTGGGGTGGCAATGTCAAGTGGGCTCCTTGCATGTTGTTAGTTGGTATGATTGCATTAGGATGAGGGTGAGTGTGAGGGGTGGCTAGTAAGATGGGGATGTGATAATGTAGATAGATAGAGAGGGATGGGTGGACTTGCAAGGTATGTTGGTGTGAGTAAGGATGTGAAGGAGTAGGGTTGGGAAGGCAGAGTGATGGGGATGTGATGAGAGGTACAGCAGGATGAAGTTGAGTGTGGCTTTGCACTCACCTTTCCTGATCTAAAGAGATCATTGAAACGTTTCCGGCACTGCACCCAGGTCCTCCTAAACACATCCCTGCTGTTGACCTCCTCTGCAATTTGGAGCCAGGCTCTTTTTGTCTGTTGCGGAGATCTCTTCATATGGAGGGAGTCAATAGAGAACCTGGGTGTAGCCCTCTGCCTCTGTGCAGCCATCTCTCCAACTGTTTGGAGCAGTGAAAAGCTCCAGTGTGTTGCCTGCACACTCCTAGCTGAACCTTCAAATGCAATGTGGCCATGGCCCCTTTAAATACCCCAGCTGAAAACGCTTCATGGATGACGTCATCAGACCCGCACCTTTTAATTAGGCCGGGTAACGCGCAGGGTGGGCTTAATAGGACCCATTATCGCAAAGTCGATTTCTGCAGCGAGATGGAAGCAACAATGGGGTCGCGACCCACCACACCAACCGCCCGCACCCGACCCGTCCAGGTAAAGTAAATTCCAGCCCTAATGACTGCTTCAGCCACAGGTAAAGGATGCATACTTTTTGTCCTTACCCAATATGGCGGGCGGCGCACTTCCGGCTGGAAATGTGCGCATTCTTCCTACCTGCCATATTAGGGCCTCGGTAGTCCGAGTAGCATCCGAAAAACGGGTGCTGTGCGGACCATTTTCTAGACCAAAACTTTATAGTACATTAATTTTCCCATCATGGCATCTAGGAGTATATTTTCTAGCTGGTAGGATCAATCCTGCCAGCACAGAATGTGCGAACAGGTGCCAGGAAATTGGGCAGGAATCCCTTTTAGGACACCTAAAGTGCACCTTGCATGAAGTGTGTGATAGTTTCATTTAAACATTTAAATCTATGGAGATAATGCTCAGACTGATTTTTTTCCCCATCTGTTTCGAATAAGATCGCACTGTGTTCTGCTCTCCCATCTGAAGTTTTTGCACAGTGATGTGCGATGGAGCTCTTAAAGGGAGAAACCCTATTTTGTATATTTAATTTCATTTTTCAGTATCTTTTTAATGCTAGCTTTTGTTTTTAGTTAATTCATTTTCAAAACATGTTTTCAGAACATGCATGGAAAGTTGGAAACAAAAATAGCTGAAGATATCTGCAAAAATCACAGGAGAGTTGACTGCACTTAAATATTTAAGATTTCAATAGAACAGGCAAAGCTTAAAAAGGGAATTGAAAAGCAGCTTTTCCAATTCAAACTTTCTTGGGAATTCAGGGAGCGATGAGACATCTTGTATAAGCTGCAATGCTTTGATGGTCCTGAAATTTAGTTAAAATTAATAATGAGGATTGCTTTTAAAGCGTGCTAAATACAATAATTCATGGTTGAAGAGATACTACAAGATGAAAGAAGGCATTGCCAAAAGAAATCTGCAGCTTCCAGAGCCAGACAACATTCTCCTACCAATATAACATAAGAACATAAGAAATAGGAGCAGGAGTAGGCCATACGGCCACTATAAGATCATGGCTGATCATCAACCTCAACTCCACTTTCCCGCCCGATCTCCATATCCCTTGATTCCCCTCGAGTCCAGAAATCTATCGATCTCAGCCTTGAATATACTCAAAGACTCAACATTCACAGCCCTCTGGGGCAGAAAATTCCAAAGATTCACAATCCTCTGAGTGAAGAAATTCCTCCACATCTTGGTCTTAAATGGTCTACCCCTTATCCTGAGACTATGCCCCCCAGTTCTAGACACTCCAGCCAGGGGAAACAACCTCTCAGCATCTACCCTGTCAATCCCCTTCAGAATCTTGTATGTTTCAATGAGATCACCTCTCATTCTTCTAAACTCCAGAGAGTATAGGCCCATTCTACACAATCTCTCATCATAGGACAGCCCTCTCATCCCAGGAATCAATCTAGTGAACCTTCGTTGCATCGCCTCCAAGGCAAGTATATCCTTCCTTAGATAACTGTGCACAGTATTCCAGGTGTGATCTCACCAAGGACCTGCACAATTGTAGCAAGAGTTCCTTACTCTTATACTCCAACCCCCTTGCAATAAAGGCCAACATGCCATTTGCCTTCTTTATTGCTTGCTGTACCTGCATGCTAGCTTTCTGTGTTTCTTGCACGAGGACACCCAAATCTCTCTGAACACCAACATTTGAAAGTTTCTCACCATTTAAAAAATATTCTGTTTTTCTATTCTTCCTACCAAAGTGAATAACCCCACATTTCCCTACATTTTACTCCATCTGCCACCTTACTGCCCACTCACTTAGTCTATCTATATCCCTTTGCAGACTCTTTGTGTTCTCCTCACAGCTTACTGTCCCACCTAGATTTGTATCATCAGCAAACATGAGGTCTTGGAATCAATAACTGAGGACATCTGCCTTTACAGGCTCTGGGTCAGCACAAAGCCAGTTGCAGAGTCGTGCCATTTGCTGAAAGGAGATCTGCAAGAAATATTAAGATTAATCTTTCATTACTTTTTACAGCTATAATTCCATTGTACAAGTTAAACATTGACTTAATTGCCATGACGCATTATACCAGAGCTACCCATTTATTTTGCTTCACTTTCAGGAACTCTATCTGTCACTTAGATACAGTTCAAAACTAGAATGACTTTGTGGATAATAATGGCCTGGTTCCATTATTATCTATCCAGTCGTAGCCAGAGAATCACCTGCAACGGCTTCTCTTCCCGCTCCTGCACCGTTACCTCTGGTGTCCCCCAAGGATCTATCCTTGGCCCCCTCCTATTTCTCATCTACATCCTGCCCCTCGGCGACATCATCCAAAAACAAAGCGTCATGTATGCTGACGACACCCAGCTCTACCTCACCACCACCTCTCTCGACCCCTCCACGGTCTCTAAATTGTCAGACTGCTTGTCCAACATACAGTTCTGGATGAGCAGAAATTTCCTCAAACTAAGGAAGACCGAAGCCATTGTCTTTGGTTCCCGCCACAAACTCCGTTCCCTCGCCTGCGACTCCATCCCTCTCCCTGGCAGCTGTTCGCACCTTGGTGTCATATTTGACCCGGAGATGAGCTTCTGGCCACATATCTGCCCTATAACTAAGACCACCTATTTCCACGTCTGTAACATCGCCCGACTCCACCCTTGCCTCAGCTCATCTGCTGCTAAAACCCTCATCCAAGCCTTTGTTACCTCTAGACTTGACTATTCCAACTCACTACTGGCCTGCCTCCCATGTTCTACCCTCCGTAAACTTGAGGTCATCCAAAAGTCTGCTGTCCACGTCCTAACTCACACCAAGTCCCGTTCACCCATCACCCCTGTGCTCACTGTACATTGGCTCCCGGTTAAGCAGCACCTCGATTTTAAAATTCTCATCCTTGTTTTCAAATCACTCCATGGCCTCGCCGTTCCCTATCTCTGTAATCTCCTCAGCCCTACAACCCTCTGAGATATCTGTGCTCCTCCAATTCTAGCCTCTTGAGCATCTCTGATTTTAATCGCTCCACCATTGGCTGCAAGGTCCTAAGCTCTGGAATTCCCTCCCTAAACCTCTCCGCCTCGCTACCTCTCTTTCCTCCTTTAAGAAGCACCTTAAAATCTACCTCTTCGACCAAGCTTTTGGTCATCTGCCCTAGTATCTTCTTAAGTGGCTCCCCGTGTCAAATAATGTTTGATAACGCTCCTGTGAAGCGCCTTGGGACATTTTACAGTTGTTGCTGTTGAGGTAAGTGGTCATTAACTGGCCATTAAGAAACTAGAATTATTGAAGATTCAAAAACCACAGGTCCAGGTATGTACTGTACAATCATTGAATAAGTGGTAATAATACTGGGAGCAGCAGTAGGACTTTTGTAAAAATCATTGGAACTGGTATGAGAAAACTGGAAGGCAGGTCATTTCAGTCCCATCTCTTACAAATTTATTATGCTGGGTGGGTGTTGGTAGACATATAGAATATCTGTTTGAGGTATATAATTAAAATTCTTAGTTATCTGCTTATAGTACTGTGGACTCAGAACAACTATTAAGTATGTTTTCTTTAACCTATAAATTTTGAATTTCAGTATGAAATATATAAAATCATAAAGCATTACTTTGGAATTAAAAGTGTAATCTTTTATATCTGTAGTGGGGAAATATTGGCATATATTATAAGAGATGCAATTTAACAATATACATTAGAGTAGTAGTGATAACCCCACACCACATGGGTTTATGGAATGCTGATTATATAGTATAGCAATGAATGAAGCTACTGCAGTTGATACTTTATAGTTTGAGGTTAAAAGGCTGCTTAGAAACAGGAAAGGAATTTAGGCCAAAAAATGTGTCCCTTCTTAATAGATCAGATCTCTCACAAGGGACTTACAAGTATCGTAAAAAGATAATCAGATCAAACAGGAAATTATAAACTGGATAATACTTTGGTGAGATTAGAGGTAACCAAGGATAGGGATCAATGGAAATAATTCTAATTGTGTGACCATTAAAGCACTTAAAGGGTAGTGTCCAGGGCATTTGGTGGACATAATCATTGGATTTTTAAAGGAGAACCATTTGTGTAAAAGACCAACTATAGCAAATACTTAACACCAAGATTTGAAAGATAATCTATTTTTGGTGGTGTTGGTTGAGGAAAGAATCTAGACCAGGACAGTGGGAGAACTCCCAGCTCTATAGATTGGTGCCACGGGATCCATTAACATCCACCAAAACAGATAGGCGGGGACTCAACAATGCAACACTCCCTCACTAATGCACTAGTGTCAATTTAGTTTATGTACTGAAGTCCTGGAGTAAGTCTTAAGCTTACAACTTTCTGACTCAGAGGCAAGAGTGCTACCAGCTAAACCAATATTGAAATGGCAAACCACGAGAGCAAAATTTAAGTGACTGTCATCATCTTAGCCCCAAGATGAGTTAATGCTATGAACCACACTCGGTTACATAAAAGATAACAGATTACTACATGCATTGAAGAAAAGACAACTATTAAATTCTATAAAGCTTTTGAGTAAATTTAATTTCTTCAGTCAATTAAAAGTTCTATTAAATTGAAATATATTTTTCCATGTCTTTCAAAAATATGAATTTTGAGAACAAAGGAAAGAAATATTGCAAGAAGCAAATTAAAAATCAATTCAATAATGAAACTTGACCTTCAGATCCTTTATATTATATGGGTTGCTAAGCAGTTAAAAGTACATGTTTTCATATGTACTTTATGTAGTATTATAAGAATTAAGGCAAGAGCCAACCACAAAGATATTCTAACTTTGAACTGTGTTAAGTGATGGATAGAGTTCCTGAAAGTGAAGCAAAATAAATGTATGGCTCTGGTATAATACTTGATGGCAATTAAGGCAATGTTGACCATTTCCATGCAAATCACCTGGGTTTTCAGATACTTAGCTGATTTGCATCTGAACTATATTACTTTATATCTTGTTGCAGTTTGTGGGATTTTACGGTGTGTGAAATTGCAGCCACATTTGCCTGCGTAACAAGTCATTGTACTTCAAAGTAATTCTGTGCACGAGAAGTACGGAGATGTTTGAGATTAAGGGGTTAGAAAAATGCATGTATTTGTTGAACATCCAGATTGGCATTACAGATTCATATATATATATATATAAAAATATATATGACTCTGTAATCTGAGGCCCAGGTCCCCAAATAAAGGCCTAGGCCCATGAGTTGGTGGGAACGGAGCACAGGCAGTGCCTGGATGTACACTAAAATTACACAGCAGTCATCAGCAGGAATAGTAAAAATAATAAAAGCCAGAAAATACACAAAAGTCAGCATCACCAAGCAACTGAGAGGCAGCACAGAGAAGGTAAATCCGAAGTGGCTGTAATGAGCTGTCTATTGGAAGATGCTTTTAGATGGGAAGTAGTTTTGTGGAATTTTCTTGTTTATAAATTTTCTTTTAAAAATAGAAAACAAACGCAAGTCATTTAATGGTATAGATAGGTACTCCACAGAGTGAATTATAAGGCTCCAAGGGGTTGAAATATGAAACAAATACTTGCATTTTGATAGCACCTTATCACATCTCTCAAACATATTTCCCCCTCTGCCATCCCAAACCTCGACTTTGTCATAGCCACATAAAAATGATTAAAAAAGGAGAAAATATTCCATACTGTTTTTAAATGCGTGAGCACTATTCCATTTTCAATAACGCATAGTGGAAGCGGTTAATTTTTCAGCACTGCTCAGTGCGAAGCACAGTCCAGCTCATACATACAAAGATGGTAGACAAAAGATTAGTCATAGCTTAAAAAAAAAGATTTTATTTATGTTTCAGTGTATGCTGTGAGATGCATCACAGCATACAGAATTTAATCCAGTCCAGAAATGCCATACAACCAGCTCTTATCACACAGTTTAGGGTAATGCCCATTATTTCAACCCACCCACACATGGGCAGATGTACTAATAACTATAAAGACCAAATGTTCTTTACAAATATTTTTGAGTCCAAGTATTGTTTTACAAGTTATGTATGGTCACTGTGGATAGCGCTGATTGCAATACAATATTTAGTATAAATAATTCAATTAAATTATGCAGAATCACAGAATTTCAGATATTTAAGCAAGGGCAGTCCCAACAAGTTGGATAATGGAGGAGAGACGTTGGCGAAGGATGATGTTGACGGTCTTGTCAAAGACTGCAGGAAAGCCGAGGATGAATTGTACCATGATCACAGCCAGAGAGAATGCCAGTTGTGACAGTGGTTAGTGTCGTTCTGGCACTATGGGAGAGATGGAAATCTGATTCAAGATGTTCAAACAAGGAGTTGTGAGAGAGATGTGCATGGATCGGTGAGGCAACAACCCATTCAAAGACTTAAGAGGAAAGGGAGGTTGGATGTGGCAGTAGCTTGGAAGGACAGTGGCTGAGGGTAGGTTTTTGAGGAGGGAGGCATTGGCTGCCATTTGCCATTTAAGGGGGAAATGGTGCCTGAGATGATGAAGGCATTTACAATGTGAGCTTGTATGGAGGCCAGGAAGGGAAGTTGGGTGGTCAGCAGTTTAATGGGACTGAGGTCAAGGAAGCAGGTCTTATGGATGAGATTAGCTCAGAGGGAACACGTGGGGGGTGGGGGTGGGAAAGAGTGAGAGAGAGAATGAGAATCCAGAGGCTATAAATTGTTTGCTTAAGATGGTAGTACCAGCACAAGTACTTGTGCAGTTTTAAAATCTTTTAGGTGTCAAATTTCAACCGTTTAAAAAAAAAAAATAGGACAAAAAGCAACTATGGGGGGAATTTTGCCAGCCCTGGGGAGGCAGGTTTGGAGGTGGGACTGCCAGAAAAATGGCAGAAACTGGGAGTGGGTACCGAACCCGCCTCCGTGCCATCTTCCCAGGAGGCGGGTCCCCGACTCGCGCTGGGACCCGTCTCCGAGGCGGGAAGGGGATTACAGCCACTTAACTGCCTGTTAACAGGTAGTTAACAGGCAGTTAAGAGTTTTATCCCCATTTTACCAACAGAAGTGCAGGCTTCCTGACGTTGGGAAACCCCGCCAGGGTCAGCGAAGCGAGCAGTGGGTCTGCGGGGGTCAGAGGGTTCGAAAAGTGCATTGTGGAAGTGAGTGATGGGTGCAAGTGTAGAGAGGCAAGTATTCGAGGCGAGTGAAAAATGTTAGAAAAAGTTTCCTTCCCTTTGTTTCTTCCTGCAGGCTTCAACCGTTGGGGATCCGGAGGTGCCTCATCTCCACGGCAGAGATGACCGAATGGCTGCTGCATTCTCCGATGCAACAGCCATCTGATTTCTGCTCAGGAAAGAGATTTGGTGAGTCTTGAGTACAAGGACTCACCAAAGAATAGAGATTGTCAGTGTTTGACAGCTTCTCATAGCTGTCAAACGATGACAATTTATCTGTCAAAAATTTGTGACAGATGAAACGTCATACGCTGACATTCGCTGACATTCTGTCACTGGCTTTCCCTTAATTGGCCTGCTAAGCCCGCTGGGCGGGCTTAACAAGGTCAATCAAGGGAAAATAGCGTAGGTTGGCCGGACGTCGTTGGGGGTAGGACTGAAACCCGACAAGCAGCAGTCCTGCCCCCAATGTGCCCCCATTGATAAAATTCTCCCCTATGTGTTACTCATATCTTAAACTACTGAATTTGTTCTTTTACTTTCCTGATATAGGGTATCAGCACTTGTCAAATGCAACACTGCACTGTTAGTGATTATGAGAATGGAAATGTGTGGGAATTCTTCAAATGTTTAATTAGCTGGAATAACAACAAATCATCAGACGAGATGCTCGCCTTTAATGCTGAAGTCTGTCCTTTTGTCATTAAGATCAGTTAGCTGATTTGATCATTCTGGATATCAACACTAATGACAAGAGGCAGAGGAGAAAATAGGATAAAGAATTAGAGAACTGCCTGTTTCCACATCAGAATATATTTTTTGTAGGAAAGCAGCTCGAAATTCAGTGTAAATTGACTGACATATTGAATTCAGGCTTTTGTTTCCTTCATTTTCACAAAGCAGATTTAAGGAAAGTCAAAGCTTTGGTTAGTGAGGTAGCTTACCTCCAGACTCCTGTACGTAACATCTGATCAGGTTTGGCCACTATGGCAGTACCAGTGTAACCTTGTTGCCATCCCACCACCAATTACTGTTAAGGTTTCATAATAGTTAACAAAGTTTATCCTTTAAGAAAATGATGTGGCAGTGTTGATCTTTTGAACCTTTATTGTTTTTTTTTTAAACTGGGCTAATGGAGGTTACAAAGTTGATTTGAAAGAACATTAATATTGCAGGAACTCCAAAATCAGTAGCAGCTTCCCCTTTCTCAACAGTTTTTAAACCACTGGCCCTGATCTTTACAGGGGCAGGATTTCCAAGCCGGGTGGGGGGGCGCGGGGGGAGTTCTGGTCAGGAAACCCGCAAGTCTGAGTTTCCCCGAAAGCTGTGGAGTTTTAACTCTACTGCTTTTGTGTTTTTTTCCCCCCCCTAACAGGATCCCCGCCCAGAAGTCAGCCTGATTGACCGGGTTGGCTCCGTGTCGGGCAGGGAACGCTGCAGAAGAGGCCGCAGCCAAGGAGCAGGCCAGTTTCCTGCTGCTGGGGTAGTGATCGCAAGAGGGTGGGTACAGCATGGCTTGTAGGGTCAGAGGCCAGGGGGGGGAGGGGGCGGGGGTGGTCAGTGATCATGGGGAGGAGGTCGGTGATTGAAGGGTGTGTCGGGAAACTTGGCCGGACAGAGTTAAAACTGGAAGGGAGTTAAAATCTAAGGTACGCAGTCTCATTAAAATATTTAAATGAGGAACCCGCCTCCCGAGAGCAGGTTGGTTGCCCGCCTCTGTTAAAACCAGAAGTGGGCGGGTTCAAGGCAGGTTGGGTTTGGGTTTGAGATTTTTTTTTTAATATTTACATCCTACCCGACCTAAACCCACTCGTTTTTGGGGATTAAAATTTCCCTCATGAATTCTGACTGGTTTGTATATTATTTCATTTAGGTTTCAACCACCTTGGTCAGTCATTCACGTTGACATTTTGGGGCCCAGCCAGATTCACTGACAGAAAAAGAAAAAAAAGAACTAAGCTGCACTGTACCATCTTTGTAGTGCACCTGAAGATATTGCATGATGGTCATGGAGCGAGATGGGTTGGTACATCAGCGTATATTGTAATATTGAACCAATATTCCATTCATAGTTCAATAGTCGATTGACAAGTCAACTTGGAGAATTTGGGACAAATAGGGAGTACAAAAGTGTTACTGGGAAATTGTGCCTCAGTGGGACTATGAAATTGTTTTTATGTTGCTCCTGTAGAAGAAAGGCTGATTAGCATGAAAACTAAATGTTAAATACTTAAATAATTGGAAAAAGATTACAGAACTTACACTATGAAATGATTGCAAATAGGACAAGCAGGTATCTATTGATCAAAATGAGGCAGATGCAACATCCACCAAATCCGTTATTTTGTTGGAATTCCAGATGCGATTGATGGTTTTAAATGCAAACCAGAACCAAATCACACAAAAAAAAGTGTTCGTCTATTTAATTTACAGAGGATTCATGAAATCATCGTTTAGTTGCCATAATTTGCTTTAGTCCCTTTTGGGATAAACAGAGATCAAGAGACAGGATCATCTGCCTAGGAAATACAAATGCAATATCTAAACTTTTAAAAGAAAAAAAAATACGGAATGCTACATATAAATATAGATTTTATTTAAAAATCAAAAGTAGCAGTAAAAATGAGTATACTACATTGGCAAAAGAATAATTTTGAAAGCACATGTAACAGCAAATACAAAAGTTTGCATTTCTTTTAGCATAAATAACTTATTCTGTGTAACATTTGTGAATAAGGCATAATGTGCGAGTCTTGCTCAAAGTGTATTTACTGGTCAAGAAAGTTTTGTGGCAATTATGAAAAGAATGTTAAAGCTCTGTGGCATACACATAATCACCTCAGGATATTAAGCTGCAAGAACTACCTTGGGCACAAAAGATCATAACATGTTATATCAGGAACAATATAAGATAGTTGAGGTAATAAATATAGATCAGAGGCACATGCAAGAGGAGTTCAACAGCAAGATGCAAATCAATCGACTCCCTCATTTGTTTTTGGCAGCCAGAGGCTTCCGGCTTATCTTCTTAGACTTGTCATTGCTTTTCTTTGGAGGTTCGGGGTTTGCTTGCATGTGTCTACCATAAAGGCTGTAAGAACACAGAAAAGATAGCTTGTAAAATTGGCAATATTCAAAAAAGGACAGCGACACAATTACACTGAACTAGAGAGATAGAATGGCCATTTACACCACTCTGAGCTTCATGCCTAACCAGAAAGCCCATGGGGTCAATAAAGTGACAGAGAGAAACAGTGTCAGAGGCCTCCCAGGCTATTTCAGCATGATTGATGGCTTCAGGATAGCTACACAGCCATCAATGCCACATTAATAAATACCGCCGATTAAATGTTGACGAAGCATCCTGCGATTTAGGAGGTTGGAGCTCCACAGCATTCAAATGGCTGTTTAAAATATTTAACTTAAATTTAGCTAGTAATTAGAGAGTTTAGATGCCTTATTTGTTCCAATTACAAATAGTCAAAAGGTAAGCAAATGGCCGCTGAAAGCGCATTAAGAACCATTAAACAATCTAAAAAAAAAAGGTATGCAGCCAACAGAATCTCTGGAGTAATAGCTCTAGTAAAGACACTTTCATGTTATCTTGCTTTACAACAAGTTCATTTTATTTGTATACTTCAAAATTTACTTAAGACTATGGGTCACCAGATATTTTACAAAGGCATTTTATGCTCATTTCCAAATCAAAATTAAAAAAAAAATCCTATTATATTTGATTTTATTAATTCAATAGCTGCATTATTTCAAAACTGATTTTAAAACATTTGGCCATTCAACTTTCCACTATGCTTTGTATTATTGATAACAATGCAAATTTTCAAATCAATTTACAGTGCGCATAAAATATTTTTGCAGATCTACAGCACAGTGGGAAATTTGCAGTTAGAGTAATGCTAATTTTATTCAGAATAAAAACAGTGCTGCTTACTAATGTGACTGGGGTAAAAAGATTGAGAAGATAGTGGTTAGAATGAACAATCTGAAAACATAATCAATTGGGAAGATGCTCATTAAGTTTTATCAGTCTACTAATAACAATGTCCTAACTTAATAAAAACAGGCGGAGATGATAGCAAGGATATTAGCTGAGGCCTTTGGTTATGTATCAGAGGTCTAAGCCGTCATTGCACTGCACACACAGTTCAGCAGGCACTGTCTCAGGGGATTGAAAGAATACACCAGAGTTAATAAATGCAGGAAGGATCAATATTTGCAGCTTATTTCTACCCTCAAGCCTCAAATATTTTTTTACTTTTAATTAAATCACATGTAGTTTGCTAGAACATCATGTTCATTAAAACTGTAATTAACTATCCCCATAATTTATAATATGTCACTAACCATAAAATCACTACAAACTGTGTAGAAAAATTGAAATATAATTCCAATCTTTTTTATATACTTGCTTCAAAATCAATGCTAAATTGGGATAGGATTGTTGATATCAATGAAACTGTAATATCAATGAAACTGTAATCTATAATCATACTATTCAAACTGCAAATTAAAAAACTGATGGAAAATGCATTAAAATGTCATCTCTCCTTTCCTTCTCTCTCTCTCTCTCTCGTCTAACCCCCCACCCCCCCCAAAGATAGATAGCTGCACACACAGGAATTAGCTGGAAACAACCAGCAGCGACAGGAGAAACCAACTGAACAATGACAAATGTTACCAGAATAATCTGAAGAAAATGGGAAATTCTGCTTGCTCACCAAATTTATCTCGTTTGCAGCTGAGCCCAACAGATCAGGAAGGCTCCCAGTCTGTGCTGAGATGGCTGATCCCGGGTCAGCTGATAGCAGCTGGTAGAGGTGCTACAATTGGTCTCAGTGCCCTTTGGTTAGGGAGGGAAAAAGAAAGTCAACCAGGCAGGCTTCGTGCTCCTAATTATTACTGTGGTCATTAGTGTATTGGGCGTTAGATGAGCATAGAATTGTGTGCAGCTCTGCTGTCTCCCCATGTTGGAATTGCCAACCGACATTCGCTGTCTCGCCTCACACATGAAAACTGCTCATGGGCAAGGTAGCGGAAGGGTGGTCAGCACCTATGGCACTAAACCCCAGCAAATAGTCAAGCACCTACAGGAAAGGAGAAACTTGGCAATGGGCTGGGGGGGGCGGAGGGTAAAAAACAGAAAACCCCCTGCTTGGAATCTATTTTATAGATATATACAAACTGAAACTACACAGATCCATCTCAACTCATCTTCGACATCAATTCATTTTGAACTTTTTAAAACAATGATTGTCAGAAATTACATTAAAATAGCTTAACCACTTCCCACTATTCCTAGAACACGAGGCTGAAGTCTTCTGTAAATGTTTGATGACTTTGTACCCTATAAAAATGTAAAAAGCAAAATGACTGAACAATATTAATGTTCTCAGTTGGTTTGTAACATTCCTTTCAGCCATAAGTGTGGTGCAACAGGTACATTTCCATGAAGGGGTGGGTGGGGGAGGGATGGAAAAGAAGGGAAGAAGTTAGTGGTTTCTGTGATTAAATCCTTATTTAGGAAATCAGTTCTGGAATTTTAATATCAAAATGGTTCTTGCAGCAGCAACGTGTGGACTGGTGTTCTATTAGGGTTAAATTAATAGGTAAACATTAAAATAGAGTACAAGCAATGTAAAGGATTCTCATTAAATTGTTAAAAAATGAATTTTAAAAATGCAATTTATAGATTCCCTCTATACACTCATTAAATCTACCGTGCCCAAGTTATCACACAAATGGACGGCGAGCCAGGGATTCACAGTTGCTTTGCACTAAATGCAGACTCAAATACGACAAACAGCCATTATAACCTGGAGTGAGCAAACTGACTTAATTTTGGCATGTGCCTTTAACTTATTCTTTGGCAGTGAAATGAAATAGACTTGGCGGGACCAGACACTCATTTTTCATTAAATGTGTACTGGAAAAGGAAAAATTTACAGGGCTATGGGGAAAAGAGTTGGGGCGTGGGACTAATTGGATGTCTCTTTCAAAGAGCTGGCACAGGCAGGATGGATCGAATGGCCTCCTTCTGTGCTGTATGATTGTATAATTCTATGAATTGGGAAATGATCATTGCAATATACTGAACACTTTAAAAATCAGTATGGATATGAAACTTCGTGATCTGTGAAAACATTAAGTGCCTCACCCCACTTGTATGTCTGGCTAAAGTGAGGCTGTGCCTCAATCACGTCAGATGGTGTATAATTATCTAACTTCAATTAAAAACATGCAGCCTCGAGTATTCTATTAATGTGTCACAAAGGTAGAATTTTTAAGAAGTGACTATAGTTGTGCAATACAAAAGATGACAATTAATTTTAAGGAGGAATCCAAAAACAAAGTGAATGTACACAGTACTGATCGATTGCTGGTACACTGTATCCATAAATGTAGTAAATTATGACCTGAAACTGGTAGAAATCCAGATCTCCAGCAATCACTTCTGATATTTAAAACAGTGACAGAAAATAAGTTTAAAAATAAAGGTAGACACAAATCTTTGAAGGTGGCAGGACAGGTTGATCAAGCTGTGAAAAAAGCATATGGGATCTTTGACTTCATAAATAGAGGCAGAGAGTACAAAAGCAAGGCAGTTATCCTAAACCTTTATAAATCACTGGTTAGGCGTCAGCTGGAGTATTGTGTCCAATACTGGGCACCACACTTTAGAAAGGATGTCAAGGCCTTGGAGAGGGTGCAGAGGAGATTTACTAGAATGATGCCAGGGATGAGGGACTTCAGTTATGTGGAGAGATTGAGCAGCTGGGATTGTTCTCCTTCGAGCTGGGAAGGTTAAGGGAAGATTCAATAGAGGTGTTCAAAATTATGAGGGATTTTAATGGAGTAAATAAAGAGAAACTGTTTCCACTGGCAGGCAGGTCGGTAACTAGAGGACACAGATTTAAGGTAACTGGCAAAAGAACCAGAGGGAGATGAGATTTTTTTTTTTCCCCCCTCAGCAAGTTATGATGATCTGGAATGCACTGCCTGAAAGGATGGTGGAAGCTAATTCAATAGTAACTTTCAAAAGGGAATTGGATATATAATTGAAAAGGAAAAATTTGCAGGGCTATGGGGAAAGAGTTGGGGAGTGGGACTAATTGGATAGCTCTCTCGGAGCCGACACGGGCACAATAGGTCGAATGGCCTCCTGTGCTGCAAGATTCTATAATTCTATGAAGAGGGAATTGAACATTGCAATATACTGAACACTTTTTAAAAAATCAGTATTGATATGAAACTTTGAGTGCTTTGTGAAAACATTGGCCCAGAAATTCCGTTCCCTATGGGTGTGTACGCGCTATGTACTCACCCGTAGGGCCAACGGAAGTGCCGGTTTTAGGCATGCACTGGAAACCGGAACTTCCGTTCTGTGAAGAAAGGACTCGACAGGTCAAAGGCCTGCGCCGGATAGACAGCGTGTACGTCAGAAACTTGTTTTTATCCCCCCACAGTTGCTTCAGTCCAGATAAGTTGGAAACAGCTGCGCCTAGAAAAGCAGGCATACAGCCGGCAGCTCCAAGGCGCAAGGCCTGCTTTTACTAAGAGTTGCAGAAAGTAAAAAAAAAATTTTTTCCACTGATTTATCATTTTAAAATACTTTAAAGAAAGGTAAGTTTATTTTTAGCCCCGTTAAAAACTTTATAAATTACATAAATTAACTATTTTAAACAAAAATTGTAATTTTTGAAAAAAATAATTAGTCATTTTAAAAATAATTTATTTGACATTTTACTTATGTTTTGGGGCTGATCTCTATTCATAGATTTGACAGGTCTTCCGGTCAAATCTATGAATGGAGATTCCCTGCTCGGATTGGCTCCCCATGGCCCACGTGATCCCAGGGACACTGCGAACTACCTGTGCCCCCTGGGATACGCGTGCCCTGCACACCGGCAGTTTGAAGAGACACAGCAACGGAATTCTGCGCCTCCCGGGAGCCCTCCGGTCCAGGCGGAGATTTTTCCAAATCGCAGCCCTCCGCCCGCGGGAGGGCTGTGAACGGAATTTCTGGGCCATTAAGTGCCTCACCCCACTTGTATGTCTGGCTAAAGTGTAGCTGTGCCTCAATCACATCAGACCGGCATAATTATCTAACCAACAGCTATCCTAAGCAACCTAGTGCAAACCATTGATGCCTTTACATTTTAATAGAACAATTATAAATCAATCTTTCCAAGAATCCTTTAAGAAAAAACAAATTTAACCTCAAACAGGCAATAATCAAAGGCTGATTCATTAACTACAGATATTTCTAACCACCAGTAATTAGTCCTTATAATATTCAAATTACATTACTTTACATTTCCAGATGTGATACTTTACAATTCCTTTAATTATAGCAGCCAGTCTGCCTCCATAAGAGATAAATATAACAAACTGGAAAGTATTGACTTTATGATCATTTACTTTAACAGTAGTTATAAATCTGCTGCTCAAAGCAAAGGCAATTAAATTGAAATCTCATTCAAATATGCCAACTGACGATTCATAAATAGAAATTTCTATAGTGAAAGCAAATCTAAAAAACCCATAACTTCAATATCCAGATGCAAGCAATTAGAACTGTTAGAAATGACAAGCCTACTGCTACTTCAGTTCTTATTTCCTGTATATGGTACAGGAATATAAAACCCCTCACAAATTAGCAATTTAAATAGATTGAACAAGAAGCTGCACTGGAACACATTATATAGATTGAAACAGGAATACTTCTAGTTACTTGGTTGTCCCTTGCACACCTGCAATTTCTTTTGATGTGAGTACACAAATTATTTGCATCACTGTACTCCTGCTGTCATATTGCAACTCAGGAAACAATGCTAGAGCTAAATTCAAAACAAGAAACACTTACTTCACACACAAAAAAGATATCAACTTAAATAAATTGTCCATCATGCAGTGAATATGGTCTCAAAAAATGAAAGCTTTCTAAGTTAGAGACAAAAGGGGTTTAGATTCAGCTGCAAGCTAGAGGGGAGGTGAAAATGGTGTCTCCATACAGATTACAATAAGCTAGATGGGCTAAATGACCTTTGCTCAATTTCACCTTGATGCAAAATGGAACACTGCATTCCATTTGGTGACTATGCCATGTATCGTCTTAGAATTGAGGGTGGCCAAGTCTCTGGAAGTTGGGGCTATGTACGTTAATCCTTCCTTCCAACTCTGCACCTGCACGAAACTGACTGCTTTTCTCTCCTTCTACTACCCCAGTCATCTCAATTGTTTGAAGCAGACACTATTGAATTAGGCGTCATATTACTTGCTGTAAATATGCACAGTAGGCTCCCCAAACTACTAAAATTTTAAATGTTCAAGCACTGGTTTACAGGAACAGATCCATTTTTTGCACCCCAAAGAATTCACCTAGGAATGTTATTGCACTATAGCCAGTTTTTTCGTGACAATTCAGCTTCATTTTTATATTTCCCCAATACCTATTCTGAAGACAGGGACTCAAGTAGGGATACAAGTTCCACAAACAGGTGCAGATCAACCAACTGTCCATTCTGCACATGCAAGCCTAGAAAGGGCTGCTGACAATTTAACCGAGGAGCGGGGCAGCAATCATAGTCCAAGCCTAGTTGTAACCTCAGCTAATCTGTAGACACACTTTTCAGTTGGTATCGCTGGACAGCAGTCAAGATTTGTAAACTTGGTTGTCTTTCCCCCCACCCCCCCCACTCTACCCTAGCTCATGGGTGTGGATGCCAACGATACCCTAAATGACCAATTCTGCGTGCTGGTAAGTTATGTGGTTTTAGCTGGTTAAACTTCAGTAGAACCCATGCACACACTTGGGATGTCCCCAAGCTTTTGCTTTCTGGACTCGGCTAAGTGAGGACAGTGCGTACATTGCGCAACAGGGTAAAAATAAACCACTTATGGATTTTTCAGCAGCTTGGTTTGAAGACTAAAGCATGGCGATGATTGGTCCTGTGAGTCACCTGATTTCCCCAAAAAACCTGCCACTTTGGCTGAAATCAACAACATAATTCTTTAACAAAAAATGACTATTGACACAGGGCAAAGGACCATCAAAATGGAAAGGGGCTACTTTTAAAATGTATCTATTGGCCAAACATTCCAGAGAAAGCAAAAAGGTCAAAACTACAATAAATAAAAATATATTTTCCTAGACCAGTCCTGGCAATTTCAGAAACGATTGCAAGGTATTTGCTTGGATGTACAATTGCACGTTGTCAATAATGAAATCTGTCTGACAGCAAACCTGGCTTAGGTACAGGGTGGCATCTTCTTCATATTGGTCATACCAGTCAACAGGTCTGCTTCTGTAAACTGGAGCTTTTATCAGCTTTCCTGTGAAGGGCAAGGAGCTATTGGAGTTTTGCCCATTGACTGCAGAACGGCAAAGATTTTTAGCCATCAGGACGTCTTCAGATAATTGCAGCACCCCAAGAACCACAATGTAATTATGCACCTACAGTTTGAAATTCCACAGAGCAAGCAAATTTCTCATTAATTAGCTCTATGAAACCAGCTAGGTTTTAAAGTGTGAACCTTCCTAATATACAGTTTATTCTCTAAACACGATTGTCAATAGTTTGCCACAGACTTTGAGGCCATCATCGCCAGAAAAGTAAATGGGATTTCAAAGTGCTACAAGGTGGCAAGCACCACAAGAGACGGGGTTAGTCTGCACGTTTCAACAGCAGTGCCATCACTGATAGCATGATGAACACTTGCTATTTGAGATCGTATCTTTGGCCACAGCAGGCTTAGCTACTGAACTGCTCATAGCTGCCCCATTAGCCTTAGACTAATAGGAGTTTCCATTTTCTGACCTATACTTTACATCTCCAGCCAACAAAATGTCATTAGCAGCAATTTTTAAACACTTGCATCTGTAAGATTGTACATGTGCAGTTGCAGCCCCACAATATAAAATGGGGCACCAGAAGCTGCATCTAGCAATGCAGATATGCTTCCTTAAGTGATTCTACAATATTAATGCAGCATTAGAAAGGCCTTTGACTAGAAAGAATACTATCACTCAAGTCCATTCTTACTGGAATTCTGAAAAAGTCAAGCTCAGGAACATAGGAATTGCGAGACGAAAAAAGACCAAGGTCCATCTAGTTCGCCTTCCATCATCCTGGTAGTCGCACGATACAACAAATAAGAGTCAAGGAAAACCCAAGTGGTGGAAATCTTTGGGAGCCACAGGTTCAAAGTGCCCTGTTCCACCCAAGCATGCTACACTTACCATGTCATGTCACGAAATACTCATTCTGCATCCCAAAATATAATTTTTTGAAACAAATCCAAGTTGCAATTGAATTAATCAACACTAGCTGCTTCTACCAGCCCCTCAGGGAGGCTGTTCCACTCGTTGACTGAAATAACAGCCCAAATCTTACTGGAAAAATAATGACGAGTTCAAGACGCACGCCATCATCAAAGCGCAAGTCGGCCAGCAAGTTCAGGCAAAGAGATACGCCGTGAGTTGCAATTCGCCATGACTTGTTGATCGATTTACGCCGCTACGCTGTTTGCCTCGTATAAATGGTAGCTCGTCCTCACACTCCCCGTTACTGTAACTCGCCCTCACTCCCCGTTACTGTAACTCGCCCTCACTCCCCGTTACTGTAACTCGCCCTCACTCCCCGTTACTGTAACTCGCCCTCACACTCCCCGTTACTGTAACTCGCCCTCACTCCCATTACTGTAACTCGCCCTCACTCCCCGTTACTGTAACTCACCCTCACTCCCCGTTACTGTAACTCACCCTCACTCCCCGTTACTGTAACTCACACTCACTCCGTTACTGTAACTCACCCTCACACTCCGTTACTGTAACTCACCCTCACTCCCCGTTACTGTAACTCGCCCTCACTCCCCGTTACTGTAACTCACCCTCACTCCCCGTAAATGTAACTCGCCCTCACTCCCCGTTACTGTAACTCACCCTCACTCCCCGTTACTGTAACTCACCCTCACTCCCCGTTACTGTAACTCACACTCACACTCCGTTACTGTAACTCACCCTCACTCCCCGTTACTGTAACTCACCCTCACTCCCCGTTACTGTAACTCACCCTCACTCCCCGTTACTGTAACTCACCCTCACTCTCCGTTACTGTAACTCACCCTCACTCCCCGTTACTGTAACTCACCCTCACTCTCCGTTACTGTAACTCACCCTCACTCCCCGTTACTGTAACTCGCCCTCACTCCCCGTTACTGTAACTCGCCCTCACTCCCCGTTACTGTAACTCACCCTCACTCCCCGTTACTGTAACTCGCCCTCACACTCCCCGTTACTGTAACTCACCCTCACTCCCCGTTACTGTAACTCACCCTCACTCTCCGTTACTGTAACTCACCCTCACTCCCCGTTACTGTAACTCGCCCTCACTCCGTTACTGTAACTCACCCTCACTCTCCGTTACTGTAACTCACCCTCACTCTCCGTTACTGTAACTCACCCTCACTCCCCGTTACTGTAACTCGCCCTCACTCCGTTACTGTAACTCGCCCTCACTCTCCGTTACTGTAACTCACCCTCACTCTCCGTTACTGTAACTCACCCTCACTCCCCGTTACTGTAACTCACCCTCACTCCCCGTTACTGTAACTCACACTCACTCCGTTACTGTAACTCACCCTCACTCTCCGTTACTGTAACTCACCCTCACTCCCCGTTACTGTAACTCGCCCTCACTCCCCGTTACTGTAACTCACCCTCACTCTCCGTTACTGTAACTCACCCTCACTCCCCGTTACTGTAACTCGCCCTCACTCCCCGTTACTGTAACTCGCCCTCACTCTCCGTTACTGTAACTCACCCTCACTCTCTGTTACTGTAACTCACCCTCACTCTCCGTTACTGTAACTCACCCTCACTCTCCGTTACTGTAACTCACTCTCACTCCCCGTTACTGTAACTCACCCTCACTCCCCGTTACTGTAACTCACCCTCACACCCCGTTACTGTAACTCGCCCTCACACTCCGTTACTGTAACTCACCCTCACTCCCCGTTACTGTAACTCACCCTCACTCTCCGTTACTGTAACTCACCCTCACTCCCCGTTACTGTAACTCGCCCTCACACTCCGTTACTGTAACTCACCCTCACTCCCCGTTACTGTAACTCACCCTCACACCCCGTTACTGTAACTCGCCCTCACTCCCCGTTACTGTAACTCACCCTCACACTCCGTTACTGTAACTCACCCTCACTCCCCGTTACTGTAACTCACCCTCACTCCCCGTTACTGTAACTCGCCCTCACTCCCGTTACTGTAACTCGCCCTCACTCCCTGTTACTGTAACTCACCCTCACTCCCCGTTACTGTAACTCACCCTCACACCCCGTTACTGTAACTCGCCCTCACACTCCGTTACTGTAACTCACCCTCACTCCCCGTTACTGTAACTCACCCTCACACTCCGTTACTGTAACTCACCCTCACACCCCGTTACTGTAACTCGCCCTCACACTCCCCGTTACTGTAACTCACCCTCACTCCCCGTTACTGTAACTCACCCTCACACTCCGTTACTGTAACTCACCCTCACACTCCCCGTTACTGTAACTCACCCTCACTCCCCGTTACTGTAACTCGCCCTCACTCCCTGTTACTGTAACTCACCCTCACTCCCCGTTACTGTAACTCACCCTCACTCCCTGTTACTGTAACTCACCCTCACTCCCCGTTACTGTAACTCACCCTCACTCCCCGTTACTGTAACTCGCCCTCACTCCCCGTTACTGTAACTCACCCTCACTCCCCGTTACTGTAACTCACCCTCACACCCCGTTACTGTAACTCGCCCTCACACTCCGTTACTGTAACTCACCCTCACTCCCCGTTACTGTAACTCACCCTCACACTCCGTTACTGTAACTCACCCTCACACCCCGTTACTGTAACTCGCCCTCACACTCCCCGTTACTGTAACTCACCCTCACTCCCCGTTACTGTAACTCACCCTCACACTCCGTTACTGTAACTCACCCTCACTCCCCGTTACTGTAACTCACCCTCACACCCCGTTACTGTAACTCGCCCTCACACTCCGTTACTGTAACTCACCCTCACTCCCCGTTACTGTAACTCACCCTCACTCCCTGTTACTGTAACTCACCCTCACACTCAGTTACTGTAACTCACCCTCACTCCCCGTTACTGTAACTCACCCTCACACTCCGTTACTGTAACTCGCCCTCACACTCCGTTACTGTAACTCACCCTCACTCCCCGTTACTGTAACTCACCCTCACTCTCCGTTACTGTAACTCACCCTCACTCCCCGTTACTGCAACTCGCCCTCACTCCCCGTTACTGTAACTCACCCTCACTCCGTTACTGTAACTTACCCTCACTCCCCGTTACTGTAACTCACCCTCACTCCCCGTTACTGTAACTCGCCCTCACTCCCCGTTACTGTAACTCACCCTCACTCCCCGTTACTGTAACTCACCCTCACTCCCCGTTACTGTAACTCACCCTCACTCCCCGTTACTGTAACTCACCCTCACTCCCCGTTACTGTAACTCACCCTCACTCCCCGTTACTGTAACTCACCCTCACACTCCCCGTTACTGTAACTCACCCTCACACTCCGTTACTGTAACTCACCCTCACTCCCCGTTACTGTAACTCACCCTCACTCCCCGTTACTGTAACTCGCCCTCACTCCCCGTTACTGTAACTCACCCTCACTCCCCGTTACTGTAACTCGCCCTCACACTCCCCGTTACTGTAACTCGCCCTCACTCCCCGTTACTGTAACTCACCCTCACTCCCCGTTACTGTAACTCACCCTCACTCCCCGTTACTGTAACTCACCCTCACTCCCCGTTACTGTAACTCACCCTCACTCCCCGTTACTGTAACTCACCCTCACACTCCCGTTACTGTAACTCACCCTCACACTCACCGTTACTGTAACTCACCATCACTCCCCGTTACTGTAACTCACCCTCACTCCCCGTTACTGTAACTCACCCTCACACTCCGTTACTGTAACTCACCCTCACACTCACCGTTACTGTAACTCACCATCACTCCCCGTTACTGTAACTCGCCCTCACACTCCGTTACTGTAACTCACCCTCACACTCACCGTTACTGTAACTCACCATCACTCCCCGTTACTGTAACTCGCCCTCACACTCCGTTACTGTAACTCGCCCTCACACTCCGTTACTGTAACTCGCCCTCACTCCCCGTTACTGTAACTCGCCCTCACTCCCCGTTACTGTAACTCGCCCTCACACTCCCCGTTACTGTAACTCACCCTCACTCCCCGTTACTGTAACTCACCCTCACTCCCCGTTACTGTAACTCGCCCTCACACTCCGTTACTGTAACTCGCCCTCACACACCCCGTTACTGTAACTCGCCCTCACTCCCCGTTACTGTAACTCGCCCTCACACTCCCCGTTACTGTAACTCACCCTCACACTCACCGTTACTGTTACTGTAACTCACCCTCACTCCCCGTTACTGTAACTCACCCTCACTCCCCGTTACTGTAACTCACCCTCACACTCCCCGTTACTGTAACTCACCCTCACACTCCCCGTTACTGTAACTCACCCTCACACTCCGTTACTGTAACTCACCCTCACACTCCCCGTTACTGTAACTCACCCTCACTCCCCGTTACTGTAACTCGCCCTCACTCCCCGTTACTGTAACTCACCCTCACTCCCCGTTACTGTAACTCACCCTCACTCCCCGTTACTGTAACTCACCCTCACTCCCCGTTACTGTAACTCACCCTCACACTCCGTTACTGTAACTCACCCTCACTCCCCGTTACTGTAACTCACCCTCACTCCCCGTTACTGTAACTCGCCCTCACACTCCGTTACTGTAACTCACCCTCACACTCCGTTACTGTAACTCACCCTCACTCCCCGTTACTGTAACTCACCCTCACACTCCGTTACTGTAACTCACCCTCACACTCCGTTACTGTAACTCGCCCTCACACTCCGTTACTGTAACTCGCCCTCACACTCCGTTACTGTAACTCACCCTCACTCCCCGTTACTGTAACTCGCCCTCACTCCCCGTTACTGTAACTCGCCCTCACACTCCCCGTTACTGTAACTCACCCTCACACTCCCCGTTACTGTAACTCACCCTCACTCCCCGTTACTGTAACTCGCCCTCACACTCCCCGTTACTGTAACTCGCCCTCACTCCCCGTTACTGTAACTCACCCTCACTCCCCGTTACTGTAACTCGACCTCACACTCCGTTACTGTAACTCACCCTCACTCCCCGTTACTGTAACTCGCCCTCACTCCCCGTTACTGTAACTCACCCTCACTCCCCGTTACTGTAACTCGCCCTCACTCCCCGTTACTGTAACTCGCCCTCACTCCCCGTTACTGTAACTCACCCTCACTCCCCGTTACTGTAACTCACCCTCACTCCCCGTTACTGTAACTCACCCTCACTCCGTTACTGTAACTCACCCTCACACTCCCCGTTACTGTAACTTACCCTCACTCCCCGTTACTGTAACTCGCCCTCACACTCCCCGTTACTGTAACTCACCCTCACTCCCCGTTACTGTAACTCGACCTCACTCCCCATTACTGTATCTCACCCTCACTCCCCGTTACTGTAACTTACCCTCACTCCCCGTTACTGTAACTCGCCCTCACTCCCCGTTACTGTAACTCGCCCTCACTCCCCGTTACTGTAACTCACCCTCACTCCCCGTTACTGTAACTCACCCTCACTCCCCTGTTACTGTAACTCACCCTCACTCCCCGTTACTGTAACTCACCCTCACTCCGTTACTGTAACTCACCCTCACTCCCCGTTACTGTAACTCGACCTCACTCCCCGTTACTGTATCTCACCCTCACTCCCCGTTACTGTAACTCACCCTCACTCCCCGTTACTGTAACTCGACCTCACTCCCCGTTACTGTATCTCACCCTCACTCCCCGTTACTGTAACTCACCCTCACTCCCCGTTACTGTAACTCACCCTCACTCCCCGTTACTGTAACTCGCCCTCACACTCCCCGTTACTGTAACTCACCCTCACTCCCCGTTACTGTAACTCACCCTCACTCCCCGTTACTGTAACTCGACCTCACTCCCCGTTACTGTAACTCACCATCACTCCCCGTTACTGTAACTCGCCCTCACACTCCCCGTTACTGTAACTCACCCTCACTCCCCGTTACTGTAACTTACCCTCACTCCCCGTTACTGTAACTCACCCTCACTCCCCGTTACTGTAACTCACCCTCACTCCCCGTTACTGTAACTCGCCCTCACTCCCCGTTACTGTAACTCACCCTCACTCCCCGTTACTGTAACTCACCCTCACTCCCCGTTACTGTAACTCACCCTCACACTCCCGTTACTGTAACTCACCCTCACACTCCCCGTTACTGTAACTCACCCTCACTCTCCCGTTACTGTAACTCACCCTCACTCCCCGTTACTGTAACTCACCCTCACTCCCCGTTACTGTAACTCACCCTCACACTCCGTTACTGTAACTCGCCCTCACACTCCGTTACTGTAACTCACCCTCACTCCCCGTTACTGTAACTCACCCTCACACCCCGTTACTGTAACTCACCCTCACTCCCCGTTACTGTAACTCACCCTCACTCCACGATACTGTAACTCACCCTCACACCCGTTACTGTAATCCCCTCACTCCCCCGTTACTGTACTCACCCTCACTTCCCCGTTACTTAACCCCTCACACCCGTCTGTACTCACCTCCCCGTTACTGTAACTCCCCCTCACTCCCGTTACTGTAACTCACCCTCACAGCTTCCGTTACTGTATACTCAGCCCCTCACTCCGTTACTGTAACTCACCCTCAAACTCCGTTACTGTACTCGCCCTCCACTCCCGTACTGTAACTCCCCTACTCCACCGTTACTGTAACTCAGCCCTCACACTCCCCGTTACTGTAACTCCCCCCCTCACTCCCCGTTAGCTGTAACTCACCCTCACTCCCCGTTACTGTAACTCACCCTCACTCCGTTACTGTAACTCGCCCTCACACTCCCCGTTACTGTAACTCACCCTCACTCCCCGTTACTGCAACTCACCCTCACTCCCCGTTACTGTAACTCGCCCTCACACACCCCGTTAATGTAACTCGCCCTCACTCCCCGTTACTGTAACTCGCCCTCACACTCCCCGTTACTGTAACTCGCCCTCACTCCCCGTTACTGTAACTCGCCCTCACACTCCCCGTTACTGTAACTCGCCCTCACTCCCCGTTACTGTAACTCACCCTCACTCCCCGTTACTGTAACTCGCCCTCACTCCCCGTTACTGTAACTCGACCTCACTCCCCGTTACTGTAACTCGACCTCACACTCCGTTACTGTAACTCACCCTCACTCCCCGTTACTGTAACTCACCCTCACACTCCGTTACTGTAACTCGCCCTCACACTCCGTTACTGTAACTCACCCTCACTCCCCGTTACTGTAACTCACCCTCACTCCCCGTTACTGTAACTCACCCTCACTCCCCGTTACTGTAACTCACCCTCACTCCCCGTTACTGTAACTCGACCTCACTCCCGTTACTGTAACTCACCCTCACTCCCCGTTACTGTAACTCACCCTCACACTCCGTTACTGTAACTCACCCTCACTCCCCGTTACTGTAACTCACCCTCACTCCCCGTTACTGTAACTCACCCTCACTCCCCGTTACTGTAACTCACCTCACTCCCGTTACTGTAACTCACCCTCACTCCCCGTTACTGTAACTCACCCTCACTCCCCGTTACTGTAACTCACCCTCACTCCCCGTTACTGTAACTCACCCTCACTCCGTTACTGTAACTCACCCTCACACTCCGTTACTGTAACTCACCCTCACTCCCCGTTACTGTAACTCACCCTCACTCCCCGTTACTGTAACTCACCCTCACACTCAGTTACTGTAACTCACCCTCACTCCCCGTTACTGTAACTCACCCTCACTCCCCGTTACTGTAACTCGCCCTCACTCCCCGTTACTGTAACTCACCCTCACACTCCGTTACTGTAACTCACCCTCACTCCCCGTTACTGTAACTCACCCTCACTCCCCGTTACTGTAACTCACCCTCACTCCCCGTTACTGTAACTCACCCTCACACTCCGTTACTGTAACTCACCCTCACTCCCCGTTACTGTAACTCACCCTCACTCCCCGTTACTGTAACTCACCCTCACTCCCCGTTACTGTAACTCACCCTCACTCCCCGTTACTGTAACTCACCCTCACTCCCCGTTACTGTAACTCACCCTCACTCCCCGTTACTGTAACTCACCCTCACTCCCCGTTACTGTAACTCACCCTCACACTCCCCGTTACTGTAACTCACCCTCACTCCCCGTTACTGTAACTCACCCTCACTCCCCGTTACTGTAACTCGCCCTCACTCCCGTTACTGTAACTCACCCTCACTCCCCGTTACTGTAACTCACCCCTCACTCCCCGTTACTGTAACTCGCCCTCACTCCCCGTTACTGTAACTCGCCCTCACTCCCGTTACTGTAACTCGCCCTCACTCCCCGTTACTGTAACTCACCCTCACTCCCCGTTACTGTAACTCACCCTCACTCCCCGTTTCTGTAACTCACCCTCAACTCCCCGTTACTGTAACTCACCCTCACACTCCGTTACTGTAACTCACCCCTCACTCCCCGTTACTGGTAACTCACCCTCACTCCCCGTTATCTGTAACTCACCCTCACACCCGTTACTGTAACTCACCCTCACACTCCCCGTTACTGTAACTCACCCTCACTCCCCGTTACTGTAACTCCCCTACACTCCCCGTTACTGAACCTCACCCTCACACTCCCCGTTACTGTAACTCACCCTCACTCCCGTTACTGTAACTCACCCTCACACTCCCCGCTTACTGTAACTCACCCTCACTCCCCGTTACGTAAACTCGCCCTCACTCCCCGTTACTGTAACTCACCCTCACACTCCCGTTACTGTAACTCGCCCTCACTCTCCCCGTTACTGTAACTCGCCCTCTCCCCGTTACTGTAACTCACCCTCACTCCCCGTTACTGTAACTCACCCTCACTCCCCGTTACTGTAACTCACCCTCACTCCCGTTACTGTAACTCACCCTCACTCCCCGTTACTGTAACTCACCCTCACTCCCCGTTACTGTAACTCACCCTCACACTCCGTTACTGTAACTCGCCCTCACTCCCCGTTACTGTAACTCACCCTCACACTCCCCGTTACTGTAACTCACCCTCACTCCCCGTTACTGTAACTCACCCTCACTCCCCGTTACTGTAACTCACCCTCACTCCCCGTTACTGTAACTCACCCTCACTCCCGTTACTGTAACTCACCCTCACACTCCCGTTACTGTAACTCACCCTCACTCCCCGTTACTGTAACTCACCCTCACACTCCCCGTTACTGTAACTCACCCTCACTCCCGTTACTGTAACTCACCCTCACACTCCGTTACTGTAACTCACCCTCACTCCCCGTTACTGTAACTCACCCTCACTCCCCGTTACTGTAACTCACCCTCACTCCCCGTTACTGTAACTCACCCTCAACTCCCCGTTACTGTAACTCACCCTCACTCCCCGTTACTGTAACTCACCCTCACTCCCGTTACTGTAACTCACCCTCACTCCCCGTTACTGTAACTCACCCTCACTCCCCGTTACTGTAACTCACCCTCACACTCCGTTACTGTAACTCCCCCTCACTCCCCGTTACTGTAACTCACCCCTCACTCCCGCGTACTGTAACTCGCCCTCACTCCCCGTTACTGTACTCACCCTCACTACCCGTTACTGTAACTCACCCTCACTCCCCCCGATACTGTAACTCGCCCTCACTCCGTTACTGTACTCACCCTCACTCCCCGTTACTGTAACTCACCCCTCACACTCCCCGTTACTGTAACTCGCCCACACTCCCCGGTTACTGTAACTCACCCTCACACCCGTTACCTGTAACTCACCCTCACACTCGTTACTGTAACTCACCCTCACTCCGTTACTGTAACTCACCCTCCCACTCCGTTACTGTAACTCACCCTCACTCCCCGTTACTGTAACTCACCCTCACACTCGTTACTGTAACTCGCCCTCACTCCCCGTTACTGTAACTCGCCCTCACTCCCCGTTACTGTAACTCACCCTCACTCCCCGTTACTGTAACTCCCTCACTCCCCGTTACTGTAACTCGCCCTCACTCCCCGTTACTGTAACTCACCCTCACACTCCGTTACTGTAACTCACCCTCACACTCCGTTACTGTAACTCACCCTCACTCCCCGTTACTGTAACTCACCCTCACTCCCCGTTACTGTAACTCGCCCTCACTCCCCGTTACTGTAACTCGCCCTCACTCCCCGTTACTGTAACTCACCCTCACTCCCCGTTACTGTAACTCGCCCTCACTCCCCGTTACTGTAACTCGCCCTCACTCTCCGTTACTGTAACTCACCCTCACTCCCCGTTACTGTAACTCACCCTCACTCCCCGTTACTGTAACTCGCCCTCACTCCCCGTTACTGTAACTCGCCCTCACTCCCCGTTACTGTAACTCACCCTCACTCCCCGTTACTGTAACTCGCCCTCACTCCCCGTTACTGTAACTCGCCCTCACTCTCCGTTACTGTAACTCGCCCTCACTCCCCGTTACTGTAACTCACCCTCACACTCCCGTTACTGTAACTCACCCTCACTCCCCGTTACTGTAACTCACCCTCACTCCCCGTTACTGTAACTCGCCCTCACTCCCCGTTACTGTAACTCACCCTCACACTCCGTTACTGTAACTCACCCTCACTCCCCGTTACTGCTAACTCACCCTCTACACTCCCCGTTACTGTAAACTCACCCTCCACTCCCGTTACTGTAACTCACCCTCACTCCCCGTTACTGTAACTCGCCCTCACTCCCGTTACTGTAACTCAACCCTCACTCCCCCGTTACTGTAACTCGCCCTCACTCCGTTACTGTAACTCACCTCCTCCCCGTTACTGTAACTCACCCTCACTCTCCGTTACTGTAACTCACCCTCACTCCCCGTGACTGTAACTCACCCTCAACTCCCCGTTACTGTAACCTCACCCTCACTCCCCGTTACTGTAACTCGCCCTCACTCCCCGTTACTGTAACTCACCCTCACACCCCGTTACTGTAACTCCCCTCACTCCCCGTTACTGTAACTCGCCCTCACAACTCCCGTTACTGTAACTCACCCTCACTCCCCGTTACTGTAACTCACCCTCACTCCCCGTTACTGTAACTCGCCCTCACACTCCGTTACTGTAACTCACCCTCACTCCCCGTTACTGTAACTCACCCTCACACTCCGTTACTGTAACTCGCCCTCACTCCCCGTTACTGTAACTCACCCTCACACTCCGTTACTGTAACTCACCCTCACTCCCGTTACTGTAACTCGCCCTCACTCCCCGTTACTGTAACTCGCCCTCACACTCCGTTACTGTAACTCACCCTCACTCCCCGTTACTGTAACTCACCCTCACACTCCGTTACTGTAACTCACCCTCACTCCCCGTTACTGTAACTCACCCTCACACTCCGTTACTGTAACTCACCCTCACTCCCCGTTACTGTAACTCACCCTCACTCCGTTACTGTAACTCGCCCTCACTCCCCGTTACTGTAACTCACCCTCACTCCCCGTTACTGTAACTCACCCTCACACTCCGTTACTGTAACTCACCCTCACTCCCCGTTACTGTAACTCACCCTCACACTCCCCGTTACTGTAACTCACCCTCACTCCCCGTTACTGTAACTCGCCCTCACACTCCGTTACTGTAACTCACCCTCACTCCCCGTTACTGTAACTCACCCTCACACTCCGTTACTGTAACTCGCCCTCACTCCCCGTTACTGTAACTCGCCCTCACTCCCCGTTACTGTAACTCACCCTCACACTCCGTTACTGTAACTCACCCTCACACTCCCCGTTACTGTAACTCACCCTCACTCCCCGTTACTGTAACTCGCCCTCACTCCCCGTTACTGTAACTCACCCTCACTCCCCGTTACTGTAACTCGCCCTCACTCCCCGTTACTGTAACTCGCCCTCACTCCCCGTTACTGTAACTCACCCTCACTCCCCGTTACTGTAACTCGCCCTCACACTCCCGTTACTGTAACTCACCCTCACTCCCCGTTACTGTAACTCACCCTCACCCCGTTACTGTAACTCACCCTCACTCCCCGTTACTGTAACTCACCCTCACACTCCGTTACTGTAACTCACCTCACACTCCCCGTTACTGTAACTCACCCTCACTCCCCGTTACTGTAACTCACCCTCACTCCCGTTACTGTAACTCACCCTCACTCCCCGTTACTGTAACTCACCCTCCACTCCCGTTACTGTAACTCACCCTCACTCCCCGTTACTGTAACTCACCCTCACACTCCGTTACTGTAACTCACCCTCACACTCCGTTACTGTAACTCACCCTCACTCCCCGTTACTGTAACTCACCCTCACTCCCCGTTACTGTAACTCACCCTCACACTCCCGTTACTGTAAATCACCCTCACTCCCCGTTACTGTAACTCACCCTCACTCCCCGTTACTGTAACTCACCTCCACTCCCGTTACTGTAACTCACCCTCACTCCCCGTTACTGTAACTCGCCCTCACCTCCCCGTTACTGTAACTCACCCTCACACTCCGTTACTGTAACTCACCCTCACACTCCCGTTACTGTAACTCACCCTCACTCCCCGTTACTGTAACTCCACCCCTCACTCCCGTTTACTGTAACTCACCCCACTCCCCGTTACTGTAACTCACCCTCACACTCCGTTACTGTAACTCACCCTCACTCCCCGTTACTGTAACTCACCCTCACACTCCGTTACTGTAACTCACCCTCACTCCCCGTTACTGTAACTCGCCCTCACACTCCGTTACTGTAACTCACCCTCACACTCCGTTACTGTAACTCACCCTCACTCCCCGTTACTGTAACTCACCCTCACTCCCCGTTACTGTAACTCACCCTCACTCCCCGTTACTGTAACTCACCCTCACTCCCCGTTACTGTAACTCACCCTCACACTCCGTTACTGTAACTCACCCTCACACTCCCCGTTACTGTAACTCACCCTCACACTCCGTTACTGTAACTCACCCTCACTCCCCGTTACTGTAACTCACCCTCACACCCCGTTACTGTAACTCACCCTCACACTCCGTTACTGTAACTCACCCTCACTCCCCGTTACTGTAACTCACCCTCACTCCCCGTTACTGTAACTCACCCTCACTCCCCGTTACTGTAACTCACCCTCCACTCCCCGTTACTGTAACTCACCCCTCACTCCCCGTTACTGTAACTCACCCTCACACTCCGTTACTGTAACTCACCCTCACTCCCCGTTACTGTAACCTCACCCTCACTCCCCGTTACTGTAACTCGCCCTCCACTCCCCGTTACTGTAACTCACCCTCCACTCCCCGTTACTGTAACTCACCTCCACTCCCCGTTACTGTAACTACCCTCACACTCCGTTACTGTAACTCACCCTCACTCCCCGTTACTGTAACTCACCCTCACACTCCGTTACTGTAACTCACCCTCACACTCCGTTACTGTAACTCACCCTCACTCCCGTTACTGTAACTCACCCTCACTCCCCGTTACTGTAACTCACCCTCACTCCCCGTTACTGTAACTCACCCTCACTCCCCGTTACTGTAACTCACCCTCAACTCCCCGTTACTGTACTCGCCCTCACTCCGTTACTGTAACTCACCCACACTCCGTTACTGTAACTCACCTCACACTCCCCGTTACTGTAACTGCCCCCTCACTCCCCGTTACTGTAACTCACCCTCACTCCCCGTTACTGTAACTCACCCTCACACTCCCGTTACTGTTACTGTAACTCACCTCACTCCCCGTTACTGTAACTCACCCTCACTGCACCTGTTACTGTAACTCACCCTCAACTCCCCGTTACTGTAACTCACCCTCACTCCCCGTTACTGTAACTCGCCCCTCACACTCCGTTACTGTAACTCACCCTCACTCCCCGTTACTGTAACTCACCCTCACACTCCCCGTTACTGTAACTCACCCTCACACTCCGTTACTGTAACTCGCCACTCCACTCCCCGTTACTGTAACTCACCCTCACTCCCCGTTACTGTAACTCACCCTCACTCTCCCGTTACCTGTAACTCACCCTCACAGCCCCGTTACTGTAACTCACCCTCACTCCCCGTTACTGTAACTCGCCCTCACTCCCGTTACTGTACTCCCTCACTCCCCGTTACTGTAACTCACCTCACACTCCCTGTTACTGTAACTCACCCTCACTCCCCGTTACTGTAACTCACCCTCACATCCCCGTTACTGTAACTCACCCTCACTCCGATGTACTGTAATCACCCTCACACCCGTTACTGTAACTCACCCTCACACCCCGTTACTGTAACTCACCCTCACACACCCGTTACCTGTAACTCACCCTCACACTCCGTTACTGTAACTCACCCTCACACTCCGTTACTGTAACTCACCCTCACACTCCGTTACTGTAACTCGCCCTCACCTCCCCGTTACTGTAACTCGCCCTCACTCCCCGTTACTGTAACTCACCCTCACACTCCCGTTACTGTAACTCACCCTCACTCCCCGTTACTGTAACTCACCCTCACACTCCCCGTTACTGTAACTCACCCTCACTCCCCGTTACTGTAACTCGCCCTCACACTCCCCGTTACTGTAACTCACCCTCACCTCCCCGTTACTGTAACTCGCCCTCACACTCCCCGTTACTGTAACTCGCCCTCCACTCCCCGTTACTGTAACTCACCCTCACACTCCGTTACTGTAACTCACCCTCACTCCCCCGTTACTGTAACTCACCCTCAACTCCCCGTTACTGTAACTCACCCTCACTCCCCGTTACTGTAACTCACCCTCACTCCCCGTTACTGTAACTCACCTCACTCCCCGTTACTGTAACTGCCCTCACTCCCCGTACTGTACTCACCCTCACTCCCCGTTACTGTAACTCACCCTCACTCCCCGTTACTGTAACTCACCCTCACTCCCCGTTACTGTAACTCACCCTCACTCCCCGTTACTGTAACTCACCCTCACTCCCCGTTACTGTAACTCGCCCTCACTCCCCGTTACTGTAACTCGCCCTCACTCCCCGTTACTGTAACTCACCCTCACTCCCCGTTACTGTAACTCGCCCTCACTCCCCGTTACTGTAACTCGCCCTCACTCTCCGTTACTGTAACTCACCCTCACTCCCCGTTACTGTAACTCACCCTCACTCCCCGTTACTGTAACTCACCCTCACTCCCCGTTACTGTAACTCACCCTCACTCCCCGTTACTGTAACTCACCCTCACCCCGTTACTGTAACTCGCCCTCACTCCCCGTTACTGTAACTCGCCCTCACTCTCCGTTACTGTAACTCACCCTCACTCCCCGTTACTGTAACTCGCCCTCACTCCCCGTTACTGTAACTCACCCTCACTCCCCGTTACTGTAACTCACCCTCACTCCCCGTTACTGTAACTCGCCCTCACATCCCCATTTACCTGTAACTCGGCCCTTCATCACTCCGTTACTGGTAACTCGCCCTCACACATCCGTCTACTACTGCAACTCACCCTCACTCCCTCGTTACTGTAACTCACACCTCCACAGTATCCCGTTACTGTAAACTCACCCTCACTCCCCGTTACTGTAACTCACCTCACACTCCCCGTTACTGTAACTCACCCTCACACTCCGTTACTGTAACTCATCACAGCCTCACACCCCGTTACTGTGTAACTCGCCCTCACCCCCGTTACTGTAACTCACACATGAACATCTACCGTACTGTAACTCCACCCTCCTCCCCGGTACTGTAACTCGCCCGTCACACTCCCGTTACACTAACTCGCCCCACACAACTAATTCGCGGAGATACTGTAGACTCGGCCCCTCTTCGAAACCCCCGATACTGTATACTCACCCTCACACTCCCCGTTACTGTAACTACACTCCTCACTCCCCTTACTCTAACACACCCTCACTCCCCCTTAATACTGTAACTCACCCTCACTCCCCGTTAAAGAACTCACCCTCACTCCGTTACTGTAACTCACCCTCACTCCGTTACTGTAACTCACCCTTCACACTCCGTTACTGTAACTCACCCTCACTCCCCGTTACTGTAACTCACCCTCACACTCCGTTACTGTAACTCACCCTCACTCCCCGTTACTGTAACTCACCCTCACTCCCGTTACTGTAACTCACCCTCACTCCCCGTTACTGTAACTCACCCTCACTCCCCGTTACTGTAACTCACCCTCACACTCCGTTACTGTAACTCACCCTCACTCCCCGTTACTGTAACTCACCCTCACTCCCCGTTACTGTAACTCACCCTCACTCCCCGTTACTGTAACTCACCCTCACACTCCCGTTACTGTAACTCACCCTCACTCCCCGTTACTGTAACTCACCCTCACACTCCGTTACTGTAACTCGCCCTCACTCCCCGTTACTGTAACTCGCCCTCACTCCCCGTTACTGTAACTCACCCTCACTCCCCGTTACTGTAACTCACCCTCACTCCCCGTTACTGTAACTCACCCTCACTCCCCGTTACTGTAACTCGCCCTCACACTCCCGTTACTGTAACTCACCCTCACTCCCCGTTACTGTAACTCACCCTCACTCCCCGTTACTGTAACTCACCCTCACTCCCCGTTACTGTAACTCGCCCTCACACTCCCCGTTACTGTACTCGACCCTCACATCCCGTTACTGTAACTCACCCTCACTCCCCGTTACTGTAACTCACCCTCACTCCCGTTACTGTAACTCACCCTCACCTCCCCGTTACTGTAACTCGCCCTCACTCCCCGTTACTGTAACTCACCCCATCACTCCCGTTACTGTAACTCCCCTCCTCCCCGTTACTGTAACTCACCTCACTCCCCGTTACTGTAAACTCACCCTCACTCCCCGTTACTGTAACTCGCCCTCACACTCCGTTACTGTAACTCACCCTCACTGTACTGTACTACCCTCACTCCCGTTACTGTAACTCACCCTAACTCCGTTACTGTAACTCACCCTCACTCCCCGTTACTGTAACTCACCCTCACTCCCCGTTACTGTAACTCCCCCTCACACTCCGTTACTGTAACTCACCCTCCCTCCCCGTTACTGTAACTCACCCTCACACTCCCCGTTACTGTAACTCACCCTCACACTCCCGTTACTGTAACTCACCCTCACACTCCCCGTTACTGTAACTCACCCTCACTCCCCGTTACTGTAACTCACCCTCACACTCCCGTTACTGTAACTCACCCTCACACTCCGTTACTGTAACTCACCCTCACTCCCCGTTACTGTAACTCACCCTCACCTCCGTTACTGTAACTCACCCTCACTCCCGTTACTGTAACTCACCCTCACTCCCCGTTACTGTAACTCACCCTCACTCCCCGTTACTGTAACTCACCCTCACTCCCCGTTACTGTAACTCACCCTCACTCCCCGTTACTGTAACTCACCCTCACACTCCCGTTACTGTAACTCACCCTCACTCCCCGTTACTGTAACTCACCCTCACACTCCCCGTTACTGTAACTCACCCTCACTCCCCGTTACTGTAACTCACCCTCACTCCCCGTTACTGTAACTCACCCTCACACTCCCCGTTACTGTAACTCACCCTCACTCCCGTTACTGTAACTCACCCTCACTCCCCGTTACTGTAACTCACCCTCACTCCCCGTTACTGTAACTCACCCTCACTCCCCGTTACTGTAACTCACCCTCACTCCCCGTTACTGTAACTCACCCTCACTCCCCGTTACTGTAACTCACCCTCACACTCCGTTACTGTAACTCACCCTCACACTCCCCGTTACTGTAACTCACCCTCACTCCCCGTTACTGTAACTCGCCCTCACACTCCGTTACTGTAACTCGCCCTCACACTCCCCGTTACTGTAACTCACCCTCACACTCCGTTACTGTAACTCACCCTCACACTCCCCGTTACTGTAACTCGCCCTCACTCCCCGTTACTGTAACTCACCCTCACACTCCGTTACTGTAACTCACCCTCACTCCCCGTTACTGTAACTCGCCCTCACACTCCCCGTTACTGTAACTCACCCTCACTCCCCGTTACTGTAACTCGCCCTCACTCCCCGTTACTGTAACTCGCCCTCACTCCCCGTTACTGTAACTCACCCTCACACTCCGTTACTGTAACTCACCCTCACTCTCCGTTACTGTAACTCACCCTCACACTCCGTTACTGTAACTCACCCTCACTCCCCGTTACTGTAACTCACCCTCACTCCCCGTTACTGTAACTCGCCCTCACACTCCGTTACTGTAACTCACCCTCACACTCCGTTACTGTAACTCACCCTCACTCCCGTTACTGTAACTCGCCCTCACACTCCGTTACTGTAACTCACCCTCACACTCCGTTACTGTAACTCACCCTCACTCCCCGTTACTGTAACTCGCCCTCACTCCCCGTTACTGTAACTCGCCCTCACTCCCCGTTACTGTAACTCACCCTCACACTCCGTTACTGTAACTCGCCCTCACTCCCCGTTACTGTAACTCGCCCTCACTCCCCGTTACTGTAACTCACCCTCACTCCCCGTTACTGTAACTCGCCCTCACACTCCGTTACTGTAACTCACCCTCACACTCCGTTACTGTAACTCACCCTCACACTCCCCGTTACTGTAACTCACCCTCACACTCCGTTACTGTAACTCGCCCTCACACTCCGTTACTGTAACTCACCCTCACTCCCCGTTACTGTAACTCACCCTCACTCCCCGTTACTGTAACTCACCCTCACTCCGTTACTGTAACTCGCCCTCACACTCCGTTACTGTAACTCGCCCTCACTCCCCGTTACTGTAACTCGCCCTCACTCCCCGTTACTGTAACTCGCCCTCACTCCCCGTTACTGTAACTCGCCCTCACTCCCCGTTACTGTAACTCGCCCTCACACTCCGTTACTGTAACTCGCCCTCACTCCGTTACTGTAACTCGCCCTCACACTCCGTTACTGTAACTCACCCTCACTCCCCGTTACTGTAACTCGCCCTCACACTCCGTTACTGTAACTCGCCCTCACTCCCCGTTACCGTAACTCGCCCTCACACTCCCCGTTACTGTAACTCACCCTCACTCCCATTACTGTAACTCGCCCTCACTCCCCGTTACTGTAACTCACCCTCACACTCCCCGTTACTGTAACTCGCCCTCACACCCCGTTACTGTAACTCACCCTCACTCCCCGTTACTGTAACTCACCCTCACTCCCCGTTACTGTAACTCGCCCTCACTCCCCGTTACTGTAACTCACCCTCACTCCCCGTTACTGTAACTCACCCTCACTCCCCGTTACTGTAACTCACCCTCACACTCCCGTTACTGTAACTCACCCTCACTCCCGTACTGTAACTCACCCTCACTCCCCGTTACTGTAACTCGCCCTCACTCCCCGTTACTGTAACTCGCCCTCACTCCCCGTTACTGTAACTCACCCTCAACTCCGTTACTGTAACTCACCCTCACACTCCCCGTTACTGTAACTCACCCTCACTCCCCGTTACTGTAACTCACCCTCACTCCCGTTACTGTAACTCACCCTCACACTCCGTTACTGTAACTCACCCTCACTCCCCGTTACTGTAACTCGCCCTCACTCCCGTTACTGTAACTCACCCTCACTCCCCGTTACTGCTAACTCACCCTCACTCCCCGTTACTGTAAACTCGCCCTCACTCCCGTTACTGTAACTCGCCCTCACTCCCCGTTACTGTAACTCACCCTCACACTCCCGTTACTGTAACTCACCCTCACACCCCGTTACTGTAACTCACCCTCACACTCCGTTACTGTAACTCACCCTCACTCCCGTTACTGTAACTCGCCCTCACTCTCCGTTACTTGTAACTCGCCCTCACACTCCGTTAATGTAATCGCCCTCACACTCCGTTACTGTAATCGCACTCACTCCCTTTACTGTACTCACCCTCACTCCCCGTTACTGTAACTCACCCTCACTCTCCGTTACTGTAATCGCCTCACACTCCGTTACTGTAACTCGCCCTCCCTCCGTTACTGTAAACTCGCCTTCACACTCCGTTACTGTAACTCGCCGCACTCCCGTTACTGTAAATCACCCACACTCTCCGTACTGTAACTCACCCCTCACAATCCGTTACTGTAATCGCCCTCACTCCCCGTTTACTGTAACTCACCCTCACTCTCGTTACTGTAATCACCTCACCACTCGTGTACTGTAACTCGCCTCACTCCCCGTTTACTTGCATAACTCGCCTCACTCCCCGTTTACTGTAACTCGCCCTATCCCCGTTACTGTAACACGCCTCACTCCCGTTACTGTAACTACCCTCACCTGCCCCATTCTGTAACTCACCCTCACACTCCGTTACTGTAAACTCCCCTCATCCCGTTACTGTAACTCACACTCACACTCCGTTACTTTAACTCAGCCCCTCACACTCCCGTTTACTGTAACTCACCCTCACACTCCGTTACTGTAACTCACCCTCACTCCCCGTTACTGTAACTCACCCTCACTCCCCGTTACTGTAACTCACCCTCACTCCGTTACTGTAACTCACCCTCACTCCGTTACTGTAACTCGCCCTCACTCCCCGTTACTGTAACTCGCCCTCACTCTCCGTTACTGTAACTCGCCCTCACTCCCCGTTACTGTAACTCACCCTCACTCCCCGTTACTGTAACTCGCCCTCACTCCCCGTTACTGTAACTCACCCTCACACTCCGTTACTGTAACTCACCCTCACTCCCCGTTACTGTAACTCACCCTCACACTCCGTTACTGTAACTCACCCTCACTCCCCGTTACTGTAACTCACCCTCACACTCCGTTACTGTAACTCACCCTCACTCCCCGTTACTGTAACTCGCCCTCACTCCCCGTTACTGTAACTCGCCCTCACTCCCCGTTACTGTAACTCACCCTCACTCCCCGTTACTGTAACTCACCCTCACACTCCCCGTTACTGTAACTCACCCTCACTCCCCGTTACTGTAACTCACCCTCCACTCCCCGTTACTGTAACTCACCCTCACTCCCCGTTACTGTAACTCACCTCCACTCCCCGTTACTGTAACTCGCCCTCACTCCCCGTACTGTAACTCACCCTCACACTCCCCGTTACTGTAACTCACCCTCACACTCCCGTTACTGTAACTCCCCTCACTCCCCCGTTACTGTAACTCACCCTCACACTCCGTTACTGTAACTCACCCTCACTCCCCGTTACTGTAACTCACCCTCACTCCTCCGTTACTGTAACTCACCCTCACACCCCGTTACTGTAACTCACCCTCACTCCCCGTTACTGTAACTCACCCTCACTCCCCGTTACTGTAACTCACCCTCACACTCCCGTTACTGTAACTCACCCTCACTCCCGTTACTGTAACTCACCCTCACTCCCCGTTACTGTAACTCACCCTCACTCCCCGTTACTGTAACTCACCCTCACTCCCGTTACTGTAACTCACCCTCACACCCCGTTACTGTAACTCACCCTCACACTCCCCGTTACTGTAACTCACCCTCACTCCGTTACTGTAACTCACCCTCACACTCCCCGTTACTGTAACTCACCCTCACACTCCCGTTACTGTAACTCACCCTCACTCCCGTTACTGTAACTCACCCTCACACTCCGTTACTGTAACTCACCCTCACTCTCCGTTACTGTAACTCACCCTCACACTCCGTTACTGTAACTCACCCTCACTCCGTTACTGTAACTCGCCCTCACACTCCGTTACTGTAACTCACCCTCACTCCCCGTTACTGTAACTCACCCTCACACTCCGTTACTGTAACTCACCCTCACTCCCCGTTACTGTAACTCACCCTCACACTCCGTTACTGTAACTCACCCTCACTCCCCGTTACTGTAACTCACCCTCACTCCGTTACTGTAACTCGCCCTCACTCCCCGTTACTGTAACTCGCCCTCACTCCCCGTTACTGTAACTCGCCCTCACACCCGTTACTGTAACTCACCCTCACTCCCCGTTACTGTAACTCACCCTCACACTCCGTTACTGTAACTCACCCTCACACTCCGTTACTGTAACTCACCCTCACACTCCGTTACTGTAACTCGCCCTCACACTCCGTTACTGTAACTCGCCCTCACACTCCCGTTACTGTAACTCACCCTCACTCCCCGTTACTGTAACTCGCCCTCACACTCCCCGTTACTGTAACTCACCCTCACACTCCCGTTACTGTAACTCACCCTCACTCCCGTTACTGTAACTCACCCTCACTCCCCGTTACTGTAACTCACCCTCACTCCCCGTTACTGTAACTCGCCCTCACTCCCCGTTACTGTAACTCACCCTCACTCCCGTTACTGTAAACTCACCCTCACACCCCGTTACTGTAACTCACCCCTCACTCCCCGTTACTGTAACTCACCCTCACACTCCCGTTACTGTAACTCACCCTCACTCCCCGTTACTGTAACTCACCCTCACTCCCCGTTACTGTAACTCACCCTCACTCCCGTTACTGTAACTCACCCTCACTCCCCGTTACTGTAACTCACCCTCACTCCCGTTACTGTAACTCGCCCTCACACTCCCCGTTACTGTAACTCACCCTCACTCCCCGTTACTGTAACTCACCCTCACTCCCCGTTACTGTAACTCACCCTCACTCCCCGTTACTGTAACTCACCCTCACTCCGTTACTGTAACTCACCCTCACTCCCCGTTACTGTAACTCACCCTCACACTCCGTTACTGTAACTCACCCTCCACACTCCCCGTTACTGTAACTCGCCCTCACTCCCGTTACTGTAACTCGCCCTCACTCCCCGTTACTGTAACTCACCCTCACTCCCCGTTACCTGTAACTCTCCCTCACTCCACGTTACTGTAACTCGCCCTCCACCTCCCCGTTACTGTAACTCGCCCTCACACCCGTTACTGTACTCACCCTCACTCCCGTTACTGTAACTCTACCCTCACTCCCCGTTACTGTAACTCGCCCCTACACTCCCCGTTACTGTAAACTCGCCCCTCCACACTCCGTTACTGTAACTCGCCCTACACTCCCCGTTACTGTAACTCCACCCTCACACTCCCCGTTACTGTAACTCGCCCTCACCTCCACGTACTTAACTCGCACCGTCTCACTCCCCGTTACTGTAAACCTCGCCCTCACTCCCCGTTACTGTAACTCGTCCCTCACTCCCCGTCTACTGTAAGCTCGCCCTCACCTCTCCGTTACTGTAACTCACCCTCATCCCCACCGTTACTGTAACTCGCCCTCACTCCCCGTTACTGTAACTCGCCCTCACCTCCCCTGTTACTGTAACTCACCCTCACTCCCCGTTACTGTACTCACCCTCACTCCCCGTTACTGTAACTCACCCTCACTCCCCGTTACTGTAACTCACCCTCACACTCCGTTACTGTAACTCACCCTCACACTCCGTTACTGTAACTCGCCCTCACACTCCGTTACTGTAACTCACCCTCACACTCCGTTACTGTAACTCACCCTCACACTCCGTTACTGTAACTCACCCTCACACTCCGTTACTGTAACTCGCCCTCACACTCCCGTTACTGTAACTCACCCTCACTCCCCGTTACTGTAACTCACCCTCACTCCCCGTTACTGTAACTCACCCTCACTCCCCGTTACTGTAACTCACCCTCACACTCCGTTACTGTAACTCACCCTCACTCCCCGTTACTGTAACTCACCCTCACACTCCGTTACTGTAACTCACCCTCACTCCCCGTTACTGTAACTCACCCTCACACTCCGTTACTGTAACTCACCCTCACTCCCCGTTACTGTAACTCACCCTCACACTCCCCGTTACTGTAACTCACCCTCACTCCCCGTTACTGTAACTCACCCTCACACTCCGTTACTGTAACTCACCCTCACACCCCGTTACTGTAACTCACCCTCACACTCCGTTACTGTACTCGCCCTCACACTCCGTTAGCTGTAACTCACCCTACACTCCCCGTTACTGTAACTCACCCTCACTCCCCGTTACTGTAACTCACCCTCACTCCCCGTTACTGTAACTCACCCTCACACCCCGTTACTGTAACTCACCCTCACACTCCCCGTTACTGTAACTCACCCTCACTCCCCGTTACTGTAACTCACCCTCACTCCCCGTTACTGTAACTCACCCTCACTCCCCGTTACTGTAACTCGCCCCTCACTCCGTTACTGTAACTCACCCTCACTCCCGTTACTGTAACTCACCCTCACACTCCGTTACTGTAACTCACCCTCACTCCCCGTTACTGTAACTCAACCCTCACACTCCGTTACTGTAACTCACCCTCACTCCCGTTACTGTAACTCACCCTCACTCCCCGTTACTGTAACTCACCCTCACACTCCCGTTACTGTAACTCACCCTCACTCCCCGTTACTGTAAACTCACCCTCACTCCCCGTTACTGTAACTCACCCTCACTCCCCGTTACTGTAACTCACCCTCACACTCCCCGTTACTGTAACTCTCCCTCACCTCCCCGTTACTGTAACTCACCCTCACACTCCCGTTACTGTAACTCACCCTCACACTCCGTTACTGTAACTCACCCTCACTCCCGTTACTGTAACTCACCCTCACACTCCCCGTTACTGTAACTCACCCTCACACTCCCGTTACTGTAACTCACCCTCACTCCCCGTTACTGTAACTCACCCTCACACTCCCCGTTACTGTAACTCACCCTCACACTCCGTTACTGTAACTCACCCTCACTCCCCGTTACTGTAACTCGCCCTCACTCCCCGTTACTGTAACTCACCCCTCACTCCCCGTTACTGACTCGCCCTCACACTCCTACTTAACTCACCCTCACTCCCCGTTACTGTAACTCACCCTCACACTCCCCGTTACTGTAACTCACCCTCACTCCCCGTTACTGTAACTCACCCTCACACTCCCCGTTACTGTAACTCACCCTCACTCCCCGTTACTGTAACTCGCCCTCACTCCCCGTTACTGTAACTCACCCTCACACTCCGTTACTGTAACTCACCCTCACTCCCCGTTACTGTAACTCGCCCTCACTCTCCCCGTTACTGTAACTCGCCCTCACTCCCGTTACTGTAACTCACCCTCACTCCCCGTTACTGTAACTCGCCCTCACACTCCCCGTTACTGTAACTCGCCCTCACTCCCCGTTACTGTAACTCACCCTCACTCCCCGTTACTGTAACTCACCCTCACCTCCCCGTACTGTAACTCACCCTCACTCCCGTTACTGTACTCACCCTCACTCCCTCCGTTACTGTAACTCACCCTCACTCCCGTTACTGTAACTCACCCCCACACTCCCCGTTACTGTAACTCACCCTCACTCCCGTTACTGTACTCGCCCTCACTCCCAGTTACTGTAACTCCCCTCACTCCCGTTACTGTAACTCACCCTCACTCCCCGTTACTGTAACTCGCCCTCACACCCCGTTACTGTAACTCACCCTCACTCCCCGTTACTGTAACTCGCCCTCACACCCCGTTACTGTAACTCACCCCTCACTCCCGTTACTGTAACTCACCCTCACTCCCCGTTACTGTAAACTCACCCACACTCCGTTACTGTAACTCACCCTCACTCCCCGTTACTGTAACTCACCCTCAACTCCCCGTTACTGTAACTCACCCTCACTCCCCGTTACTGTAACTCACCCTCACTCCCCGTTACTGTAACTCACCCTCACTCCCCGTTACTGTAACTCGCCCTCACTCCCCGTTACTGTAACTCGCCCCTCACACTCCCGTTACTGTAACTCACCCTCACTCCCCGTTACTGTAACTCACCCTCACACTCCCGTTACTGTAACTCACCCTCACACTCCGTTACTGTAACTCACCCTCACTCCCCGTTACTGTAACTCGCCCTCCACTCCCCGTTACTGTAACTCGCCCTCACTCCCGTTACTGTAACTCACCCTCACACTCCCGTTACTGTAACTCACCCTCACTCCCCGTTACTGTAACTCGCCCTCACTCCCCGTTACTGTAACTCGCCCTCACTCCCCGTTACTGTAACTCACCCTCCACTCCCGTTACTGTAACTCGCCCTCACTCCCGTTACTGTAACTCACCCTCACCTCCCCGTTACTGTAACTCACCCTCACTCCCCGTTACTGTAACTCACCCTCACTCCCCGTTACTGTAACTCACCCTCACTCCCCGTTACTGTAACTCACCCCTCACTCCCCGTTACTGTAACTCACCCTCACTCCCGTTACTGTAACTCACCCTCACTCCCCGTTACTGTAACTCACCCTCACTCCCCGTTACTGTAACTCACCCTCACACTCCCCGTTACTGTAACTCACCCTCACTCCCCGTTACTGTAACTCACCCTCACACTCCGTTACTGTAACTCACCCTCACTCCCCGTTACTGTAACTCACCCTCACACTCCGTTACTGTAACTCACCCTCACTCCCCGTTACTGTAACTCGCCCTCACACTCCGTTACTGTAACTCACCCTCACTCCCGTTACTGTAACTCACCCTCACTCCCCGTTACTGTAACTCGCCCTCACACCCCGTTACTGTAACTCGCCCTCACTCCCCGTTACTGTAACTCACCCTCACTCCCCGTTACTGTAACTCGCCCTCACACTCCGTTACTGTAACTCACCCTCACACTCTCCGTTACTGTAACTCACCCTCACTCCCCGTTACTGTAACTCACCCTCACACTCCCCGTTACTGTAACTCACCCTCACTCCCCGTTACTGTAACTCCTCACACTCCCCGTTACTGTAACTCACCCTCACTCCCCGTTACTGTAACTCACCCTCACTCCCCGTTACTGTAACTCACCCTCACTCCCCGTTACTGTAACTCACCCTCACTCCCCGTTACTGTAACTCGCCCTCACTCCCCGTTACTGTAACTCACCCTCACACTCCCGTTACTGTAACTCACCCTCACTCCCGTTACTGTAACTCACCCTCACACTCCCCGTTACTGTAACTCACCCTCACTCCCCGTTACTGTAACTCGCCCTCACTCTCCGTTACTGTAACTCACCCTCACTCCCCGTTACTGTAACTCACCCTCACACTCCCCGTTACTGTAACTCACCCTCACACTCCGTTACTGTAACTCGCCCTCACACTCCCCGTTACTGTAACTCACCCTCACACTCCCCGTTACTGTAACTCGCCCTCACACTCCCGTTACTGTAACTCACCCTCACACTCCGTTACTGTAACTCACCCTCACATCCGTTACTGTAACTCACCCTCACACTCCCGTTACTGTAACTCACCCTCACTCCCCGTTACTGTAACTCACCCTCACACTCCGTTACTGTAACTCACCCTCACTCCCGTTACTGTAACTCGCCCTCACACTCCGTTATCTGTAACTCAGCCCTCACTCCCCGTTACTGTAACTCGCCCTCACCTCCCGTTACTGTAACACACCCCTCACTCCCCCGTTACTGTAACTCTCACCCTCACTCCGTTACTGTAACTCACCTCACTCCCCGTTACTGTAACTCACCCCTCACACTCCGTTACTGTAACTCACCCTCACACTCCGTTACTGTAACTCACCCTCACTCCCGTTACTGTAACTCACCCCTCACTCCGTTACTGTAACTCACCCTCACCTCCCCGTTACTGTAACTCGCCCTCACACTCCCGTTACTGTAACTCACCCTCACTCCCCGTTACTGTAACTCGCCCTCACACTCCCCGTTACTGTAACTCACCCTCACACTCCGTTACTGTAACTCACCCTCACACCCCGTTACTGTAACTCACCCTCACTCCCCGTTACTGTAACTCGCCCTCACACTCCCCCGTTACTGTAACTCACCCTCACACTCGTTACTGTAACTCACCCTCACTCACCGTTACTGTAACTCACACTCCCGTTACTGTAACTCACCCTCACTCCCCGTTACTGTAACTCGCCCTCACTCCCCGTTACTGTACTCACCCTCACTCCCCGTTACTGTAACTCACCCTCACACTCCGTTACTGTAACTCACCCTCACTCCCGTTACTGTAACTCACCCTCACTCCCCGTTACTGTAACTCACCCTCACCTCCCCGTTACTGTAACTCACCCTCACTCCCGTTACTGTAACTCACCCTCCACTCCCCGTTACTGTAACTCACCCTCACCCCGTTACTGTAACTCACCTCACTCCCCGTTACTGTAACTCGCCCTCACACTCCCGTTACTGTACTCACCCTCCACTCCCCGTTACTGTAACTCACCCTCACCTCCCGTTACTGTAACTCACCCTCACTCCCGTTACTGTAACTCACCCTCACTCCCCGTTACTGTAACTCACCCTCACTCCCCGTTACTGTAACTCACCCTCACTCCCGTTACTGTAACTCACCCTCACTCCCCGTTACTGTAACTCACCCTCACTCCCGTTACTGTAACTCGCCCTCACTCCCCGTTACTGTAACTCGCCCTCACTCCCCGTTACTGTAACTCACCCTCACACTCCCGTTACTGTAACTCACCCTCACTCCCCGTTACTGTAACTCACCCTCACTCCCCGTTACTGTAACTCACCCTCACTCCCCGTTACTGTAACTCACCCTCACCTCCCGTTACTGTAACTCACCCTCACTCCCCGTTACTGTAACTCACCCTCACTCCCGTTACTGTAACTCGCCTCACACTCCCCGTTACTGTAACTCACCCTCACTCCCCGTTACTGTAACTCGCCCTCACACTCCCCGTTACTGTAACTCACCCTCACTCCGTTACTGTAACTCACCCTCACACTCCGTTACTGTAACTCGCCCTCACACTCCGTTACTGTAACTCGCCCTCACTCCCCGTTACTGTAACTCGCCCTCACTCCCCGTTACTGTAACTCGCCCTCACTCCCCGTTACTGTAACTCACCCTCACTCCCCGTTACTGTAACTCACCCTCACTCCCCGTTACTGTAACTCACCCTCACTCCGTTACTGTAACTCACCCTCACACTCCGTTACTGTAACTCACCCTCACACCCCGTTACTGTAACTCACCCTCACTCCGTTACTGTAACTCACCCTCACACTCCGTTACTGTAACTCGCCCTCACACTCCGTTACTGTAACTCGCCCTCACTCCCCGTTACTGTAACTCACCCTCACTCCCCGTTACTGTAACTCACCCTCACTCCCCGTTACTGTAACTCACCCTCACACTCCCGTTACTGTAACTCACCCTCACACTCCCCGTTACTGTAACTCACCCTCACTCCCGTTACTGTAACTCACCCTCCACTCCCCGTTACTGTAACTCACCCTCACACCCGTTTACTGTAACTCACCCTCACTCCCCGTTACTATAACTCACCCTCACTCCCCGTTACTGTAACTCACCTCACCTCCCAGTTACTGTAACTCGCCCTCACACTCCGTTACTGTAACTCACCCATCACTCCCCGTTACTGTAACTCACCCCTCACTCCCGTTACTGTAACTCACCCTCACACTCCCCGTTACTGTAACTCACCCTCACACTCCCCGTTACTGTAACTCACCCTCACACTCCGTTACTGTAACTCACCCTCACTCCCCGTTACTGTAACTCCCCCTCACACTCCCGTTACTGTAACTCACCCTCACACTCCCGTTACTGTAACTCACCCTCACTCCCCGTTACTGTAACTCACCCTCACACTCCCGTTTACTGTAACTCACCCCTCCACTCACGTTACTGTAACTCACCCTCACACTCCGTTACTGTAACTCACCCTCACTCCCGTTACTGTAATCACCCTCACACTCCGTTACTGTAACTAACCCTCACTCCCGTTACTGTAACTCACCCACACACTCCGTTACTGTAACTCACCCTCACTCCCCCGTTACTGTAACTCGCCCTCACACTCCGTTACTGTAACTCACCCTCACTCCCCGTTACTGTAACTCACCCTCACACTCCGTTACTGTAACTCACCCTCACTCCCCGTTACTGTAACTCGCCCTCACACTCCGTTACTGTAACTCGCCCTCACACTCTCCGTTACTGTAACTCACCCTCACTCCCCGTTACTGTAACTCACCCTCACACTCCCCGTTACTGTAACTCACCCTCACTCCCCGTTACTGTAACTCACCCTCACACTCCCGTTACTGTAACTCGCCCTCACTCCCCGTTACTGTAACTCGCCCTCACTCCCCGTTACTGTAACTCACCCTCACACTCCCCGTTACTGTAACTCACCCTCACACTCCCCGTTACTGTAACTCACCCTCACACTCCCCGTTACTGTAACTCACCCTCACTCCCCGTTACTGTAACTCACCCTCACACTCCCCGTTACTGTAACTCGCCCTCACTCCCCGTTACTGTAACTCGCCCTCACTCTCCGTTACTGTAACTCACTCTCACTCCCCGTTAACGGTAACTCGCCCTCACACTCCCCGTTACTGTAACTCACCCTCACCTCCGGTACTGTAACTCACCCTCACACTCCCAGATTACTGTAACTCGCCCTCAACTCCGTTACTGTAACTCGCCCTCACTCCCCGTAACTGTAACCTCCCTCACACTCCCCGTTACTGAACTCGCCCTCACTCCCCCGTTACTGTAACTCACCCTCACTCCCCGTTACTGTAACTCACCCCTCACTCCCCGTTACTGTAACTCACCCCTCACTCCCCGTTACTGTAACTCACCCTCACTCCCCGCTACTGTAAAGCTCACCCTCACTCCCGTTACTGGTAAACTCACCCCTCAACTCCGTTACTGTAACATACCCCTCACACTCCGTTACTGTAACTCAGCCCTCACACCTCCGTTACTGTAACTCGCCCTCCACTCCCGTTACTGTAACTCACCCTCACTCCATGCGTTACTGTAACTCACCCTCACTCCCCGATACTGTAACTCGCCCCACTCCCCGTTACTGTAACTCGCCCTCACACTCCCCGGTTACTGTAACTCACCCTCACCTCCCCGTTACTGTAACTCGCCCTCACCACTCCCTGTTACTGTAAACTCACCCTCACTCCCGTTACTGTAACTCACCCTCACACTCCGTTACTGTAACTCACCCTCACACTCTCCGTTACTGTAACTCACCCTTCACTTCCCCGTTACTGTAACTCACCCTCACTCCCCGTTACTGTAACTCGCCCTCACTCCCCGTTACTGTAACTCACCTCTCACTCCCCGTTACTGTAACTCACCCTCACTCCCCGGTACTGTAACTCACCCTCACTCCCGTTACTGTAACTCTCCCTCACCTCCGTACTGTAACTCCCGCCCCACCCGTTACTGTAACTCACCTCACACTCCCGTTTACTGTAACCTCACCCTCACTCCCCGTTACTGTAAACTCACCCTCACCTCCCGTTACTGTAACTCGCCCTCACTCCCGTTACTGTAAATCACCCTCACTCCCCCGTTATGTAACTCACGCCCTCACTCCCGTTACTGTAACTCGCCCTCACTTCCCCGTTACTGTAACCTCACCCTCACACCCCGTTACTGTAACTCACCCTCACCCACTCCCGTTACTGTAACTCCCCTCACTCCGTTACTGTAACTCACCCTCACTCTCCGTTACTGTAACTCGCCTCACTCCCCGTTACTGTAACTCACCCTCAGACTCTCCGTTACTGTAACTCACCCTCACTCCCCGTTACTGTAACTCGCCCTCACTCCCCGTTACTGTAACTCACCCTCACTCCCCGTTACTGTAACTCGCCCTCACACTCCGTTACTGTAACTCACCCTCACTCCCCGTTACTGTAACTCACCCTCACTCCCCGTTACTGTAACTCGCCCTCACACTCCGTTACTGTAACTCACCCTCACTCTCCGTTACTGTAACTCACCCTCACACTCCGTTACTGTAACTCACCCTCACTCCCCGTTACTGTAACTCACCCTCACACTCCCCGTTACTGTAACTCGCCCTCACTCCCCGTTACTGTAACTCGCCCTCACACCCCGTTACTGTAACTCACCCTCACTCCCCGTTACTGTAACTCACCCTCACTCCCCGTTACTGTAACTCACCCTCACACTCCCCGTTACTGTAACTCACCCTCACACTCCCCGTTACTGTAACTCGCCCTCACTCCCCGTTACTGTAACTCACCCTCACACTCCCCGTTACTGTAACTCGCCCTCACTCCCCTTTACTGTAACTCGCCCTCACGCTCCCCGTTACTGTGACTCGCCCTCACACTCCCCGTTACTGTAACTCACCCTCACACTCCGTTACTGTAACTCGCCCTCACACTCCCCGTTACTGTAAAGAACATGCTGGATTTGCACATTAAATGCGACTTAAACTTGCCACAAGTTAGAGCTGGTAATTAACAGTGCAAGTACCCTTTTAACGACGTGATAATGGTTAATGCAATGCCAATCCTTAAATCTCATTGGTTGTGGTGATAGACTGTTGGTCCCGTCGTTCACAAAGGTCCTGGTTCCCCCATTGCGCCATTATCAGCGCGCACTTCCAGCAACTTATAGGGCAAAAGATTGGAGCTGAAAGGTGCAGAAACAAGACTAAATAACGGCGCACACTGCGAGATGTCCCGCTCCAGCAAGATTTGGGCCCATGATTCCGCTGATTCCTTTTGAATTTACACCCCCTTCAAGCATAAGCCATGTCTACTTTTCTGAACAATTGAAACAGTTAGTCATGGTCTATATTATCTAGTCCCTTAGAATCCTAAAAAGAGCAATCCTATCACTGCTCAACCTTCTCTTTTCCATGGAGAACATGCCCAATTTACGTAATCTCTCCTCATAATTCAATCCCTCTATTCCCCTCAATCATTCTGGTTGCTCTCTTCTGTATCCTTACAATAGCTGCTGTATCCTTTTTGTATTGCAACAAGAACTGTACACAGTATTCTAAGTGCTGTTGCACCAATGATTTATAAAGTGGCAGGATTAGCTCACTGTTTTGGCTCAATGTTGACCTTATAATAGATCTGGGTCTAGAAACTCGTCTCGGGTGGCGGCGGATCAGCCGCCCGTTATTCAGTTCCATTGCAGTAAATGGAACCGAGTATCGGGCGCTGCGTAGAACGGGCGGCTGATCCGATACCGCGCCACCGCCAGAGACCAATTTCTAGGCCCTGATGACACATTGCCACCGAGCATTGTTGCGATAGCTTCAATTATTGTCAATCAGGACCCGCGGACCACTTCATTTTCTACGCTAAGTATTTTCTTTACATTTAAATAGTCCCTTCCTGAATTTTTTGTCCCCACGTGAAGCACTTTACATTTCTCTACACTGAATTTGATCTGCCACCTGTCTGCCCAATTCCCAAGTATATGCAAATCCTCCTGTAGCTTATCTGGCTCAGTTTTGAAGTCTACCACCTTCATTAGCTTTGTACCATCTGCAAATGTAGCCATTGTGCTTGTGACTCCTCGCTCCAGATCATTTAAGACCATGGAAGCCCACCAGTGTTGCACCAGTTAATACCCTACTTGATAGATTCTTCATGGGCAACAATAAAAAGTTAACTGATTATGTATGAGACAACACGTTATACTGGCACCAGAGGAAGGACTTTTAGTTGGTATTAAACTCGTAGGGGGAAAAATTCAGCTGCTTGCGCCTCCCGTTAGCGCCTTAAGAGGGCGCTAATGGGGCGTAAAGCAGCTAACGCCCGGGCGCAGCGCCGCCCACGCCTCCCGTAAAATTCAGCGGGAGGTTAGCGGCGGCGCCAGCCGGTAGCGCCCTGTGGCGCTGCGCCGCCGGCGATGACGTCATCGCCGTGCGCAGCACCCCGCTCACGCTCCAGCCGCGATCTTCAGTCGCGCCCCCTGATTTACCGCCAGACGCTATGTCCGACGGGTTCAGGGAGGCGTACGTGCGGCCGGGGCGGCGATATTTAAAGGGGAGGTGGCAGGCGGCCATTTTTGTTGCTGGCCGCCTGCCAGCACCTGCCCCCGTTGCTGTCCCCGGCCCCCGTGAAGCCCCCCCACCGTGAAGTGCCGGCTGCGCTCCAAGAGCCCGGCACTTCTCGAGTGCCGGGCTCTTTTGCCGGCACTCCCGATCCCTGGGGGCCCAGCTGGGCCCCGGTTCGCGCTGCGCAGGGTCCCTCCCCTTTAAGAAGGGGAGGAAGGCCTGCAATACCCCGGCGCGACGTGCCGCAGCGCCTGGCGCTGCGGCACGTAGCGCCAGGATATTCCCTCGCAGCGCCCTAAGAGGGATGCGGGGTGCTTCCAGTGGCGCCCCGCTTCCCTCTTGGGGCGCAACCACTGAAGTTCCGGCGCGGGGCCGCTAATTTTTTCGGGGCGCTAAAAGTAGCGCCCCGGCGAGGTTAGCGCCCCAAATGGGGCGCGACTCAATTTTTACCCCTTAGAATTCAATACACAAAGTCTATGAACCAAATACATGCTGCAGTGGCTTAGTGGTAGCACTCTGCCCTCAGTCAGCTGGTTGTAGGTTCAAACCCCATTCTAGGGCTCGAGTGCATAATTGAGGCCGACACTCCAGTGTTGGAGGGGTCTTCTTTGTGATGAGACGTTACACGGAGGCTCTGACTGCCTGCTTGGGTGGCTGTAAAAGATCCCTCGAAGAGGAGCAGGAGTATTCTCCTGGCTAACATTTATTCCTCAACCTACAAAACAAACAGATCAGCTGGCCATTCACCTCATTTGTGGGACTGTTCTAGATGCAAATTGGCTGCTATGTTTGCCTATTAAAAAGTACAAAAATAATTAATTGGATGTAAAGCACTTTGGGACCCCCCCCCCCCCACCCCGAGCACAAGAAAGGTACCAAATATATGCAACAGTAGTATCCCACCAATCATTAGTTGTGATAAACTGTGATTTTCAAAGATTAACAGTGAGGTCTGTTCACAGTATTAAAAAGGGATAGAGAGTGTACAGGATAGCTCTGTGATTTTTCAATCTACTACCTGTTAATCACACCGCGGGGAAATGTATATATTCACAAAAACTTCAGAGTGACCACTTATTCCATATTTACCCGCAACCTAAACATAGATTTTTTGATTAGCGTCTTCTTAAAGCACTTGCTGGGTCACAAGTATTTCATTTAGCAGCAGAATATTCTTTATTACTGCATGATTTTGCTTTTATGTTTGTTCAGTTACACAAATTCTATTTAAATAAATTAGGCATCATAATAAAATGGAGTTTATTTATTCATAGTCTATTTTATTTTTAAACACAGCCAATTGAGATGCAAAGTATGTAACCATAGTTCAATCACCCTCTGGTACCTCACTCAAGTGGCCATTCACGTGCGATTCTTGGTAGGCTACTCCCCTAACTTCCATACATCACACTTCCAGCAGGGGTCACTGGTCAGCAAATTAGGAATCGGGAACTCTGGCAATTTTCCTCTCCCTAACTGTAGCACACCTAGCACCATCCTGGCTGAGGCAAAGCTAAATCAGCACAAATTTACCCAGTTTGTATGGGCAGTTACGGGCTAAACAAGATTGAACACAAACCTCTCAAATTAGCGACAAGCGAAAGCTAAAAGATCTGAAAGTGGCTGAATTTAAATGAAACAAAGTTACCAACTGCAAAACTGGTCAGTCCATATCTCAAAACGGAAGAAAAATCTGACCACCCAGAAAAAGGAGACAGCAGAGAAATACAAGTTTGCATTGATCTCCCTGGTGATTAGAAAGCTGATGCACAAAGAACACTGTGGAACTGAGGTCAAAGAGGAGCAGTTCAGTGATAAGAGCAAAATAAGGTTATCCAATCTTGGGACCAGAGAAATCACTTTTATTGCCCTTTTGCTCTATACTACGCCACTGCTGAATCAAGAATCTGACTATTTTGTTTTAAAACTGATGCTTAGCGTCACCCAGTAACTACTGACATTTGATTTTTCTAGTCTCCTTTCCTATTTGTTTCAGCCTCAGTGGGGTCCCTTCACTATGGCCCGATAAATTCACCTAGATTTCACAAGAAAAAAAACCTGTCTGGCCAGTTGCTAAGTGTTAAAAGCTGAAAGGTCAATTGTTTTGCTAGAAGATCGCTTTCCCACATAAAATTTCAAATCTACAAATGTTCTAAAAAAAAACTTCATTATGGTCATTGACGGCAAGACTGAGGCACGGGAATTTTGTTGTTCTACTGCCCAAATGAAACCATAATTGATAATCATCAGTTCCCTGTTATCCAGCCAATTCGCAACTTCATCTCAAATTTCAGGAGCTTCAAATAAGCTTCATCTGCGGTAAGGGACCTGATCTTAATTTTCAGAGCATACGATATCCACATTTTCCGGTAATTTCCAATTCAGTGACTTTGAATTAACTGGAATAGACTGTAGTCTTTCCTATTGGTGATCACTGTTGGTTAATTTTGCCCAAGATAACTTTGCTTTTGACTAACTTTTAAATATAGTTTTTCATCTTCCATTGACAGAACTTTACCAGAGACACCCACTTCTTCCTTTTGAGTTTGCACATATTTTAATTCAAAGCTGTGCTACTCAGATGACCATCCTCCAATAGGAATGATGGAAACAGAGGAAACTGGGGAAGAAAACTATTTTCACGTTAACTTGTTAACGTACTCATTAGTGCAGCAGCATTCAGAGGAGTGGGAAAATCAATTGACTTTATCCAACCAAGTGCATTTTTAAAATGACAACTAAGTTGAGTTTGGAGAAAGGCAGCGTAACTGGTCATTCATTCATTTGCCGTGTGTGGGTCCTTGCTGTGTGTAAAAAGAATGCTACTTATACCCACATAACAATCACTCGCAATATTCATCTGCAATTGCAGCTGACTTGATAGGTCAGGAGTGCACCCAGATTTCACTGTTGCATATATGTATATTTTGGCATGATGTGTAATTATACTCAAATTGGTTACCAATCTCCAGAATTGCTTCTTTATATAAAAAGCGTAGAACATTTTGTTATGCAAGTTGAGGATTATGCAACTGCACTATTTAGACCTATTGTATTGAATCTACAGAATAGCAATTGCCTGTGGACTCTTCTTCAAAGACTAATGCAATTGAGAATCTCAAATCTTCTATACAAAGCAAAAGTTATTGTTGAAGCCTTGCAACACTGTGCAAGTGAACAATCAATATATAGAATGTAAACAACTTTGTTTTGTGATTTTGCTTTTGGATCTTGCACTGCTCTTGTAATACAAATGTTAATGTGGAACATCATCCAAAAGGAATAGGAGACAAAAGATATGTGAATCTCTATATTCAATGTCAAGATCTTCCAGTTAAATTTGATCATATGCAATAGGTCAAAACAGATTATCTTTACTTTTTGCAAACCAATATCATGGCTCTCAAGAATAATCAACAGAACACAGCTACACCACCTCCTTTTTGCCCGACTCCATCTTTTGGAATCACTTCCATCCCTTTAATTGAAATTCTGTCCAAGCATTTGCATAAAACCCATATCTCAGATGCCTACACTACAAGATCTAATTTCTCCGTAACTGCAAGAGATGAATTTTAACATTTTTTCTCAAATGCTTCTACCATTAACATAAAAGCATTTGAAGGTCCTATTAAATATCAGTTTATGAATGCCTTCCCTTAGTAGTTAAGATTACACCACTAATAAAGCTGCACCTGACATTTCCAGAGCATTATTACTGCGACATCAATGTTTATTTCAGCAGCATGTGAACAATGGAAATGCAAAATCCATCTAGCCTATGGAGATACAGCACTCATTATCCCAATAGTCTATGAATTAATACCTGACTTCAGTGAACACGATATTAAGTGGTTTATCAACAATAAATATAAAAACCAACTAATCATTACAATATAATGATATTGCCCTTCTACGAAAACTCCTTTTGCATCACAATGCTGTTAAAAGTTAGTATCAGTATTACAGCATTACATACTATTAAGCCAACCCAACAAAAACCTAGACTTATTTTTCGATTATGTTAAAAAAGGATGTCTGACATTAGTGGCATATTTCAATTAATACTGAAATGGAGTACAACAAAATCATTCTTCGGAGACACCACAAATGCTTACTCACTTGTTTAGATGCAGAAGTTGCATATTTATGCAAATAAAATATTAATTTATATAGATTTTTGCTGTGCATGATTTTTTTTTGCAAGTACCAGCTGTAACAGACAGTTCATCAAAATGAGTCAGAGACATTTGATTTGTCATCTGTTGACTGATGAGCATGCAAGTCTACATTTTTTTTTGAAAAAGCGTGAGTAAGATAGATATTTTATCGCTGAAGACATTTCTATCTACAGGCAAACCACTAGGGCAGCATTTTATCAAACTACTCTATTTGAGCCTTCTGACAGTGCTGGTATCTATTTACTGCTCCCGTCCTCAGGCAAGCTTCATCTAAAAAGTAGCTGTGGAAAAAATTGTAAAAAAGAAAGGCAAACTAAGCTTCATAGGCACAATCACCAGCAGCATGATGGTAGGGACAGCGAGGCCTACCCACTCAATGCCACACCCACATGCCTTTGTTCGAAGCTGGCTCAAACTGATGCTCTACTCGGAGCTCCGGCACGGCAAGAGAGCCCTAGGTGGGCAGAGGAAACGCTTCAAGGACACCCTCAAAGCCTCCTTGAAAAAGTGTAACATCCCCACCGACACCTGGGAATCCCTGGCCCAAGACCGCACAAAGTGGAGGAGAAGCATCCGGGAAGGCGCCGAACACCTCGAATCTCTTTGCCGGGAGCAAGCGGAAGCCAAGCGCAAGGAGCGCACGTCAACCCAAGCACCCCACCCACCCGCCCCTTCAACCACCGTCTGCCCCACCTGTGACAGAGACTGTAGGTCCCGCATTGGACTCATCAGTCACCTGCGAACTCAATTTTAATGTGGAAGCAAGTCATCCTCGGTTCCGAGGGACTGCCTAAGAAGAAGGATGGTAGGGACAGCGAGGCCTACCCACTCAATGCCACACCCACATGCCTTTGTTCGAAGCTGGCTCAAACTGTCATTCTTAATAAACATGACACAAACCATCTTAGTCAATGGCCCAAAAATTAGTGCCGCTACGCGAGAGTACGCACTGTGTACTCTCGCGTATTCTGTCTCCAATTGCCGGTTTTCTGCATGCACTGCGCATGCGCTGAAAACCGGCACTTGGTGAATTCAAAAGGGGGCGGTTCCTAGGTGAACCGCGTGCGCACTACAGGCTGCGCGCACGCAGTGCACTTAGTGCTTTGGACGCGCAGGTAAGCATGGAAGATTTTAGACATAAAGAAAGGAGGCGTAAGACCCTCTTTTAACAAGGTAAGTACTTAATTAAGTATTATTTTGAATTTTTTTTAACAGGTATATCTTTTTTTAGAGACTTTAAAGACAGGTAAGTTTATTTTTTATAACTTTTTAAAAGATTTAAATTTTTTCAAAAATTTAATTTTTTGTTTAAAATGGTTAATTTATTTAACTATACTTATTTTATTAATGTGATGGGTTTTTTTTAAATTTAATTGAGGTTTAGCTGTTCTTTTGGGGGGGGTATAGTATTCATAGCTTTCACAGCCGTGCTGTGAAAGCTATGAATGAAAGATGGTGTGCTGCCATTGGCTCTAACTGAGTCACGTGATCCCACAGCTCGCACGAATTAACTACGCCTGTGGGATACGAAAGCCCTGCACAGCTGCTGTCCAGAACATCAAGTTCGTGCGAGCTCGGACTGAAAAAGCCAGCGCGCAGTGAGAGATCGCAGGGAGGCCTTACCCTCGCACGAAGGCTCACTCACGAATTTTTGGGCCAATGTGTTTTTTTTGGCCTGGGCTCCACTATGTTCCATAAACTAAGGTGGTGGTAAGTTTGCAACAAAAAAAAGTTTGCTTCCTCCTCACCACTTGTATTTCCCTTCTTTCTCTTCCCCATTTCAGTTTCTCATGCTGTCCAACTTCCATCTCATTCCTCACTTTGCCTTCTCTCCTCCCTCAACTTTCCTTCTTTTTCTCCTCTTTTCGCTCCAATTCTCAGCCATTTAAAAAGTTCTCTTTGCGCTCTACTTCTTTCAGCACTGGAGCTGCTCTGTTGGGAACACTATGGGTGAGATGAGGGAGTTGGATGACTTTCAGCTAGCCAGGTAGCGAGACTGACTTAAGAGAACGGAGAATAAACCTTTAACAGAGTGGGGACCAGGGCTTTAATGCAGAGAGGGGCTTTCAAAATGGGGAAAACAGGATTTTGACAGAGCAGGAGTTTAACACAGATTGAAGAATGAACATTTAACAGAGAGTGGGCTTTGAAACTGTGACTGTAGGGGCGATTTTGCCAGCCCTGGGGAGGCAGGACTGCCGGGAAAATGGTAGAATTTGGGGGCGGGTGCCCAACCCGCCTCCATGCCATCTTCCCAGGAGGCGGATAGCCGTCCCGCGCCAGGTCCCGTCTCCTTGGAGGCGGGAAGGGATTAAAGCCTATTAACTGCAGTTAACAGGTAGAAAATAGGATTATCCCCTTTTTGCCCTCACAAGCGCGGGCTTCCCGAAGGCTCCGAAACCCGCCAGGTCAGCGAGGAGAGTACTGGGTCTGCGGGGGTCGGGGTGCAAAAGTGTGCTGTGAAGGTAAGTGATGGGTGCAAGAGTGGAGAGGTGAATATCTGAGGTAAGTGCAAAGTGTTAGTAAAAGTGTACTTACCTTTGTTTCTTCCTGCATGCTTCAGTCGGTGTGTATGCGGAGAGTCTTGGACCTCCGCGTTGGGGATGACAGATGGCCGTTGCATTCTCAGATGCAACAACCATCTAATTTCTGCAAAAGAAAGAAGTTTGATGAGGTCTTGAATTCAAGACCTCATCAAACTAGAGAGAATGTCACGGTTTGACAACTTCAGAGCTGTCAAACGATGACAATTCATCTGTCAAAATTTGACAGATGAAACGTCATACGTTGACATTCTCTGCAACGAGCTTTCCCTTAGTTGGCCTGCTAAGCCCGCTGGGCGGGCTTAACGAGGTCAATCGAGGGAAAATAGCGTGGGTTGGCCAGAAGTTGTTGGAGGCGGGACTGAAACCCGACAAGTGGGAGTCCCGCCTCCAAAAGCTCCCCATTGGCAAAATCACCCGTGTTACAGAATGCGGATGGGCTTTTAAAACGAGTACAGTGGAACAGGAAATTGAGAAGCTGGCTTCTGCTGAATGTTGGCTGGGATTGTCTCAGGCTGCAACTGCAGCAGTGACCAGTATATAAATTTGCCTCCTGACCCCCCAAAAAGAATGCTATGTATCTACCTATAATATATTAAAAATCTTACAATTGCATGTTCTTCCTGCCTAATTTTTCTTTTTAAACTTTGTTTTGTCACATTTTTGAAACACATTTGCCAAGTTTTCCCCCTTATTAGAAGTTCCTATAGCCACGCATATAATGTAAATTGCATATGTAAACTTGTCAGCTATATAACATCCTTCTGCCAGTAGTATCGTTGTGGCACCTCAGTTTTGCATCTCTCAAGCACTCGGCCTGTACCGCAGAGAAACTCCTGTGCTCCACCAACTCCACTTCGCAGCTCCCCAAATTGTTGTAAGTTTGCTATTTAGCTATAAATAAAATTTTGGTTTAATATTTTATGAAAAAAGGACAGAATGCACGACTAAAACAGGGACTCAATTTACAGCTTGCTCCAATTATCCCCGGCCTTCTAACTCCCGGCTTCACTTGGTTCCCCTTGTGCAAATTTATTGCTTCGAGTACCCAGCGTTACCCGCCTATCTCTCCACGCCAGCTCAGTTTTCCTGCTGTCAGCAGGAATCATCTTTAAGTTCTTTAAAGACAAAATGCTTTTTTGACTAAGTGAGTGGGATCCGTGTCGGGCTTTCCCACACAACGGTGGGAAGCTCTGCTGTTGCCCCTGGACACCAGATAATCGACAGGAACTCAGGTCCCAACCTCAAGCCCCAATGTTTTTAAAAAGTGCTCAATGAACTTGAATCTTGCAAAAGGAACCTAGCTTCTGTTAGCATGGAGGCGGATTTATTTTATTTAAACAAGCACCTGTAACTTTATATCTTCCTCTTACTGCCTCTTGGTACCTCCACTGCGCCGTTCCTCATTTCCTATGACTGCCTTTCGCTGCCCTCACTCCAGTCTCTTTGCCAGCCAATCGCTGGTCCCACCCTCCACCAAACCTTTTCCTCCCACTGCAAAACCCCAAACTGACCACGTCGCCCCCCCTCCATGCTCCCATATCCCAACTCAATTCTACCACATCCTGATAACCCCTTTTCAAATGCTGCAAGATACAATCCCCTTTAGAGATCTGCCAGCCCCTTGCACCCAGTCCAATGATCTCACACCCCAATTTCTCCAGTTCTCACACCCCAGAGTCCCTCGCCAATACATCCACCCTCCCAGCTTCATCACAACCTGGAAGCCCTGTCCCACCATTGCTACCCACCACCATCATTTGTTCCCACACCACAGCTCCCCTCTTCCAGCACGATGGCCTGACACTACCCCACCATGGATTAACAGAATTTGAACGCAAAACCAGAAACAGTCCCACAATATACTACTAAAAATGTCATTTGACTTATTCAATCCCAGTAAATTAGTTGCCCTGATAATACATTGGATATTTCATGGGATGATGCAACGTATTCACTGACACACCAAGATTACCACAGGAGATTTACACAAGATGAGCTTCCGACCACATCCATGCCTTTGTTACCTCTAGACTTGACTATTCCAATACACTCCTGGTCGGTCTCTCATCTACCACCCTCCATCAACTTAAGCTCATCCAAAACTCTGCTGCCCGTATCCTAACTCGTACCAAGTCCGTTCACCCACCATCCCTGTGCTCGCCGGTTGAGCAACGCCACAATTTTAAAATTTTCATCCTCGTTTTCAAATCCCTCCATGGCCTTGCCCCTCTCCATCTCTGTAACCTTCTCCAGCCCTACATCCCTCAGATATTCTGGCCTCTTGCACATCCCCAATTTTAAGTTGCTTTACCATTGGCGGTCGTGCCTTCAGCTGCCGAGGCCCTAAGCTCTGGAGTTCACTCGCTAAACCTCGCCGCCTCTCTACCTCTCTTTCCTCCTTTAAGACGCTCCTTAAAACCTACCTCTTTGACCAAGCTTTTGATCATCTGCCCTAATATCTCCTTATGTGGCTCGGTGTCAAATTTTGTTTGATAACGCTCCTGTGAAGCGCCTTGGGACGTTTTACTACTGTAAAGGAGCTATAGAAATGCAAGCTGTTGTTGTAGTGCACATTTCCTGTCCATCCTACACAAATTTGTTTTATATTAAAAAAAATTAAAAGAAACAAAAAGTATTCATTTGGCACAGGAGTCAGAATGTCTGTAATCTCTGACATTACCGAACATAATTTTGGGGGAAAAAAATGTCGAGGTTGTTACCTGCAGGCTGAATTTGGCGAGACAATAATTATGCTGACTAAATAGACCATAACCTTGTATTTTATTGTGTATGATTTAGAAGAGCAAACATCTGTGTATTTAAAACTGTGATGACGACGACATTTGAATCGACAGACTGTGTGACTAGTGAATATTTACACAGAGAATTATATTGAACAGTGTGACTGCTGAATCTTTAAAATGCAGTTGTGCATTTATAGTTACAAAATACAGATACATCTTGGGTTGCATGCTGGTGTGCATGGTAACAGATTATGGTGATTGAGGTTTCAATAAAAAGGCAAAGTTGATGGATTTGACAGAATTGCTTAACTGTATTCTTAAAAAAATATAAAGTAGAATTGAATGAATTAGTGGCTCAGGTCTTCTAAAAGCTAATATGCAACCACTGCAGGATCCCCAAGAATGCTTAGGTGGAAGAAAACACACTAATTTTGACAAAGGGTTCCAAGCTACATCATGTAATTGCAATTCATTCCTTTCACTTTGTTCAGGTACGCGGAAGAACACAAGCATGCAATATTAACATTCATTAAACAGACACGAACAAAAATGGTCAAGCATCCATCTTACTTCAACTGAAAATGTTAACTGAACCTAAATTCCATTTCAAACCAGTATTTTCCTGTTACTATCCGAAATCCATCCATCAATAAGCTTCAATAATTGAAAATAATGGCTAGAAAAGTGCCATTTTGCAAGGTGTATAGTAGTGCTCATGATTCCACTGCCACTGAGCTGCTAATGGAATCTCCCCCCCACCCCCTCACAAGGCAGCACAAGTACAGTATAGAAAAATCTGCAGCCTTCAATTATTTTTCCTGATGCAATTACAAAAGCTTAGTGGGGTACCGCAGGGATCGGTCCTTGGACCCCAGCTATTCACAATATATATTAATGATCTAGACAAGGGAACTAGATGTAATATCTCCAAGTTTGCAGACGACACCAAACTGGGTGGGCGTGTGTGCTGCGAGGAGGATGTCGTGAAACTCCAGGATGATTTGGACAGGTTGGGTGATTGGGCAGAAGCGTGGCAGATGCAATATAACGTGGATAAATGTGAGGTTATCCACTTTGGTGTCAAAAACAGAAAGGCAGATTATTATCTGAATGGCAATAGATTGGGAGAAGGGGAAGTGCAACGAGAACCTGGGTGTCCTTGTGCACCAGTCGCTGAAGGTAAGCATGCAGGTGCAGCAGGCGGTTAAGAAGGCAAATGGTATGTTGGCCTTCATAGCGAGACGGTTTGAGTACAGGAACAAGGATGTCTTGCTGCAGTTGTACGGGGCCTTGGTGATACCACACCTTGAGTACTGTGTGCAGTTTTGGTCGCCTTATCTGAGGAAGGATGTTCTTGCCATGGAGGGAGTGCAGCCAAGATTCACAAGGCTGATACCGGGGATGGCAGGAATGATGTATGAAGAGAGATTGGGTCGATTGGGCTTATACTCGCTGGAGTTTAGAAGAATGAGAGGGGATCTCATTGAAACTTATAAAATTCTGACAGGACAGGACAAACTAGATGCAGGAAGGATGTTCCCGATGGTCGGGGAGTCCAGAACCAGGGGTCACAGTCTAAGGATAAGGGGTAAGCCATTTAGGACAGAAATAAGGAGGAATTTCTTCACCCAGAGAGTGGTGAACCTGTGGAATTCTCTGCCACAGAAGGCAGTAAAGGCCAATTCATTAAATAGATTCAAGAAGGAGTTGGATATATTTCTTAAGGCTAAAGGGATATGGGGAGAAAGCAGGGACAGGGTACTGAATTTGGATGATCAGCCATGATCGCATTGAATGGCGGAGTAGGCTAGAGGGGCCGAATGGCCTACTCCTGCTCCTATCTATGATTCTATGATTCTAATTATTGTGTGCACGTTAACTTTAAATGACACACACACACACACACACACACACACACACACACGCACGCAATCATGAGTTATGCCAATTACTCCAATTCCTCACGCCCTATATGTATTCAATGTATCCTGTAATACTGAAGCCCACAGTCTAAATTAAAGTGCACTACTCACCAATCATTCCCCATCTTTAAATCAATATGCAATGTATAACAAAATATTAGATTACCTACATTTAGTATGAACTTAAGCTTTTGAAGTTTAACCACCACAAACCATTATTGGCAATTCAAAGTAACTCCTTTGATTTCGGCCCTTTAAGAATATCATGCATTGGGTGGTCACATCAGTTCTCTACCTTGTTCTCAGCTACACGATTAGTTCTTTATCCACTGGAGACCTTGTGACTATTAGAGGACTAAAACAATCAAGTATAACATCACGTAGCTCTGAACCGTACCAGATCAGATACAGAATAGGTAGTCGACCTAGAGGGAGTTTTGTATGTTAAAGGTTGAAATTCTTTCAAAAGAATGAGGTAAACTATAATGAAGGTTGGTAATCTGACTTCTTCCTCACATGTTTAACCTTCACATACAAGACTACGCCATAGTAAACAAGGACTGAAAGTGGAGTCTCAAGACTTTGGAAAAGATTGGTAGTACTTGATGCAAATTTTAAAGCTTGAAGACAACACAGATCAGTGGATGAATGGTAGGTTACAGCTGAAAGTGACATTGGTGTAAACAAGAAAAGGAGGGTTAAGGAAAAAGCTAATTCATGGGAATCAAAAAATCTTCAAGGAGTTCTTACAAACATCAGAGCTACTTAATAAAAATGAACAAAAAGCTATATTTTACTGTTTGAACAATCAGAAACTGGGGCCGCAGCCTAGAGCATGAAGCTCATGATGTAACTTTCTTAAAAGGGAAATGGCCAAAAGTTATTTTATTCCTTCCCTCATTGTCCGAGAGGTTGAATAAATTAGAAAAATGCTCGGTTAAGATAGGACACGTGCCATTTTAGAGCGTAGATGCATGCTAAGGTTGTCTTGTTGCTTCTCTCATGATGCAACCAGCTTAAGCATCACACTGGAGCATTCAATTTTAACAACTTTAAAACTGAACAAGAGCAGTTACTTGTAAGTATTGGGAAAACCCTTTTCAGAAATACCACACCATACAGTGTGGGCAACAAACAGGTCATCTAATTGTCACAAGGTAATTAAAAGCAGTTAGAGTGACTCTCATTAATCATTCAAATATCTATTTGCAATAAACACTTGATATAATGAAGTGGGTGACAAAAAGCTACAAATACATATTTTTCCACAGTCTTGTCACTTGTGTCTGCTCTCAGACACGAGGCTCATCAACACCTTTGCACCGAATTTTCCCCAGAGTGTCAGATTACTCGGTGCATGTGTGAATTTATACTTTCCAACATCAAATCAAACTTTAATTGCTACACTTTTAGAAATTGTGTGGGCTCTGATGTGGTGCGGAGGGCTTCACTGCATAATAGTTCTCAAAAATAATTTGTACTACTATAATCTCAAAATAACCAATCAACTCAACTTTCTGTTGAGCAAAATGGATCCAAAAACAAGACTAGATATTGCTGTTGATGCACTATTAAGTGACTAACTGTGTGAGAATTACGTAGCATATACAGCACAGAAACAGGCCAGTCGGCCCAACTAATCTGTGCTGGTGTTTAGACTCCACACGGGTCTCCTCCCATTCCATCTACCTTTTCTCAGCCTTTCAGGACATCTTCCTATTCCCTTTTCTCTCTCGTGTACTCATCTAGTTTCCTTTTGAAAGCATCTAAGCTATTTGCCTCAAACACTTCCTGTGATAGCGAGTTCCACATTCTAACCACTCGCTGAGTAAAGAAATGTCTTCTTATTTCCCTATTAGATTTATTACATGGCATTTACAGCATTAACAGCACAGAACAGGCCATTTGGCCCAACAGGTCCATGTCGGTGTTTATGCTCCACATGAGCCTCCTCCTACCCTTCTTCATCTCACCCCATCAACCTGTTCAGTCATTCCTGATAGGTAGAACCACTCCTCAGTTCTGGTATCATTCTAGTAAATCTTTTTTGCATCTTCTCCAGTGCCTTTTTATAATATGGAGACCAGAACTGTGCACAGTACTCCATGTTTGGTCTAACCAAGGTTCTATACAAGTTTAACGGAACTTCACTGCTTTTCAATTCTATCCCTCAGAAATGAACCCCAGTGCTCTGTTTGCTTTTTTTTTTAAATAAACGGCCTTATTAACCTGTCTCGGTACTTTTGATGATTTGTGTATCTGTACCCTCAGATCCCTCTGCTCCTCTACCCAATTTAGCACTTAGGGGGAGAAATTCGGTTAGTTAGCGCCTCCGGGGGGCGATAACGGGACGCTAGTGACTTACTGCCCGGGCGCGGCGAAAGAAACGACTCCCGCTAAATTCAGGTTTGCGGCGGTGGTAACCCCTAGTGCCACGATCTCCTGCGCTCAGATCGTGACGTCATCGCCCCGGACCCGAAATTCAGTTTCACCCCCTGCAGCATCGCTGGGCGACAACACAGACAGCTGCAGAAGGCGTTGTTCGGGATGCTGGCCGCTTCGGGAGCGCTGTTTAAAGGGGATGATGGTTGCGGGGGGGGAAATTTTTTTTTGTGAAGCCTAATGTTCATTTTTCATTATTTTCTTGGGCTGCGATCAATCAGCCCTGCACTCTGCTAAGGGCTGATCGTGGTGGTTCATGGATGCGGTCAGCGACGAGGTACCTCTTCATTGCAGAGCCTGCAGCGATAGCTCTTCCCTTCAAGGGAGGGAAAGAGCCTCTGTTCCCGGCTGCGCTGCCCTCGACATTGGACAGCGCTACAACGCTACCGCACCTCCTGCCGGCTTTAGCACTCCAAGGGAAGTGGTAGCGCTTGATTTAGCGCTCCACTTCCTTCCTGGAGCGCTAACAGCCAATTTCATGGAAGCTGAGAATCATTAGCACCTGTCGCTAATTTTTCAGGATTTCAAAATTTACCGCCCCGAACGGGTCGATACCGAATTTCTCCCCGATTGTCCAAGGAGTATGTGGCCACCTTATTCTTCCTACCAAAATGTACCACCGCATACTTATCTATGTTGAAGCTCATTTGTCAATTACACACCCATTGCGCAAGTTTATTAATGTCTTCTTGTATTTTGTTGCAATCCTCCTCTGTATTAACTACACCCCCCCCCGAATTTGGTGTCATCTGCAAAGATAGTAACCAACTTTCTTGTATTTACAAGACTAACTACCTTGTATTTATATTACAATGCATGCTGTTTGTCCTTCCCCCTTTACCCCACCCCCCCCCCCACCTTATGGTTTCTGAAGCCCCACTAAAATGTGTGCTTTAACCTCTGCACAGTGAGCCAACCAATGAAACAGAAAAATTAATAAATCTTGACAGTTAGCGGTGAACTGCAACTATGAGGCACCTAAAAACAGCTGAAATGGGGGAAGCCAGTCCAACTGTTTACTGAAAAAGAAAGACTCGCATTTATATAGCGCCTTTTACAACCACCGGACGTCCCAAAGCGCTTTACAGCCAATTAAGTACTTTTGGAGTGTAGTCACTGTTGTATTGAGCAATATTGTGAGGAATCGTGCAGCAGAGTGCAGCTCGATTTACTGATGAGGCACTCAAAACCCTGCTGAACAGAATTAGGGAATTCAGGGACACACTTCAGGGTCCCCAGAAGCATCAAGCTTGCGAGGTGGTGGCAGAAAGTATCTGTAGCAGCTAGCATGAATAAGAAGCCAAGAAATCTGCTATGGTAAGCTAACAACACTGTTACTATATGACAAGTACCTGCCCTAAGCACACTTGCAATAAATCCTCTTTGCTAACAGTTTCATCCTTTAATTTTACAAGACTGCTACCTCTCTGTAATCCTGCCATAATCGTACCAAGACAGGAATGCTTCACTGGAATGGTGTCAATCAGGATTATGGACATGTTAATCTATGTGCACAGCAACATCTAACAAAAGGGATTTCACACAAAGAATATGCATCCTCGGGTTGCAACTTGCAGTATGCCCCAAAGCAGTGCAACTGTGACACAGTCACTGCACTTGTACAGGAGGTGATCTGAAGAAATTTACGATATTGGCGACTCCTTTTGAAGAGGCAACTAAGAAAGCATTGGACAGCAGAGGATTGATGGGAGTAAGCAACTAACGAAGCTGGAGGCCTACTTTGAGTTCAGGATGTTGGTGAAAAATTAATTCACTCGAGTCTGTCTTAAAGCAAAAGATCACAGTTTAATATTCAGAGCGCTCTGGGAGAAGGGTCACAGCCTGCAGTCTCATGACCCGCTTCTCAATTTAACAATGGGAGCCACGCTTCTTTATACACTTCCAGAAGCCAGAAAATACAAACCTCAGCACAGTCATTACATCATAAGCGACCCTTATGGTCTCTAAAAACAACTTGATCAGAATCTTACACTGTTAGCGAAACTTATCCTTTACTTCTGCTTTTTGTCAGCCATCTGCGCTGCGAGGTTTCATTCTTAGTCTTTTCAAGGCTATTTTATTATAAAAAAACAATGATTCACATTTTTATTCTGCAGTGTCTGCATTATCTATACTGCAGCCTAAGCAAGTTGGTCTTTATCTAATTATACCCCTGTCTCCATGCCTTCGGGAGATACTTTGACCTTTACTATAGTCCTTTAAGCAGTTCAACTAATCTTAAACATTACAACTGATTTGCCCTTACATTATTACAATTAATTTTTTTTACTCTTACAAGGACTAGAACCATAATGTTCATGTCATACTGGAGTGCTGTCACACACTCAGTTTGAGTAAGATCATAAAAAGTAGCATGCAATGAAAGCATTGTTTGGAGGTGGTTATTTCAGGCAGTATTTTACATTAAAAAAAAATTGACAACCAGTGCCCCATACCAAACCAGCTCTTCACGACACCGTGCAACATTATCACCAGCCCACCAATGCCAAACTGCAGTGCAGCTGCACACATGAAAGATATAGATAGATAGTGAGGTTAAGAAGACAACACAGGGTAAGGAGGAGCACATGACAGTAGCTGCCAAAGCTCGGGCACTACTCACTCATTCTCATAGTCGGTCTGCGGAACACTACTACTAGAACAAAAAACTTGCATTTATATGGCACCTTCAACATAGAAAAATGTCTCAAAGCACATCAAAGGGATGCAATTAAAAAGTTGCCAACAGTGATAAGACTGGGATTCCCTGAGGACTTCTTCTCTTCAACTAGCTTTACAAGACATCTTGGTCACTTGTTTATTAAGTGCCTTGGGACTTGTTTACAGTAAAGGCGTTATATGAATGCAAATTGTTGTTTTTACAATGCAGGTATTTGGAAGTTGCAGTCCGAATTACTCTGCTCCTCCTCAGGCTCTGCTACAACAGTACCTCGTCGATAGACTTGGCACTGAAGGTGTGTTGCGGTATTTACCCACTAAACAAGTCAGAAAAAAAGTTAGGGCTGGTGCACTCAGGTGTAAGTGAATTTTTAACGGCGTGAGAAGAAACAACCTCCCTGGCACTGAATTTGTTTTACAAGTGTGGAGTCTCATGCCTTCAGAAATTAATTAGTGTTGGAGATTTGAAAAAAAAAATAATTCTTCTTCTGTCTGTCCCTTTCATCTCTCTTAATCCCATCTTTCTTTCCCTCTCTATTTCAATTTTTGTACAAGATTTAAATCTAATTTATACTTCCTGGTTTAGACTCTGCAGGCTAAATCTTAACTCCCAAAAACGGGTGGGTTGGGGTCGGCTGAGATGTTAAAACTTCAAAAATCTCAGACCAACCACCTCCGGGTTTTACAGAAGCGGGACAGGGGACGGGCAGCCAATTAAATATATTAATGAGGCTGGCAGAAAACCACAAAAGCTGCTACAGTTGCAACACTCTGCAACTTAGACTGCTTATGGGAAATCTGGTTATACTTTTAATAGCTAAACAAGTAGGATCCAAAAAAGTGTGTTGCTCAGTGTAGCAGTGCTCTATTACCATACAGTTCATTATTGCCATAGTATCTTTAGTCACATGTTAGCATGTTGAGAACAGTCTGTGCACAATGGCCACCAGCAATCACATAATCAGTAGACATAGGGAATACAACTATTTGCATCACTACTACATTGCAAGACTTTATTCAATAGAGTACAGATTATGAACACTGCTACAATTGACAATTTCTTGTAAAAGGCACAGGCAGAACAAAAGTCATTTTTGAGCAACAAAATCAACAAGATTGTAGTACTTGGGCTACACTCCCTGGATATCAGACAGGCATGACACTCTGCGCATTTACAGTTCACAACTTAAATAGCTTCGTGGAATCACTTTCCTTCTAAACAAGAAACATCAAAAAACTTTACTTCTGAACAAGTCAAAGTGATCAATTTTACACTGACCTGTACCCTTATGACAGAAAGGCCATTGCCCCACCATCATAAAGACTCATAAATGATCAATACCATTAAAGCAATTAAGTTCCAGTAACTTGGCATGTCCAGCAATGGAGGGACGCACACATACAAATACAGTCCTGGTCTCAACTATCCCCAATGGTCCGGTTTCACCCATTTTGAATGGAGCCCTCAACTACTGTGAGGCATTCAGTCAAAGGAAGGAAAAAAGACGGCAGGTGCAGCCTCTCCCTCCCTATCACATTTCATCAGCAAGGATGTCAAAATTGGGATAATTAGGCATCACACACTGGCAGAGGACTCATATGGATCAAATACACATTTTACTTCTACACTGAAGCTAGTTTACATTTTATTCTGTAGCTTTTAGTTTCTACCATCATAGCCCTGAAATTGCAGTGTCTGTGACAGCATACTCTGAGACCGCAACTCTCTGCAGCCTGGGCGCCAGGAGGCACTTTCGGAATTGTTTCTCGGGTTGGAGGCATACTCCGGAGGTACACCTCCCACCGCAAGTTCTAGGCCAATATTTTATATTGGAAGTGCACAGAACACATTTGCAAACTATGAAAAATATTTGTGACTCAGAAGGGTTGGTCAAGAGAAGTTATTAAGCTGACAAACAGGACTGAGGTTCATGTAATGCAGTCCCACTAGGTTTGCTCTGCAAAGTTTTTTTTTTAAATATTAAGTGTCTTTGATTTGAATATACATGTTGTCTGACTTCAGTGACAGAAAAGCATTTAAGGAAAATCTAACCAGGCCCCTCTCATTGATGGAGGATGGCCTACACCAAGTCAACATCCATCCTCCACAAGATATTTAGTGGCTATATGTTGGGCTTTCCCACCAATCTGCCAAATAGGCCCACAGATTTCCATTACAAGATGGAATAAAGTTCCTTATGACAGCAGGAATTCCTCAAGTTTTCCAAGGGCAGCTTGGGAATAGTAGTTAATAGTCTAAATCAGGTTAAAGCCTTTTTGATCTTTGTGGGCTCTTTATATGCACATGATGGATCTCCGTGGGCCACAAAGTTTAAATCAATGTTCCAATTAAATTAGAAAAGAAAACGAAAAAGAAAAACAGACAGAGACAAACAAAGACATAGACAGACAGACCTTTAAGTCAATTAAGTACTTTTTTGAAGTGTAGTCACTGTTGTAATGTTGGGAATGCAGCAACTAATTTGAACACAGCAAGGTCCCACAAACAGCAATGAGATTAATTACCAGGTAATCTGTTTTAGTGATGTAGGTTGAGGGATAAATGTTGGCCAGGACACCAAAGAGAACTCTCCTGCTCTTCTTCGAAATAGTGCCATGGGATCTTATATGTTTAAACGCCTCATCCAAAAGACAGTGCCTCTGACAGTGCAACACACCCTCGGTACTGCACTGGAATGTCAGCCTAGATTCTGACGCAGAGGCGAGAATGTTACCACTGAGCCATGGCTGACACACAATACCAACAGACCCAAGATTTATCCATTCATTAGACAACAACAGAGTAAAATAAAAACAGAAAATGCTGGAAATACTCAGCAGGTCAGGCAACATCTGTGGAGAGAGAAACAGAGTTAACGTTTCAGGTCGATGACCCTTCGTCAGAACTGGAAAAAGTTGGAGATGGAACAGGTTTTTAAGCAAGTGTAGGGGCAGGGAAAGGGGGGAGGGGAGGAAAAGGACAAAAGGGAAGGTCTGTGATAGGATGGAAGGCAGGAGAGAGAGTAGGTCTTTTGAAACCTCTCGGCCTACAAAATTCAAATAGCGTAAACAGAAAAAAATACAAGCACAAATATAACTGAGTTTTTTGGGTTTTGTGGGATGGTTACCTGGGTTTTAGGGCCAGAAATGGCCGATTTGCTGTAGTTTGGACAACTCTGGGTTAAACCATCATAGAAAATAACCAGAAGGATTAGTTTACGAGAATTCTAGAACCCTATTCTACAAAGGGGTAGGCTACTTTGCTTATTTGGTGAAATTTATCAAAAAATACTTTCTAAGGAGGTGGTATTACAGTCAAATTTCTACAGAATGGTAACTGTTAGCCTGTATTTTAGGCTTACAAAGTATTTTCTCTTGCTGCCAAACTATGCTGAATGTTCAAATGCAAGGCCCTTTGTTACTAATTCTGCTAGGATTGTGGTCATAAACCACTGAGGCGATTCACTTAACTCTCAAAACAAGGAGCAATAATAATATGCTCACATACTAATCAACAGAACCAAACCTTAAAAGTACTAAAATAAATACATTGAAAATCTACATGACATACCAACCTATGAAGTCGAACTGCAATTATGATGGGTCCAGTAATGTAGGGGTGGACAAGTAAGCCAGAGGGATAAATGTTCATCTCTCCTGCCGTCCATCCTATCACAGACCTTCCCTTTTGTGATTTCCTCCCCTCCCCCCTTTCCCTGCCCCTACACTTGCTTAAAAACCTGTTCCATCGCCAACTTTTTCCAGTTCTGATGAAGGGTCATCAACCTGAAACGTTAACTCCGTTTCTCTCTCCACAGATGCTGCCTGACCTGCTGAGTATTTCCAGCATTTTCTGTTTTTATTTCAGATTTCCAGCATCCGCAGTACTTTGCTTTTGTAAGTAATCCAGAGGTCTGGACTAATAACCCAGAGAATGAGTGTTCAAATCCCACCATGGCAGTTTGAGAATGTGAATTCAGCTTGAAAAAAAAAAATCTATAAATAATAATTTTTTTATAAACTTGTATGAGTAAAAATGACCATGAAGCTATAGGATTGTTGTAAAAACCAAACAAGTTCACTCATGTTCTTCAGTAAAGGAAACCTGCCGTCCTTATCCGGTCTGGCCTTTATGTGACTCCAACCAACATGGTTTGACTAATTGCCCCCTGAAGTGGCCTAGCAAGCCACTCAGTTGTATCAAGCCACTAGCAGTTCAAGGCGGCCCACCACCTTCTCAGGGCAATAAGGGATGGTAAATAAATGCCAGCCTAGCCAGCGACACCCACATCCCGAGAATGCATTAAAAAAGTTATGCATTTGAGGAGAAAAAATTAGAAATAGGTTGGATTAGCTAACAGAATACATTGCAAAGCTTTTCTCCCTATCCAGATTAAAAAAAAACCCACACCCAACCAGGGAACTAGAGGACAGTTGCTGCATTTCGACCATTACCCTGATTGAAATATCAACAAATTTAGCATAGATAAGGAATACCACCTGGCACCTTCCTGATTCATCAGGCTCAGTATCACACCATACCACATGGTGCATTTACCCACTGAGCTGTTGGGATCGGGGGGGGGGGGGGGGTGGAAATGTGTGGGTGGGGGAAGCGTATACTTCCTTTCTATAATAAATGAACTCATGCAATTCCGGGCAGAGGCTGGACAGCTACTTAAAATACAAAAAGTATACTTGCCTCATCCCATGTGTCCCACAGAATTAAGTTTGAAAGAAAACTTTAATTAAAAAAAGATTAGCAGCGAAGGCTCTTCCATGGATCCCGAGAGACAGGCATTTGATTGGAAAGGATGCACAGAGCATGTAATTTACTATGTCAAAAAAAGGCATGCACTGATTTGGGGCGGGGGTGTTCCATCTTTACACCAGAAGTAGGAGTTGCATCTCATCCTTCACTAATTAAAATAATCTTCTGGGATTGAAATACTAATTTTGAAGAAATAAGAACGACATTTTTAAAAACAGCCTTCAACCTTCTCAGATAGCCAAGTACTTCATATAAAAAGTACCATCCAATACATTATAACAAAGGGTAGTGGATATCTAGAGTTCGCTCCTCCAAAAGTCTGTGGATGCTGGGTCATTTTAAATTTTCAAGACTGAGATCAATAGCTTTTTTGGGGGCAAGAGTATCAAGCGATATGGAACAAAGGCGGGTAAATGGAGTTGAGGTACAGATCAGCCATGATCTAACTGAATGGTAGATCAGCTTGAGGGGCTGAATTGCCTACTCCTGTTCCTATGTTCCCATCAACATGCATTTTCACCTTTAACTGTAGTAAAATGTCCCAAGTTGCTTCAAAGACAAAAGAAGTTAGAGGAGGTGACTGAAGGCATAGCAGAAGAGGTAGGCTTATGAAAGTAGGGAAGAGAGGAAAACAAGATGGAGGGGCTTGGATAGAGAGTTCCAGAGTATGGGTCTAAGACAACTGTAGGTGCAAAGTGACTGCACAGGGTGCCAGAAGAAGAATGGAGGGGGCAGCTGAAGTAGGGAAGAGAGTGAGACCACAGAGGGGTTACGTAATTAAGGAGTTTGAAATTGATGCTTAGGAGAATGTTGAACTAGAGGAGGTTGGCAGAGTTTAGGATGGGATGAAGGTGTTGGAGAAGTTGAGCCCAAAATGCCAAAGGTAGTTTCAGCATCAGTGAACAGTGGGGTGAGAGTGGAGGCAGACCATGCTGCAAAGGTGGAAAATGGGTGATTTTGATGCTCAGCAGTGTGTAGTTTATGGGGTGGGGGGGGGGGGGCGTCGCGAACAAATAGCTTTGCTCTTCGATATTTAGGTTGCAGAAAGTTCTGGCTCCATGCCTTGATGCCGTATAAGCACCCAACAGTGGCAGTCATGGAGAACAGGGTGGTGGCAGAGAGGAAGAGCCGAATGTAGTCAGAATAGATATGGAATATGAACCTATGCATGAGGTTGCCAAGGGCGACATGCAGTCAAATCAATCAAGAGAAGGTGGAACAATTTACCTTTTCCTTTAGTCACTGCGACATTACCACAAAAATAATTTTAACAGAGAAAAAAAAAATCTATAATGTGTTTATACATTCCTCTAATAATTAAAAGACCATCTGCAGTCCTATGGCCTTTAAAAAAAAGCACAGGCAACTTCAAACACCAATGCAGAATTAAAGATAAAGCAAAAATGAGATATCATAGTTAAAATGTAATACACTCAATCTGCTGGAAGGGCAATCTCATTAACACCTGTCCAGCACCAACTCTCTCACTTGAGCCTAACTCATCAAAAAAAAAATGCAATTAATTTTGCTGGAAGCACCACAACCCCAAAGCTGCTTCTATCTTGAATCACCTAGATCAAACAGAATGAAAAAAAATGTAGGAACACTACTCTGATGTAGTTATACTCAGAAATATGTTTACTAGAATGATCAACTTTATTCTCCATTTCAAAGCAAGATTTGCCAGTCAAACTATTGTTTTCTTGCAATAAACTTTATACAATCAAAGAAAGGTGAATTTTGCGCTGCACATAACAGATCTACTTTATATAAGCAGGTGCTTTTAAACACAATATTGGCATGTATCTTAAAAGCATCACATCTTTAACCAGGATTACCAATCGTCCTACATGGGTATTGATCACAATCTCACACCAATGGAGGGCCCGATATCTATTGCCCACAGCCAGACAATGTGCTGTTCTGCACTATACCGCCAGCTGGGAGTAAATAATTCTATCGAGAATCAAAATTTAGGCACATTAGTGTTTGACTGCTGCTCCCCTTACTTGGGCCCATAATCAACCTACTTAAGAGAAATATAGACAGGCTGAAATCTAGACAGGCTGAAATCTAAGAATGAAAACAGCTTGGGTCTTGCTGTAGAATACACAAGACTATATGAACCTGATATGAAGCAGTTGGGTGGGGCTATATAGCGTCTTTAATGACCTCAGGATGTCCCAAAGCGCTTCAAAAAAGTAAAAAGTACTTAATTTGCTTTAAAGTGCAGTTACTGTTGTAATGTAGGAAGTGTGGCAGTGAGATAATGACCAGATATACTGTTTTAGTGATGGTGGTTGAAGGATAAATATTGGCCAGGACATTCTTCAAAATGGTGGTATGGAATCTTTTATGTCCACCTCAGAGATGAAGCGTTTGCAACCATCTTCAGCCAGTAGTGCAGAGTGGATGATCCATATTGGCCTCTTCCTGAGGTCCCCATCACCACAGAAACCAGTCTTCAGCCAATTCGATTCAATCCACGTGATATCAAGAAATGGCTGAGCGCACTGGATACAGCAAAGGCTATGGGCCCTGACAACATCTTGGTTGTCGTGCTGAAGACTTGTGCTCCAGAACTAGCCGCGCCTCTCGCCAAGCTGTTCCAGTACAGCTACAACACTGGCATCTACCCGACAATGTGGAAAACTACCCAGGCATGTCCTGTCCACAAAAAGCAGGACAAATCCAATCCGGCCAATTATCGCTCTATAAGTCTACTCAATCATCAGCAAAGTGATGGAAGGTGTCGTCGACAGTGCTATCAAGCGGCACTTACTCACCAATAACCTGCTCACGGATGCTCAGTTTGGGTTCCGTCAAGACCACTCGGTTCCCGACCTCATTACAGCCTTGGTCCAAACATGGACAGAAGAGCTGAATTCCAGAGGGGAGGAGAAAGTGACTGCCCTTGACATCAAGGCAGCATTTGACGGAGTGTGGCATCAAGGAGCTCTAGTAAAATTGAAGTCAATGGGAATCAGGGGGAAAACTCTCCACTGGCTGGAGTCATGCCTAGCACAAAGGAAGATGGTTGTGGTTGTTGGAGGTCAATCATCTCAGCCCCAGGACATTGCTGCAGGAGTTCCTCAGGACAGTGTCCTAGGCCCAACCATCCTCAGCTGCTTCATCAATGACCTTCCCTCCATCATAAGGTCAGAACTGCGGATGTTCGCTGATGATTGCATAGTGTTCAGTTCCATTCGCAACTCCTCAGATATTGAAGCAGTCCATGCCCGAATGCAGCAAGACCTGGATGAGATTCAGGCTTGGGCTGATAAGTAGCAAGTAACATTCACGCTACACAAGTGCCAGGCAATGACTATCTCCAACAAGAGAGAGTCTAATCACTGCCCCTTGACATTCAACGGCATTACCATTGCCTAATCCCCCAATTCAACATCCTGGGAGTCACCAGTGACCAGAAACTTAACTGGACCAGCCACATAAATACTGTGACTACAAAAGCAGGTCAGAGGCTGGGTATTCTGTGGCGAGTCTCACCTCCCGACTCCCCAAAGCTTTTCCACCATCTACAAGGCACAAGTCAGGAGTGTGATGGAATACTCTCCACTTGCCTGGATGTGTGCAGCTCCAACAGCACTCAAGAAGCTCGACACCATCCAGGACAAAGCAGCCCGCTTGATTGACACCCATCCAACACCTTAAACACTCACTCCCTCCACCACCGGCGTACCGTGGCTGCAGTGTGTACCATCTACAAGATGCCTGCAGCAACTCGCCAAGGCTTCGTCGGTATCACCTCCCAAACCCGTGACCTCTTCCACCTAGAAGGACAAGGGCAGCAGGCGCATGGGAACACCACCACCTCCAAGTTCCCCTCCAAGTCACACACCATCCTGACTTAGAAATATATCGCCGTTCCTTCATCGTCATTGGGTCAAAATCCTGGAAATCCCTCCCTAACAGCACTGTGGGAGTACCTTCACCACACAGACTGCAGCGGTTCAAGGCGGTAGCTCACCACCACCTTCTCAAGGGCAATTAGGGATGGGCAATAAATGCTGGCCTTGCCAGCGACGCCCACATCCCAGGAATGAATAACAAAAAACGTGGGTAAAGATAGTTAGCGCAAGAAAGCGGTGTGTGCTCCTGCACCGAGCCTTTCTGAAGCCTCCAACCTCAGGATAATGAATCTTGAGCAAACCAGACAAAGCTCTCCTGCTGTAAAGCTTCCTTAAAACCCATCTTTTCAAGCGACCGTTGGCATTTGTTCCTTTTGATTTTTCTCCTCTGTAAATCACCTTTCTTTTAATAATCAAGGCAAGTTGTTGGAAAAAGAAAAAGCTCTTGTACGAAACAGAGGGAGAGTCAGAGAGTGAGAAGAAGAAAAAAGAAAAAAAAACAGAATTGTGCATCTTCGCCCCCCTTCCTCCCTTCTATCCCAGTGAATTGCCACATTGATGGATTAGAATTTGTAACAAAATATCAAGTGTTATGGACACAGATTTTAAAAATGGAATTGAAGATGCATTGCTATTCTATTCTGCAAGTCTTGTGTGATTAATTCTGAGATGCAATTTGTGAAGCGTCTGCTTTGCCACCACTTGAAACAGTATGAACTGGTACACTACATCAGTATATTACTCTGCAGATCAGCACCGCTTTAAACTGTCCCAAAGAACATAGAACTTGTATTTGAAAAACTGATACCCACTGCATTTAATAAGGAATAACATGGTAGAGACCAGAGAGAGAAGGCAAAGACAAAAAACAAAATTGGGAAGAAATCCATCACAATACAGGATTAAAATAAACTTTAATGGACGAACAGATCAATAAAAAGATGCCAGTCATAAAAAATTTTATGGCTGCTTAGAGGACTGCCTAAATGATATCTTGGTCTAGTCAATGCCAAAATGCCTTGTTAATTTATTTGTCAAATAAAGACAGGTGACAAGCTGTGCTGCAGACTACAGAGTTATCAATTATTTGCAAAAAGCCCTGGTATTTGGGGATTTAGATTACCCTTTATGACTTATTGTTTTATTTTTCTAAAAATATATAAAACGAGAGATATCAGCCAAATGACACTGTTGAAAAATGCCCCCAAAACTGCCAGTTCCTAAAATGATTCTTTTCCACCAACAACTGGCTTTGTGATCATGAACTAGGCAATTAGAAGTCAGCGCCATGTGGCCGCAGAATCTGATCACTCCTAGAAAATGAACACCTTGCGAAATACAAAATTAGGGGGCATTAAATATTTACCCAGCATAAACAAAAATGCACTTCTGCTTTTGTCTCTTTGCAATTAAATACCAGCTTGTAAGTTCATAGTTGAGACTCCTGTACATATATAAAACATGTCTAGAGAGTGTAAATCTCTCAGTTTTAGAAACCTCCTCAGTGTCAATGTCCAATTAAAATTCTAAAATAGGCAAAGAGTCGAATCAGAAAAATAAAGTGAAAAAAAAACAAAAACAAAATCGATGGGTTTAGAAAATCTTTTACAAAAAAAAATTATAACCCCCAGGGTGACAACACACTGCATGAACAATTTTGATTTTATAATGAAGCCCACAATAAATTATTGTAATATCAGCAATTTAAAAAAGTTTTCACTTTTTAAAACAAATATCTTAATCAGGTCACAAAACTGGAGGTATCAAATATCAATGTCAAACCCTGTTTTTTTTTAAAAAGTGCTAACATTGACTTGGAGATCAATAAATAAGGTTTGAAATTAGACACAGACAATCATACCAATCCTAAGCAGCTATAAAGAAAGAAATAACCTTTGGATGACAAGGGATTAATGCCTTTTGTGATCATCTTGCACTAGTTTTCACTATTAATAGAGCTCATAACACTGTCAAATGTAATTCTGTACGCGGCTAGCTTTTGTCAAAGCAGTAAGCATCATAGAAACATGCATTTTGCTGATTTGGTTTCATGCTGCTGCAGAAAACAAACACTTTTATGGAATAGCAATCACCTACAGCAATTCTGCATCTGAACTCTGAAATAGCAAGCACTTTTAAATGGACAACAATGTAAATTCATTGCAAAAGAAAAATAATATCCCCCAAGAACATCTGAAATGAAAAAAGATGGATAAGGAATGCTAATCTCTAGATACTATTTGCATTGGCACCATAGGTTTAATAACTACAGTACTCCATCAGTTTAAATTTCAAACTTAATCTGCAGTCCAAAGTGTATTTATGATTTAAAATTGCAATAATTTTACTTTTACAGTGTTAAATTTAAAAACAATTATAATTCAAAAACAGGAGTACAGAATTGTATATGAATTACATTATATTTATCTGTCTACAATAGATCAAAGGTAGCCTGTCTGTATACAATAAGCTGTCTTTCTGTTGTCAATCATTTATTAGAGAGTCAGGGATTTGAAGTTCATGTATCCTCAGCCTAATCCCCAAGTCTCTTCAAAATGTTAAATGCACAGAGAGTGTGATGCTTTGTCAAATCCGCTCCCTTGATACGTGTTAGCCTGTCAGCAGCTTAAGAGAGCTTGCACTCACTGCACTTCCCTGACAATATTTTGATAGGTGTCACTTACCTCCATTCACAAATTAAGTTGTCACCCTAATCTTTCTCAATCAAGACTGCTCTTGGGGGACAATCATTCTTCCCAGCAAGTTAACAAGAGCTGACTGTTCCATCATAAAACTATTAGGAGAGAGGATGCACAGCATGCCAACAGCTAATGTAAATAGTTGTCAGAAGATGGCCATTTAACAGAAGACCTAGATCCCAAGAACAAAAAGAATAGCGCAGATGGTGGAAATCTAAAAGAGCAGGTTAAGCAGCATCTGTGGAGAGAACATGACGGAGCAGGTATGAACTCATTCGCAGAATACAGAAAGGTTCCTTCACACAGCTGACCCTTTCTCCTGACTTCAGCCTTCCCAATCCACCTGTACCCCACCCTCTGGCCTCCTACCTTCTCTTGATCTTTATACCAAGAACTGCCAGCATCATATTGGCTGTGTCAGTTTCTCCACTCACCTCACTCGCATCCACCTCCATCTAAAACGTGCAGTGCATGGTTCTAAGTTTTGAGGAGAGGTACATACCCAAAACATCTCTTCTCTCCACAGATGCTGCTTGATCTGCTGAGCGTTTTCAGTATTTTCTATTTTTGACCTGGAACGCAGGGCTCCCTTAGCATTTATATACGGATACAATGGCCCATATTTTCCAATCCCTACGGGTGGGTGCGCGCTGTGTACCTACCCGTAGGGACATCGGAAATGCCGGTGTCAGGCATGCACAGCGCATGCGCTGGAAACCGGCATTTCCGATCTGTCAAGAAAGCTCTTGACAGATCCTCCGGCTGCCCTGGAGAAGGGCCTCTGCGGGCGGAGAGTTCCGCTTTTTGGAGACCCTCCGCCCGCAGAAAACCCTTACAATTCTTACGCCTGGTAAAAGCAGGCGTAAGGCCTGCTTATACCAGGATAAGAGTTGAAAAAAGGTAAAAAAAAATTCTCAGTCATTTATCATTTAAAAATACTTTTTAAAAAAAAGTTTATTTTTAGCCCTGTAAAAAACTAATTATTATTTTCAAAAAATTAAATTTGTTTAAAATATTTAATTTATTGTAATTTCAACTAATTTTAAAAAGGTGATGGTTTTTAAAAAAATGTATTTAAAGTTTTACTATATTTTTTCATTGATCTCCATTCATATATTTGACAAGTCTATCGGTCAAGTGTATGAAGGGAGATTCCCTTCTTCTATTGGCTGGCCTGGCCCACGTGATCCCAGGGACACTTGCGAACCGAATGCGCCTCTGGGATACGTGGGCCCTGCGCATTTCGAGTTTGGAGAGGCCCAGGATCGGGAGTGTAGGCGCCCTGGGAGCCCTCAGGTAAGTGCGCAGATTTTTCCAGATCGGAGGCCTCCGCACGCAGGAGGCCTCCGATTGGAAAATACGGCCCATTATGAATATTATGTAATTTCAAAGACAGCAGGTGGTGAATGGACCAAGAAATATTATGAAAGGATGAAAGCGAAATTGGAGAGATGTGGATGAATAATTGCAACAATTACAAAAAGGCACCTTAATGGGTGTAACATACATAAAGATTTTTTTACAATGACCCTTTGATCTGTGTGCACTGGGACACACTTTTCCACTGCCATTCCCAGGCCTTTACAACTTTCATGATCACTTGGGCACTTTCTCAGCACCATCTCAAACTCGCACAATTCATCATTTCTTTCTGTCATCATCCTCAGCATTCTTCAGATCCTCTGAGACTGCGCTTACAACACAAAGGTCACTTTGAAACTTGACAATGGTACATTGAAAAAAAAAACAAAATAAAAACATTCACAGCAGTCGAATCACAATAAGCAGCTGCCTTTAACCATTGCTTCATTTAATCAAATACAGCGCAATGCGCATATGCGTGATTTAGCAGGGAGGTTACAGGGAAATTAGAACACACTCTTCTCAGCTTCACAGTTTTAATTGACAAGGAGGAAATGTTTCAGAGTCAAGGAGACGGAAGTCACAGTAAACCAACTAAACACAAAAAAAACCAGCACCTACAAGACTACTTTGTATATAGCTGTTAATAGAAACATAGAAACATAGAATCTAGGAGCAGGAGTAGGCCATTCGGCCCGTCGAGCCTGCTCCGCCATTCAATACGATCATGGCTGATCATCCAAATCCAGTACCCTGTCCCTGCTTTAATCCCCACAGTACACATATCCCACCCTACCCCCGTAACCCCACGTATTTAATTCCCCCTAACATATCCCATTTAATCTTTATATGTAAAATTTATCTTGCCAATTAGAAAAATTCAAATTCTGCAGATGATAAAACAAGTTTGCTTCGTCCAAAGGGCTACAAGTTGACTCTACATAGTTCATTAACAAGTTGCATTTTAGGAAAAATACTGTGCATACATTGAAGATTTTCAAAATAATTTCTCCTAGTTCTCTTAAAAAAAAAATTCCAACATGAATAATGCTCGCCAAAGAGTTACTCATTAAATAATTATTCCTTCGTGGTTGCGTTAAAATTAGATACTACTTGGTAAGGACCTGGGGATGTCTTTTCCTACATTAAAGTCACTATATAAATGCAAGTTGTTGCTCTACTTCTTACCAGGCTACATGAATTATTCCAAATTAAATGCAAGTATTAATTATAACACAAGAATACATCTTGATAAGGCCGTACTATGGTTTTAACCTTAATCACCTTCGAACTGCACCACTGTAAGTAGTTTTAAAATTTACCATCAGTTACCTCCCAGGGTGACTGCCATTGGGCCACCAATCTAAGCTTCTTTTGACATTTGGAGAAAAAGATCATTCCTTTGCCAACCTTAGTTGCCAGCGACCTAGTCCTAGAATCTCAGATATGGCCGGAATTGAAACGCCAGTCACCTTGTTGCAAGTTTTGTTTTAAATTCTGGAGTATTCCTTTTAAGTGTGTTTAGTTGAGGATTCTCTTTTGATTTACAAATCTACCATTTGGCAAGTCTGATTACAAGGCAGATAGGACATAGTGACAAATACAATATGCAAGTATTCTACCATTATCAGAGATGCTGTTGTAATCAAAATGGCAGCCAACTGAATGAAAACAGATGCCTAGGATTGGTATAGACTCAAGTTATAAATAGAAAAGTGATGGCACACACAACTGAGTGTCTGTCACACTCCCAACATCACATTTTGTATAAAACAACAATCTTACAATCTTAAAAAAAGTACAAAAAATATGTTCCCACCAAAAAAGGGTGTAAAAGAAATGACAGCCATCCGTGGCTAAGTAAAGAAATTAAGGATAGTATCCGACTAAAAACAAGGACGTATAAGGTAGCCAAACTTAGTGGGAGGATAGAAGATTGGGAAGTCTTCAAAAGACAGCAAAAAGTAACTAAAGGATTGATTAAGAAAGGGAAGATAGATTATGAAAATAAATTAGCAAAAAATATAAAAACAGATAGCAAGAGTTTCTATAGTTATATAAAAAGAAAAAGGGTGGTTAAGGCAAACGTAGGTCCCTTAGAGGATGAGACCGGGAAATTAATGGTGGGAAACATGGAGATGGCAAAAATGCTGAACAAATATTTTGTTTCAATCTTTACGGTAGAGGACACTAAGAATATCCCAACACTGGACAAACAGGGGGCTCTAGGGGGGGGGGGGAGGAGCTAAATACGATTAAAATCACTAAGGAATTGGTACTCAGTAAAATAATGGGACTCAAGGCGGATAAATCCCCTGGACCTGATGGCTTACATCCTAGGGTCTTGAGGGAAGTGGCAGTAGGGATTGTGGATGCTTTGGTAATAATTTTCCAAAATTCCCTGGACTCAGCAAAGGTCCCGGCAGATTGGAAAACTGCTAATGTAACACCCTTATTTAAAAAGGGTATAGGCAGAAGGCTGGAAATTATAGCCCAGTTAGCCTAACATCTGTGGTGGGTAAAATTTTGGAGTCTATTATTAAGGAGACAGTAACGGAACATTTAGATAAACATAATTTAATAGGACAAAGTCAGCATGGCTTTATGAAGGGGAAGTCATGTCTGACAAATTTGCTCGAGTTCTTTGAGGACATAACGTACAGGGTGGATAAAGGGGAACCAGTGGACGTAGTGTATTTAGACTTCCAGAAGGCATTCGACAAGGTGCCACATAAAAGATTATTGCTCAAGATAAAAAATCACTGGATTGGGGGTAATATTCTGGCATGGGTGGAGGATTGGTTATCTAACAGGAAGCAGAGAGTTGGGATAAATGGTTCATTCTCAGACTGGCAACCAGTAGCCAGTGGTGTTCCGCAGGGGTCCCCAACTCTTTACAATCTATATTAACGATTTGGAGGAGGGGACCGAGTGTAACATATCAAAGTTTGCAGATGATACAAAGATGGGAGGGAAAGTAGAAAGTGAGGAGGATATAAAAAACCTACAAGGGGATATAGACAGGCTGGGTGAGTGGGCAGAGATTTGGCAGATGCAATATAATATTGGAAAATGTGAGGTTATGCACTTTGGCAGGAAAAATCAGAGAGCAAGTTATTATCTTAATGGCGAGAAACTGGAAAGTACTGCAGTACAAAGGGATCTGGGGGTCCTAGTGCAAGAAAATCAAAAAGTTAGTATGCAGGTGCAGCAGGTGATCAAGAAGGCCAACGGAATGTTGGCTTTTATTGCTAGGGGGATAGATTATAAAAACAGGGAGGTATTGCTGCAGTTATATGAGGTATTGGTGAGACCGCACCTGGAATACTGCATACAGTTTTGGTGTCCATACTTAAGAAAAGATATACTTGCTCTCGAGGCAGTACAAAGAAGGTTCACTCGGTTAATCCCAGGGATGAGGGGGTGGACATATGAGGAGAGGTTGAGTAGATTGGGACTCTACTCACTGGAGTTCAGAAGAATGAGAGGCGATCTTATTGAAACATATAAGATTGTGAAGGGGCTTGATGCAGGTGGATGCGGTAAGGATGTTCCCAAGGATGGGTGAAACTAGAACTAGGGGGCATAATCTCAGAATAAGGGGCTGCTCTTTCAAAACTGAGATGAGGAGAAACTACTTCACTCAGAGGGCAGTAGGTCTGTGGAATTTGCTGCCCCAGGAAGCTGTGGAAGCTACATTATTAAATAAATTTAAAACAGAAATAGACAGTTTCCTAGAAGTAAAGGGAATTAGGGGTTCCGGGTGCGGGCAGGAAATTGGACATGAGGCCGAGTTCGGATCGGTCAAGGCCCTGTGGGTGGCGGAGCGGGCCCAGGGGCCGAGTCCTGCTCCTACTTCTTGTGTTCTTTAGATTTGAGGTTAGGATCAGATCAGCCATGATCTTATTGAATGACGGAGTAGGCTCAAGGGGCCGATTGGCCTACTCCTGCTCCTATTTCTTATGTCTTATGTTCTTATCCTGTTTTTTTCTCTGACCTAGAGAGATAACAAAAGCAGCTGACAATCTAAAAAAAAAGTTTGATCCATAATTAAACTCTAAATGACCTCCGGACCTATTTCGATCACTTCCCAACAGAGAGTTCATGGGCAGTAGCTTCAAGAAGGGACAGACCCAGTCTGCATCGAGACATTACAAAACATGCTCTAGGCTATCCATGTACAACACCACAGGACATCAGTTAATTAAAAAAATGCTCAATTATGTTCTCTTGCCAAAAGTAAAATTTTATTGGCTGGGGTATAATATTTTATTATTCGGGGTATAATATTTTATATGCACATGTACACATATACATGCACTGAATATAAAAGCAAGGAAGTGGTGTGGAATTTGTACACGCCATTTGTTTAGGTCACAGTTGGGAATACTGGTCGGGATTTTGCTCACCTCGGCAGGGACGTCGGTGGCGGGTCCCGACCCTGCTGCTGGCTCCATCCCGCTCTGCAAACTGAATTTCCCTTAATTGGGCTCATTAAGCCTGCCCAGCACGTTTCCCAGCTAATTAGAGGAAGGGGTCCGGTGAAGTCATTTGATGACGCGTCATCAGCCGGTTTCCTTAAAGGGCCAAATGGCCAAATTTATTTTGACATTTGTGCTGTCAGTGTTCTACAGCACTGAAGTGCTGCAAACACTGACAATGACTGCACAGAGGTGCAGGGCTGCACCCAGGTTCTCCTGGGAGTCACAGCACGCAGGGAGGTCCTCTTCCCTTCCCATGGGTGGAAGAGGCCTCCCCTGGAGATCAACACAGCCTGGTCGCACATGGCAGAGGAGGGCACAAGCAGGGATGTGGTTAGGAGGACCTGGGTGCAGTGCTGCAAACATTTCAATGATCTCAGTAGATCACGAAACGTTAGTACAAAGTCGCACTCAACCTGCTGTGCCACTCATCACATCCCCATGACTCTGCCTTCCCTACCCTACTCCTGCACATCCTTACTCACACCAACTTACCTTGCACCTCCACCTATCCCTCTCTATCTATATTATCACATCCCCATCTCACTAGTCACCCCTCACACTCATCCTAGTGCAATCATACCAACCAACAACACACAAGGGTAGCCACTTGGGTGTTTTATCCAATGTTCATGTAAAGTTTCTGTGAATGTGGGGTCAAACACTGAAACCTTTATTTTCAACACTGTGTTCTTGGACAGATTTGTGTGCACCTTTGGAAGTGGCTTAGTGAGTTGCAGCAAATGGTGATGAGTGTAAAAGGAATGGCTTGGTCATTGTAGGGATGTTTTATGGTGTTGGCGTTGAGTGGTGCCAACCTGGCGCATCATGTGGCAGCCATATGGGTGTACAGCGTAAAGTTAACTAAATCTGGCCATGGTGATGTCATCCCTGGCCTCCTGGGTAGCAATGTGGTCGGGTGCTGATGCCCACTGTCCTGTGTAGCATCAGTTGATTGCGGAGAAGGTTGGTGTTGTTGGTGCTGCTGGTGTGAGGACTGATCATGGTGAGATTCTGAGGACCAAGGGGAGAGTATAAAGGGCACCCATGTTGGTGGAATAGATGGCAGGTGAACTTGAGATGACAGAAGCATTCCGTCAATGGTGAGAGAGGTCGTTCCAATGAGGTGGCACTAGATAGAGAGTTTGCTCCAAACACTTGCAACCTGTATAAAGCTCAATCTGTGTTCCAAATGCAGTAAGCAACAGCTTCGGAGCTTGGAAAGTGAACAGCTGTGAGGTGGGAGCTTTTATAGCACATTTCAAGCTGTCAAGTAATCAGCTGATTCAATGGCCATTCATCTCCCGCCTCAGCTTAACAGACGTGATCCCCGAGCAGCGAATACCCTGGGGGCGAGCATGTGAAGTCAAAAGATAAGCTAAAATTTATTCTTAATGATGTCTAAACAAGGTCATAATGAGCTTAATTGGGTCCCCCGCCGCTGCGTGTCGAGTCTGCTCAGCGCTGACAGACCAGACATTTGCAAAGGCGCGAGGTGGCGGGTTTACAGCGGGGTTCCAAATCGCTGTGGGGGAAAAAAACCTTCCCACCCGACCCGCCACCGATCGCACCCGCTGACCCCCCGGAAAATTCCAGCCAGTGTGTGCAATTCTGGGCTCCCCATAAAAAAAGGATATTAAAGCCATGGAAAGGATACAGTAGAGGCTGAATAGAATGATACCAGGAATGGTTATGAACACAGAAATGCTTTAGGACATTTTACCAAAGGAACATGGAAGATTAAGGGAGAGACTAATAGACATTTTCAAAATTATGAAAAGCTTTGGAAAGATAAATAGTTTCAACTGGCTGGTGAATCAGTAACAAGTGAACATAGATTCAGGATCATCACTAGATGATGAAGGGTGGGGGAAGTTGGAAGAAATTGTCGCGAGATTATTTGAATATGGAATGTTTTAAAATAAGTGACTATTGAAGTGGAGACTACAACATAATTTGAAAAGGGAATTGGAGAAGCATTTGAAAAGGAATATAAAAAAGGTACAAGGAAAGGGGATTACAGCAGTTGAAGAGCTAGCACCAGCATAGACAATGGGCCAAATGGTCTCCTGTGTTAGATATTCTATAATAAATAATGCAGGGATATGGGGAAAAAGTATAAATCTATGGGTAGACGAGAGGACGGAGATGAATACGGTTAAGAAACTGTATAGGAAAGCTAAAAGTGAGGTGAAGATGCAGGGACTATAAAGTTCAATGTCAAACATTTTAGAAATATAGTTGTAACAAACAGGTGGTCAAATAAATAATAGGATCCCTGAAGTATCTCACGGTTGCCACCATATTAAAAAGGGACTGAGGGATGGCAGCAATCCTTACCAATGACCTTATGTGAATGATCATGGAGAAAACCACGGGTCAATTTCCAAACAGGGTTGGAATTTCTAGGGGAGGACGATAAAATATATATATTTTTTTAAAGTGTTAAAAATTACAAAGAAGGTGGTAACAGATAAACTAAAAGAAAAGAAGGCATGTGAACATGATGGACTGCACAATAGGGTACTGAAGGAATTGGCTAATGAAATTGAACACATCCTGGCAGCAATTTTTGGAATTCATTGAAAAAGGGCAAAAGTAATGCCAATTTATAAAATGGGACAGAAATATAAAAGTTGTTGGTCAATGAGCCACACATTTGTAAGAGATAAAACATTAGATAGCCTCTTGAAGGGGATGATAAATCACCCAGAGAGATATGGATGAAGAGGGAATCAGCATAGCATTAGGAGATGAAGGTCAGATGTAAAATCTATTAGACTTCAAGATGTAACTTTTGATCAATAAGGGGAAATTCAACAAGTTGCATTTATTTAGTGCTTTTTAATGTAGGAAAACATCCCCACTCAGATGTATATTTATATTTTAGCAAAGCTTGACAGTGTCAGAGGTGATAAACCAAAAGGTCAAATGCACAGAATGGAAGGTGAAACATAGAAGATAGGAGCAGGAGCAGGCCATTCGGCCCCTCGAGCCTGTTCTGCCATTTAATGAGATCATGGCTGATCATCCAAATTCAGTACCCTGTCCCTGCTTTCTCCCCATATCCCTTGATCCCCTTAGCCTTAAGAAATATATCTAACTCCTTCTTGAATATATTTAATGAATTGGCCTCAACTGCCTTCTGTGGTAGAGAATTCCACAGGTTCACCACTCTCTGGGTGAAGAAATTCCTCCTCATCTCAGTCCTAAATGGCTTACCCCTTATCCTTAGACTGTGATCCCTGGTTCTGGACTCCCCCACCATTGGGAACATCCTTCCTGCATCTAGTCTGTCTAGTCCTGTTAGAATTTTATAAGTTTCAATGAGATCTCCTCTCATTCTTCGAAACTCCAGCGAATACAAGCCCAATCGACCCAATCTCTCTTCATACGTCATTCCTGCCATCCCAGGTATCAGTCTGGTGAATCTTCGCTGCACTCCCTCCATGGCAAGAACATCCTTCCTCAGATAAGGCGACCAAAACTGCACACAATACTCAAGGTGTGGTCTCACCAAGGCCCTGTACAAATGCAGCAAGACATCCTTGCTCCTGTACTCTAATCCTCTCGCTATGAAGGCCAACATCATTTGCCTTCTTAACCGCCTGCTGCACCTGCATGCTTACCTTCAGCGAGTGGTGCACAAGGACACCCAGGTCTCGTTGCACTTCCCCTTTTCCCCAATAATAATCTGCCTTCCTGTTTTTGCCACCAAAGTGGATAACCTCGCATTTATCCACATTATACTGCATCTGCCATATCACCCAACCTGTCCAAATCATACTGGAGTTTCTCTGCATCCTCCTCGCAGCACACACGCCCACCCTGTTTTGTGTCGTCTGCAAACTTGGAGATATTACATCTAGTTCCCTCGTCTAGATCATTAATATATATTGTGAATAACTGGGGTCCTAGCACCGATCCCTGCGGTACCCCACTAGTCACTGCCTGCCACTCGGAAAAAGACCTGTTTATTCCAACTCTTTGCTTCCTGTCTGCCAACCAGTTCTCTATCCAAGTCAGTACCTTACCCCCAATCCCATGTGCTTTAACTTTGCACGCTAATCTCTTATGCGGGACCTTATCGAAAGCCTTCTGAAAGTCCAAATACACCACATCCACTGGTTCTCCCTTATCTATTCTACCAGTTACATCCTCAAAAAGTTCCAGTAGATTAGTCAAGCATGATTTACCTTTTGTAAATCCATGTTGACTTTGTCCGATCCTGTCACTGTTTTCCAAGTGCTCTGCTATTACATCTTTTATAATGGACGCTAGCATTTTCCCCACTACCGATGTCAGGCTTACCAGTCTATAATTCCCCGTTTTCTCTCTACCACCCTTTTTAAATAGTGAGGGGGGCATTTTCAGTCATGGATCACAAATTGGTCAGAGGAGTAAAGGGTAGTTGTATCATAGAATCATAAAGTACAGAAGGAGGCCATTCGGCCCATCGTGCACGTGTCGGCTCTTTGAAAGAGCGATCAAACTAGTCCCACTCCCCTGCTCTTTTCCCCATAGCCCTGCAAATTTTTCCTTTTCAACTATATATCAAATTCCCTTTTGAAAGTTACTATTGAATCTGCTTCTACCACCCGTTGGGGCAGTGCATTCCAGATCATAACAGCTCACTGCATTAAAAAAAAAACTCATCTCCCCATAGGTTCTTTTGCCAATTATCTTAAATCTGTGACCTCTGGTTACCAACCCGCCTTAGTTACTCTATCAAAACCGATCAGAATTTTAAACACTTCTATTAAATCGTCCCATAACCCTCTCTGCATGAAGGAGAACAATCCCAGCTTCTCCACATTAACTAAAGTCCATCATCCCTGGTATCATTCTAGCACATCTCCTCTGCACCCTCTCCATGACCTTGGCATCCTTCCCAGTGGGATGCCCAAAATTGGACACAATACTCCAGCTGAGGCCTAACCAGTGATTTGTAAAGGTTTAGCATAACTTTCTTGCTTTAATATATGGGGGTAATTTTGACCCCCAAAACCAGGTGGGTTTAGGTCAGGTGAGAAATTAAAATTAAACAAATTTCAAACCTGACCCCAACCCACCTTGAACCCACCCACTTCCGGTTTTAACGGAGGTGGGACAGGGGCGACCAATAGGCGCTCAGGAGGCGGGTCAGTCGGTAACAGCTTTTAAGGACACTGCATGCCTCCATTTTAACAAGCTTTTATTTTAACTAATGTCAGCCGGGTTTCCCTGGCCTCTGGAAAAGGAGGCGAGAAGGGCTCAATCTATAAGGCAAGTGCATTTACAGCACTGCTTGTGGGCCAGCAGGAGCTGGAGTGTTTCCTCTCGGCCCAACAAGCTTACCTCTAAACCTGCACCACCCTGGCGATCTGTCCGTCCTCACCCCCCACTAAGAACCCTCCCCCCAAACACACTTTCCACCCCTCAGGACCTCTCCCCCCCGATCATGCCTTCTCCGACCCCTCACCCCACCACCCCCTCCAGCGATCTCTCCCGCCGCGACCTCTTCACACCCCCCCCACTATGCTCTATTCCCTTCCCACCACTATACCCGCTTCCCGACTGTGATCTCTTCCTCCCTACCGGTCTGCTCCTCCGCTGTGTCCTTCTGCTGCAGGCTTTCCCGTCTGACTGACAGAATCAATCAGGCTGTCTGTCGGGCGGGAAACCTGGAGAAAAAAAAATTTAAGTCAAGAACTGCAGAAGGTTTGTAAAACTTGTACCTCTGGGTTTCCCGTCCATAACTCCCTCCCCCCAGGTCCAAACACACAGCCCCATAAATATGCCTATGCCTCTATTTATAAAGCCCAGGATTCTGTAGTGTACAATCTGGCCATCATAACACAGTGTTATCTTGATTCCACAAATAATACAGAGGAGTGCAATTAAAATTCTACTACAGATTAGGTACCTAAGCTATGAGGAGTAACTAAAACCTGGAGCCTGTTTGCACTGGAGAAATGGTAGCCAATCTCGATCTTCTCAAATTTTTCAAGATTCTGAAAAAAGCTGAACCCTAATAAACTGTTTGACATAATCACCAGCTCTAATTGGAGGCACGAACATAAGCTGAGGAGAGAGAGAAAAAAGGTGAACAGTTAATGTAGATTTAACTACTTCAGAGGGTGGTCAATGTTTGGAACAAACTGTCCAAGGAAGCATGATGGATAGGGTCAACAAATTCAAGAGGGAGCTGGACAGTTTTTTTGAAATAGTGATTGAGTGGCAGAAGAGGGTACAGTATGAACTTTGTGATCAGCCAAGCGACATTCCCATGTTGCTACGAGTACAGTTATTTCAACCCACACAGAAATTTGCCACTGCTTGCACACATCCAAAATGCCACAAAAAATAGAACAAAAGGAGTCGTTCGAGCAAAGAATGTTAATATGGCCACATTATCTGTCACTCACTATAGTGACTAAATTCGATTTGTGCAATAGGGAAATGCTAGGATACACATTTTCCCATTACCTAAACATTCCAGACAGTCAAAAAGGACAGCAATCCCTTGGCTGTTTAACAGTTTCAAAGAAAAAAAAACACATGAAAAGGGCATGAAAAGACCATTAGCCCATGCAGTGGACAGTGCAACCATGCACATCAACCACAAACCCCTAATAATGTTTGTTTTCTTCCCTTAGGAGAAGAAAACAGGAAAAAAAGAACCTGTTGTCAATTCAAGAAAGACTGGAACTTCCTATGGCAATCAAGCTCTAGAAGACCATAGCTGCCCATAACTCACAATATGTCCTATCCACAAAAAACAGTCAAACCTCACCTTGCCAATTACTAATCTATCAGCCTCCTCCCAATCATCAAAGTGATAGGAGTCATTATTGGAGCCACTAATAACCTGCTCACTGGTCGGGGAGAGGGCGACAGGGGACTGGGACAAATTACCTCCTATAATTGGAAATGTCTTCTCTTAGGAACTTGCCAAATCTTCTTTTAAAGGGCTGTATTTACCCCATAAAACATGTCTTTGCAGTCTATACCAGAGGATACTGTCTCTATGAAAAGAAATACATCCCGACATCTAACTTTAGTCTTTGCCTGCAAATCTTATAGGCATGACCTACTATTGTTATCCATTTCAAATAACCTATCGAACTGGAGCTAATGCCTTCATTAAAAACTTTAAAACAATATCCCCTCTAAACCCAATTTTTTTCCAAGTAAATACTCTAATTCTTCACACCTAATCGCATAAGCAAGAGCTCCTTCTTGGTACCCTCCTCCTGCACCCTCTTCAGAGCTTCACTATCCTTAACCAGTTGTGGGTGCCAAACCTGTACACAACAGTACCAGAGCTTTGTATAAATTAAGTACAGTACTCTTGATTTTGTCCTAGGAATAGAACCTAAAATCCAGTTTGTTTTCCTTATAGCAACCTTATACAGTTTGTGTGTCTTTAACCAATGAGCTGCTGTTTGGATAGACCTGTCAAGACTTTCTAATCCATGTATAGGATACTACACGTGTCCATAATAAATAACACGTCATATATGGGCCACTTCACCTACCTTTTGCAGTGTGATGAATTACCTTCATCTACAAAACGCGAGAATGGTTCAGTTTAAGCCCTCCTTTAAATCTCTATAAAAAAAAGTTTTACATCTGCACGCACTTCCTGTCTACAAATTTTACTTCCTGTTGTCAGACTTATATACCAATCTTTTTCTATTATAAATTCCCCTGTCCACACTTACTAATGGGAATCACCTATGTAAACTCATTACCCTGTAATTGCGTAACCTGACCCCAGGTGGCAGTGGATTGAAAAAGTTTGCGAATTGGTCTGCCTCCCTCAGGCCCTGAAGGGAAGCATACCAACATTGGTATTTCTAAAGTGACATTTCTAAAAATAAGGGTTTAAACAACATTTTAAAATTCAAAAAGTTACACATTTCACAAATTATTAAACTTTATTAACTGAATTGTCTTCTGTGTCTTTTAATGCCTTTATTAAATTTTTTACTTGAAGGCCCCAGCCTCTCCAATATCCTGAGCTTGGACTTTATATTTTTGCCCAGGTGCTGTTGGCCTAATTTAGATTGTGCAGTCTGAGCTGGTGTTATTTACCTATTTTCCCAGAATGCATCAGTAGTCTTTAGTTGCCTAGACAGATGGAATATTTTTCCTTAGCTTCTAGCAGTCTTTACCTGAATAAAACTTGTCCTCTCGCTTTTCTTGATCAAAGTTTACATCAGCATGTTTTTAAAAGTGAGGCTGTGCAAGAGACAGAGAGCATCTCTCTTCATTCTAATTTGATTTATTGTTTTAAAAAGCAAGCAAATTTAATTTTAAAAAGCAAAGCTTCCTTGAAGGAAACAGATAGGAGGGACAGAGTTGAAGAAAACAGATTGAAGAGGAGGGAGCCTTTGGCCTCTCACCACCCATCCATGGGATTGGGGGGGGAATAAAGTAGATGGAGGATTAAAGGGGAGGTGACAGTGGAGCAAAGGGAGGGAAGCATACAGTGGTTGAACAGCAGATAGTTCAAAGGGGAAGAGGCAGTGGCAGTACTGGGAAGGTAAATGTGATGGGGGAGGGGATGGGAAAGAAGCTACTACGGGCCACATTTTCTTCTACAGGCCCTGCCAAAAATGCAGCCTCTGCAAGCAAGACAGGGAGATAGAGGAGAAATGGTAACACAAAGGCAAAAAGGAGAGAGTTAGGAGAGAAACCATAATTACGGATTTACCTTGTGCAATGGCACGGGAGATGCAATAGCCATTCATGAAAATGCTGAACAACAAAAGGGTCAGTGCAAAGCCTCAAGAAAATCCAATCATAACCAGGCCCCAATCAAATCCATTCCCATAACAATCCCCTTCTTGCGTGATTTCAACTAGCTACCTATCGAATGTCATAACTATTCCATAATCCCATGAGGTCGAATGGCTGTTTATGAAATATTTCAAACAATTTTTGGAAGTCAAGATACATCAACTGGACTATCTTCATCCAAACATTCTGGTCATTTCTTCAAAGAACACAATCAAGTTAGTGAGGCAGGACCAACATTTCCTAAAAATGTTGGATATCCACCAAGTCTCCAATTGATCATATATCACATCCCATATAATGCTTTCCAACAGCTTCTCTACGACTAAATTCAAATGTTATGGGACTATAATTTCTTACCTTTACTTAATAACATGATCCACCCTCCAAACCATGGGATCCAACCCAGATCTCAATGAGCCAATGAATGCACGAGCCAAGGGCTCACAAATGACATCCCCCTTCCTTAAATGCTGGGGCAAATGGCAGCAGATCCTGCAGCATTAGCAATCCGAAGTACATTAAGATTATCTAAAACTATTTTCATAGTTAGTTGTGATGAAGCAGTTTTGGCTGCTGTAATATTGGGACCGCAGCATTTCTCGAGAAGTGCAAACCATTGCAAAGCCTTTTACTGATCTGAGATTGTATACTAACATTCAAGGTTAAATATTGCAATTAGCAAAATAAAAACTATGCTCCTTTCGCCCGCACCCGCTTGTATTTCATCACATTTACATTAACAAGCTCAAAAGTTGTCAGCACGGGCTAAAACCTATCTACAAGGCTTCTTCCGCAGCACCTCCCAAACCTGCGGCCTCTTCCACCTAGAAGGACAAGGGCAGCAGGCGCATGGGAACATCACCACCTCCAAGTTCCCCTCCAAGTCACACACCATCCTGACTTGGAAGTATATCACCATTCCTTCATTGTCGCTGGGTCAAAATCCTGGAACTCCCTTCTCAACAGCACTGTGGGAGTACCTTCACCAAATGGACTGCAGCGGTTCAAGGAGGCGGCTCACCACCATCTTCTCAAGGGCAATTAGGGATGGGCAATAAATGCTGGCCTTGCCAGTGACACCCACATCCCATGAACGAATAAAAAAGTGAGAAACTGATTTTAAAAAAAAATATATAGTGTCTGCAGTGAGGGGCCTGACAATTTTATCCTTTGATTAAATCTGTGTAAGCTGTATTTTCTGCTTTCTAAATTGTTATTTACTATTTTATTTACCACTAATAGTGCACAAACCTTTGACCAACTTTCTCTCCCCCTCCAAAAAAAACTGTTGCTAATCACACCTGCAAAAAAAACTCCTACAGCTGCCATAACAGGTCCTCACATACCACTAAAAATAATTTTAAAAAGTGAAATCAGAAAAGTCAACTTTACCATTAACCTACCTATCCCCATTCAGACAACTCCTTTGTGCTCTCTTCCCCTTCCTTAGTCTACAGCCCGACAAACCCTCATCAACATTTACAACCTTCTCAGATCATTCACTGCTAAACTGAGTGCATTTATATCAGAGAGAAATCATGTGAATGCAAAGCAGAGCACATGTCTACTTTGTCTTTGCCTCCTGGCGTAACCCAGGAAGGTCCGACCTGGACCCAGGACATTGTCACTCACCCACTTCCTTTTTAAAAAAAGTGTGTACAGATTAATTGATTTAATGAAAATCTGAAAGATTTTAAACAACTTTTATTGTTAAGGGGTAATTAAACAAGTTAAAAATATAAGCCGTAGGTGTTAAATATACAGATTTACCATTAAAGATATTTTGAGGCAACAGCAAGAATCAGGAAATCATGAGCTTCAGTAGAAGAGTAAACAGACTTGCAAGCCAAGTACTAAAGATTTTTTTTTTACGTATTGGTATGGACAGTATATAACAAAATAAAAGGCACTACATAGATTATTTAAATATTCTGTATACTATATTTATCTAATCAACTAGTTCAACTTTAAATCAAGTGATTTCCATTCAGTCTACTTACTACTTGTAGGTTTCAGAACGGATATATTCAAAGACATGGGATACACCTAGTTGAAATTGGTCAGCAATTGGTGTAACCCAAGGGTTGTTCTCTGCTTTGAAGACTTGTTTTGGACCAGTAAGGTCTAAATTACCTGCAAAAATAGACAGAATTCAAATAAGACAGAATGTATTGTAATGGTTCAGTTAGTGTAAAAAAAAGTAATTAAGCACAAATACAAAGAAATCAGTTCTATTATGAACAATGGTTCTTAACTTATCCAAATGAAATGAACTATTTACTGTGGCGCAAATTGAATAGGTCTGCATATCAAGAACTGGCAATGGAATAATAATTACATTCCTTTTCGATGTTTTTGCTGCATCTATAGTTGCCATCTCACATGCTTTAAGTACTAATAAAAAAGGAGCACAGAAAGCTATGTATTCAAACATCATTGCACCTGGGACCAGAAGGAGAAGAGTTTTCATTTAGAGACCCCAAGTGGATATTTATGAATCTGAATTGAAGGAATTTTAAGAGAAAAATCAATATGAGCTTGTACAGAGTAGAACACCATAACGACTACAAGCCAAAAAACATATTTTAAAACTTTTACATGTATAGAGAATATACTTTAGTACTCAATTTGCTAACCTTTCAGCAGAATAGCTTGCAGCTTAAAAAAAACCCCACCTCAAATTGATAGACTTCTCCCATCTCCCAAAAGGAGGACAGAAAGACATGCATCCTTTTTTTTTTACAAAGATTGCGCCTCAGTCATACAAAAGGTCAGATAAACTATTTCTTACTTCCAGCTTTTTCTTATTTGCTTATAGGTCTCCCTACTTTTATAATAATAATATAGGAACAGGAGTAAGCTATTCAACCTCTCGAGCCTGTTCCTCCATTCAACAAGATCATGGCTGATCTGTATCTTAACTCCGTCCACCTGCCTTGACTCCATATCCTTTTAGCAAAAATCATCCTAGAACTTGTAGAATTGTGATTCGAAAATATTAAAACCCCTCCCAAACTGAATACAAAACATTTGTTCTAAATATTAAAATTTTTGCCCCAAATACAGGTTTCATTCCTTGCAAAAATCCTAAAACAGGAGTTCACGATAATGAAGTCATAGAATCATAGCACAGGAGGCCATTCAGCCCATCGAGTCTGCGCCGGCTCTTTCGTAGAGCAATCCAGTTAGTCCCACTCCTCCGCTCTTTCCCCATATCCCTGCAATTTTTTCTCCAAGTATTTATCCAATTCCCTTTGGAAGGCTACTATTGAATCTGTATCCACCACCCTATCAGGCAGTGCATTCCAAATCCTAACCAACCACTCATTGCGTAAAAGAGTTTTTCCTCATGTCACCTCTGGTTCTTTTGCCAATCACCTTAAATCTGTGCCCTCTCATTATCGGCCCTTCAGCCATTGGAAACAGTTTCTCTTTATTTACTCTATCTAAATCCTTCATGATTTTCAACATCTCTATCAAATCTCCTCTTAGCCTTCTCTGCTCCAAGGAGAACAACCCCAGCTTCTCTAGTTTACAACAGTGACTACACTCCAAAAGTACTTTTTTGGCTGTGAAGCAGTTGGAGATGTTCAGTGGTCATGAAAGGCGCTATATAAATGCAAGTCTTTCTTTTTTTTAAATCTGTAACTGTATTCTCTCATCCCTGGAACCATTCTAGTAAATATCATCTGGACCCTCTCCAAAGCCTTCACATCCTTTCTAAAATGTGGTGCCCAGAATTAGACACAATACTCCAGCTGGGGTCAAACTAGTGTCTTGTATAGGTTTAGCATAACGTCCTGGCTTTTATACTCTATGCCTCTATTTATAAAACCCAGGATCCCATATGCTTTATTAACTGCTTTATTAACCTGTCCTGCCACCTTCAAAGGTTTGTACACAAACACCCCCAGGACTCTGTTCTTGAACCCCCTTTAAAATTGTACCATTTAGTCTGTATGGTCTCTCCTCATTCTTCTTACCAAAATACATCACCTCACACTTCTCGGCATTGAATTTCATCTGCCATGTGTCTGTCCATTCCACCAGCCTATGTCTTCTTGAAGTCCTACTATCTTCCTCACTATTTAACACATTTCCAAGTTTCATCTCATCTGCAAATTTCAAAATTGTGCCCTGTACCCCCAAGTCCAAGTCATTAATGTATATCAAAAACACATAATTGCCTGAACACACATGTTTTAATCAGTAATATAGCATCTCAAGGCATGGCTATGCTCAAAAATAAATGAGACTAAATGGAGACAACCTTGTGTTATTTAACCTGACAAGTTATGAAGAGAGATGGATAGGAAACTTACTATTTTTAGCACAGGAAGAGTTTTGTTGCTAGGTTGCAACATATTACAGTTGTATAGTTTGTTACACTAGGGCCTGATAACATGCATCCTAGGGTACTGAAGGAGGTGGCCCTAGAGATAGCGGATGCACTAAGTATGATTTTTCAGAATTCATTAGACTCGGGAACAGTGCCCATGGATTGGAGGGTAGCTAACGTTACCCCACTATTCAAAAAGGGGGGTAGGGAAAAAGCAGGTAATTACAGACCTGTAAGCCTTACATCAGTTGTGGGCAAAATGCTGGAGTCCATCATTAAGGATGAAATAGCGGAGCACTTAGCAAATGGGGACAGGATAGGACAGAGTCAACATGGATTTACAAAGGGTAAATCGTGCTTGACTAATCTATTGGAATTTTTTGAGGGAGTAACTGGTAAAATAGATGGGGGAGAGCCAGTAGATGTGGTGTACCTGGACTTCCAAAAGGCCTTCGACAAGGTCCCACATAAAAGATTAGCATGGAAAATTGAAGCTCATGGGATAAAGGGGAAAGTATTGACGTGGATAGAGAACTGGCTGTCAGATAGAAAACAGAGAGTTGGAATAAACGGCTCATTTTCTGAATGGCAGGCAGTAACAAGTGGGGTACCACAGGGATCTGTACTGGGTCCCCAGCTGTTCACAATTTACATTAATGACCTGGATCAGGGAGTCGGATGCAGCATTTCCAAATTTGCAGACGACACTAAACTAGGAGGGGGGGTGGGCTCAGAGGAGGAGACCAGGAAGCTCCAGAGCGATTTGGACAGACTGGGTGATTGGGCGGATAAATGGCAGATGCACTATAATGTGGACAAGTGCGAAGTTATCCACCTTGGGTGCAGGAACGGGAGGGCAAATTATTATTTAAATGGCAATAAATTGGGAGAGGGGGAAGTACAGAGAGACCTGGGTGTTCTTGTACACCAGTCACTGAAGGCGAGCATGCAGGTGCAACAGGCGGTCAAGAAGGCAAACGGTATGCTGGCCTTCATAGCAAAAGGGTTGGAATACAGGAACAGGGATGCCTTGCTGCAGCTGTACAGGGCACTGGTGAGACCACACCTCGAGTACTGTGTACAGTTTTGGTCGCCTCATCTGAGGAAAGATGTTCTTGCCATGGAGGGGGTGCAGCGGCGATTCACCAGGCTGATACCAGGAATGGCGGGATTGACCTATGAGGAGAGACTATGTAGTTTAGGGATGTACACACTGGAGTTTAGAAGATTGAGAGGGGACCTCATAGAAGTGTATAAAATTCTGACAGGTCTAGACAGACTAGATGCAGAAGGAATGTTTCCCTTGGCGGGTGAGAACAGAACTAGAGGACATAATTTAAGGATAAGGGCTAAACCATTTAGGACAGAAATGAGGGGGAATTTCTTCACTCAGAGGGTGGTGAACCTGTGGAACTCATTGCCACAGAGGGCAGTGTACGCCAGCTCATTAAATATATTTAAGAGGGAATTAGATATATTTCTACAGGCAAAAGGGGTTAAGGGTTACGGAGAGAAGGCGGGGACGGGATACTGAATTGGAGGATCAGCCATGATCTCATTAAATGGCGGAGCAGGCTCGAAGGGCCGGATGGCCTACTCCTGCTCCTATCTTCTATGTATCTATGTAATTGCCTGAACACACATATTTAGGCAATGTCCAATTTAAAATGTTTATTCATTTCCTTATATAATTAAACTTTGAAACATTTTACCTTTGCAAAATGGGAAAGGGTTTTAAAGGCATTTAGCAGAACCATATTATTCAGTCTTGTGCAGAATACGACAAGTAGGTAAATAATGAGCCACTCTATTTGGCAGAAAGTTTGATCCTTGTACAACATTCGTTCTCCCTTCTCCAACTTCGACACAAACGATTTGGAGTCAGGAATTGGAAGTACAATTTCAAAATTTGCGGACGACACCAAATTGGGGAGTATAGTTAATAGAGGAGGGCAGCGACAAAATAGAGAAAGACGAAAGACATTGGCCGGAATTTTTTTTCGGGGAGGTGGGTTTGCGGGGGGGGGGGGGGGGGGGGGGTCTGATGTGGGCGGGAAACCTGGGAGGCCGGGTTTCCCGCAGGCCCTGTCGATTTTACCGGCACAGCCTAATTTGAATGCGAGGCCTCAGTTTCCCACCCGCAGCCAGCCAGCTTGAGAGGTTGGTTGGTTGCGGGCGAGTTGGCAATCGGGAGGGGGGGGGGGAAAAGAGAAAGAGGATTGGTGGGTGGGGGGGGGGGGGGGGGGGGGGGGGAGAAAAGGGAGAGCGGATCGGCAATTGGGAGAGGGGAGAGGATCAGTGGCCTCGTTGGGGGGGGTCTCTAATCACGGGCGGTGGGTTAGGCAGGGACCCTGGATCCAGGAGGTAGGTATAAATCTACTTACCTCCTGCATGCATCAGTCCCCGCCTCTGATTATCTGCCGGGTTTCACGAATTGTGTGAAACCCGTCCACAGGCTGTTAAAAACAAAATGGAGGGGAAAATAGAGGCTTCCAGCCTCATTACAATATTTAAATTGAGTTACCGTCCCCTGGCAGCGGGTTGGCTGCCTGCCTCTGGCAAAACCGGAAGTGGGTGGGTTGGAGGCGGGATTCACATTTTTAACAATTTAACTGCCCCCACGCTGCAAACCCACCCATTTTTTGATGGGAAAATTCCAGCCATTAATAAACTTGCGCAATGGGCATGTAATTGGCAAATTAATTTCAATATAGACAAGTGTAAGGTGGTGCATTTTGGTAGGAAGAATAAGGAGGCCACATACTTGTTGCAAATTAAGTGTCTAAATGACAGAGGAGCACTGGGATCTGGGGGTATAGATACACAAATTACCAATAGTGATGCAAGTTAATAAAGCCATTAAAAAATAAGCAAACAAAGCACTGGGGTTTATTTCCAGAGGGATAGAATTGAAAAGCGGAGAAGTTATGTTAAAAAATGTTATGTAAGGCGGTCTGCACAGAGCGGGATTAAACGGAGCGGACTTGAACAGAGTGCTTTATTTGGGAATTTGGAAAGAGTGGGAATTCGGAGAAAAGGGGGAAGGAGTTGCTGCTTTTTGCCTGCACTACTTGCAGTGCTTTGTGTTACAGGTAGATATTTAATTTCAGTACCCTTAACTTAAGCTAGATCAAGTAAGTAGTCAAGAAACTACACTGTAAACTAATTTACCTAAATACAAATTTAATTCAATAAAACAAGGTCATATAGGGATGGCAGTGCAGGTGGTGTGCCGCAACTGCAGAACGTGGGAGTTTGTGGAGAGCATTGTGATCCCGGACAACCACGTTTGCAGTAAGTGCCTGCATCTTGAGGAACTTCAGCTCAGAGTTTTTGAGCTGGAGTCTGAGGTGCAGACATTGCGGGGCATCAGGGAGGGGGAGAGTTACCTGGACACTTTGATCCAGGAGGCAGTCACACCCCTTAGGTTAGGTAGTGGTACAGGTCTGGTTAGTGGTCAGGGACAGGAGGGTGTGATTGCAACTCAGGCAGGCAAGGGGACCCCAGGTGCAGTGCTGGAGGAGCCTCAGCCTTTGCCCTTATCCAACAGGTATGAGGTTCTTGCTGCCTGTGTGGAGGAGGGAAAAGCCTGCAGGATGGATGAGCAAGCTGACCATGGCACCATGGTGTAGGAGGCCTTTCAAGTGGGGGGAGTGAAAGGGAAAGTAGTTGTGGTAGAGGACAGTATAGTCAGGGGGATAGTTACTGTTCTCTGCAGCCAAGACCGAGAGTTCCGAAGGTTGTATTGCCTGCCCGGTGCCAGGGTTAAAGACATCTCCTCGCGGCTGGAGAAGAACTTGGAGTGGGAAGGGGAGGATCCAGTTGTCGTGATCCACGTAGGAACCAACGACATAGGTAGAACTAGGAATGAGGTTCTGCTGAGGGAGTTGAAGGAGCTAGGATCCAAATTAAAATGCAGAACCTCAAAAGGCAATAATCTCTGGATTATTACCTGAGCCACGTGTAAATTGGCACAAAGGTACTTGTTGGGGGCAGAAGGTAATGAATCCAGGGGGGGAGGGGGGGACTTGTTTGGGGGGTGGGAGAAGGTCTTAACCTGCGAGAGTGAGCCCTCTCTGTTCCACGTGAGCTCTGTTCTGTCTGGAGTCAGCAATCAGAATGGCTCGAATTACACTTCGCAAAGTAACTGATTACATAGGCAGCGAGGATCTAATTACACATTCCAGAGAAACTGCTGGGTGTGTCTTGTCCTCCAAGGGGACCAATCAGCAATCAGGACACATCATCCAAGGGGAACCAATCAGAGCTTTTGGTGTTGCGAATAAACACGTCCTATTATAAAACGGATATAGAGGCACTGGAGTAGGTGCAAAAAAGATTTACTAGAATGATACCAGAATTGAGAGGTCATACCCATCAGGAAAGATTGAACAGGTTGGGGCTCTTTTCTGTAGAAAAAAGACTGAGGGGTGACCTAATAGACGTCTTTTAAGATTATGAAAGGGTTTCGTGCCACACAAGGTCAGAAGTGGGGATGTTTGCTGATGACTGCAGTGTTTAGTGCCATTCACAACTCCTCAGATAATGAAGCAGTCCACGCTCGCATGCAACGAGACCTGGACGACATTCAGGCTTGGGCTGATAAGTGGCAGGTAACATTCGCCACACAAGTACCAGGCAATGACTATCTCCAACAAGCGAGAGTCTAACCACTGCCCCATGACATTCAACGGCATTACCATCGCCAAATCCCCCATCATCAACATCCTGGGGGTCACCATTGACCAGAAACTTAACTGTACCAGCCACATAAATACTGTGGCTGCAAGAGCAGGTCAGAGGCTGGGTATTCTGCAGTGAGTGACTGACCTCCTGACTCCCTAAAGCCTTTCCACCATCTACAAGGCACAAGTAAGGAGTTTGATGGAATACTCTCCACTTGCCTGGATGAGTGCAGCTCCAACAAGACTCAAGAAGCTCGACACCATCCAGGACAAAGCAAGGGCGTGGTAGCATAGGGGTTATGTTACTAGACTCGTAATCCAGAGGTCTGGACTAATGATCTGGAGACACGAGTTCACGGCAGCTGGGGAATTTAAATTCAGTTTCTATAATAAAAAGCTAGTATCAGCAATGGTGACCATGAAAATACTGGCCTTGCCAATGACGCCCACATCCCGTGAATAAATAAAAATTATTTCACTTTGGGGCCAATGCCATTCAAGAATTTTCTTGAGGTCTAAGCCCAGAATCCAAAAGTACCAGCCAATCAGGACATGAATGAGCCCATTTCCAAGAGGTGCTGTAGCAGCTAACAAATCTGTATTTTATTTACATTAAAACACACACCGTCTTCTTGTATTGCCATTCTATTTTATAATGATTGAGCGCAGTGACCATCACCTGTACTGTTGCTGATTTATTCTATCAGTATGCACTCCATGCATACATAGTAGAGAAGAGTGAATACGCTGAACTATCGCTCCTACCCAACAATAGTGGCATGAAGAGCTTTAAACTCACCACCACAGTGGCGGCAGCCGTACTACACCAGTAAGCAGGAACCATCCACAAAGTATGGTCACAGAGCTGCCGAGGCATATGTCTATTATTTTCAATCCTAATTATATTGCTTACATTAAATATTGCCTCAGCTTATAAGGTTAAAACATTTTATTGTATTCAATCTCTTCAGCTGAATTAAAAGAAAAAAAATAGTTGAATTTGAAGTCTGAATTAATTACAAGGGGGGAAAAAAGAAATAAAAAGAGGATGGAAAGGGGATTCGGAAAAGCATCTGACTGCGAAAAAGGGTGGTGGGGAATAAAACCTTCCCTCCTTATAGATCAAAGAATCTCCCAGCATTTCCCCCGCACCCACACTTGTAATCTGCCCCATTAATCACCCACATTACTGATACGGTCATGTAACAAAGACTAGGATCTGTTAATAGCCTATTTCATAAAATGTTGAGAATCAGCTGAAGTGCCATCTTACTTCAACAGCACAGATGGTTCTAGCTGAAGATAGAATTCAATGTCAGCTATCTAACCACATTTAAAATTCACATATATATTTGAGTTGCCAAGTTCTACAAATAAGTTTCATTAGAAGCTTTTATATTGCACAAAACTAGTAGCACCAATCCCTGAAGCGCAGGTTTCATGCAGCGAGCTACAACCAGAATGTAAACTTGCCAGGTTCAGCCAAAGTCCGTGGTCATGCCGATGCGGTAAAAACACATTTTCCTGTCCACCAGCCACAGCAAGTCATGGCAAGTTTACTTTTAGATTGTGGAAAGCTGTAGGAGACCCATGCATCACGAACCGGTACCATTAGCATGGGTCTTAATAGCTGCCTTTATATTGTGCGGTGTACCGAGCTACACCAAGATCCCCAAATCGTCACCACATACAGCTGTTTGGCGTACATGCATCAGCAAGCTGCAGGTGGCACGAGAGCCAAGCCCAATCCTGTCCTCACAACATTCACACATGCTTACTTCCAACAGGATTTGCAACCCCGGCGGGTTTTCCTCTCCCTAACCATGGATGCCGAGGTCATTTGTAGCACCCCAACCACTACCCTGGCCGAGATCAGCAAACTCATCACTGATTCTAAATCTTTCTGGTCTGTATAGTTCAGCTAATCACTGCCCTAACGAGTCACGGGGCAGACTGAGAAGATACAAGGTTATAAATAAGCTTCTATATTCAAGAAGGGGTAAATAACATGGGGTTGTTTCCATGGTTTGAGCATTTCCAGAACGAACATTCAAAAGAACCAACTTTACATTGGGGTAAATTTTCCTCTATACAATAAAACTAGTGGAAAAAGTTGGTGAGTATAAAGTAGATATGCCTGCCTTATAATCACAGCAACTTTAAAAAAAAACGGAGGTTAGTGAATAAAGAAAAATATACCCAACTGCAGGGTTTCGCGTTATTCTAAATAGATGTAAAAAAACAGGCATTTGCCAGTCATTTTTGATCAATATGCATTGATAATAATGAATTTGATATGAGCAACTATTTTTCATTGAAAACAATCTATTTAAAACTCAGGACACTTGCATGCAAACAGCAGTAATATACAGCAAATAATGAGAAAAAGCAGGTAGTAAAAATGCAGTTTAAAAAATACATATAGGGAAATAATAGGAACATAGGAAAATTACTGGAAAAAAATTGGGAGACACCATTTTGGGCCATCTGCCCGCCCATAGAGAATAATAAGGTATAGTGTAAAGCAAAGCCCACAATAAACTAATTAGGCTTGGAGAACTGAGCACCACCTGATAATGTGCCACAATATACTACCTTATTTTTTGAAAGGCATTATCACTTTATAAAGAGCACTATATTCAAGTTAGACAGTAAATTGTGTCATTCTTTGACAATTAATCAATAAAACTGCCCGTTTTCTCACTTAACTTTTCTGATTTCTGTTCTTGGCATGTTCTATTATTCAATAACACATGCAGGAAGCGTTTCACCTTTCTGTCAGACAGAAGCGATAGCCTTAGCTGTTGTATGCTCCAGTGCTTCCAGACAGGGAATTCACACCCATCTCCCTCATCTGTGACTCAAGCAGCTTTAGCATTCTAACTAGGATCAAACAGCAGGCAACAGGATTAAGCAATATGACAAAAGCAACCTAATAAGCTAAAACCGCTCAATTCTAAAGCTACGCTGGATAGATCTAAAACACGAGTATCTGCTGTTCACTGTTCAATCTTCAGCAACAGGCCACAAGGGAAAGTAGGCTGCATAGTGATTAGCTGCAACCCTCCAACCGAAATAGGCTTTATAGCTAGAAAAGATCATGTGTCACTCAAAAAGGTTTTGCCTGGTATAGCCAAACTGATTAGTGGGAGCAACTACGATACAAAATTCCTGTACACAGTACCCAAGACATTAAATTAACCATTTTCCCCACAAAACTTTAAAAACCAGACAGGATAGTAATGAATTCAATTATTTTGGCCATTCTATCAATGTACACAGTTTAATTTTTTTTTTTTTTTGAGAGGCTTCAATATATAAAATCCCACCAGGAGGGATTTGTCGCCCATAGCTTGAACCTGGGCAGAATTAGTAATTTATTGTCTATATTAAGCAACCTAGGGAATTCTACCTTCTGCTTCCAACCTTTTGTCAGGTTGGTCATTTTATTTTGGATATGTTCAGTTCAATTTAGTTAGTTTATTCATACACTGAATTCATGGATGTCGTATTGATTGGATATTCTCCTGCAGCTTTGTGTGGCACAAAAGTACACAACCAAAGCACAGACTTTATAAAACACCAAAATAAAAAATTTACCATGAAGAATGGCACTAGTTCAATATAGAAGTATGCTGGATTTATATAGGGGCCATTCAGCCCCTCGAGCCTGTTCCGCCGTTCAATGAGATCACGGCTGATTTGTACCTCATTTCTGGGCGGGTCATCATTTCATCCTAGTTCTGAAAAAGTATTTACACTTGAAATGCTAATACATCTTCTCACTTTTCAGATGCTAATAGATCTATATATTCCCACCATTTCATTTTTTTCTTATTTACGATGAAATGTGTTCAAAGAGAGAAAGCAGATTTTGCTGCACAAAGGTGTACCCCACATCCAAATTTCCCTTTCTTATCTCACACTTTTCTGTTATCTGTACTTCCTTTCAGTAGTGAATTCCATTTCAAGATTTAAGAACAAAGTAATACAATTTCATGACAATAACTCTCATGGTGCCAACCTTCACTATATTCATCTGCAGAAAACAAAGTTACCCTCAGCTTTCGAATTTACCATACAGATTATTTTTTATATAATTAATTTACAGTAATATACCCAAATCTGATACTGCAACAAAGAGAAAGTGAATACGACATTTTATATTGAGAATTTCACACCAATTGTAATATGCACTTTGCTTCTCTTTATCCATTCTCTTCAGTGTCAGCCGTGGCTCAGTGGGTAGCACTCTCGCCTCTGAGTCAGAAGGTTATAGGTTCAAGTCCCACTCCAGGGACGTCAGCACAAAAAAAAAATCTAGGCTGACGCTCCAGTGCAGTACGGAGGGAGTGCTGCACTGTCGGAGGTGCTGTCTTTCGGATGAGACGCTCTCTCAGGTGGACGTAAAAGATCCCATGTCATTATTTCAAAGAAGAGTAGGGGAGTTATCCCTGGTGTCCTGGCCAATATTTATCCATCAATCAACCATAGCAATGTGATAATGGCCAGATAATTTGTTTGTGGGAGCTTGCTGTGCACAAACTGGCTGCCACGTTTCTTACATTATAATAGTGACTACACTTCAAAAGTACGTCATTGACTGTACAGCACTTGGAGACGTCCGGTGGTCGTGAAAGGCACTATATAAATGCAAGTCTTCCTTTCCACCTCTCCACTAATTTAACTATGCAGTTATACTTCAACTACTGATTCCAGACCAAGATTGGGGAGAAGAGTGTCCACTCTCTTGATAAACTTACCCAGAGTTTAATTAAATGCAAGAGTGTCTGTTGGACCGCCAAGTAACTTTTTAAACTTACATTGAGTTATACTTCATTTGGTATCAAACCTAAATGGAGAGAGACTGGTCGCCACCAAGGAGATTCCACATCACTCCTCTCTGGAGTTAGGTTGGAACCAGACCAGAGTTATAATTCAACTTCAGCATGGTTTATACTTCAAATTCAGGATCCTTGTGAATTAGAAATGCAAACATTGAAATATAAATAGAAGCTAAGTGGGCATGATATCCTTTTTATTTTCTGTTCAAGGCAGGGGATCTATTCAGACATTGGACAATGAACTGCCTCCTGGACACGCATGAGCATTCAAGGATACTTTCTCTCTGATTGACACATGGGCAGTACAACACAACTCCTTGCCCCTATTTGCTCCTTATATTCATGTCAAGAGAAGCAAAAGTACAAGCAGGTTCCACGAAAAATCAAGAATCTTGGTTGGGACAGAAGTTAGGGATGGGCAATAAATGTTGGCATTGACAACGACACCCACATCCCAGGAACAAATAAAGTTAGGAGGTAGACAATTGCTATGTTGATATGCTACTGGAGATGTACCTGCAGAGTCTGCCAACATTTAGAGCGATGGAACTCTGCAAAAGGTACAAGAGTATCCTAAATGTTCTAAATTCACTGGCCCCAAAATTCAGGGTGTCCCTCTCTGCTGACATGACGGAGTGGAATTCCTGGCTGCCCATGTCCATGGATGTGGATCCCATCCCAAACTGCAGGGATGGCGGTATGAACATAAATCAGGGCAGGCACTCTGCACCTGCAAGGTGTGTCAGAGGCAACGACAGCCAGCGGGAAAATTGGGGTGCTGTCATGAACATAGGAACAGGAGTAAACCATTCAGCCCCTCGAGCCTGTTCTGCCATTTTTTTTTATTCGTATATGGGATGTGGGCGTCGCTGGCAAGGCCAGCATTTATGCCCATCCCTAATTGCCCTTGAGAAGGTGGTGGTGAGCTACCTTCTTGAACCGCTGCAGTCTGTGTGGTGAAGGTACTCCCACAGTGCTGTTAGGGAGGGAGTTCCAGGATTTCGACCCAGCGATGATGAAGGAACGGCGATATATTTCCAAGTCAGGATGGTGTGACTTGAAGGTGGTGGTGTTCCCATGTGCCTGCTGCCCTTGTCTTTCTAGGTGAAAGAGATCGCGGGTTTGGGAGGTGCTGCCGAAGAAGCCTTGGCGAGTTGCTGCAGTGCATCTTGTAGATGGTACACACTGCAGCCACGGTACGCCGATGGTGGAGGGAGTGAATGTTTAACGTGGTGGATGGGGTGCCAATCAAACGGGTTGCTTTGTCCTGGATGGAGTCGAGCTTCTTGAGTGTTGTTGGAGCTGCACTCATCCAGGCAAGTGGAGAGTATTCCATCACACTCCTGACTTGTGCCTTGTAAGATGGTAGAAAGGCTTTGGGGAGTCAGGAGGTGAGACACTTGCTGCAGAATACCTAGCCTCTGACCTGCTCTTTTTGCCACAATATTTATGTGGCTGGTCCAGTTAAGTTTCTGGTCAATGGTGACCCCCAGGATGTTGATGGTGGGGGATTCGGCGATGGTAATACCGTTGAATGTCAAGGGGTGGTGGTTAGACTCTCACTTGTTGGAGATAGTCATTGCCTGGCACTTGTGTGGTGCGAATGTTACTTGCCACTTATCAGCCCAAGCCTGAACGTCGTCCAGGTCTTGTTGCATGCGGGCATGGACTGCTTCGTTATCTGAGTTGTGGTGAATGGCACTGAACACTGTGCAGTCATCAGCAAACATCCCCATTTCTGACTTTATGTTGGAGGGAAGGTCATTGATGAAGCAGCTGAAGATGGTGAGGCCTAGGACACTGCCCTGAGGAACTCCTGCAGCGATGTCCTGGGGCTGTGATGATTGACCTTCAACCACCACAACCATCTCCCTTTGTGCTAGGTATGACTCCAGCCAGTGGAGCGTTCACCCCCCCTGCCCCTGATTCCCATTGACTTCAGTTTTACTAGGGCTCCTTGATGCCACACTCGGTCAAATGCTGCCTTGATGTCAAGGGCAGTCACTCTCACCTCACCTCTGGAATTCAGTTCCTTTGTCCATGTTTGGACCGAGGCTGTAATGAGGTCGGGAGCAGAGTGGTCTTGGCGGAAACCAAACTGGGCATCTGTGAGCAGTTTAAGTGCTGCTTGATAGCACTGTTGATGACACCTTCCATCACTTTGCTGATGATGGAGAGTAGACTGATGGGGCGGTAATTGGCCGGGTTGGATTTGTCCTGCTTTTTGTGGACAGGACATAACTGGGCAGTTTTCCACATTGTCGGATAGATGCCAGTGTTGTAGCTGTACTGGAACAGCTTGGCTAGAGGCGTGGCTAGTTCTGGAGCACAAGTCTTCAGCACGATAGCCGGGATGTTGTCGGGGTCCATAGCCTTTGTGGTATCCAGTGCGCTCAGCCATTTCTTGATGTCACGTGGAGTGAATCGAATTGGCTGAAGACTGGCTTCTGTGATGGTGGGGACCTCAGGAATAGGCCGATATGGATCATCCACTCGGCACTTCTGGCTGAAGATGGTTGCAAACGCTTCAGCCTTGTCTTTTGCACTCACGTGCTGGGCTCCACCATCATTGAGAATGAGGATATTCATGGAGCCTCCTCCTCCAGTTAGTTGTTTCATGGTCCACCACCATTCACGACTGGATGTGGCAGGACTGCAGAGCTTTGATCTGATCCGTTGATTGTGGGATCGCTTAGCCCTGTCTATAGCATGCTGCTTCCGCTTTTTAGCATGTATGTAGTCCACTGTTGCAGCTCCCCCAGGTTGGCACCTCATTTTTAGGTACGCCTGGTGCTGCTCCTGGCATGCTCTTCTACATTCCTTATTGAACCAGGGTTGGTCCCCTGGCTTGATGGAAATGGTAGAGTGAGGGATATGCCAGGCCATGAGGTTACAGATTGTGGTGGAATACAATTCTGCTGCTACCGATAGCCCATAGCGCTTCATGGATGCCCAGTTGTGAGCTGCTAAATCTGTTCTGAATCTATCCCACTTAGCACGGTGGTAGTGCCACACAACACGGTGGAGGGTGTCCTCAGTGTGAAGACGGGACAGTTTATGTAATCTCTCCTCATAATTTAATCTTTGGAACCCTGGCAACATTCTGGTGAATCTATGTTGCACTCCTTCCAAGGCCAATTTATCCTTTCCAAGGTGCGGTGCCCAGAACTGTACACAGTACTCCAGATGGTCTATCCAGGGTTTTGTATAGCTGTAGCAAAACTTGCTCCCCTTTATATTCTATCCATCTAGATATAAAGGCTAATTGTACATGACTACTACATTTTAGTGATCTGTGTACATGGCCCACTAGGACCTCCACTGTTCCTAGCTTGTCACTATTTAAATAATACTCGGATTTATCCTTTTTTGGTCCAAAATGGATGACCTCACACTTAATTGTGTTGAAATCCATCTGCCACAGTTTTGCCCACTCACTTAATCTATCAATGTCCCTTATGGCATTTACGGTAAGTCTAGTAGTGATGTGACTGGACTCGTAATCCAGAGGGTGGACTAATAATCCAGGGAATGAGAGCTCAAAAGCCATCATGGCAGTTTGAAAATTTGAATTCAGTTTTAATACCTGGAAATAAAAAGCTGGTAGCAATAAAAGTGACCACAAGGCTATTTAGTTATTTCTTGTGTCAGCCGTGGCTCAGTGGGTAGCATTCTCGCCTCTGAATCAGAAGGTTGTGTGTTCAAGTCCTACTCTAGAGACACGAGCACAAAAATCTAGGCTGAAACTCCACTGCAGTACTGAGGGAGTGCTGCACTATTGGAGGTGCTGTCTTGCGGATGAGATGTTAAACCGAGGCCCCGTCTGCTCTCTCAGGTGGATGTAAAAGATCCCGTGGTACTATTTCGAAGAAGAGCAGGGGAGTTATCCCTGGTGTCCTGGCCAATATTTATCCCTCAATCAACATCACTAAAACAGATTATTTGGTCATTATCACATTGGTGTTTATGGGACCTTGCTGTGCGCAAATTGGCTGCTGCGTTTCCTACAGTACAACAGTGGCAACAATTGAAAGCGCTTTGGGACATCCTGAGGTCGTACATGACGCTATATAAATGCAAATATTTATTTTTCTTTCTTTATAATGTTATGCTCTCATCTACACTACTTACTATGCCACCTATCTTTGTGTCCTCGACAAACTTGGATATATGGCTCTCTATTATGTTATACATAGAAACATAGAAAATAGGTACAGGAGTAGACCATTCGGTCCTTCGAGCCTGCACCGCCATTCAATGCGTTCATGGCTGAACATGCTACCTCAGTACCCCATTCCTGCTTTCTCGCCATACCCCTTGATCCCCCTAGTTGTGAGTGTTATATCTAACTCCCTTTTGAATATATTTAGCGAACTGGCCTCAACAACCTTCTGTGGAAGAGAATTCCATAGATTCACCACTCTCTGGGTGAAGAAGTTCCTCCTCAGCTCAGTCCTAAATGGCTTCCCCTTAATCCTTAGACTGTGACCCCTGGTTCTAGTTTTCCCTACCATTGGGAACATTCTGCCCGCATCTAATTTGTCTAAACCAGTCAGGATTTTAAATGTCTCTATAAGATCCCCCCTCATTCTTCTGAACTCCAGAGGATACAAGTTCAGTTGACCCAATCTTTCTTGATATGTCAGTCCGGCCATCCCAGGAATCAATCTAGTGAACCTTCGCTGCACTCCCTCAATAGCAAGAATGTCCTTCCTTAAGTTAGGAGACCAAAACTGCGCACAATACTCCAGGTGTGGCCTCACCAAGGTCCTGTACAACTGCAGCATCACCTCCCTACTCCTGTACTCAAATCCCCTTACTATGAAGGCCATCATTCCGTTTGCTTTCTTGACTGCCTGCTGCACTTGCATTCCCACCTTCAATGACTGATGTACCATGATGCCCAGGTCTCGTTGCACCTCCCCTTTCCCTAATCTGCCACCATTCAGGTAATAGTCCGCCTCTCTATTTTTACCACCAAAGTGGATAACCTCACATTTATCCACATTGTACTTCATCTGCCATACATTTGCCCATTCACCCAACCTGTCCAAGTCACTCTGTAGCCTCCTAGCATCCTCCTCATTGTTCACACTGCCTCCCAATTTAGTGTCATCCGCAAATTTGGAGATATTACATTTAATCCCTTCGTCCAAATCATTAATATATAATGTAAACAGCTGGGGTCCCAGCACCGAACCCTGCGGTACCCCGCTGGTCACTGCCTGCCATTCTGAAAAGTACCCATTTACTCCTACTCTTTGTTTCCTGTGTGCCAACCAGTTCTCAATCCACGTCAACACATTACCCCCAATCCCATGTGCTTTAACTTTGCTCACCAATCTCTTGTGTGGAATCTTGTCGAAGGCCTTCTGAAAGTCCAAATACACCACATCTACTGGTTCACCCCTGTCCACCCTATTGGAAACATCCTCAAAAAATTCCAGAAGATTTGTCAAGCATGATTTCCCTTTCACAAATCCATGCTGACTTGGACCTATCATGTCGCCACTTTCCAAATGGTCTGTTATGACATCTTTAATAATTGCTTCCATCATTTTACCCACGACCGATGTCAGGCTGACCGGTCTATAATTCCCTGCTTTCTCCCTCCCTCCTTTTTTAAAAAGAGGGGTTACATTGGCCACCCTCCACTCCATCGGAACTGTTCCAGAGTCTAAGGAATGTTGGAAAATGATCGTCAATGCATCCACTATTTCCAAGGCCACCTCCTTAAGTACTCTGGGATGCAGACCATCAGGCCCCGGGGATTTTTCAGCCTTCAGTCCCATCAATTTCCCCAATACCTTTTCCCGACTAATAAGGATTTCCCTCAGCTCCTCCCTCTTACCAGATCCTCTGACCCCTTTTATTTCCGGCAGGTTGTGTGTGTCCTCCACAGTAAACACCGAACCAAAGTACTTGTTCAATTGATCTGCCATTTCCTTGTTCCCCATTACGACTTCCCCTGTTTCCGACTGCAGGGGACCTACGTTTGTTTTTACTAACCTCTTTCTTTTTACATATTTATAGAAGCTTTTGCTGTCCATTTTAATGTTCTCTGCAAGCTTCCTTTCATATTTTATTTTCCCTGCCCTAATCAAACCTTTCGTCCTCCTCTGCTGAGTTTTGAAGTTCTCCCAGTCCCCGGGTTTGCTGCGACTTCTGGCCAATTTGTATGCAACTTCCTTGGTTTTAATACTATCCCTGATTTCCCTTGTTAGCCATGGTTGAGCCACCTTCCCTTTTTTATTTTTACGCCAGACCGGGATGTACAATTGTTGTAGTTCATCCATGCGATCTCTAAATGTCTGTCATTGCCCTTCCACTGATAGCCCCTTAAATACCGCTTGCCAATTTAACCTCGCCAATTCACGCCTCATACCCTCAAAGTTGCCCTTATTTAAGTTCTGGACCATGGTCTCTGAATTAACTGTTTCCTTCTCCATCCTAATGTAGAACTCCACCATACTATGGTCACTCTTCCCCAGGGGGCCTCGTACCACAAGATTGCTGATTAGTCCTTCCTCATTACACAACACCCAGTCAAGGATGGCCTCCCCTCGAGTTGGTTCCTCAACATATTGGTTTAGGAAACCATCCCTTAAACACTCCAGGAAATCCTCCTCCACCGTATTGCTTCCAGTTTGAGTAGCCCAATCTATATGCATATTAAAGTCACCCATGATAACTGCCGTGCCTTTTTTGCACGCACCTCTGATTTCCTGTTTCATACCCTCCCCCACCTCACTACTGCTGTTTGGAGGTCTGTACACAACTCCCACTAACGTTTTCTGCCCTTTGGTGTTCTGCAGCTCAACCCATATTGATTCCACATCCTCCAAGCTAATGTCCTTCCTAGCTATTGCATTAATCTCCTCTTTAACCAGCAATGCTACCCCACCTCCTTTTCCTTTTATTCTATCCTTTCTGAATGTTGAAAACCCCTGGATGTTCAGTTCCCAGCCTTGATTGTTCTGGAGCCACGTCTCTGTAATCCCAATCACATCGTATCCGTTAACATCTATTTGCACAGTCAATTCATCCACCTTATTACGGATACTCCTTGCATTAAGACACAGAGCCTTTAGGCTTGTTTTATTAACATCCTTTGTCCTTTTAGACTTATGATTTAGTATGGCCCTTTGTGTTTCTTGCCTTTGTTTACTCGGCCTTCCCCTATTGTTTCTCACCCTTCTAACATTTGTTTCTGACTGCATATTACTTCCCCCTGTTTCGCTACATAGGTTCCCATTCCCCTGCCATATTAGTTTAAATCCTCCCGAACTGCTTTAGCAAATATTACCCCGAGGACATCGGTTCCAGTCCTGCCCAAGTGCAGACCGTCCCTTTTGTACAGGTCCCACTTCCCCCAGAACTGGTTCCAATGCCTCAGGAATTTGAATCCCTCCCTCCTGCACCACTGCTCAAGCCACGTATTCAATCTCACTATCCTGTTCTCTCTATTCTGATTAGCACGTGGCCCTGGTAGCAATCCAGAGATTACTACCTTAGAGGTCCTACTTTTTAATTTAGCTCCTAGCTCCCTAAATACAAGTCATTGATAAATATATTGATAAATATATAGTGAATAGCTGATACCCCAGCACAGATCCTTGTGGGACATCACTAGTCACTTCCTTCCAATTCAAGTACATACCCATTATCCCTACTGTCTTCTGCCGCCTAACCAGGTCAATAATTTGCCTTCAATTCCATGAGCTTTAATTTTAGCTAACAGTCTCTTATGCGGAACCTTATTAAATGCCTTCTGGATGTCCATATAAACCTCATCCATAGACGTTCCCCTGTCTACTACTTTAGTTACTTCCTTAAAAAAATCAATTAGCCTCGTTAAACATAACCTAACCTTTACAAATCCACGTTGGCTCTCTCTAATCAGCTCAAATTTCTTCAAGTGCTCAGTCACTTTGTCCTTAATTACAGATTCCAATAACTTCTCTAACAGATATTAGACTAACAGGTCTATAAATTTCCTGGTTTCTCTCGCACACCTTTCTTAAATAATGGAGTTATATTTGAAATTTTCCAATCTTAAATGGGCAATTCCTGAATCGAAAGCTTTGGAAGATTATGGTTAAAGCATCTGCAATTTCATCAACTACTTCCTTTAAAACCCGGGGGTGGACACCATCAGGTGCTGGAGATTTATCAATCTTTAGTGCCATTATTTTTCTAATACTGTTTTCTCGCTTACTTTAACTTTAGTGAGTTCCAGTCCTTGATTCATTATAAATTTCCCTAGAATGTCAGGTATATCATCCTCTTCCTCTACTGTGAAGACTGACACAAGGTAAATATTCAACAAGTCAGCCATTTCCTTATTTTCTTTTGCAATATTACCCTCATCTTTTTTAAAGGGCCCACATTACTCTTAACTACCCTTTTCACAATTGTAAAAACTGGTGTTAATCTGGATATCCCTCGCAAGTTTCGTTTCATATTCCTTTTTGCAGCTCTTACAATCTTTCTTGTCTTCCTTTGCTGTTCTTTATATCTCTCCCAGTCCCCTGGATCTACACTATTCTTTGCACTTTTGCATGCTCTTCCTTCAATTTTGGGTTATCTTTCATCCCTTTTGTCAACGATGGCTGTTTTATTTGCTAAGTAGCGCTCTTGCCCCTTAGGAGTATACACTGGTCCGGTATCGAGTCAAATTCTTTTCTGAACACTTCCCACCGTTCATCTGTAGTTTTTCCCCCCAGTAGCAGTTTTGACAAGTTTGCGGTCGTCAGTCTCTGTCTCATCCCATTAAAGTTAGCCTTACCAAAAATCTGGAATCTTAGTAACTGCTCTCCTTCTCAAACCCAACATTGAATTTGATCAAAACAAAAAGAAAATACTGCAGATGCTGGAAATCTGAAATAAAAACAGAAAATGCTGGAGACACTCAGCAGGTCAGGCAGCATCTGTGAAGAGAGAAACAGAGTTAACGTTTCAGGTCGATGACCCTTCGTCAGAACTGGAAAAAAGCAGGAAATGGAACAGATTTTTAAGCAAGTGTAGTGGCTGGGAAATGGGGGAGGGGATGAAAGAACAAAAGGGAAGGTCTGTGATAGGATAGAAAGCAGGAGAGATTAAGAGACATTGAAGATTAAGAGATATTCAAGGCAAATTTGATCAGTTAGATAAATGTTCCCTTCCTGTTAGATTATTAACCAAGTCTAGCTTATTATACATTACTAAATGGCAACACGGTGGCATAGTGGTTAGCACTGGTGCCTCACAGCGCCAGAGACCCGGGTTCGAATCTGGCCTCGGGTGACTGTCTGTGTGGAGTTTGCACATTCTCCCCGTGTCTGCGTGGGTTTCCTCCGGGTGCTCCGGTTTCCTCCCACATTCCAAAAATGTGCGGGTTAGGTTGATTTGGCTATGATAAATTGACCCTTAGTGTTAGGGGGGGGATTAAATATGTGGGGTTACGGGGATAGGATAGGAAGGGATATGTTAGGGGGAATTAAATACATGGGGTTACGGGGATAGGGTGGGATATGTGTCGGTGCAGGCTCGATGGGGATTCTGTGTGAGAAAGCAGGGACAGGGTACTGGATTTGGATGATCAGCCATGATCGTATTGAATGGTGGAGCAGGCTCGACGGGCCGAATGGCCTACTCCTGCTCCTAGTTTCTATGTTTCTATGTAAATCTAGTATGACCTGCTCTCTTGTTGGTTCTAGAACATATTGCTCCAGGAAACTATCTTGAATGCACTACCTTTCTGACTTGAGCTACTTTGCTCTTCCCAATCTATAAGAAAATTCAAGTCTCCCATTAAAGCAACTCTGCTTTTGCTGCAAGCCTCTCTAATCTCTGAATTAATACATTCTGCCACTTCATTGTTGCTATCAGGAGGCCTGTAGACAACTCCCATTAGAGTTTTAAGTCCTCTCTTATTCCTCAATTCTAACCATAGAGTCTCTGCTTCTGCCTCCCCTTACCTGTATCCTCTCTTACTAATGTTATAATAGTACAGGAAACTTTCGTTTATCCGGCATCGACGGGACCGGCGTGGTGCCGGTTTATCGAAAGTACCGGATAACAGAGAGTTATATCTACCGAGGCTATTTTTAACAAAGAGACTCCAAGCAGCACGGGAGAATCTACTCATGCTACTGCAATGTTTCGGACTTGCGACAGCGCCAGGAGGCCGAGTAGTGGCACTTTTGAAAAGTACCCCTACTGACTAAATCGGCGTTCGCGGACTCGGACTCGGGATCGGCAACATTGCCGGTTATTTGAGAGGATTTTTCGGAGCACTCGGCGTTCGCGGAGACTCGACTGCGACTCGGCAACATTGCCGGTTATTTGAGAGGAGTTTTCGGAGGATGATTTTTGCCGGTTAATAAGAATTCCGGATATTTGGGTGCCGGATAAACGAAAGTTTCCTGTATCTTTAATCAATAAGGCTATCCCTCCTCATCTTCCAGTTTCCTTACAGAATCATAGAATCGTTACAGCACAGGAGGCCATTCGGCCCATCGAGCCTGTGCCAGCTCTGTGCAAGAGCACTTCAGCACTCACCCACCCTTTCCTCATAGCCCTGCAAATTTTCTTCCCTTCAGGTACTTATCCAATTCCCTTTTGAAAGCCACGATCGAGTCTGCATCCACCACCCTTTCAGGCAGTGCATTCCAGATCATAACCACTCGCTGTGTAAACAAGTTTTTCCTCATGTCGCCTTTGATTCTTTTGCCAATCAGCTTGAACCTGTGTCCTCTGGTTCTCGACCCTTCCGCCAATGGGAACAGTTTCTCTCTATCTGCTCTGTCTAGACCCCTCATGATTTTGAGCACCTCTATCAAATCTCCTCTCAACCGTCTCTGCTATAAGGAGAACAACCCCAGCTTCTCTAGTCTATCCACGTAACTGAAGTCCCTCATCCCTGGAATCATTCTCGTAAATCTTTTCTGCACCCTCTCTAAGGCCTTCACATCCTTCCTAAAGTGCGGTGCCCAGAATTGGACACAATACTCCAGTTGAGGCCTAACCAGTGTTTTATAAAGGTTCATCACAACTTCCTTGCTTTTGTACTCTATGCCTCTATTTATGAAGTCGATAGTGGTCATGATGCGGAGATGCCGGTGTTGGACTGGGGTGGACAAAATTGAGAGGTCGCACAACACCAGGTTATAGTCCAACAGTTTTATTTGAAATCACAAGCTTTCGGAGCTATCGATTTGCTCCTTCCTCAGGCTCCTTCCTTCTTCACCTGAGGAAGGAGCAAATCGATAGCTCCGAAAGCTTGTGATTTCAAATAAAACTGTTGGACTATAACCTGGTGTTGTGCGACCTCTCTATTTATGAAGCCCAGTATCCTATATACGTTTTTAACCGCTTTCTCAACCTGCCCTGCCACCTTCAACGATTTGTGCACATATACCCCCAGGTCTCTCTGTTCATGCACCCACTTTAGGATTGTACCCTTTAGTTTATATTGTCTCTGTGTTCTTCCTACCAAAATGTATCACTTTGCACTTCTCTGCATTAAATTTCATCTGCCACGTGTCCACCCATTTCACCAGCCTGTCTATGTCTTCTTGAAGTCTATCACTATCCTCCTCACTGTTCACTATACTTCCAAGTTTTGTGTCACCTGCAAATTTTGAAATGGTGCCCTATACTCCCAAGTCCAAGTCGTTAATATATATCAAGAAAAGCAGTGGTACTAGTACCGACCCCTGGGGACCACCACTGTATACCTTCCTCCAGTCCAAAAAACTACTGTTCACCAATACTCTCCGTTTCTTGTCACTTAGCCAATTTCCTATCCATGCTGCCACTGTCCCTTTTATTTTATGAGCTTCAACTTTGCTGGTAAGTCTATTATGTGGCACTTTATCAAACGCCTTTTGGAAGTCCATATACACCACGTCAACCACATTGCCCTCATCAACCCTCTTTTACCTCATCAAAAAACTCGATCAAGTTAGTTAAACGCGATTTGCCTTTAACAAATCCGTAATTAATCCACACTTGTCCAAGTGACTGTTAACTTTGTCCCTGATTATCGTTTCCAAAAGCTTCCCCACTACCGAGGTTAAGCCAACTGGCCTATAGTTGCTGGGTTTATCCTTACACCCTTTTTTGAACAAGGGTGTAACATTTGCAATTCTCCAGTCCTCTGGCACCACCCCCGTATCCAAGGAGGATTGGAAGATTATGGCCAGTACCTCCGCGATTTCCTCCTTAACCTCCCTCAGCATCCTAGGATGCATCCCATTCGGTCCTGGTGACTTATCAAGTTCAGACAGCCTTTCTAGTACCTCCTCTATCAATTTTCATCTCATCCAGTAACTCCACTACTTCCTCTTTCACTATGACTTTGGCAGCATCTTCTTCCTTGGTGAAGACAGATGTAAAGTAATCATTTAGTGCCTCAACCATGCCCTCTGCCTCCATGCGTAGGTCTCCTTTTTGGTCCCTAATCGGCTCCACCCCTCCTCTGACTACCCGATTATTTATATGCCTATGGAAGACTTTTGAATTTCCTTTTATATGTTAGCTGCCAATCTATTTTCATACTCTCGCTTTGCCCCTCTTACTTTCTTTGTCACTTCCCCTCTGAACTTTCTATATTTAGTCTGATTCTCACTTGTATTCTCAACCTGACATCTGTCATACGCACCCTTTTTCTGCTTCATCTTACTCTATCTCTTTCGTCATCCAGATCCATTCTAAACCCACTGAAATTTGCCTTCCTCCAATTAAGTATTTTTACACTAGATTGCTCCTGTCCTTTTCCATAGCTAATCTAAACCTTATGATACTATGATCACTGTTCCCTAAATGTTCCCCTACTGACACTTGCTGCACCTCATTCCCCAGAACCAGATCCAGTAATGCCTCCTTCCTTGTTGGGCTGGAAACGTACTGAACACACTTCAAAAATTCTTCCCCAGCTCTGCCCTTTACACTATTATCTCAGTCTATATTAGGATAATTGAAGTCCCCCATTATTACTACTCTATAGTTCTTGCACCTCTCTCTAATTGAGAACCTGGAATATTTAACTCCCAATCATGACCAGCTTTCAGCCATATCTCTGTAATGGTCACCATGTCATACCCTCCAAGCTGTATTTGAGCCTCTAATTCACTGAATTTATTTCTTATACTCTGTGTTAGTATATCAAACTCTTATTTGGGCAAGAGACCCTAACCTGTCCTTCTGCCCTGATGCTGTCTTTCTCACATTGCTCAACTTAACACGTTTCTTATTTGTCACTCCCACTGTAACTACTTTAGTTATTTTAGTCTTCCCTTCACCTGGTGTATCTGCATCACTGTTTGTGACCTGAACTCTGCACTAATCCCTTCATCTTTAAGCTATTATTTTTACTATTGTTTCTGACCGAGCCCTCCCCCACCCCATTTATTAGATTAAAGTCCTTTTTACCACCCTATTTATCCTTTCTGCTAGGATCTTGGTCCCAGCCCAGTTCAGGTGCAGCCCGTCCCAACGGTACAGCTCCCTCCTGTCCCAGTACTGGTGCCAGTATCCCATGAAATGGGAATGGAATCCCTCTTTCCCACAATGCTCCTTTAGCCAGTTGTTCATCTTCCTGATCTGTTTGTCCCTATACCAATTTGCACATGGCTCAGATAATAATGCTGAGATTACCACTCGAGGTCCTGCTTTGCAATTTAGCTCTTAACTCCTGATACTGCCTTTGCAGGAACTCCTGCCGACTTTTTCCCCCAAGTCGTTGGCGGACCACGACAATTGGATCCTCCCCGTCCCTTCCCAGAAACCTTTTCATTCACTTCGAGATGTCCTTTACCCTGGCATCAGGTAGGCAACATACCATTGGGACTCTCGTTCCTACTGCAAAGATTCTATCTATCCTTATAATGATCAAATGCACCCTACAACTATGACATTATGCTTTCGCTCCTCCTCCCCTTGGACTACCTCCTGGTTCACTGTGCGATGGTTAGCATTCTGGCCATCTTCCCTGCAGCCTTCAATCTTATCCTCACAAGTAGCAACCACCTGTTGGATAGGACCAGTGTCTGCAGGACCTCATTCTCTACTTCTCCTAGGTTCCCCCTACCCTGTTGTGTTGATTGACAATCACACACTCCTCTTCCTGTGCCTGTGGTTTTCTGAGGTGTCACTATACTCTGGAGTAAACTATCCAGAAATTCTTCCTCCTCCCTTATGTGTCTCTAACTCATACTCCAGCTCAATAGTGCCTCAAGGCAGAGACATTTTCTACAGGAGTAATCCTAACATAAGCAATAGGAGCAGGAGTATGCCATTCAGCCCTTCGATTCTGCTCGCTATTCAATAAGATCATGGCTGATCTTCTGCCTCAACTCCACTTTCCTGCACTATCCCCATATCCCTTGGTTCCCTTAGTATCCAAAAGTCTATCGCTTTCTGTCTTGAATATACTCAACGACTGGGCATCCACAGCCCTCTGGGGTAGATAATTCTAAAGATTCACAACCCTTTGAGTGAAGAAATTTCTCCTCATCTCAGTCCTAAATGGCCGACACCTTATTCTAGACTCGTCAGCCAGGGGAAACAACCTCCCAGTAACTACCCTGTCAAGCCCCTTAAGAATTTTATACGTTTCAACGAGATCATCTCTCATTCTTCTAAACGCCAGAGAATATAGGCCCATTCTACTCAATCTCTCCTCATAGGACAATCCCCACATCCCTGGAATTAGTCTAGTGAACCTTCGTTCACTTCCTGAAGGCAAGTAAATCCTTTCTTAGGTAAGACGACCAAAACTGTACACAGTACTCCAGGTGTGTTCTCACCAAGGCCCTATACAATTGCAGCAAGACATCTTTACTCTTATGGTCCAAGCCTTTTATAATAAAGGCCAACATACCATTTGCATCCAGGACAATCTGTCCACAAACTCCGGCATACTGCAGTCCCAAGACACAGCCTGTACTGCTATTTCTAATACTTATTTATTGTTCGCAGCAATTTATTTCTAGAGCTAGAGAGTCATTTCAGGTCTAGTATTTATTAGTTGATGAGCTAGTTTGATTTCAAATTAATTAGTAATTAATTTCTGATTTATTAATTAACTATTTATGTATACCCAATATTTAGGTCTATTTGTTTACCCAAGAGATATTATCCAATTAATAATTAAGATTAAGTTCTTAAGTTAGGGCCTCTAATAATGGTTGCTGCTCCAAATGGTGGAACGGAGGCCCAGGAAGGACTGAAGAATAAATTGTGTTCCCGTTTTGAAATGCTGCTATGAGTATGAATGGCCACACTTAAAGGTAATTGAACCTTTTCTGGGGACTTACCGGCTCTCCTTCTACTAGAATCTTGCACACTTTTTGCACAGGGTAGAAACTCCTCAGATCAGTGTTCTACTCCAAATTCTTGCTACCCAGCAGGTAATCCCTCCTCTGCCGCCATCGCCCCCCCCACCCCAGTTTGTTTACGTATGGAACTCCTGCTTGCTACAAAAGGTATCCTCTTAATTCTGATGTGGTCTCGTTAAATATTCAATTATTGTACAAATCATTTCTTCCTCCCCCAAAATCTGTATTAATTGGTAGGTTTTACGGCCAGTGGAAAGGACAGGTGCAGCAGCTGGCTCAAGGGCAACTCCAGAATTGACTGGTTAAGGATCAAGTAGCAAAAATTGGCATGGTCAATGCTGGGCAAAGAGTTAAAAATGAACTCTTGCTGTTCTTAGCAGGTTTGAATTTCAAATTCCTTCGGGTCCATGAACTGCCAGTTCGGCAACAGTCAGATAGATGATGGATTCCAGGCCCATCAATTATTAAAGCAATAATAGACAGGCCAGTTAGGGTCTTCATATTTATAGTAGTGTTCACATTATTTGCAGTTTCTTTTGGCTAGACATAGAAAGGCCATGTATGCGCGACTGACCTAATAGCAAGACAGCAGGTTCCTCGCAGCAGCTACAACATTAATTTTCACACAGAATAATTTGCTATCCCCAAAGATTAGGGTACTATTTAGAAAGAAGGCATCAACCTGGTGCAAAACACCAAGCAGCTGAAGCAAGTCTCCTATAAATCATTTTTCTTTAAGATCCTGAAGAACTAAGGACTGAATCTAACCACTTATTCTCATCACTAATGCTTTATGTGCAAGCATTTTAGCCTTGTACCAGTCACTCAGAGGTTAAAATTCGTAATCTACTTTGAGGCATTAATCATACTATTAAAACCCTTCACCTGCACAATAATTTAAGATTGATGATATGTGAATATTCTGGGGAATCAGGATTTCTACCATTGAATTTCAGGCGCAAATCTAATGAAGTTTCACAGCCAAACCATTTGGCCCCCACAGGTTCTAATAGTGAATGATATGTGCAATAACACAAAATTGCCTAAGGGATGGAGAGTGCAGTCTAGTGAATGCATCTGTAAAATGGTTTAAAAAATTTTCCAGTAGAAGGTCAACTTATCATCAAACTTATATTGCAAGTGTGGTGTTATCTAGTATTGACACTAACCATTTTCACAATTTTTTCTATATGCAATACTGCCATATTTTCAATCAAAAGCATTGTGGCATTCTAGAAAACCTTGTCAAAGCAGCAGACTAGGTTTGGAAGAAGGAACTTTGTAATCTCAGAGTTTTGAGTCATGACTCAAGAGTAAGCTTTAGGCCATCAATCAAACTGCTAATTTTGTAGCAATTCACAGTAACAACACAAGCTGCTTTTGCATGTAGGCAAATATTGGTTGTGGAGTAACTTGCGAGTGATTCATTCTAAAATAATAGACCAAGAGGTGTTTTCAGTTCCTGTGTAAATTTGGATTAACATATCTGAACTACTGGTTGAAGAAATTATGTAATTTATATGGATGTCTGGATATTTAATCACTTATGCACACAAGGCAAAGAGTGGCTGACATTTAAAATGGATGTTTGACTTTAATGTATGCAGACTGGCATGATGAGAATCCAGTGATAGGAGATGTCAATTTTATTTTAAAATAGTCAGTTAATTCTCCTGTATTAAAATTAAAATATCATGTCTTTCATCGATAAGCTACATGGAAGTTACAAGAACTTCATGAAATCCAAAGTAAAATCATCTTTAGTCTGAATACATAAAGTAGCCTTCATCTTTTGCACACAGGCCACAGTAGCACGTACTATGATCAATAGGGCATTCTTGAAGTTTTAAGTGATGTTTATTTGATTACGATCAAAGCAGTCAAAATTCTAATCCAAACTTGATCCTAAAACCATCCTCACTTGCCTCCCATACTCCACCCTCCATAAACTCCAACTCACTCAAAATTCCACCACCCACATAATGTCCTCAACCAAGTCCCACTTGTGAATCACTCCAATCCTCTGCAACCTACATTGGCTCCTTGTCCCCAATGCACAGTTTTCAAAATCATCATCATCATCATCTACAGCCTCACCACACCCCCCCCACCAACCCCAATCGCTGTGATTACCTTTATGTCTTATCCCAAGCCCCAACTCTGGCCTCCTCTATATTCCCCCTTGCTCCAGGGCAGAACTTCAGCTTTCTAGGCCCAATTCTCTGGATCAGCCTTCCTAAAACTTCTGCCTCTTTTCCCTTCTCCCCAACTTTAAACACCTTCTCAAAGCTGACCTACTCAATCATGCCTTTGGACACATCTCCCAATTCCACCATTTATACTTGTTAATGTTCACTCCTCTGAAGTGCCTTGGGACATTTTTCTACATGAACAGACTATATAAATGCATGTTTATACTGTTGACAAGTCACCCGGCCCAGATGGGATGCATCCTAGGCTGCTGAGGGAAGCTAGGGTGGAGATAGCAGAAGCTCTGACCACAATCTTAAAATCATCCTTGGATATGAGAGTGATGACAGAGGACTGCAAATGTTACACCTCTGTTCAAAAAAGGAGAGGAGAGAGGGATAAACCTGGTAACTACAGGCTAATCAGTCGGACGTCAGTGGTGGGAAAACTACGAGAGACCATTGTCAAGGACAAAATTAATTCTTACTTGGAGAAGGTTAATAAAAGGGACAGCCAGCACAGATCTGTTAAAGACAAATCGTGTCTGATTAACCTGATTGAGTTCTTCGATGAAGTAACAAAGGAGGGTTGATAAAGGTAGTACAGTAGATGTTGTATATATGGACTTTCAAAAGGCATTTGATAAAGTACCTCATAACAGACTTATTCAGAAAATAGAAACACGTGGTATTAAAGGGACAGTGGTAATTTCGGAGGCAGAGAGTAGTGGCGAATGGATGCTTTTCTGACTGGAGAGAAGTATGCAGTAGGGTTCCCCCAGGGGTCACCATCAGGACCATTGCTTTTCTGGTTATATATAAATGACATGGACTTGGGTATAGTAGAACAACTTCAAAGTTTGCAGATGATATAAAACTTGGCAATGTCGTAACTAGTGAGCAGGATAGTATCAGACCTCAGGAGGAAATATACAGACTGGTGAAATGTAATAATGCAGATAAGTGTAAAGTGATCCACTTTGGGACGAACAACGTGGAGAGGTAGTATAATCTAAATGATACTATTTTGAGGGGGGGTGCAGGAGCAGAGGCACCTGGGGGTGCATAGGAACAGTAGTAGGCCATTCAGCCTGCTCCGCCATTCAATGAGATCATGGCTGATCTGCGACCGAACTCCATATACCCATAGTCACAAATCTTTGAAGGTGGCAGGGCAAGTTGATAAGGCGGTTAAGAAAGCGTTTGGGATACCTGGCTTTGTAAATAGGTACATTGAATACAAAAACAAGGAAGTCATGCTAACCCTTTACAAATCACTGGTTAAGCCTCAGCTAGAGTATTGTGCACAATTCTGGGTTTCACACTTTAGGAAGGATGTCAAAGCCTTGGAGAGGGTACAGAGGAGGTTTACCAGGATGATGGACTTCAATTACATGGAGAGATTGGAGAAGCTGGGATTGTTCTCCTTAGAGCAGAGAAGATTAAGGGGAGACCTAATAGAGGTATTCAAAGTTATGAGGAGTTTTGATAGTAGTAGAGAGAAAGAGTTTCCTCTGGCAAGTGGGTCGGTAACCAAAGGTCATAGATTTAAAATAATTGGCAAAAGAACTAGAGGGGAAATGAGGAGATTTTTTTCACAAGAGGGTGTTAAGATCTGGAACATACTACCTGAAAAAAGTGGTGGAATCAGATTCCATGGGAACTTTCAAAGGGCAATTGGACATGTACTTGATGAGGACTAATTTGCAGGATTATGGGGAAAAGGCTGGGGTGTGGGACTAAATCGCACAGCTCTTTCAAAACAGCCGACACAGGCACAACGGGCCAAATGGCCTCCTTCTGTGCTGTAAGATTCTATGATTCAAAAAGAAAGCACAAAGTACAATCTACCTCGTTAGGAAATAGCCAAGGCCACTGATGTACAGCAAATGGACGGAATTCGCTTCCCAAAACATGAGTAAAAATCCCCAAAACTCACAAAAGAGTGAAATTTGACCTATTCAGTCAGTGTACGCCAAAGAATCAAGAAATATTTTTTGTTTTACCTCCCTATGGAGGCGGGATTCAGGTATTGCATATCAGCTGACATTAGTTACAAGCCTGCCAATGAGTAAAGGCATTGGATGCATCAGATATTTATGGGGCAGAGGAGTTATGCACAGGAATCCTGGAAGTCCTGCTGAAAGTAACTTTAGGACGTATACCAAATTTTGTCAGCAGTTTTCACGCCAGCCAGCTTGATTGACGGGCTGCCTGCCAGTCGGGCGGGAAAGCCTGCAGCCTTGTGGAGCAGAGAGCAGGTCGGAAGAGAGGGAGGGGGGGAAGAAGAGAAAGAAAGAGAGATCATGGTAGAGGATGAAAAAAAGAGATTGGGCGAGTCAGCAATCGCAGGGAGGGAAGCAGGTAAGTTTCTTGGGCCGAGGGGAAACACTCCAGCTCCTCCTGACCCACAAGCAATGCTATAAATGCACTTACATTGTGGATCCAGCCCTTCTTGCCTCCTTTTACCTGCCGGGTTTCCCGAGGCCCGGGAAACCTGGCTGAAATGGGTTTAAATTTTTTTTTTTTAAAAACACATGTAAAAAATGGAGGCACACAACCACCTTAAAAGCTTTTACTGACCGACCCGCCTCCTGAGAGCAGATTAGTCGCCCACCCCCGTCCTGCCTCTGTTAAAATCGGAAATGGGCGGATTGGGGTTGGGTTTGAAATGTTTCAAATTTGAACTTCTCACCTGACCCAAACTCCCCCGTTCTTGGGGGTTAAAATTACCCCAATACTTTCCCTTCCTGGATGGCAATTGAAAAAACAAACAAACAGTCAGTACGGTTGAATGCTAACAATATAGGTTCCTGATATTAAAAAAATTCTGAAATTTGCAATGAGGCGAGTGAGATTTTCCATTCCCTGTAACTGTCCCACATACCAGGATCAGTGCCACCAATAGAGACCTTCCATTCTAATTTTCACAGTACTGCTGTGTATGAAAATTATTTCAGATGACATGAGAGTACTGATATAGAGCTCTCCATTCCCTGATCTCAACACTGAGCCAAGAATGGAATTAAAATAAAATCACATTTTGCCTTCCCTATAAAAGTCCAGTTACAGTTCATAGAACAAGCATTCGCGAAAGAAAAAAAAACACAGAAAAATAAATCTACACATTACCTTTTTTTTTTAAAAACATAAGAAATTAATTGATTTACACACATGATTTTCTATAGTTTTCCTATGGGTATTAATTTAAATGCCTCAGTTTTCAATCCTGGCCCAGCTACATAAGTTATGTATGTACTTCAATGCAGATACTTAAAAAAAAAGGGAACTACAACCAAGTTATCACTAAACACCAATTTAAAAAAAATTACATTTCTCTTCATTAGATATTTCTGTTCTTTAGACATTTACCGTTTCACACAAAATAAGTTGTAAAATGCTGGGTATCTGGTTTTTAAAATAAGACTATCTACTAGCAGTACGCAAAACATGTCAGTATATTACAGAATAAGCCAGGCAAGCTGACCCCTGCTCTTACCCATTTCAGGGGGAAGCACGGTTAGTCGATTTCCTTGAATATGAAGCTCCTTCAACTGAGACAAGTCCCCAATCTCCTTTGGCAGCGATATGAGGTCATTGTCCCTTAGGCTGATCTGAAAATGCAGAACTATTAGACCAATGCAGATTTCAAATGAAATAGATCACAAACAATTTTTAGTTTGTTTCCTCTCACTATCTCAATTTATTACAAGTCTCTGCTGATGAGCAAAGGGCAGTGGCCAGGTGCTGTGGTTTATTCCAGCAAAATAAGCCGCAGAGCTGCTCGAATTGACTTCATTTAGAACTTACAGGAGCTGCAAAAGTAAATTGATTTTTTCAAGAATTTAGATAAATTACTTACTATCTGCAGCTTCGTGAGCTTCGCAATTTCTGGCGGCAGCATTTCAAAATCGTTGTCACTTAGATAGAGTGCACGCAAGGTGGCTGCAAATTAAACAGCAATATATAAACAGTGTGGCATGTAACCAGACCATTGAGGCCTGATCAATAAAAGTAGTCAAACTTGATTAATAGCCTTGGCTTTGCAAAAGCCTCTGACATGCCCAGGGCGCCCAATAATAACAAGCAGGTCAAACTGGTTTATTGTGTTGATGCTTGGGTGAGGAAAGTGACCACATCCTGAAGTATTGACACAATTAACAACTGCAGTAACAACACAGGCTTGCTGCCCCTAAAAAGACAGATGAAAACACAGTTAGCAGCTTGGCCTCCTACAAATCTTTATGGCCTTTGCTACTACAACCTAGTATGAAATAAAAATGAGAAGTCGCACAACACCAGGTTATAGTCCAACAGATTTATTTAATTTTACAAGCTTTCGGAGCAGTTCGCTCCTTCGTCAGGTAAGTTTACCTGACGAAGGAGCGAACTGCTCCGAAAGCTTGTAAAATTAAATAAATCTGTTGGACTATAACCTGGTGTTGTGCGACTTCTCATTTTTGTCCACCCCAGTCCAACGCCGGCATCTCCACACCATAGTATGAAATATGCAGTACTCAACTTCTACATGTTTTTTTGAATGGATACAGCATGATTTTCATGGAAAGCCACTTAAGATCTTTATACATTAACCACATTGCTCACTAACTACTTACACAATGTTCTCTAGTTACAAAGTCAATTATGCTCCATTTTCTAGATTTTATCTGCAGCAGATTTCTATAAATCAAGTCTTTATCTGCTGACATACCCGTGCAAACTTCAGGTGGAACAAATGCTTTGCTTAACAAAAAAACCCAAAATAAAACGGAATTTGGTCCTAAACACAGATAAATGTTAACTACTACTGCATGTGCATTTTAACAGCTTCTCAAGTCACTACGGGAGCTCGAGAGGTAAATGTCAAAGCTACTTCAAAATCTTTGGAGAGGGGAATAAGCTGCTTAGGATTGGCAGCATGTCTCCTCACTATTAAGCCACCACGTACTGTCAAGCGGGATGGTAAGACTCTAAATGTAGAAACGCGCCAATTGAAATGGTTTCATGCTATAATACTATAATTGCTTTGGACATCCACAGAGCAAACTGGATTTAAGTTCCACTTTTATTTACTACCATAAAGATAAAATGGCAGGACAAAAGCCTGATCACCCTTGTACTCATTCCTGCCCAGGCTCATGGTATTCAGTCTATGCCAATAGGCACAAAGATAGGCAGGTTGAGTATAGATCACCAAAGTGAGTTCTCTAATGGCAGCTGAAGAGTAGCAAATGGATACCAGCAATGTTCCCGTTAAGCCGCACGGCGGTCTGGAGGTCCTGCGCAGGCCAGTCACCGGCTTTTGAATGGAAAAACTGTGCATGCGCGGAAATTTGAAGGGGCTGCGCACCCAAACAAAAATTTAGAGGGAACATTGGATCTCAATAGAGAAGAAAGGTTATAAAAACATCCCGAAGCAGACTCTGTTCTGTTGTTGCATTAACATTTATGGCTAGAGGAAGATGGCAACTGACTGTACAACTGGTTAACCAGAGTGAAGAACACTATACTCAGGGTTTCAAAGAAAAATACCAGCAGCAGAAACTACACCCAGCTATAAACCAACAAGCACAAGGGATTTCAAATGTGAAGTATGCAGAAGGCACGTCCTCTCTCATATTAGCTTTTGCAACGATATACACAAACATGTGGCAACTATCCCCAGTCCGCTTTTAAAGTAAGGGGCTGCCTGGAATAAGAGTTCTCTATCTAGAAGTCAACCATTACACAGTTTTTAATTTCATAATTCTCCTGCCTTGCCCAGAAATTGAAAGTATGAATAAGTTGTGGTTTTGATCAAGAACAGGATTATTCCCCAGTGCCACATGCTAGTGAGTAGAGAAAGAGGAAGATAGTGCAGGTGAATGCGTGGCTGGAGAAGTGGTGCAGGGGGAGGGCTTCGGATTCCTAGGGCATTGGGACCAGATCCGGGGCAGGAGGGACTTGTACAAGCCAGACGGGTTGCACCTGAACAGGGCTGGGACCAATTTCCTCGTGGAGAGGTTAACTCGTGCTGTGGGGGAGGATTTAAACTAATTTGGCAGGGGGAGGTGTAAGAAAGGGAAATCGTCATTTGAGTCTCCCTACTAACTAACTGGACTAAATTAAATAAGTACAGGAAACTCTTTGGTATCCGGCACCAATGGGGACCAGGGTGGTGCCGGTTGAATAAAAATTCCGGAAGACGGAGAGGGTTATCTACCGAGGCTATTTTTAACAAACAAAATAAATCAAGAAATGTGCAGTATACAGTAATTGGGTACTCACCTGCAGAATGTTGTGTTAAATGGATGTTGGAAGATGCTTGATTAAGTACAGTACTGCCAGTTGAGGGTAATCCATAACTCTAATTACTTAACAGTAAAACAAAACTTATAAACGACTGTATACAGTACTGTAGTTGACTGTACACTTATTCCAAGTCAGCTGGTTCATCAGGAATATCCATGCCAGCTGGGTCATCAGGATCATGCACTTCCACAGATTCTTCAGGCACTGCCGCTGCTTCAACTCTTTTGGAAGCTTTCTTAAACATGTCCCGGATGTCTGCTTGCTTAGTGGACTCTTGCCTTTTCTGTAGAAAGGTGGAATGCAGAATATGGAGGTGCATAACTAACTTCTTGGGCAGAGTAGCAAGGCTGCCTTTCAGCAAATTGGAGGATTGAAGCAAGAAATCTTCTTCTCTTCAGAAATCTCATCCTCTTCACTTTCCATCTCACTTTCCTTCTCTTTCTTTGGATTCAAAACATTCTCAATTATTTCATCATCACTTAGCATATGCACAACACCAACTTCTCTATCTGCAGCAACCCACTGCTCGATATCACTTTCACTGAGGTGACGTAGAGGGTTTGCTGGGCCTACATTTTTCACCATGCCAGCCATTTCCATTATTGTACTCTTCTTGGGACGAACATTGAACCCATGAAATTCCTCCTCTGAAGAAGAACCTTCAGCAAACATTACAGAAGGCCACAATTTGCGCCAGGCTTGCCTCAGAGTGTGACCTTTCACCAAGTTCCAGGAACATGCAACATTTTAGATGGCATCTAAGATTGTATTCCTTCTGAAATGCGTAAATATTGTCATCTTGGTTTATCAGTTTACGTAGGAAGTCTTTCTTGTAACGACACTTCAGATTTTGGATAACGCCCTGGTCCATGGGTTGTATGAGAGAAGTTACATTTGGTGGCAAATAAATGGTGAAAATATTTCCCGAAACCAACTCGGATTCATGCGGACGGACTCTACAATTATCAAGCAATAAAATGCATTTGCTGTCTTCAGGTTTCCCTATTTTACGGAAATGTTCCCTCACAGATGGAACAAAAATATGATGGAACCAATCGGAGAAGATTTCCTTATCCATCCAAGCATTTTTTTTGAGCTTTTTACTCAACAGGTAAGTGCCTCACATTTTTAAATGCACGGGGATTTTTATACTTCCCAATAACAAGAAGTTTAACCCGGTGTGATCCAGCAGCGTTCGCACATGTTAGCACGGTTACACGATCTTTATTTTTCTTGTAACCTGAAGCATTAGCCTCACTAGCCCCAGCAAGCGTTGATTCTGGCAAAAACCTCCAAAATAAGCCAGTTTCATCGGCATTATATATCTGTGCTGGCGACAAATCAAGTTGCTGCACAATCCGATTGAAATAAGTGCAGTATTCTTCTGCGGCGTCGTGATCAGCTGATTTCTTCTCCCCGGAAATATCGAGTCGTCGTATCCCGTGCCGTAACTTGAAGCACGTTAGCCAACCCTCGGAGAAAGCACACTTGTCAGTGAACTCCATCCTTACGTAGAAATCCTTCGCTTTCTCGATTAGCATGGGTCCGGAAAGTGGAACGCCCTCTGAACGTTCAAGAGAAAACCACTCAAAGCACGGTATCCAGCTCTTCAAGTTTAGGCTTACGAAGCGTACGCCATTTCTCTACACTCTTAGATGTCTCCGAGCTTGAATAAAACTTGAGCAGCTTATCCTTCTGCGATTTAATGTTGTAGATTGATGATGAACCGATTTTGAATTCATTCATAATGTTGATTCGCTTCTCTCCCCTTTCTAGTCGTTGGCATATCTCGATTTTCTGTTTTAAACTTACCACCACTCTCTTCCTTTTGCTTGGACCAACTTTTGGGAATTCCATAATGCAAGATGGGGGAGATAATTCACGATAAAGATGGAGAGACACACAGAAAAATGGTGGATCGGAAGAGACTACCAGCAGCGCGGGAGACACACAGTAAAATGGCGGATCAGAAGAGACTACCAGCAGCGTAGGAGAATCAGACTCCTGTTATTGTGGTGTTCGGACTTCCGACAGCGCTAGGAAGCCGAGTAGTGGCACTTGAGAACTACCCCCACTAACTCGGCGTTCGCGGTAGACTCGGACTCGGCAACATTGCTGGTTATTGATGAGTTGTTTTCGGAGTATGAATTTTGCCGGTTAATGGAGAATTCCGGATATTTAGGTGCCGTTTAAACGAGAGTTTCCTGTATTATTAGTTATAGTCTTAAGTTTGTATTTTTTTTTTTATTATGTAACTGATACGCAATGCAAAATGCTTGAATAATCATGCTTTTAAAACTAGTGTAATATGCCTGGGTAGACGCGGTTACATTTTAAAATGGTGCTGGGCCTTGCTTGGCCAAATTAAAAATACAGTCAGCAGCCTTCCTGGCAGACAAACAGCAGAGAGCTAGCCTGAACCAGGATGTAGCAGCAAAGAGGAGAGACAAGGTGCATAGAAAACTAGGAGGGACAAACAACAACAGAATAAAGAATAGTGTAGAAAGAGCAGGAGTTAGATAGAGGACAAAAGCACAAAGCAGACAAGCATGGAATGCAGGTGTCTTTATGCGAGGAGTGTTACAAATAAGGTTGATGAGCTGCAGGCACAATTTGCCACCTGGGGTTATGACATAGTAGCTATAACAGAGGCTTAAACATGGGCAGGAATGGGAACTAGACATTCCTGGCTACAATGTATTCAGGAGGGATAAGGAACGAAAAAAGAAAAGGGGGGGGGGGACGTAGCAGTATTGATCAGGGATAATACAGTTCTACAGAGGAAGGATATACTACAGGATTCAAAGACTGAATCCATTTGGTTAGAGTTAAGGAACAGAAAAGGAGCTGTTACATTGCTGGGTGTTTAGTATAGACCCCTAAATAGGGAGAAGAGCTGGAGGAGCAAATCTGAAGGCCAATTTTCAGAGAAATATAAAAATAGTAGTAGAGCAGTAATAGTAGGGGACTTCAATTACCCTACTATAAATTGGGTAATGGGAAAAGGAGGGTGAAGAGTTCCTAAAATTGTACAGGAGAATTTTCTTAATCAGTATGTATCTAGCCCAATGAGGAAAGAAACAGTGCTGGATCTAGATCTAGGAAATGTAGTAGGGCAAGTGGTGTGTGTTTCAGTGGAAGACCATCTGGGTAATAGTGATCATAATACAATTAGGTTTAAAGTAGTTATGGAAAGGGACAAAGAAAAATCAAAGGTGAAAATACCCAACTCAAGGACAGCCAATTTCAATGATTTGAGAAGGGATTTAGCACAGGCGGACTGGAAACAAAGGGGGAAAAATTTGGTTCCTTTGCACCTCCCGTTAGCGCCCTAAGAGGGCCCGGGCGTGGCGATGTATGCGCCGCTCGTGAAATTGACCAGACATTTAAACACTACCGCCACAATCTCCTGCGCCCGCAGATTGTGACGTCAGTCGAGCGTGCAATGCCCCGGACCGGATATTGAGTGGCGCCCCCTGCCTTACCGCCTGCCGCTAGCAACGACAGGTTGAGGGGAGCGTTTTGCAGTCGGAAAGGGACTGGGGGAGCGCTATTTAAAGGCGAACGCTTCCTGCCTTTTTTTGGTCGGCGACATTTTTGCACCACGCATTCTGAGAAAGAGAGAGAGAGAGAGAGAGAGAGAGAGAGAGAGAGAGACAGACTTCTGGAGAGATTCAACGCTGTGTGAAGGAGTTTTGGGTGACTGAGCAGCACTTTGATTTGACCTTCCTTGCATCAATTTAGAAGAGACTATGGGGGCTGCACTCTGAACTCTTTCCCTGGGGCTCTCCATTGTTCTTTCCAGCAGATTTGATGTACAGGTCTGTCCAGGCTGAGATTCAAGGCTGCAATGAGCAGGGTGTGGATGGGGAGCAAGATCGACCCTTCCCTTTAAGAACTGGCCGGCGCCAGTGTGTCTGTGTTCCATTGCTAACTGACATCACATGAGCTTTGCCAGCACTCTGAGGTAGCGCCTCAAGAGAGGTGTGTAGCGCCTGATTTAGCGCTCCAATCACCTCCAGGGGTGATAGAAGCCAAGTTTGCAGTCGGAGGCGATAAATTGCGCCAGGCGCTAAACTTTGCGCCCGGCCGACAATTGTGCCCCAAACGGGGCGATACTGAATTTCTCCCCCAAAGACTGGCCAGGAAAACAGTAAGTGAGCAATAGCAGGCCTTCAAGGCAGAGATGGTTTGGGCACAAAAGAAGAGGATGAAGTTAATGTCGCAGTAGAGGAGGAGGGAGTAGAGATATTGGAGAAGATTTAAAAATAGATAGAAAGGAGGTGCGAACTAGGTTAGCATCACTCAAAGTTGACAAGGCACCCGGTCCAGATGGGATGCATCCTAGGTTGCTGAGAGAAGCAAAGGTGGAGATAGCAGAAGCCCTGTCCACAATCTTCTAATCCTCCTTGGATATGGGAGTGGTGCCAGAAGAATGGAGGACTGCAAAATGTTACACCCCATTCAAAAAAAGGGGAAAGGGATAAACCTGGTAACTACAGGCCAGTCAGTCCAACATCAGTGATGAGAATACTACTAGAGACCATGCTCAAGGACAAAATTAACTCTCACTTGGAGAAGCACAGCCTAATAAGGGACAGCCAGCATGGATTTGTTAAAGGCAAAATGTGTCTGACGAACCAGATTGAGTTCTTTGATGAAGTAACAGAGGGTTGATGAAGGTAGTGCAGTAGATGGTGTATATGTGGACTTTCAAAAGGCATTTGATAAAGTATCACATAAACTTATTTGGAACATAGAAGCACATAAGATCAAAGGGGCAGTGGTAACTTGGGTACATATTTGGCAAAGAGATTGGAGGCAGAGGGTAGTGGTGAATGATTTTTTTCTGACTGGAGAGAAGTATGCAGTGGGGTCCTCCAGGGGTCAGTATTAGGACCATTGCTTTTCTTGTTATATATAAATGATCTGGACTTGGGTATAGGGAGTACAATTTTGAGTTTGCGGATGATACAAAATTTGGCAACATTAGGACAGACAGACTGGTGAAATGGCCAGACACAAGGCAGATGCAATTTAATGCAGCCAAGTGTGAAGTGATGCACTTTGTGAGGAACAACATGGAGCAGCAGTATAATCTAAATGCTACTATTTTGGGGGGGGGGATGCAAGATTAGGGGGACCTGGGGGTGCATATTCACAAATCTTTGAAGGTGGCAGGGCAAGTTGATAAGGCGGTTAAGAAAGCGTATGGGATACTTGGTTTTGTAAATAGGGACACTGAATACAAAAACAAGGAAGTCAGGCTAAATCTTTACGAATCACTGCAAGGCCTCAGCTGGAGTATTGTGTAGAATTCTGGGCACCACACTTTAGGAAGGAAGGCCTTGGAGAGGGTACAGAGGAGGTTTACCAGGATGATACTAGGGATCAGGAACTTCAGTTATGTGGAGAGATTGGAGAAGTTGGGATTGTTCTCCTAAGATCGTAGAAGGTTAAGGGGAGACCTAGTAGAGGTATTTAAAATTATGATAGTAAGTCGGGAGAAACTATTTCCTCTGGCAAGTGGGTCGGTAACCAGAGGTCATAGATTTAAAATAATTGGCGAAAGGAACTAAAGGGAAATGAGGAGAAATGTATTCACAGAGGTTTAAGATCTGGAATGCACTACCTGAAAGGTTGATGGAATCAGATTTCATAGAAATTTCGAAAGGCAATTGGACAGTCACTTGAAGAGGACTAATTTGCAGGGTTATGGGGAAAAAGCTGGGGTGTGGGACTAAATTGGACAGCTCTTCCACAGAGCCGGCACATGCACGCTGGGACAAAGGGCCTCCTTCTGTGCAAGATTCTAGAAGTAAATAGTGTGTGATACCAGGGATATTATCTGCAAAGATTCAAAGCACTTCTGTTGAGGTAGATGTGTGCATTCCTACCAAGTATACAGATAGTTATAATTGATTGTGCTCAGGATATTAGGTAATGCGGGGAGAGGGGGGGGGGGGGGGGGGGGGGAGTGTCAAGGCTAAAATATGGCACACAAGGGAAGAACATTGAGTCTATATAATTCAAAATGGAACTTCAATGTATCCATCAATAATTAAACCTGGTTTTCTTCCACACTGGAAAAAAGCACTGTAAATGGCATAAATGCCAAATATGAACTAGACAAGTAATTATATACTTCAGTCATAAGAACATAAGAAATAGGAGCAGGAGTAGACCAATCGGCCCCTCGAGCCTGCTCCGCCATTCAATGAGATCATGGCTGATCTGATCCAACCTCAACTCTAAAGAACACAAGAAGCAGGAGAAGGACCAGGCCACTCGGTCCCTGGGCCCGCTCCGCCACCCACAGGGCCTTGACCGATCCGAACTCAAACTCATGTCCAATTTCTAGCCTGCTCCCCGTAACCCCTGATTCCCTTTACTTCTAGGAAACGGTCTATTTCTGTTTTAAATTTATTTAATAATGTAGCTTCCACAGCTTCCTGGGGTAGCAAATTCCACAGACCCACTACCCTCGGAGTGAAAAAGTTTCTCCTCATCTCAGTTTTGAAAGAGGAGCCCCTTATTCTAAGATTATGTCCCCTAGTTCTAGTTTCACCCATCATTGGGAACATCCTCACCGCGTCCACCCGATCAAGCCCCTTCACAATCTTATATGTTTCAATAAGATCGCCTCTCATTCTTCTGAACTCCAATGAGTAGAGTCCCAATCTACTCAACCTCTCCTCGTATGTCCACTCCCTCATCCCCGGAATTAACCGAGTGAACCTTCTTTGTACTGCCTCGAGAGCAAGTATGTCTTTTCTTAAGTATGGACACCAAAACTGTATGCAGTACTCCAGGTGCGGTCTCACCAATACCCTATACAACCGCAGCAATACCTCCCTGTTTTTATATTCTATCCCTCTAGCAATAAAAGCCAACATTCCATTGGCTTTCTTGATCACCTGCTGCACCTGCATACTAACTTTTTGATTTTCTTGCACCAAGACCCCCAGATCCCTTTGTACTGCAGTACTTTCCAGTTTCTCGCCATTAAGATAATAACTTGCTCTCTGATTTTTCCTGCCAAAGTGCATAACCTCACATTTTCCAATATTGTATTGCATCTGCCAAATCTCTGCCCACTCACCCAGCCTGTCTATATCCTCTTGTAGGTTTTTTATGTCCTCCTCACTCTCTACTTTCCCTCCCATCTTTGTATCATCTGCAAACTTTGATATGTTACACTCGGTCCCCTCCTCCAAATCGTTAATATAGATTGTAAAGAGTTGGGGACCCAGCACCGACCCCTGCAGAACACCACTGGCTACTGGTTGCCAGTCCGAGAATGAACCATTTATCCCAACTCTCTGCTTCCTGTTAGATAACCAATCCTCCACCCATGCCAGAATATTACCCCCAATCCAGTGATTTTTTATCTTAAGTAATAATCTTTTATGTGGCACCTTGTCGAATGCCTTCTGGAAGTCTAAATACACTACATCCACTGGTTCCCCTTTATCCACCCTGTACGTTATGTCCTCAAAGAACTCGAGCAAATTTGTCAGACATGACTTCCCCTTCATAAAGCCATGCTGACTTTGTCCTATTAAATTATGTTTATCTAAATGTTCCGTTACTGTCTCCTTAATAATAGACTCCAAAATTTTACCCACCACAGATGTTAGGCTAACTGGGCTATAATTCCCAGCCTTCTGCCTACAACCCTTTTTAAATAAGGGTGTTACATTAGCAGTTTTCCAATCTGCCGGGACCTTTGCTGAGTTCATGCAAGAGAGGGCTTAAAAAATGTTAGTGACCTAGTACTTTTCAGGATTTCTTTAGATATCAAGGTAGATAGTTGTTAAAATGATACCAATTGCATTTTAGTCATAAAAAGGGTTTGTAAACAAATACCAGGATACAGACCTATCTATTAAAAGAACAGGAATACAAAAGCAAAATACTGCAGATGCTGGAAATACTCAGCAGGTCAGGCAGCATCTGTGGAGGGAGAAAGAAAGCTAACATATCAGGTTGATGACTTTCATCAGAACTGGAAAAAGTTAGAGATGTAACAGGTTTTAAGCAAGTAGAGGGGCAGGGAAAGGGGGGAGGGGAGGAAAGAACAAAAGGGAGGGTCTATGATAGGGTGGAAGGGAGGAGACTTTAAATAACAAAAGGGATGATGGTGCACGACGAAAGGGGATGGTAATGGGATAAGTAAAGAAACAAAAAGATGGGTCTAGAGGAGGTGTAAATGGGAATAGCAGAATCATTACCAATAGTTGCTGTCCAAAGAAATGGGAGCAGTGGTTATGATCTGAAATTGTTGAACTCGATTTGAGTCCATAAGTCAGTAAAATGCCTAATCGAAAGATGAGGTGCTGTTCCTCGAGCTTACGTAGAGCTTCATTGTAACAATATATGAGGCCGAGGACGGACAGGTCAAAGTGGGAGTGGGGTGGAGAGTTAAAATTAAAAGAACTTTCCTTATAACTCATGATGATGATCATGGACGAAAGAGAACAAGAATCTATAATTTTGATGGATCCATCTAGCTTTATTTCCCTTCCAGCATGTGGCACAAATAAATTTGCCCCAGCGTATGAAAAAAATGCTAAAATTATCTGGAAGAAAATGCAGTGGAAACAGAATTTTGCATTTATATTTTTTCAAATAATGAGTTCACACTAAAAACATGACATATAATAAGAACACAAATCACATCGGTAATCAACCATTCATAGCAACACAATGCAGCTGTAAAAAGAAATTTTAAAAAGTATGGTTCCTTTTCATAGATTTAAACAAAAGCAAAATACTGCAGATGCTGGAAATCTGAAATAAAACAGAAAATGCTGGAAACACTCAGCAGGTCCGGCAGCATCTGTGGAGAGAAAAACCAGAGTTAACATTTCAGGTCGATGACCTTGCGTCAGAAGTTCTGACGATAGGTCATTGACCTGAAGCCTATATAGATTTAAATCCTGATTAGATCGGTTATTTTGAAAGCAGTAATGGTTCACTACAGCAATTGGTCGCACTTCAAGCCAGATGGATTAACAAATCCAACTGTAAGTTCAACTGCATCTTATTGCATCAGGTTCATCACCAGAAATACTTGGTTAAATTGAAGCTAGGTCAAAATGGTACTCAGTCTGTTCAGTATGCCGCTGCATATAGAAAAAGTCTGACTATGTGAAATTAGAAAAAATAAACCTTTACATATTTTTATGTAGAATACACTGCTGTACTCATATGGTAAATGTATAAAGAGAGACGGTTAAGGCATAAAGCTTCATTAAGTCAGAATCCTGTAATTTGAATGACATTAACTGAGAGCAAAACTCAATTCTGAATTGCAACCATTTGCTTCAAGTCACTGCTAAGTAATTTCATATTAAAGTAATTTTCAAAACAGATGCACAGTGGTTACAAGATTATGATAGGGACTTGCAGCCAACTATAATGAGACCTGAAAAATAATATATACAACAAAATCACGTTACAGGACTTTATAAGGCAGCACTTGTAGTTTGTAAAGCACAACCAACAACTTATATAATAGCAAAATATTGCAGATGCTGGAAAATTGAAACAACAACAGAAAAAGCTGGAAAAACTCAGCAGGCCAGGCAACATCCGTGGAGAGAGAAACAGAGTTAACGTTTCAGGTCGAAACCCTTCGTCAGAACTGAGAAAAAAGCAGGAAATGAAACAGATAAAAAAGCAAGGGGGAGGCTGGGGGGAGGAATACAAGAACAAAAGGGGTGGTCTATGGTAAGTAGAGACATTAAGAGATGCTCAAGGCAAGACGAGATGGTAATGGGACAGGTTAAGAAACAAAAGGTGGCTAGAAGTGTGAAATGCTGGCAGAATGAGAGACAGCTGCCGTGACTCCACTCATTTCCTCCAAATCAAGGTGTTGCTATGGATACCCGCATGGGTCCTAGCTATGCCTGCCTTTTCGTGGGATATGTGGAACACTCTTTGTTCCAGTCCTACTCGGGTCCCCTCCCTCACCTCTTTTTCCAGTACATTGACGACTGTATCGGTGCCGTTTCCTGCTCTCGCCCTGAACTAGACAATTTCATTCACTTTGCCTCCAATTTCCACCCTTCCCTCACCTTCACATGGTCCATCTCTGACTCTTCCCTTCCCTTACTCGACTTCTCCGTCTCCATCTCTGGGGATAGGTTATTGACCAACATTCACTACAAGCCCACTGACTCCCACAGCTACCTGGACTACACTTCCTCCCACCCCGCCTCCTGTAAGGACTCTATTCCCTTCTCCCAGTTTCTCCATCTCCGCTGCATCTGCTCCGACGATGTCACCTTCCATACCAGTGCTTCCGACATGTCTTCCTTTTTCCTCAACCGAGGATTCCCCTCTACCGTGGTCGACACGGCCCTTGACCGTGTCTGTTCTATCTCCCGCACTTCTGCCCTCACCCCGGCCCCTCCCTCCCGGAACCACAATAGAGTTCCCCTTGTCCTCACCTTTCACCCCACCAGCCTCCACATTCAATGGATCATCCTCCGCCACCTCCAACGTGATCCCACCACCAAACGTATCTTCCCCTCACCTCCCCTTTCAGCATTCCGTAGGGACCGCTCCCTCCGAGACACCCTAGTCCACTCCTCTATCACCCCCAGCACCCCTTCCCCCTCGCCCAGCACCTTCCCGTGCAAGCACAGGAGATGCAACACCTGCCCTTATACAGCCCCCCCCCCCCCTTCCCACTCTCCAGGGCCCCAAACACCCCTTCCAGGTGAAACAGCGATTTACTTGTACTTCTTGCAATCTAGTATACTGTATTCGCTGCTCACGATGTGGTCTCCTCTACATTGGGGAGACCAAACGCAGATTGGGTGACCGCTTTGCGGAACACCTCCGTTCAGTCCGTAAGGGTGACCCCGAGCTTCCGGTCGCTTGTTATTTTAATTCACCTCTCCACGCCCACTCACACCTCACCGTCCTCGGCCTCGTGCATTGTTCCACGGAAGCTCAGCGTAAGCTTGAGGAACAGCACCTCATCTTCCGATTAGGCACTTTACAGCCTTCCGGACTCAATATCGAGTTCGACAATTTCAGATCATAACCTCAGCCCCTACCACATATATATATATATACACATTTTATCCAAAGGGTTTGTGCCTTTTCCCTTTTTTTTTTCCTCTCTCCCCCCACGGCAGCTGTCTCTCATTCTGCCAGCATTTCACACTTCACACTTCTAGCCACCTTTTGTTTCTTAACCTGTCCCATTACCATGTCGTCTTGCCTTGAGCATCTCTTAATGTCTCTACTTACCATAGACCACCCCTTTTGTTCTTTTATTCCTCCCCCCAGCCTCCCCCTTGCTTTTTTATGTTTCATTTCCTGCTTTTTCTCAGTTCTGACGAAGGGTTTCGACCTGAAACGTTAACTCTGTTTCTCTCTCCACGGATGTTGCCTGGCCTGCTGAGTTTTTCCAGCGTTTTCTGTTGTTGTTTCAACAACTTATATAACCTATTTTATTCATTTTCACAAGGTCTGATGCCAATTTTCAATTTAATGCAACCAAAGTGCAACCCTTTCAATTGTCAGACAGACAATCAGGTTAAGGAACAAGAACCCGAAACATACCAGAAATCATATAGCAGCAACGTCGCTACCTAATTTCACTTCTATTGCTGGTCAATACAGGCAAGCACAAATTTAAAAAAAGGTAAAAAAAAAGTTTCCTACTGAGGTAGAAGAAGTTGCCAGGTAGAGACTTCTCATTCAAATTGTTGTACGTCAAATCAAGCACCTCCAATGCTGGCAGAGACCCAAATCCTCTTGGCAGAGAGTTTAATCTGTTCATGCTGTTGGGAAGGGGTGGGAAATAATAAATGAGTTTACCGTCCCAAAGTAAGATATTTAGAGGTATGTGAACACTCATCTAGCTATATTAAAAATTGAGTTGAGGTTCTTTTCTGACCAACTAATTGGCCTACAATCTATCATCTAGCTGCCCTGAGAAAGTGCTGGTGGGCCATCTTCTTTGTAGTGCTTTGATACAATGTCGTGGCTTGTTGGACCATTTCAGAGGGCAGGTAAGAGTCAAACACATTGGTATGGGACTGGAGTCACATACAGGCCAGACTGGGTAACATTTGCTTCCCTAAATGGCATTAGTGAGCCTTTTGGATTTTTACAACAATCCAATAGCTTCATGCTCCCTTTTTTGAAATATAACTGATACCAGCTTTTTCAAATTCTCAAACTGCCACGGTGGGATTTGAATTCACAATTTCTGGATTAGTCTAGGCCTCTGGATTACAATTCCAGTAACATAACCACTCCACTGCCACACCACCTTCCCTTCCCCATTGCAATTATTTATTTTCATTTTTTTTAAATATATAAAATGAGTCAACAACCCAACCTGAAAGTTGCCTCCCATATGCACGGCTTTTACTGTCGTCCTGCCCCAGCTGAACCCCAGATACACCACCAAGTTACTCCAACGCCCAAAAACATGTAGGGGCAGAGTTTCCACTTTGGGCACATTCGGGAAATTGTGTCCAAAATGCACCGATTAGCTTACAATTTAAGTTTCCACTAAAATTCATTTGCAAACGTAAAATCTTCCATAAACCAGCGCAATTGGGCAGCCTAGTAGAATGTAATTTTTTTTTTTTTTAATTCTTTCCATTAAAAAGGTATTCCTTGATGTATTTAAAAGGGGCAACCCTGGTGCAGTTTTATTAATTCAACTGAAAATGGGTTTATCTCCAAAAATCAGCATTTTATTAAAGGTGTCCCTTCCGCTCCATGGGAGGAGGTTTCTGTCCTCCTTGAGCTCGCCTTAAGACCCCTGCGTTACAATGTGACATCTATAGACCTGCAAGTAACCCGATTTAAGAGTCACTGAAAATCAATTTAAAAAGCAATACTGAAACATTTAATAGTTTCATTGGCGTACACTAGTTGGCTTCTTAGTAAATTAAATATTTTTACTTTTAAAATGTGCCGACTAGTGCCCGTGTGCCTCAGGAATTAGTGCAATTTCAAGAGCCTTCCCGAACCAGCGCAATCCATGGAATCTTGCAATTTTGACTTGGGGGGCGTGGCCAGTTTCGTGGGAGGAGCCCGATTTGGGCAAAATGAATCTTGAACCAGCATAAAAGATCGAGGAAAACACAAACATAAGTGGTTTTGGGCGTAACTCACGTTTAAAATGCCTTGATCTTTTGCACTGGTTTGGCCGATTCCGCCCGGATTGCGCTAATATTACTCGCGTAAACAAGTGGAGTTTTGACCCCATAATTCACAGTGTGTGCTCTAATGTACCTACAATCTTAATGTGGCAACGTATTCTACTGTAAGCACCATGTACCCAAACTGTACCTTGACTTAAAATATATAAAACAAATGAAAAGTGGCACTAGCCACGAAAGGACTGCAATTATATAGGGCCCTGGTGAGACTACACCTGGAGTATTGTGCACAGTTTTGGTGGTCTTACCCAAGGAAGGATATACTTGCCTTAGAGGGAGTGCAATGAAGGTTCACCAGACTGGTTCCTGGGATGGGGGGATTGTCCTATGAGAAGAGATTGAGTAGACTAGGCCTATATTCTCTAGAGTTTAGAAGAAAGAAAGGTGATCTCATTGAAACATACAAAATTCTTACAGGGCTTGACAGGGTAGATGCAGGGAGGATGTTTCCCCTGGCTGGCGAGTCTAGAACCAGGGGTCACAGTCTCAGAATAAGGGGTCGGCCATTTAGGACTGAGATGAGGGTGGTGAATCTTTGGAATTCTCTACCCCAGAGGGCAGTGGAGGCTCAGTCGTTGAGTGTATTCAAGACAGAGATTGATAAGAGTTTTGAATATTAAGGGGATCAACGGATATGGGGATAGTGCAGGAAAGTGGAGATGAGGTAGAAGATCAGCCATGATCTTATTGAATGGCGGAGCAGGCTCGAAGGGCCAAATGGCCTACTCCTGCTCCTATTTCTTATGTTCTTATGAACAGGGATTTCAATTACTGCGCTCTCTGTTCTGCCCTCAACCTGCTCCTCCCAGTCAATTCCTCCTCCTCCTCATTCATGCGGACTCAATGGAGTGGAGTGGTTGTACTTGGGCCCAAGACCATAGCTGGAGTTCCATGGTTGGACTCACCCAGCTCAGAAATGGAACCAGTGCACTCAGGACAAGTCGGTCTAGGCAGGGAAAGCTCCTCGGATTCAGCTCTGATCTGCGGTGATCATAGAATCATACAGCACAGAAGGAGGCCATTCAGCTCATCATGCATGTGCCAGCTCTTTGAAAGAGTTATCTGATTAATCTCACTCCCCTGCTCTTTACCCATAGTCCTGCAAATACTTACTTTTCAAGTATATATCCAATTCCCTTTTGAAAGTTAGTATTGAATCTACTTCCACTGTCCTCTCATTCCAGATTATAACGCTGTATAAAAAAAAAAAATTCTCATTTCCCTTCTGGTTCTTTTGTCAATTACCTTAAATCTGTGTCCTCTGGTTACCGACCCTTATGCCAGTGGAAACAGTTTGATGTACTTAATGTTACAAATCTCCAAACGCAGCAGTACGAGGTGGACCATCAGCATGATTAGGTGAAGCAGCGCCTCGATTTCAAAATTCTCATTCTGGTTTTCAAATCCCTCCACGGCCTCGCCCCTTCCTATCTCTAATCTCCTTCACCCCCCCCCCCCCCCCCCCCCCCCAACCGCGAGATATCTGCGCTCCTCTAATTCTGCCCTCTTGAGCATCCCTGATTATAATCGCTCAACCTTTGGTGGCCGTGCCTTCTGTTGCCTAGGCCCTAAGCTACGGAATTCCCTGACTAAAACTCTCCGCCTCTCTTTCCTCCTTTAAGACGTTCCTTAAAACCTACCTCTTTGACCAAGCTTTTGGTCACCTGCCCTAATTTATCCTTATGTGGATCAGTGTCAAATTTGTTGTCTTAAAATACTCCTGTGCAGTGCCTTGAGATGTTTTACTACGTTAAAGGCGCTATATAAATACAAGTTGTTGTTGATGAATGTGACGAGATGTAGTTTCAGCAGCCAAGTCTGAGCCGCCAGCAGTCCCAGTGAATGAGAGCGTGTTTGTTGTACTGTCCCCACAAGATAATGATTGATGAGGAAGGCCATTCCACCCATCTTAATTCATCCATCTAGAAAGACTCCGAAGTCCCCTCACTGCAGATTCAAATTGCTTCTTAAATGATTCCAGAGATTTTGCCTCCACTATTCTATCTGCTAGCCCATTCCATGCATTGATCGCCCATTAAAAATAAAGAACTTCCTGATTTTTTTTTAAATTTATTCATTCATGGGATGTTGAGATCACTGGCAAGGCCAGCATTTATTGCCCATCCCTAACTGCCCTTGGTGGTGGTGGTGGTGAGCCGCCTTCTTGGCAACTGAGCCATTTCAGAGGGCAGTTAACAGTCAACCACATTGCTGTGGGTCTGGAGTCACATGTAGGCCAGACTGGGTAAGGACGGCCGATTTCCTTCCCTGAAGGGCATTAGTGAACCAGATGGGTTTTAACAATCCAGTTAGTTTCATGGTTGTTGTTACTGATATTAGCTTTTCATTCCAGATTTATTTAATTAATTGAATGTCTCCGGATCATTAGTCCAGGCTTCTGGATTACTAGTCCAGGAACAACAACCATTATGCTACTGTTCCCTCGGATCAGTCCTAAATTTGCATTTTACTAGTTTGAACCGGTGTCCCCTTATCCTACTCTCGCAATTAAATTTAAAGTAATAATCCGGATTTACTTTTTCCACTCCCTTATATACATCTATAAAGATCACTTATTTTCTGGGGTCAAAAGTCCAAGTTTTTGCAGTCCTTCTTCATAACTCAGACCATCGGTAAGGGACTAGCCTTCTAGTTCTCCTTGCACTGCCGATTAGTGTTTGAATGTCTCCTTTGTGTATGGAGGACACAGTACTCAAGATGTGGTCTGTGGCTTTGTTGCTTGATGCTCTGCATTGGCCAAGCATGTTGAGCATCAAGTCTACTCAGACTCTTAGGCCTCTTTCAACATGGCCTGTCAGAACCAGCGACAGCCGAGTGTAAGCAGTCCGCAGCACTAGAGTGAGCCTGCTCTTGGGAGTTCGGGAACGGTATTATATATTCACAGTGATAACTCTGTGAACATAGAAATAAAACAAAATGCAATCAATAGATTTGTTTTGCATCCAATGTGCCTGCAGGTTCATCTGATGTTAAATGTCAACAAGATGCATTCTACAAAAAACAATTTAACTGCCAGCATCTCTACTAATGAGGTGAAGAGGCCAGGTGGGGTTAGGATTCTGACTCTTAAAAACAGTAGCGGCAACAATCTGATGACACTCGGCCTCAACGACTCGGTTGTTCTCCCCGGCCTGAACCTCATGCTTCTGCTCCCAACCGTAGCCCGAACAGTTCTTCCTTTGCTGCCGGACCCATACTTTGCTGTTCGTGGTTGCCAGGTTATTGGAAATTGACCCCACTCCAACTCCCACCCAATTAGCCCATGCTCCCATGACCCATGAGGAATGACACAGAAGATCCACCAGCTTTGCTACATTAAAAATCTTATTCTATAATGACAAAAAAAATGAAATGTAGTTCATGCTCAAAAATCATATTTCGAAATGATCAACACAATAAGTCCAGTCCCAACCTTCCAACTGGATAATGAATACCAAATCTCAAGATTCATATACACCTTTTCAGATGGAAAGGGATCAAAAGATTTAGAGTGGAAGCTTACTGCTAGAAGTGAAAGCGCATACTGCACCAGAACACTAGCCTTTCACCTTCCAAGATCTGGTTTTGAAATCAGTCTAGCCAGACGGGATAAATGTTCTCATCGAACAGCAATTTATGGGTTTTGAGTAAAATGAGATTAGGTACACTAAATCCAATACCCCAGTGGACAGGAGTTAGCAGCATAAAGCTACACAAATTTAAATACTAATTCAGTAATCTGGCATTGAAAAGGGCATTGGATGGTGGAGTACAAGAAATTGAAATGTTCTTCTTGAACAAGAGAGTGCCTTTCTGAAGCTAGGTGCTGGGGGGGGGGGGGGGCAGGGTAAAGAGAAGCAAGGGAAGAGAGAAAAGAAGCATGTAATGCTTGAATTGTGTGTGTGTCCGTTTGGAATTTAAATACTAAAATTTGGCTATTTGTAGGATTTAATCAAAAATGTTGAATTTGTGAATGGCCACTTTCATCTCTCTACTCTCTGTCCTCCCCCCATTTTCTGGTTTCTTTATTCTCCCACTCCAGCATATTCCAACTCTACTGCCCATTAAAATCTACCTACCCAAGGTTAAGGTGCTTCAGTTTCTGCAGGCTGCTGATTTGTGTTGGAAGGTCTTCTATCTGATTGTTGAAAACATTCAACACTTCCAGATTCCTCAGGTCAGCTACGTTTGCTGGAACACCTGAAAGGGAGCAGAAATGCAGTTAATATCACCACTCATTTTACAGCAGATACCAGTGCAAGGAGGAGAAGCAAAAGATAAATATTAAGCTGAAAATCACTACTATGCTTTTGGGTTTACAACATAGGGTCATTGGAACACGTACCCAAAGTATGATGCTGACTGCCCATCACATTCCCCATCAAGTGAAAGGATTTTACAACAGTTCTTCATTTTATTAACAGGAGAATCGAGGGACAACAGATACAATTAGAAATCATCACCGGTGAAGAAATTTGGTCAAAGTGTGCACTTTATAGGTTAACACTTAAAAAAGCAGGAAGAAGTAACAGAAAAATCACATTGGATAACTAGGGAATCAGTTCTCCTGGAAACAGCTTCACAAAAACAAATTCAAATGAATTGCATTTAAATACTTCTGTACTTTGTAAAGAAACAAGTAAAACTATGAAAAGCTAGATCGGCCACCAAAAACATACTAAATATCACTCCAAACTGAAATTAAAAAACTGGCGTACATTTAGTTATGCAGCAATAATCTAATTGACAAAGCACAAGAGTGAATCTTGAGCAATTTTTAAAATTTACCTAAATGCAGAGTTTAAATCCCAGTGGGAAATAATTATGTGGGGTATATTTTAATAGTCTGGCTGGCTTAAAATGTTGTGCATGTGTTTTTACTCAGTTTGTGCTAGTAACAGTTAACAGATCCAATACCAAATGACAGCAAATTCAGATTTAAAGGTAATGGAGCTCATATGGGAGAACTCTTGATCATGAGGAAATGTGAAGCAGCCTGTAATTAACAGGATCTATAAACTTCCGTAGGCATTATTTCACAAATTAAAAATGAAAAGTTTTAGTACCACAGGTCACTCATGGGTGAATAAACTCCATACATTCTACACTTCGTAGCAAGTTATTCAGTTACAAGGTGCCATTTATTATGGCAGGTTTAATTTTAAACTTGTGTGCAGTGTGTTTTCTGATCGGAGGGTTGCTTTGGATCACAGGGGTTTACCCCATAAATCTGAACACTGCTGATCAGAGGCATCAGACTACAGGTAAAATGATCATAAGTTGAATGCATAGCCTTCCAAAAACACATTCAGTATGGATGTCTAGAAATTACCAGGAATATCCATATTAATTTCTTTTTCACCAATTTTCCCCTTCGCTCTCTTTGATATACACGAGACCAATAAAGGTAGAAAAAATATCTACCAGAAATATTCAGACCAATTTACATGGATTACACTGACTTTGAGAATAAACTTGTCATTTCAAGAGGTTCGTACCAAACATGAAAAATCCCAAAACAAAGAATTAATGTCCATATTTACCCTGTAATATAAACATGGGTGGAGCATATTGGAAATAAAAGGAAAAAAAAGGGAAGGTTCCGGAAAGAAGTTCTTTTTGTCAATAATTTAAAAACATAGTACACTTGGTCACTTGTTGAGCCTTTCTTGGGTCTGCTGATCCATGAACATTTCTAAATCAACAGTTAGTTACATGTTTTGACGAGGATTATTAACAGCTAGATTATTTCTACACATTTAGCTCCAAAAGGATGTTAAAAGACTTGGATATATTGGCCTTGGGAGTGGGTGCAGGCACAGATTCACCAGAATGATCTCAGGGCTAAAAGGGTTAAGAGGGACAAGTTGCATAAACTAGGCTTGTTTTCAATCGAGTATAGAAGATTAAGGGGTGATCTAATTGAGGTGTTTAAGGTGATTAAAGACGTTGATAGGATAAAGAAAAACTATTTCCTCAGGAGAGGGAGTCCAGAACAAGGGAGCATAACAGTTCAGGAGTGATGTCAGGAAGAACTTCTTCATTTGTGTGGAAATCTGAAACTCTGAGGCTAGGTCAAACGAAAATTTCAAAACGGAGACTGAAGAGTATTCAGGATTATGGAACCAAGGCGGGTAGGTGGAGTTTAAGATACCGGTCAGCCATAATCTAACTGATTGTCGGAACAGGCTCGTTAAGAACAAGAGTAGGCCATTCAGCCTATGTAAGCAAGAAGTGTGCTTGGATTGACCACGTTAGATTGTGCAGAAAGAAAAATCTTGCAAAAGATAGTAGTGGCTGTCACCTACCCAGTACTGTTCTGCCATAGGTTTGCTGCCTAGCCCGAACAGAAAGCAACCAAAAAAATATCCACTAGTAATTTAACAAACAACAATGTTTGCCCATTCTTAACATGGAAGTCAGGAAACTCAAATCAATAAGAATAAAATAGGTTACAACAGATTAGCTGTGGATCAATGCTTACTCATTACAAACAGTGTGGCCCACATGCCATGAATTACTCAGTGCAGATTTAAGTGCTAGTCAACAAGCTGCACAAGTTTAAACACAAATGTCAAATGATTTACTGTTAAAGATTAGAAATATTATACAAAAAGGATCCACGATCAGAATGCGGTTTACACTGATCTACAAACTCCCAGCAGGTAATAAGAGAATGTGATCGTTCACAGCATTCATGAATGTCTACAAATTACCATGGATCAACATTAGTGTTGAAAATACAGAACAAGCATTGGTAAAAATAAATAACCTCTAGAACAGATAACCCCAGCTCATAGTTGTCTGTTTATAAATGAGACCCACAGCCCAAGATCACTTACACTGCTTTTTCCTCCTTCCTCCCCCCACAAAAGTAAAATTTGTTCAATTTTACAACTGTTTATTTGCATCGCAATAGTCCTAATAAAATACCCATCCACATTGAAAAGTCTTGCAGTTCGCAGGCATCACATTTCAGTTTGTCAGACATGCAAAGTGTGCAGTCTGTATTACACACTTTCACTGGCTCAAATCAACTGTTAAAAAAACAAAATCATAATAAAATCACTTAACTGGACAATACGGATGGTCTCATTAGAAGCCTTCCAATGAGCAAACATCAAGCCGACAGGCAAAGTATCAATGAATGAGTTGATAGTAAAGCAAAGGCAACTGCGTGGAATGAGCAAGCGGAAGAAGGGGAACCAAATGACATTGCTCAAGTATTTGTTGAAGGTGCTTCAGATAGTGACCAACAAATAATATTTCTAACATTAAAAAAATTAAGCATATCCATAATTACCTTTTGTGTGTGAAATCTCTCTGTCCACACTTAAACAAAAACAACTACTTTTATTTATATAGTGCCTTCGCTATAGTAAAACATCCCCAAGGCACTTCACAGGAGTGTAATCGGACAAAAACCTGACATCGTGCCAAAGGAAGAAATATAAAGGCGGGTAACTAAAAGCTTGGTAAAAGATGAAGGTTTTAAGGAGTGTGTTAAAGAAGGACTGGAGGAGAGGTTCAGGGAGAGAATTCCAGAGCTTAGGATTTACCCATGGAGGCCTGCCCCTCTCATGGGCCTGGGACCACAGTTCCAATTTCTTGTGCGGTGAGTGCTGATTCACTGTATACCTTCAAGGAGGGAGAACTGGACTGGCTCCTGGCTGGGACGGAGATCACATCATACAAAGAGGTAGGTAGGTAGTAAATAATACAAGACAGTCAACGTGGTCTCCTGGACTAGTTTAGATCACCTAGTGGGATTGGAGAGGAATTTTCCAGATTTTATTAAATAAATTGGCCTTGGGTTTTTGATTTTTTTTGCCTCTCCCAGGAGACTGCATTGCAATTCTATGGGACAGGCTATATGGACCTGTTGGTCTTTTCCTGTCTGACATTATTGTATGTTCTTCCTATTGCCATTTCTGTAAGTTAACCAGATATACTGTAATTCACAAAATGCAGAGAACAGCTGCTTCTCTTGAGTCTAATGACCATTATGGTTGAGGTGAGCGGGGACGGTGGAAGGAGTATATAAAAACACGCCAGGATTATTCACTCAGCATGCTCAGACAGTTTGCAAGCCCCTTCCCCACCATTGCAAAAGCATCGACAGAGTTAAATCCAGCAAAGCAATTGTTAGAAATAACAACAGAAAATGCTGGAAACACTCAGCAGGTCAGGCAGCATCCATGGAGAGAGAAACAGAGTTAACATTTCGGGTCGATGACCTTTATTAGAAAGGACGAATACCTTGAGGATGGCTGTAGGGAAAATCTCTTATTACAACAAATGCATGAACTTTTGAACTATGTTGGAAGTAATTGACAAGAAAGGCAATGTAAATACAAGAAATATAACAGTACAGACATGCTGTAGATTTTACAGAACCAACTCAACTGCTATTACTAGCCGCTGCGCTAGAAACACCCTGCTCCTGGTCTCAGTCCCAGGAATACTTCCATCCTGGCCGTAGCCACTTCCAATGAAACTGGCAAAAGTCTGTTAGTTTGTAGCTGCTGGGGCAGGAAGCAACAGTGTCAAAAAGGCAGGAACAGCGTGAAGATTCATTGGAGCCTGCTGCTCCAATACTTTACTGATTTGTTGTTGTGCCCACTTTACTAATTCACTTCTGTCCACTTTTCATTTAATTCACTAGTGCCTAAAAAAAGAGAACGACCCGCTGTTCTATGGACTGACTGATGCACTGGTGCGACAATGTTCATCAGTATCCTTTCATTGTGTTGTGAGGCACGTGGTTCGTGTTGGTTTCTGTGCAATTGCATATGGTGGCAAAACATTTTCTTCCAGTTTACATTCTCCTGTTTATTCTGTTATTATGAAAGCCTCCACGCTATTGTAATAGCAGCTTCTGTGGTCCATGGTTTTAGGGTGTATGGTCAGCCTAAAGAGATAAAACTGTTCCAACACTGACTTTCCATGTGCAAAGCTATGCAAGGTCAACCAGTGTATAAAGTTTTATCGAACATGCACTTGTTATTTGGCTCAATCTAAACCAACAGAAATCTGAAGGGATAGGAACATACGAATGAACAGTAAGAAAGCAGCTACAAAACTGCCAATGAATAATGATTAAAGACATAAAATGTTCTTAACAGTCAAGCGAATTTGTCTATGTGAAAAGAAAAAAGCATAATGGGCCAAAAATTCGGCCCTTCCCGGGTGAGTACACAGTCCGTACGCACCCGTAAGGCGTCCTGAAGTGCCGGTTTCCTGCATGCACTGTCTGGTGAAGGGGGCGGTCTGGTGAAGGGGGCGGCTCCTAGGTGAACCGCGTGCGCGGTAGAGGCTGCGCGCACGCAGCAAACTTAGATTTTTTTTTCAGGTTTCTACGGGAGGGTAAGTAGTGAAGAAACTATGCTTATAAAAAGGAGGCGCAGGAGCCGTTTTCAACAAGGTAAGTGGTTAATTAAGTATAATTTTAAAAAATTTTCAACAGGTTTATCTTTTTTTTTTAGATACTTTAAAGGTAAGTTTATTTTTTATCACTTTTAAAAAGTATTTTAATTTTTTCAAAAATTTTAATTTTTGTTTAAAGTGGTTAATTTATTTAACTATAGTTATTTTATAAATGTGATGAGTTTTTTTTTAAATTTATTTTAAGTTTAGCTGTTCTTTTGGGGCCGATTTCAATTCACAGATTTGACAAGGTCTCCTGTCAAATCTATGAATGAAAGATGGTCTGCTGCCATTGGCTCTCCATGGCCCACGTGATCCCAGGGGTCGCATCGCACTAACTGTGCCCCTGGGACACGCACGCACTGCGCGCCGGCAGTTGGAGCAGGCCCAGGAGCTGAAGTTCCCGTGGGCCCAAAACACAACGGCAGGCACGGTAGGTAAGTGCGCGCGCGATCCTTACCCCCGCGGCAAGCCGGAGAGGCGAATTTCAGGGTCGTTACAAAATTATTCAAGATGCTTTTTTTTTTAAAAAAAAGCCCATTTTTCTTCACAGTAACCAAAATAAGAACATAAAATTACATTTCACAATAACATGATTAAAACCACTCAAAAATTGTCTGTTAATACCTTCATTTTTTTTTAAATGTGAAAGCCTCAGTCTCTCCCCAAAGCCCATTCTTGGACTAGATGGCAAGGATTTTCTGGGGCCTACCGTGTATGCGACCGTAAGTGCCCCGCAAGTTCCGGGTTTCCGCGTGCGATGTTCATGCACGAAAACCCGGAATTTGCAATCTGTCAGGTTTCAGCTCGACAGAGCCACTGCATCCCCGAGAAGTGGACATTCACTGACGGAGAGTTGGACTACTTACCCAACTACTGCCCAGCGAATGCCTGTGAAACGCTTATGCCTGTTAAAAGCAGGCATGAGGCCTTCTTTTACCAGCGTAAGAGTTTTAAAAAATTATTTTAATATTTATTTAATTATTTAAGCATTAAAAACTTAAAATTAGTTAGTTACTTTTAGCCCCTTTATTTTTCAAAAAATTAAATTTTTGTTTTAAATGTTTAATTAAATGGTATTTTAATTAATTTTGAACATGTAATGATTTATTATTTAACTGGTGTGTAATTGTGTTTTTTTTAGGGGATTCCTATTCATGCTTATGGGGATTCGTATATAAATGGAATGCCATTAGCATAATGGGGATCCCCTTTTTCATTGGTTGGCCTGGCCCACGTGATCCCAGGGACACCTGGGAACCCAATGCACCCCATGGATCCGTGGGCCTTTACGCAGGCGTATATGTGGAGGCCCAGGAGCGCAAGTGTCCGAACCTCCGGGACCATCAGGTAGGTTCGCACTTTTCTTGCGGTTCGGAGGCATTCGCCTGCGGGAAGCCTCCGACCGCAAATTCAGGCCTGATATTTTTGCCCAGAGCTGCAGCCGAATGCAGATCCCACAGTCTGAAAATGTAGTGAGAAAATTTGAGGACACAAAGCTTTGATTTTTTTTTTTAAATGAGATATTTTTCACTATCACTATTTTGCCCCTTCCTTAAAACACAACCAAAAAAAAACTGCCGGCCATCATAGAAACAATCAAATTGCTGAATTTTTTTTGGAGCTGCTTGCAGCAACCAGGTTTGTTTTCTCAGCTGCCTGTTTATTTATACTAAATGCACTTTAAAAATGCCAATCATCTTAAAAGAAATCACGAGAAACTTAGCCAATGTAGCTTTAGAAATCCATGCAACAAATCTTCCCCAGACAGGCCTAATCCCACTAATTCTAAACACTTGAGCTCTGCACCATTCGGGGAAGATTCCAAATCAATGCCTGGGCCTTTGCTGCTTCCTAGGGTCCAGGCATGTACAAATGCCCTTCAATACCTCTTTTAAGGCCTCTGTACACACATGGGTATAATTAATTTCATAAAGAAGTAAATCACTTCTTTGCAGCAAAGTTGTATGATGCACTGAGCCACTTCCACTGAGGGCTCTGTGATAAGGAAATGTATACTGTATGCCTACGATGCTCTACACAAGATGTGGTCTTGGGGTGAGGGAGAGGAGAGTTAGATGAAGCGGCCTCATCTGCAAAGTTAACCTGCATTTCTTTACAATGCTTACGGACCGGCTGTATATTTCCAGCATTTTGTGTTTTCATTTCAGGTTCCCAACATTAGCAGTTTTTCTATTAATCTTTAAAAAGTGCACAGGGACCAGGCTAATGCATAAATTATAGGACTACAGAGCAGAGATCAATCTGCATGAGGTTAGGCTGTCCCATTAATGAACTTTATGCTAGACTTGAAACAGCAGCCTCCTACTGCAGCAATATGACACTTGCATTTCTCAGAACAGCCAGCACTATGGCTGCTTAACAAAATTGCCAATTAGTGCTGAATTATGAGAAATTTTGTGGCAGCAATTCATGCCTTCTTGAAACGGAGTTTATTGTCCAAAGTAGTTTAATTCAGGATTCTTTATATAATCAGAGAAAAGAGACCGTTCATCTCATTTGTTTGGGTTGCAAATTGACACAGGTCCCATAAGGACAGGATTCTGAATCTATTAGCTTTATCCAATCTCAATTTGCCAAACTGAAGTTAAGTAGTACTGGATCTTAAGCAATTAAGAGAAATTATACAAAATATCTTCTGCCTCCCAGATGCCGCTTGAACCCTCAATAATAGGGTGATGAACCCAGAGGATTATGAAATCAAACAAGAAAGAATCTTGAGTGGTTCTATTCATTATCCTGGCAAGAACATTATCCCGAGCGGTTCTATTCATTAGCCAGTCTTTACTTTAAAATTGGATGCTTCATATGACACCAAGTTGCTTACAGTTAAAGGAAAACATTTCTGAACAAACAAGGCACCAAAAGGCAGCTCTGAGGGATTCCATGACAAATCTCTAGCACCTTAAAAAAAAACCTGCAATGAGAGCTTCTACTGCACAAGTCATTACTAATAGGCCATGCAGCAGCCAGTTCCAGCAGGTCCAAAAGCCACATCTGGTTTGGTTAGCATGGAGTCAGAAGGACTATTGCAATTTCTCCTACTTGGATGTCTTGTACTCCAGTGCCAACGGTAGCTGAATAACTCCCCCTATGCCAACCGAGTTTAGTTTGAGAGATTATGCGTCCTCCCCCACCTGAATAGCCTAGTTAGTTGTATGTGGAGGTTAAACAAAATAAGATTAATTCAACATGCCCCCTCCCAGCTGATCATCTTGAATATGTGTTTAAATATTGAATGCTATCCAAGAAGATAGCCTCCAATATATAAACAAGATCAACTGGGAGGGGGAGGTTTTCCACAGAGAACCACAGAATGATACAGCACAGAAGGAGGCCATTTGATCCATCATGCCCGTGCTGGCTCTTTGAAAGAGATATCCAATTAGTCCCACTCCCCTGCTCTAGTCCTGAAAACTTTCCCTACTCAATTATTTATCCAATTCCCTTCTGAAAGTTATTATTGAAATTGCTTCCACCACCCTTTCAGGCAGTGCGTTCCAGATCACAACAAATCCCTGCGTAAATTTTTTCTTCTCATGTCACCTCTGGTTCTTTTGTTAATTACCTGAACTCTGTCCTCTGGTTACCGGCCCTTCAGCCACTGGAAACAGTTTCTCCTTATTTACTCTATCAAAACCCTTCATTATTTTGAACACCTATCAAATCTCATCTTAACCTTCTCTGATCTAAAGGAGAACAACCCCAGTTTCTCTAGTCTCTCCACATAAATGAAGTCTTTCAATCCTGGGACCATTCTAGTAAATCTCCTCTGCATCCTTCCTATAATGTGATGTCCAGAATTGGCCACAATACTCTAGCTGGGGCTGAACAGGTGTTTCATAAAGGTTTAGCTGCCCATTGGTGCCTTGCTTTTGCACTCTCTGCCTCTATTTATAAAGCCAATGATCCCATATGCCTTTTTAAACAGCCTTCTGAACTTGTCCCGCCATCTTCAAAGACTATGTCCGCCTGAAGTCTGTTACTATCCTCCCGAGTTTCGTGCCATCTGCAAACTTTGAAATTATGCCCAAGTCCAGGTCATTAATATACATCAAAAAGAGCAGTGGTCCCAACACTGACCCCTGGGTTACACCATTGCACACTTCCCTCCAGTTTGAAAAACAACCGTTCACCACTACTCTCTGCTTTCTGTCCCATAGCCAATTTTGTATCCACGAAGCCACTGCCTCTTAAGCCCATGGGCAACAATTTTACTAATAAGTCTATTATGTGGTACTTTATCAAACGCCTTTAAAAAAAGTCAGTTCATCAGCTGCTGAAACCCTCAATCATGCCTTTATTACCTCTAGACTTGACAATTCCCTGGAATTCACTCCCTAAATCTCTCAGCCTCTCCTCCTTTAAGATGCTCCTTAAAACCCACCTTTTTGACCAAGCTTTTAGTCATCTGTTCGAATATCTCCTTATGTGGCTCGGTGTCAAGTTTTGTTTGATAACGCTCCTGCAAAGCGCCTTGGGGCGTTTTACTACATTAAAGGCGCTATATAGATGCAAGTTGTCATTGTCCATATACACATCAACCGCATTACCCTCATCCACCCTCTCCATTACATCAAAGAACTCAAATCAAATTGGTCAAACACGATTTGCCTTTAACAAATCAGTGCTGGCTTTCATTTATTAACCCATATTATTCCAAGTGCCAATTATTTTGTCTCAGGTTAATGACTCTAAAAGTTTCCCAACCACTGACATTAGGCTGATTTGCCTATAATTGCTGGGTTTATCCCTCTCCCTTTTTTAAACAGGGGTGTAACATTTGCAATCCACCAGTCCTCCAGCACCACTCCCATATCGAAGGAGGATTGGAAGATTGTGGCCAAAACCTCCACAATTTCCATTCTTACTTCCCTCAGCAACCAAGGATGCATCCCATCCAGACCGGGTGATTTTTCTACTTTGAATCCTGTCAACCTTTTAAGTACCTCCTCTTTATCCTATCCAATGTCTTTACTACCTCCTCGACTGGGACTTTAGCTGCATCCTCTTCTTTAGTGACGACAGATGCAAAGTACTCATTTAGTACCTTACCCATGCCCTCTGCCTCCACAAGACCTCCATTTTGGTCGCGAATCGACCCCACCCTTTCTTTGACTACATTTTTACTATTTATATGTTTATAAAAGACTCTTGGGCTCCCTTTTGTGTTACCTGCTAATCTATTCTCATACAATATCTTTGCCCCTCATTTCCTTTTTCAGTTCTCCTCTGTACTTTTTGTATTCAGCTTGATTCTCTACTGAATTATGAACCCAAAATTTATCATAAGCCTCCTTTTTCTGTTTCATTTTAATCTCCATATCTCAGTGTCAGCCGTGGCTCAGTTGGTAGCACACTCGCCTCCGGGTCAGAAGGTTGTGGGTTCAAAGTCCCACTCCAGGGACTTGAGCACAAAAATCTAGGCTGACACTCTAGTGCAGTGATTGAAGGAGTGCTGCACTGTCGGAGGTGCTGTCTTTCGGATGAGACGTTAAACCGAAGCCCCGTCTGCTCTCAGGTGGACGTAAAAGATCCCATGGCATTATTTCAAAGACCTTTCGTCAGAACATCGACCTGAAACATTAACTCTGTTTCTCTCTCCACAGATGCTGCCTGACCTGCTCAGTATTTCCAGCATCCACGGTATTTTGCTTTTGTATGATATTGCAATCACTGTTTTCCAATTGCGATCACTGTTTTCCAAATGCTCTCCCACTGAAACTGTGCCACTTTCCCCCACTTCATTCCCTAGAACTAGATCCAGCACGGTTTCCTTTCTCATTGAGCTGGAAACATCCTGATCAAGAAAGTTCTCTTGTACTTTTGAAGGGGAGCAATTCCTGAAATTTGTACTTCATTGGCTGTAAAGCGCTTTGAGACGTCCGGTGGTCGTGAAAGGCGCTGTATAAATGCAAGTCTTTCTTTGCCTTTTGCGCAATTATTTTCCCAGCTTATATTAAGATAATTGAAGACCCCATTCTCACTGCTCTATAGTTCTTGCATCTTTCTGCAACTTGCCTGCAAATGTGCTCCACTACCTGGTGACCTATAGTATACACCCCACAGCATAATAGCTCTTCTATTGTTCCTTAATTCTAACCAAATAGATTCTTTGAACCCTTAAATGCATCTTCCCTTTCCAGTACTGGAACAGTACCTTCGATCAATACTGCCACCCACCCTCCTTTTCTTCCTTCCCTATCTTTCCTGAATACCCCTGGCCAAATTAGTTTAAACCCTCCCCCACAGGACGAGTTGACTGCCCCACGAGGACATTGGTCCCAGCTCTGTTCAGGTGCAATCCCGTCCAACATGTACAGGTCCCTCCTGCCCCAGAACTGGTCTCAATGCCCAGGAATCTGAAGCCCCCCCCTCCTGCACCATTTCTCCAACCTCCCGTTAACTTGTTTTATCGCACTGCTCCTATACTCACTAGCATATGGCATTGGGATAATCCAAAGGTTACTACTTTTGGAGGTCATACGCTTTAATTTCCTCCCTAGTACCTGAAACTTTGTAGGACCTCAACTTTTCCTACCTACGTTATTGTTTCCAACATGGACTTCTAGCTGTTCCCCTTTCACCACCACCACCCCTTTCACAACCCCCCCCACCACAAAGTGTTCTGCACCCGTTCAGTGATGCCTCCCTGTTGCCAGGGGAAAGGACAACACACCATACGAGACTCACATTGGTGGTTGCAGAAATGCCCATCTATTCCCCCGACTGTCGAATCCCCTATGACCACTGGGGAGTCTAGGACTAGGGGCCAGAGTCTAAAAATTAGAGCCAGACCTTTCAGGAGTGAAATTAGAAATCACTTCTACACACAAAGGGTGGTAGAAGTTTTAAACTCTCTTCCGCAAACAGCAATTAATGCTAGATCAATTGTTAATTTTAAATCGGACATTGATAGATTTTAACCAAAAAGGTCTTAAGGGATATGGGGCAAAGGTCCATATGGAGTTAGGTCACAGATGAGCCATGATCTCACTGAATGTCGGAACAGGCTTGAGGGGCTAAATGGCCTATTCAGGTTCCTATTTCTACACCTTGCTGTGCTCCCCCACCCACCCACCCTACCATGCAGTCATTTGCCCCATGATGTCATGGATATGCTCTTGACTGCATTTCCGAGGTGTCGTCATCCTCACCGGTCTTCAGTACTGAAAGCGGGTTTGAGTGCACAATACTACTGGAGAACTCCTGCACTGCCTGCCTCTTTCTACCCGGTCGGATGACCACCCACTTACTATTCCCCTGGATTCCCTGTAGCTGCAGGGTGACCACCTCACGGAACGTGCGATCCAGGAAATGGTCAGCCTCCCATATGTCCTGCAGTGACTCCAGCCGCTCCTCAAACTGAGGAACCCTGAGCTGGAGTTCAAGCAACTGGAGGTACTTCCTGCACACTTGGTTATCCAGCCTGGAGTTGCCCCATGGCACTGTAATTGCAGGCAACCAGTCTTAGCTGTCCCATAATTTTGCGTAACAATCTATCTACTTAGGTCATATGGTTTTAATTTAGTATCCCCTTACTCCTATTTTTGGGTCCCTTTAATGTTGGTATCTGCTACTTAGTTCATTTTAATTTTATCCCTTTTAATTACTGATTATTTACATCTTTACTGATGCCCCTTGGTTTAAAATTACTTAGCACCTCCTGTCCCCACGGTTTAGCAGATTCATCCAAATCGGTCTTCACCCAGCTCGGTGCTCACATCTCCGAGGCAACACAGTACAATTTCTAATGAGAAATCTGTTTAATCTACATTGTGAGGGCAAATAACTTAAGAGTGCATCAATACTCATTTAACAAAGATAAACTATTCGAGGGCAAAGGAATGTTTGTGCTGAGCACTGGTTCTTGGTCAAGGAAACTATTGTTAAAAGTCAGTAATGTTAACTAGTTTTTTTTTTAATTCGTTGATGGGATGTGGGCGTCGCTGGCAAGGCCAGCATTTATTGCCCATCCCTGATTGCCCTTGAGAAGGTGGTGGTGAGCTGCCGCCTTGAACCGCTGCAGTCCATGTAGTTAGAAATATTGGCCCAGAATTTCCTGGACACTTGCGGCATTGTAATGACCATCAAAACTTTGTGCGAGTTTAGTCCAACATGGTGGCATAGAGGTTAGCACTGTTACCTCACAGCGCCAGGGACCCGGGTTCGAATCCGGCCTCGGGTGACGGTCTGTGTGGAGTTTGCACATTCTCCCCGTGTCTGCGTGGGCTTCCTCCGGGTGCTCCGGTTTCCTCCCACAGTCCAAAGATGTGCGGGTTAGGTTGATTTGGCTATGATAAATTGACCCTTAGTGTGTTAGGGGGGGATTAAATATGCGGGGATAGGGTGGGATATGTGTCGGTGCAGGCTCGATGGGCCGAAATGGCCTCTATCTGCACTGTGGGGATTCTGTGATATCTACCACATAAATACGGCAACTTCATGACATTCAGTGCATGTCAATGATGAGGCAGACAGCGAGATGCCATTTTCACAAAGCTAACAGTGACGCGGCGTAACTTGGACAGCAACTTTTGGATATTGCCCTTTAACCGCGCATCTGCTCCTTGCCTGAAGTTGCTGTACCATTTACGCATAAATCATGGCGAGCACCATTAGCCTCACCATTATTTTGACAGCAAAATCTAGCCTAATAGTACCATTCCCTCCCCCATAAAATCAGTGATTGCCAATTTGCTGAATAAATGCTACTATGATCGCCGCTGCCATTTAGACTGTTAATGAATGGTGGGGGTGGGCTCAGCATGTTTGGTAAGCTTGTACAAATAATGCATTTTAGGGAAACAGTTCCACTGCTTTCTTTCACTCACCTTGCTCGAAGTCCAACTGCAGAACAGAAGAGCGGAGAAAGAAACCTCCAAACCATGCGCTGCTTAACGGTTACTTGAAAAACTTCACTTTAAAGTATGAGATCTCTTCGAGTTATATGAGCACTCCCACTAAATTTAAAATCAGTTTGGACGAGCCATTTTTGTCACTTTTTAATGAGACTTCATTTCCAGGTGATGGAGCAGTTTAAGACTCTCCCTGGACTTGTTCCTATTGCATTAAGTTGAAGGGCTGGCTCCCGGTAATAAATCTCTTTGGCTGCTTATCTAGCCCACTGTCCAGATGCTGGATTTGCTGCCGAGGCAAACACTTTAATCCGGATTAATCTGAACAAGAGTCAGGCAGAATTCCTTCCGTAACAAACACTGGATATTACAGTTCTACGGCCACTTCAACATGTCAAAGTTAATTATTCATTCAAAAAACCTAAATGCATTTTCACAATACCTGGTAAATAAGAGCATTCTAGATACAGAAGATGAGATAAATGGATGCCTTATTCGAAGATAATTCTGATCGTAATATGATCACGTTAAGCAGTGCACATAATTCTTTCACATTATACAGGATTCCTGATTTCTTTACAACTATTGTCCCATTTATTAGTCAAGGCTCAATACATTGTTAATCACTTTCAAACATAAATATGTTTATGTTTCATCAACATTAATGTTAAGGAATTTCAAATGTAGAGTGTTTTTCCCAAATGAAGGGTTTAACGTATTGTAGAATAAATGCATCATCAGCATGAAGGGACTAGTGAAAGACAAGTGTATTTTGCATTGAACTGATTGACGGCAGTGCTTGTGTATAGGTAATCTACAGAAATCCTTATCCAAACAAACACAGTCAGTTCAAGGTCTGCTAAACACCAGCGCCCTGCTTTTAGTTCATTCAGCTTCATCGTTCGATCTTGGTTCTCACTTTCAAATTGGACAGGTCCAAACTAATTGCTTTTTTTGGCTCCATCAGTGGCAACTTCATTTTTTTTTAAAAAAACAGCAGGAAGACCCTCTCTCGCTCTATCTACAATAGTACAGACCGCTGATACCAAAGTGCATATGGTGTGGAACGATGGTCTTCATCTCCCTGCAAATAAAAGTCATTGGCTGCGTTGCTTCGGATTTGCTGCTATGCTCGCCGCAGTGCATTTTAATCAATCTATGCCAGCAAATTTTGGTGTAAATTTACCACTGGAGAATCGGGGTGCACAATGGTCTAACTTATGGAGTACGTTGCCAATATCACCGTTGTAGGAAATAACTGGCCATTCGGTTTAATACATATAAATTTGCAGAACTTACTGCTGGTGATGGCCTCAAAAATGTTAGGAGCTACAATAAACAGCCATTTAGTGCAAGATTTGTAACTACTGTAGTTGAGTGTCCTCATGAGTCATGGAGAAAACATTAACGCATCCATAATTAGACTCTCTTCCTCATCTATTAAACCCCAACATGTACAAAGGAATAAAAACAACTTTCATGCATTGCACTGCATCGGTGATCACCAGCTGAGAAATTCCTTTGCTCACAGGATTTATGTGGTCGCTATTTTATTAATAACTTGTAAACTTCACTATCTGTACATTTGGATTAAATCACGTTTTCTGTCCCTTAAATTGGAATTTTTATGCCATTCACAGTTAATTAAATTTGTTATGTGTATTAATAAAAATGATTATAGTAGGTAGCAGGATACATTTTCTGAATTTAGCAAGATACAATATACCAGTAAAAAGGAGATAATAATCAGTAAATAGATAGAGAAATATTCCCTGACATTATGTTTATAGCACAATGTAACATTTATACTAGCCCATTGTAAAATTTGCAACAGGACCTCACATCCTCTGTGTGCCAGTAAAGAAGTTAATGAGCACAATCTGTACTTAATTTTGTCCTGAAATATATCATCTGGACTATGAACAGCATAAATGCCATCTTTTTACATACAATGAGAATATCTCTCTTGCATGGTGTCAGAATGGGATCTTTTATATTTAACAATGTACGGTTTGGATGAGTTACAAGAACATTTTTGGGGTTACTGGCACACGTGCATAGTAACCCTATAAACTCATTTTCAGCTCAAGTTATTATAATACAGAAGCCAGCCTCTATCCATTTAACACAGACAGCATCTAGTCAGGATGAGTGAACGGGATAGTTTCGAGGCAGTGTAGGTCACTCAAGTCTTCTTTTTCTGTGGCCATTTTAAGTCATACTTTCTGGACACTTAAAAAGAGCAAGACAACTTTCAGGGCAAGTGCAATCACAGCCAAATAAAATTAGGCCGCAGATGCTGAAAATACATAGCAGGTCTGTCAGCATTCAAAGAGTGGGGAAGGGGGAAAAAGATCAACAAAGAGGTCTATACTCTTGAATGATGGCTCATATTTTTATAAAGACAATCTTCCTGTGCATTTCCAATTTTCTCTTTTTTATTACCATAGTTATAAACAATTTCTGAAAGCACATGGTGACACTCAAGTTGAATTCACTTCAAACACATCTGCTCCACAGAATGATTATCATATTTACCAGTCTTCTAAATCCATTTCTGCGCACTCCCTTGTTTAAGAAGCAAAACAAACAAATGCAAAGTGTTGTGGAGAAATTACTTCACTCCAGTCTGTGTTGATAGGTACAAGCAAACAGTTTATTAATATTCAGAGATCTCTGGGAGAAGAAGCCATAAACTCCGCAGTCTAGTGACTTGCTTCTTCTCCCAGAGATCTCTGAATATTAATAAACTGTTTGCTTGTACCTATCAACACAGACTGGAGTGAAGTAATTTCTCCACAACAAATGGCGTACTCGGCAGGATACTTCGGAGCTGAAAACCGCCTGTACCAGTGAATGGGGCGAGTAGTCAAATCTTTGACCGCCCAGAAATTGGGTCACTCGGAAGCGGGGGGGGGGGGGGGGGGGGGGGGGGGGTGTTCGGCAACGCAGTATCAAACGAATCTGGTGTCTGTGACGGTAGGAAAACAGTTTATTAAAACCTAGGTGGCACATGAAGTGTTTGTAATGTATTAATAGTGGTTAAGATGATTGAAGCCTGATGTGTTATTTCGGAATGTAAATGTCTCGAGGACCCATGCTGAGCCGAAATTAAGAGGGCGATTGGGCCCCACGTGACGGCCAGAGTTAGTTGGGAATCCGAGACAGACAAAGAATTTGTAAGAACCTCTCTGCTGCGTTGCATTGCGGGATCTATTGGATGGTATTACGTGACGAATTGTGATGATGTATTAATGGCTACAAGTGAAACATCACCTCTGAGACAAGTGAAATAATTACCTCTGAGACAAGTGAAACCTTCACCTCTGAGAGCAAGATAGTTACAAGTCAGGCCGCCATCATACAAGTGGTGGACGATAGGCAGACCTCTGAGAACGAGTTGCTAGGGCGCACCGGAAAGCGGTAAACTAGTGACAAAGAATAATACATTATGGCGGCGGGCAAGGAACCAGATTGGGGCCCGCCAGGATCCATGAGTCGGCTCTACGCCGAGGACCAAAAGGGTTTTATTGATAAAATGAAGAAGGATGGATGGGATCCACTAGGAAACCTAATGGTGCAACGGGAGTGGTGGGAGAAGCAGAAACAAAAGAAAACTAGAAAGGCAGGAGTAATTTTAATACATTAGTTGATAATGATAACAAAAGGGGTTAAGACACAAACCAGTAAGATGGAAGAACAAGGAAAGAGAACAGCCGAATTAGAAAGTATAATAGAACGGATGGAATTGACAAATAGAGGGAATAGAAATGATGAGGATAAAGAAAGGCCCCCACCGTATGCCTCGGCCCCAATCGAAAATGAAGGGGACGTTCCGGTAGTGCCGATGGCCCCCGTAATACGATACCCAGCGGCAGCCAACAGTCGATATCAGGCTTTCACGCCTCTTGAAAAACAAGTCGTTCTCAAAGATTTGGGAACCCTCAAACCCCGTAGTCAGAACGCCGAGTTCTGGAGGAATCTAGAGGGAATGTGGGACATCCATGATTTACACTGTAAGGATATCCATCAGTTAGTTAGGGCATCATGCCCAGCCGACAAATGGAGAAATGTAAACCCCGCTGCAGGCATGCAGGATGGAGCATGGGCAGATGCAGTGGCTGCACAGGCGGCACAACAAGCAGCATTTGGGACTTTTAAAATCGCGGTAGAAGCAGCACTTGGGGGTCCTACTATAAATTGGGGGAAAATCCAATCAGTAAAATAATCAAAGGGAGAATCTAGTAGTGAGTATGGAGAACGATTGTTTGATGCTTATTGTGAATCGTCAGGGCAAGCAAATCCACAGCGAACAGACCAGTCCTTTATCCAGCTGTTTAAGGACGTACTCTCATCGGCACACCAAGCCATCCTAGAGTTGGGAGTGTTGGTCACCCCTACATACGATCTTGCGGTTCAATGGGCATGTCAGATAGATGCTAAGGGACCTGAACCCACAGGAAAGGGAGGTGTAAAAATCAAACAGGAGAAGGTAGCAGCAGGGCAGACATCGCAACCATACAGGAGGATCCAGGGGAGCTGTTATACTTGTGGAAAAATGGGACATATGGCAAAGGACTGAAGGAGTGGAAAAGGGGGGGCGATGTGACTACTGTGGTAAGCTAGGACACCAGAGCCACAACTGCTGGCAGAAGAAAGGAGACGTGGACCAGACACAGGGCGCTTATCTCAGTCCGGAGGATAAGAGGGACTTTATGGAGTACCTCACGTCAAAGGGAAAGGGTCAATGACGGGAGGCGGCCCCAACAAAAATTAAGGCCTATAAAAGTGAAGTACAAGTTTTAGAGTTAACAGGGAAACTCCTTCCCGCACAGTTTTACGTGTGTCCAAACGACGAAGGTACCATATTAGGAATAGATCTGCTAAAAGAATTCAATATATTGGTGGACTCAGCGCAAAATAAGATTGTTTGGTCCAAAGGAAATGGGTCCAAAGTTAGCATAGATAAACCATGCACCAACCTGGCAAAGGTAGGAAGCGCAACATCCTTAAGCAGGGATTGGGAATTAGAACGGACACCATACGGGGCCATATGCCAGATCATGGACAGGGTTTGGGCAAAGACAAAACAAGACACCGGACGGGTAAAAATAGAGCCAATCATGGTTCCAGGTCCGGAGCACAAGCTCCATAAGCAATACCCCATTAAACCCGAAGCACGGGAAGCAGTACAAGGCATAGTGCGTGAGCTGGAGGAGAAAGGCATAATTAGGATTACCGAAAGCACAACCAACTCGCCCGTATGGCCAGTTCCCAAACCAGATAAGTAATTCCGACTGACTATTGATTACACCGAATTAAACAAGGTGACGCCCAAATTACACCCAATAGTGGCGAGCCCATCCACAATCTTACATGCGTTGAACCCAGAGCATAAGATTTTCACACTTTTGGACATAGCTAATGGATTTTGGTCCTTACCCTTGGATCCTGAATCCCAAAATAAATTTGCCTTCACCGTAGGGAATAGACAATACACATGGACTCGATTGCCCCAGGGGTTCCATAATAGCCTGGCGATATTCCACCGGATAATGAGTTCACTGCTGGAAACAGCAGACATCGCCCCGTATCGCAGTATTGTTTTGCAATACGTGGATGATCTGCTAATTGCCTCAGAAGACGAGCGCGGACATGCGGCCGCCCTAACTGTAATTTTACAGACCTTAGAGAAAGGGGGGGTTTAAGGTAAATCCTAAGAAAGCCCAAATTGGACAAGGTGAGGTTACATACCTGGGACAACAAATATCTCAGGGAGTTAGAACAATGCATAGCGACCGTCGGAAGGCAATACAAGAGATGCCCCGACCGGTCTCAGTTAGAGGGATTAGGAAAGTTTTGGGCCTCTTTAATTACAGTAGGAACTTCATACCTAACTTTGCGGCAATAGCAGAACCAATACAAAGGTTAGTAAAAGGGGGAAATCCGGGTAATGCCCTTATCAAATGGGGTCCGGAACAAGAGGAAGCATATGGGAACCTAAAACAGGCATTAATATCAGCCCCCGGTCTCTGACTACCCAATATGAAAAGGCCGTTCCACATCCACTGTGAGAATGAAGGGGGATTTTATGCTGCGGTAATAACCCAGCATCATGGCGATAAAAGACGACCGGTAGCGTATTACTCTACTCAACAGTCACCTGTAGTTGCAGGCATGTCACGATGTGTGGCAGCACTAGACTGTGCAGCGTGGGCTGTGAAAGTAAGTGAACCCACGGTAATGACTGGAGATATCATCTTACACACCAAACATACATTGGTGGAAATGTTAAATAATAACAAACTACGGTCAGTGTCCAACATGCGAAGAGCACGTTGGGAAGCAGTTTTATTACCCAGGGATGGATCAATAAATATTAGAGACATAGGGGAAAACCCGGCGGAAGGCGTTCTGGGAACGGGAGAGCCTCATGAATGCACTGAAATAGACGATGAGGCCGATAACGACCTCTTAGATGATGAACCACTGAAAGAGGAACAATTAACCCTATATGTAGACGGTTCTCGAAAATACAGAGACGGGTCACCCAGGACAGGGTGGGCAGTAGTTAATGAAAAGGGACAAACGTTGGTATCAGGTAGATTAGATGGAGGACTATCTGCTCAGGTGGCGGAGCTAGTGGCACTGACAGAAGCCCTAAATTTGGCAAAAGGACAGACGGCGAATATCTATACGGATAGCAGATATGCATTTGGGGTAGTGCATGATTACATGACAGCTTGGGGGAGACGAGGATTTGTCACAACAGGAGGAGATCACATTAAACATCAACAACGAATAGAAGCCCTTTTGAAAGCCGCAAAGGCTCCCACACGAGCGGCAGTAGTAATGATAAAAGCCCATCAGAAGATAGAGAACCCTCAACAGGAGGGAAACCGAGCAGCAGATCTAGCAGCACAACAAGCATTAAAACAAGAAAGAATTATAGGAAACGTAATCAGTGCACAGGTGGAAGAAATAGATATTAGGAAATTACACAAAAAGAGACCCAAGAAGGGGAGAAACAGGAATGGTACCGCACAGGAGGTAGACCAGACAAGGAAGCTATATGGCGGAAAAATGGGAAGGTGATAGCCCCCGCATGTATCAGGCAGATGCTCTTAGAACTACACCATGGAGACGCCCATACAGGAAGAGGGCCGATGATTGACCTAATAAGTAAAGAATGGTGGTGGCCTGGGTTGGGAAGAGAGGTGGCAAAACATTGCCAGCGGTGTATTGCATGTGCCCAACACAACCCAGGACGACCTGTTAAGATACGGATGGCCCACCAACCACGGCCGAGGGGCCCATGGGAAAATATACAAATAGACTTCACCGGACCCCTCCCTACATCAAGGGGTAAGAAGTATTGCCTGGTAATAATAGATCAGTTTACTAGGTGGGTTGAGGCATTCCCAACCCAGAACTGTACTGCCACTACCGTGGCACGAATAATGGCAGAGGAAATAATTCCCAGGTGGGGAATACCGATCCAAATTGACTCAGATCAGGGAACTCACTTTACGGGAGCAGTAGTGAAGAATGTATGCAAGTGGATGGGCATAAAGCAGAAATTCCACATTCCATACCATCCCCAAAGTTCTGGAATGGTGGAACGAATGAACCGAACCTTGAAAACAGCCTTAGCCAAGGCTTTAGGGGACAAACATCAACAGTGGGTAGATGTGTTACCAGCAGTCTTAATGAAACTAAGAGCCACCCCAACCCGAACAACGGGCTTATCACCATATGAAATAATGACGGGGAGGGCAATGCAACTCCCCCATGGCATAATAACTGGAGGAGAGGATGTGGGTCCTCTAAAGGATAAGCTCCGAAGGTATGTCCTCGAATTAAGCAGTCAATTAAAGGAAATGAGGCAGCAAACGCGGGACAGACAGGAAGAAAAGGATAAGGATTTAGAATTGACCGTGTTCCCATATATCCCTCCAGCCGGGACTAAGGTAAATGGTTAAAGGTTTACCAGGGAAACCAGGGTTTGCCCCAAAATGGTCAGGACCATATCAGATTCTAATTAGTGGAGATACGTGTGCTTGCATTGATATGAAGGGCATGGGACGATGGAAGCACTGGACACAGCTAAAAGTCTATGACCCTTCACCAATTTAAGAATGGCTACACCAGAACAAGTACCTTTTGTAGAAAGTGAAGAATATGCTAGACAATATGACGAATGGGAATGGACGCTGACACAAACACTGGTTTGGATAATATGTATTATCATGATAGGATATACTGTACCTTGGGATATATCCTGAAATATGTATGGGAACGGTCCCGTCAACTCCGATCGGTTGATCCACGGGAAGAAATCCAGATGGTTGTGATTGAGGAACCAGCCTAATGATAGTATTCTATTCACCCCCACAGGAAAATAGAATCTACAAGCAACAAAGCGGTTCGGTTGGCGATATAGCCTTTGGGACATTGTTAACAAAGTGATAAGATGAACGTGTTATGCAATATCATATGTAGTTTGTATAATCCTAATATGTAGCTTCGGGAATACTCAGGCTAGAGTACCCCCACAGGCCAAAAGAGAGTTACGGGTAAACACCTTTTTATATATGTCATACACATATGCCAAGAGTTGATGTTGCCAGATGTTGGGTCTGCGCCCATGTCCCCACACACTCAGAGGAAGGAGTCCCCCTACAACCAATCCCACTTAGTGATGACGAGACGGTCAGTTGGATGTTTGGAGTTAGAGCAGGATGCACAAGTGTCGGCTGTTATGAAGCTGAAACAGACAGCAGCACTATAGCAAAGCTCCAACGTCATGGGTACGACCCAGAATATTGTAGTGGGTGGACACGGTCAACATATAACGATTCCTATCTACCACCGTTCCGGAGAACGAGGAGTGAGAAGGGAAAAGGGGGGGGGGACTATGTCTCGTAAAGAGGGGACGACCGACAGATCCTATTGTGGGCTACAGTGACTGTACATATAATATTGCCCTGCCTGATGAAACAGGTAGTGTGAAACTCCCGTCACTAAACGAAAGCAGTGATTTATCAGTACAATGGGACCCTCCAGAGATAAATAAGTATACCCCCTACAACGGGACTCATTTAGTGTGCGGTCAGAGGGCCTATCCCTGGTTGCCTCGAGAATGGTCGGGTTCTTGTTATCTGGCTTATGTCGTACTCTACATACGTCACATGGGTTCGCTGAAGGACCTCCACGGGAGAGCCAGACGAGCCATCACGGAGACCGAAAGATTCTGGGCAATTGCGTTCCCCTGGTATGGAGCGGGTAAATTGGCAAGGGAATCCATTACCCTGGCCTCCGTCTTGGAGCAGGTGGCCAACGATACAGCTGAAGCCCTAGTTTTGGTTAATGCAGAGATGGTAGCCCTCCGCACAGTAGCTCTACAAAATCGAATGGCCCTTGACTATGTATTGGCCGAAAAAGGGGGAACCTGTGCCCTAATAGGTACAGAATGTTGTACCTACATACCAGATAACTCGGAAGCAATAACTAATTTGGCAGAACACATACAGGAGGAAGTAAAGAAATTAAAACAACCTCCGGCATCCACCCTTTGGGGCTGGGCAACTGGATGGTTGGGATCACTCGGGACATCAGTAGTACAAGGATTGATTTTGTTCTTGGTTATAATATTAATGATGTATGGTCTGGTCCTATTGTTAAAATGTTGTTGCGCTCAAATGTCACGGTCTGCTGTAAGTGTCATGATGGTTAATCCAGTGACACCCAGAGAGAGAGAGATGTATGGATATGAGTCCCTATACAAGAATGTCACAGTCTGACTGATTGACTGTGAGCTCCTGGAATGTAAACATATCTACTTACATTACCAGAAATCCGTATGATGCTGGTTCCCTGTCACAAAGGAGTTTTGATCAGGGAGAAGAAGCCATAAACTCCGCAGTCTAGTGACTTGCTTCTTCTCGAAATTACAGTGGTATGAGATTCCTTTTATACATTATTCATCCAATCACATAGCCTTAGCAACAGATTTCTAATTATAATATGTACATTAGGTTCAAATGTTACTTCCCTACCGAAACTACAAACATAGCGGTTTGCCTCACATCTGTCCATTCGGACTAGCCGGTCATGTGGTGATTGTGTAATCGTTGTACTATTATTGCCTTGGTGGCCTCCAATGTTGACCACAGACATTACTCATCGCACTGTCAGCGAAACCATTCTCTATTTACGAATTTACATCTTACGGCACATTCTTTAATTTTACATTTCTGTTTAAAACCCTATAATAAATTTTTACTCCTACAAAAGCAAACACACTAAATGGATAAATCGGTTCACACCCGTTTTCAGGCATGAATTGGGCGACACACGCACGGCAAGCACCAGAAGTTGCTGGCCCGTGGACCACCTGAATGGAGGTCTTAAAATCTTATATTTCGGGCGAGGTGCCAGCACCGGTCATGCCTCCAGAGGCAGATCACCGCTCTGGTCCCCTCCAATTTCAAGCTACCTGCCTTGCCTGCAGTGACCCCAAGGAAAGTCCTGGGGGGAGGAGGAGGAGTAGAACAGGATGGGGGCCATATGTGGTAAGGAAATGAGAGGAGCACTCCTGTTCCACATTAAGGCAAGTATTTTTAAACAGTAAAACTTACCTTTTTCGTGGCATCCTTCAGCAGTTCCTTTAAGGACCACTGGTTAGGTCACATGTAGAGCACGTAATCTTGAGCACAAGCCCGATGCCTACTGCACTCAGGGCAAACAAATTTCTGGGATGGATCCTAAAACAGGTCCCTTATTAGCATATTCAAAGCGCCTAACTCCCGTTATAGGTGGCCACCAGAGACGCCTCTACAGCACCCAAACTAATACGGCATTGGATGAGTATCTGATGCGCTTTGGGTGCTAAAATGGACCCTTTGTTGCACAGTGAAAAACACGAGTAAAAAAAAGTCCAATTTTACCCTGGCTATTTTGCCAATCATGTCCAAACTAAGCAGTCTGGATGTTTTGCAGCGTTCCACAAATCACTTATTAAATTATCAAAAGATAAAAGAAAGAACTCTACTAATAAAACAGAAATTAGTAATGATAGTTAATGGTAGTAATTAAGTACCGCTCGCTGAAATTTACTTGGTAAAACCATTTTTGTTCTAAAGGGCCTGAAAAAGTGCAACATTACAGGGACTGGGTAGAGGAAAAAATAACCACGACTGCTTGGGATGATTGATTTTTTTCTAACTGAGTGGTTTGATCACTCGCACCCAATTTCCAAAAGAATCATAGCATAAAGTAGCTCATAATTTGGCATTAAAGTAGCAAGCTTATAGAGCCTAAAAGATGGGCTCCAAGGTGGATAGCATTTAACTTTGGGCCCAAAGTTTACTTAACTGCAGGCACCAAGTGACCAAAGTGGCAAAGTATTTCATGCCTAATCTCCCTCCTCAACTAGATAAACACCAATTTTTATTACTTAAAAAATAACTTTGCTTTTACAGTTTAGAAACATTCACTGATGTGGATCGTAAGGCAGTAATTGCGTAGATGGAAAACAGGATTAAGATACATCAGCGATTTCGTACATGAAAGGAATTGTAAAAAGCCAATTACACTGTGCTGTCAATATGCTCTAGACAAGAATGATCTCCACTCCCTTAAAAATTTAACACACACAGTTATCTCCTATATCCTTATGTTTGCCCTCTTGTAGGTACCACTACTCATTTATACAGTGGAGAAATTGCCCAGCAGTCAATAAAACTTGGGCCACCTCCAGGGTGGTCAAAACAGACTGAAGCCAGTAAATCTAGCTTTTGCTGCTTGTTTCAGTGATGGACAATAAACTCAAAGGCACCTCTCCTGTTCCTGACATTTGAACAAACAAAAAAAGTGGATTTATTTCTGTAAATAGTTCTACAACAAAAAAAAAAGTGGTAAGCTGCCATTCCCAAATCAAAGTAAGTTGAACAAAGATTAATTTGCCTTCCATCCGTCCTACCTAACTGAAGGAAATAAAAAGCCCTCGATCTAGAAAAAACAAAATCCAAATCTTATTCTATTATAGATTATGATTACAGTATCTGAAATGACCTAATATGCAGCAGTAATGTTTGCATTTCACTAAAAGCAGAAACCCTGCTCAAGTTACAGTGCCATGATCTAAAAACAAAATACAATGCAGCTCCCCAGCCACCTACACTGTCCCTTCAAAATTAATTTGATTTTGATTTCCCCCCCCCACCAAAAAAATTAAATTCAAATATTTTCATACAAGACACCCCCTAGAATTTATCTAGCTTACATATAACTGCATTACATAAAGTTAAAAAGGGTTTATTTTTCAAACTGCACTTTCAGCAGGGAGCATCAACCCACCATACGTGTACGTCAGAAATTTGGATGCAGCTATGCATGATCTTGCCACTGCGTCAGAAAATTCTGTGCAGCACGCGCCTGAATTTCCGATTTGCAGGCTGTAGGCAAGCTTCCCTGCTCGGAACATGAAGCCAGGAAATTATACCCAATATTAAAAGTCTCAATGAAGGGGAATTAGCCAAAAAAAATCTTGCGATGGAACTTAAACTATCTCGCTCCTTCTGGAAATTTATGGTCGCTTAATGTACACAATTAGATAAGATAAAATGTATCATTTATAGTTTTAACATGTATTTATTTGGTTTACTAATTGGCATTCGGGCTATGCTCAATTTCTTCCAAGGAAATTGCTTTACACAATATGCATCAACAGTGACCCCTTCTGGATTACTGTAATGCTACTATTGTGAACATAGACATACTTCAGATATGGTTTTGAAACTGGTATCTGATAAGAGCATGTTGGAGCCTTCAAACCAGCTCAGATCAGCTTTCTAGTCGGGGATAAAGGGAACTCCGCATTATGTAACTCGTTCTGCTCACCAGCCTTCAAATGCTGGTTAAAATTAATTAAATAGACAGCAGAGTGCATTTTTGGCTGTTTGTTAACACTGAAAAAGATTTTAAAAGCAAAACACATTAAAATAAAAGTTGTTGGACCACCTGGGAAGTTTTCAAAACTCACTTACATTAGTTGCATTGCAACTAGTGTGAAACACAAGTAACGGCAGACAACCTCATACCAGTTGCCTAAATTCAATTTGGGCAACTTCACACAAGAATTATACTACATAGTTTGCATCAATGGAAAGCAATTTCAGCTTTGTATCAACACAAGAGTCATAATTGGTCTATATAAAACATTCATACATCGCTTAAAATGCAGAATTATTTTGCCAGATCTTGCTGTAGCAGGGCATTCAACAGCATCTGCCGTTAGTTAGACTTGCCCCTGCACTCTCCAGCTCAAACATTTTTGTCCACAAAGTTGCTGAACGTATGAGCTGGTAACAGTGCAGCAAGAGAAACAGGGCATCCCCTTAGCCAAGCAGATTGAGAAATTGAGAATAAACAGCAGAAGGACGGAGAAGGAAGTATAAATTAGATTGGGTGAATTCAATGTCAAATCAGGTACAAAGAGAAATAGAGATGGAAAGAACAATTGGATTGAGAGAGAAAAAGAGATAGAAAAGAAAAAGTTAAAAAAAATTAAATTGACTTTTTTTTTAAATCTTCAACTATTAATACCCGAAGGAATGAGACTCTACACATGTAATGGTTAATTTTCAGTGCCAGAGGTTGATTGGCAGTAATTAGCAATTATCACATTGTTAAAAGGCCACTTACGCTTGAAATGACAAGATTTAGCATTCTGTGGCGAGTTTAGTTTAGTTTGTATCCATCATGGAAATACAGCAACTTCACACCATTCAATGGTAAGGCAGACAACGAGATGTCTTTTACACAAAGCCAATGGTGGAGTGGTGCAACTCGGGCAGCAGCTTTTGGATATTGGCATTTAAACATGCATTTGCTCCTTGCCTGAAGTTGCTGTACCATTTACCCATAAATAACAGTGAGTGCCATTAGCCTCACTGTTACTTTGACAAAAAAATCTGACCCATTGATCTCAAGATAAAATTAAATTTCCATCAAACCAGCCAATATGGAGAAGGAGCATCAAGTTTTAAATATGTTCAGATGTTCTTCTAATGAAGTCAGGTGATACTGTGCAATAGAAAGAATTAACTATTGTAGGGTACTGTCTTCTTCTTCTTAGGCAGTCCCTCGGAACCAAGGATGACTTGCTTCCACACTAAAAATGAGTTCTCAGGTGACTGAAGAGTCCAATGTGGGACCTAGTTTGTCACAGGTGGAGCAGACGATGGGTGGGGTGCTTGGGTTGACGTGCGCTCCTTCTGCAGTTTGCGCTTGCTCTCGGCGAAGAGACTCGAGGTGCTCGGCGCCTTCCCGGATGCTTCTCCTCCACTTTGTGCGGTCTTGGGCCAGGGATTCCCAGGTGTCGGTGGGGATGTTGCACTTTTTCCAAGGAGGCTTGGAGGGTGTCCTTGAAGCGTTTCCTCTGCCCACCTGGCGCTCTCTTGCCGTGTCGGAGCTCAGAGTAGAGCGCTTGTTTTGGGAGTCTCGTATCGGGCGTGCGGACGATGTGGCCCGTCCATGGGAGCTGTACATAGGGTACTGTACTATGATCTTGGGTTACCAGAACTGAACTAGTTAAATAAAGGGTTGACTACAAAACAAAGCCAATCCAAACAAGCAGCACTGATTTAACACGATATTCGCACATCTACTCTGAACGACACGGAATAGGGAAGGGGTGCCAGCTGTTTAATTAAAAGATCTGACAAGACTCTACTTTGCAACCATTTTAGTGGTCATCACTACCGATATAAATAGCAGCCAATGTGTTCAATTTAAGCCAAAAGTAGCTGCCATGTAGACACAAAGACAAATGTTGTGTTGTTGTTTTCATATCTTCACACTATTCTCCAAGGGAAGAGTGCGAAGTTGTGGAAAGATTCACAAGCTGACAGGCTGCAGCATGAACGCTCCTTCCATAGCCGTAACCATCTTATAGAAGTGTTAGCAGATTAGGAGTCAAGGTGTTATTCTGGCTATCAATTTAAACAATAGCCACCAAGGTTTTGACTTTTGGAAATACTAGCTACATGGTCAAAAATCTAGACAATGGGATCCTCACAGCAAGCAGAGCAGAACTGCTCTACTAGTACAAGGCAAATATTATGGTTTTTAATTATAGGTCACTTGAAACATTTCAGTCAGCGACAATATTCAATTGAAACTAATTTGTTGCTACAGACAACTGAAAGAGGTACACCTCAAGAAAGGTATTTTGTGAAGATGAGATATTCCAAACCGTACAAATAATGAATGACCTTCCTCCATAGCTTCGTCGTGTTGGTTCAGTGCAAGTTCAAGGCCCACTGCAGTATTTGAGCACGTCAGCCAGGAAGAATAAACTTGTGTTTACATAGCACATTTACAACCTCAGGATGGCAAAGTGCTTTGTAGCAAATTAATTACATTTATATAGAGTTTATAATGTAGTAAAGCATTCTCAGAAGCGTATTCAGACAAAAATTGACACCGAGCTAAAGGAGATATTAGGACAACACAAAAAGAAAATACTGCAGATGCTGGAAATATGAATAAAAACAGAAAATGCTGGAGATACTTAGCAGGTCAGGCAGCATCGGTGAAGAGAGAAACAGAGTTAACGTTTCAGGTCGATGACCTTTCATCAGAACTGGAAAAAAAAGCAGGAAATGGAACAGATTTTTAAGCAAGTGTAGGGGCTGGGAAAGGGGGGGGGGGGGGAGGGGATGAAAGAACAAAAGGGATATTAGGACAGGTGACTAAAGCTTGGTCAAGAAAAGTAGGTTTTAAAGAGCGTCTAAAAGGAGAGCATTCCAGAGCTTAAAGTCTAGATGGCTGAAGGCACTGTCGCCAATGGTGAGGCGAAGCAAGTGGGGATGTACAAGAGGCCAGAGTTGGAGGAACGCAGAGCTCTCAGAGGTTTGTAGGAGGTTACAGAGATAGGGAGTGGTGAGGTCATGGAGGGATTTGAACACAAGGGTGAGAATTTTTTTTTTTTTAAATCAAGAATCGAGGCATTGGTGGATCGGGAGCCAATGTATGTCGGTGAGCACAAACTCCGTTCTCTAGCCACGAATTCCATTCCCTCCGTGCCCACCATTTCAGTCTGATCCAGACAGTTTGCAACCTCGGCGTCACATCTGATCCCGAGCTGAGCTTCCGACCCCATAACTTCTCCATCACCAAGACCGCTAACTTCCATCTCCACCCCTGCCTCAGGCCTCATTTGCTATTGAAACACTTATCTATGCTTTTGGCACCTCCAGAATCTACTATTCCAATGCTCTCCTGGCTGGCCTCCCATCTTCTACCCTCCATAAATTTAAGCTCATTCAAAACCCTGCTACCATATCCTAATGCGCACCAAGTCCCGTTCACCCATCATAACAATAGCTTCAGTCTTCCCAATGTTCAATTGGAGGAAATTTCAGCTCATCCAGGATGGAATACGGAAAACACAGAGGCAGTGGAGGGGTCAAGAGAGGTGGTGGCAAGGTAGAGCTAGGTGTCATCAGCATACAGGTGGAACTCGACATCATGTCTTTAGATAGATATTTGGGGACTCAAGAGGCAATGGTGCAGGGGCAGGTAGAGAAGCCATTGCAGGAGATTCTCTGGCTATGACTGGATAGATAAGAGTTGAACCAGGTAAGGGCAGTCCCACTCAGGTGGACAACAGAGGAGAGGTGTTGGAGGAGGATGGTGTATATTATGTTTGAAGTTTTTTCACTGTTTTGTAGCCAAATGCAGCAGCTAGTTCATTTGTTTTGGGTGGTGTTGGTTGAGGAATAAATGCTGGCCAGGACACTGGGAGAACTCCCCCGCTCTTCTGAGTAGTGCGGTCACCTGCACAGGCTGACGAGACCCTCAGTTTAACATCTCATCTGAAAGATAACACCTCCTCTAATACAGCAGTCCCTTAAAAGGTCAGCCTCAATGACATACTCAAATCCTGCACTTGGGCTTGAACCCACGCTTTCTGACTCAGAAGCAAGATTATGACCACTGAACCAAACTGAGCGCTATGGAGGAAGCATTAATATCTACCTTCCCTCCTTATTCCCTGACCCTATTGCCCTATGTTGTCGACAAAATCCTGTCTTTCAAATTACTCTACTTAAGCTGCCACTGAATTATCTCATTCTACACTCAGAGCTGACTGAGAAAAAAAAAATCAGCCTCATTGGCAGAACACAAGACTGAAATCAAATCAGGGTGCGGTCAGATATGATCCCTGCTCCAAAATGGTTTCGATAGTAGCCATGATGTGGAGATGCCGGTGTTGGACTGGGGTGGACAAATGTGAGAAGTCGCACAACACCAGGTTATAGTCCAACAGCTTTATTTGAAATCACAAGCTTTCGGAGCGCTGCTCCTTCGTCAGGTGAAGTCACGCTCCGAAAGCTTGTGATTTCAAATAAAGCTGTTGGACTATAACCTGGTGTTGTGCAACTTCTCACATTTGTCCAAAATGGTTTGACAGAGGTAGGAGGGAAAGCAATGAACAAAAGCAATGCTTTAAAACCATCAATTTGTATTGGCATGCATATGTACATTATTACTCCAGTACAGGAAACTCTTTCGTATCCGGCACCTACGGGACCGGGATGGTGCCGGTTGATTAAAAATTCCGGATAACGAAGAAGGGACATTGAGTGACAATGGCCCAAGGTACGAGAGCCCCGTTCCACAGCCAGAAGTGCTGGGGACCCGGTTACACAACCAGAGGTGCAGGAGCCATGGTTAAACGGCAAAAGGTACAAGAACCCCGGTTACACAGCCACAAATATACAGTATACAGAAGCCTCAAAACCTACTCCAGAATTTTGCCGGTTATTAGAGAATTCTGGATAATTAGGTGCCGTTTAAACGAGAGTTTCCTGTAATTCCCTTTTTGCACCCAAGAGGTTAGAGATGATTTTGGGAAAAAAATAGCAAACCAAGGGATACAATATAACTTAGAATTGCTAGGACTCCAAGGGTTAATTACACAGTAGCTAGTTTAAAAGGTTTTCATTTTCAATTCTGTACTGACAGATCTATCACAGATTTCACAATGACACCCTTGGGCAAAACTGTCAAATACTATTAATAGTGCAGTAAAAGTTCAATACTACTAACTCACTCCATAGACCATCTTTGGTGAGCAACAGAGGGATATAAATAGTACAGAGTAGTGCCCCCAAAAAAATCCTAACTGCCTTGTAATATACCTGGTTTTAGATTAGGTTATTGACACTCAAAGAAAAATATTAAAAAAGCTAAACTTATAATTTTAGGAAGTGAACAATTTCTGTAACAGTATAAAAACTACAAGACATATTTGGCACCATGTGAAGTGAAAGGCTCACCATGATGTGAAGGAAACGGCCCACCATGATGAATCACACACATTAAACATTCTAGTTTAATGCTGCAGGTGCTTCGGAGCCAAAAGGAGACAAATTCCATCTATACTGGCCGTGATTTATCACCCAACAGGACAACAGATGAGGATGGGGACTCTTAGTAAATCAGACCAAAATTAGATATCAACCAAGTGTATCTCCATCTTGCTCTTGCCCCCCTCCCCACATTAGAAACCTATTGGCCCGAATTTTGCGGTCAGCGGTAAAGGAATGCCGCTCGCCGTTCATTGCGCTTACAGCTGCTCACAGACTTTTCACGGGCTTTTGAGCGGCAGCTTACAGTTCCTGGAGATCATTTTCAGCGCAGCGTCCTCTACAGGGCATCTGTGGTGTGGGAGCAGGGAGGGCAAGAACAGTGTGGCTCTTCAACCAGATTGAAGAATCCTCACTGAGACACACAAAGTATAAATTAGAATATTTAATTCAATGTAAACTCATGTACAGAAGGTGAAATAAAGATTAGAAAAGAAAGATGGGATTAAGAGAGAGATAAAAGAGACAAAGTAAAAAAAACTCAATTTAAAAAAATCTCCACCAATAATTAAATTCTGAAGGAATGAACACTTGTAAATTAAATTTTCAGGGCCAGAGAGGTTGTTTGGCAGTAATTAAGAATTATCACCAACATTCCTGCTCAGCTGCACAGCAAAAATAAGTAAACACCCATAGCAATGGTCAGTCTCACTTTTTTTAAACTCCAGAATATAAAAGATAAAAAGAAAAAACTTGAGCAGAATTGCTCCATTTCATAGATCAGTGCAGCAGATTGCCCAGGAAAAGTCAAACACTAAATTTTAATTATACCTTTTTTAGGATGACTAATACCTTTACCCACAACAGACTTCAGACTCACTGGCCTGTAGTTTCCTGGGTCACTTCTATATCCCTTTCAAGGATTGGCATAATGTTCTACTTTTCAATCATTGTAAGTAAAGGGTTAATCAGACCGTCTTGAAGTCTGCTAATGTTAAACGACAATATAAAAGAGAGAAATCAATAGCAGCAAGAGTAACCTTTTCCCTGCTTAACTGGAAAAGGCTAGTCAATTTTAAAGTACCACAGGGTTGACTTTAAGCAATGGTTAGTCTAGTCACTTCAGTTAACCTTATTAAATGGCTTGCCAGTGCATACGGATTCATATATTTCAGAAAACTTTAATAAGCTGAGAACAAGTGGAGGAAAAAAAAGTTAGTTCTGTAAAGGAAAACATTCAAGTATACGTCATCCTTTTTAATTGGCATTTATGTAGAAGCACGACATTTGGTACAGAATCAAAGACAGACTTATAATTAAAGTTTAATTTGGTGGACTAGCAGTTATATGTAACAACCAATAAGATAACGAATTAAGGGAGTTGTACTAGTCTACAGAAAAACAGCTTGGTAAGTAAGAAAAAAAAAATTATAAGAGACAAGTCAATTAACTTCTCTTTATATGGAGTTATAGTTTAACTTCATATAATTATGTAATGCAGAATTGAGGATTGTCACGTGGAGGGAGTAAGAGAAATGTATAAAAATTGGGTGTTTGTAATAAGTATTGGATTCATAAAGGACCAAGATACTAAGCTCAGAATTGTAACACGTTTGAATCCCCAACCAACCATCATTAGGTCTGGTTGGATTACCTTTTAAGTGTATGTTTATGTACTGTATGCTTAATAAATCTGCAATACCCAATACTCAATGCATCAGAACCTTATTGATTTGAGGAGTAAATTTTTATTAGAATCCCTCCTCTATCATCATCAGGCACTACTCTAGTTTCAAATAATACTATCAGCAGGGAAACGAATACAAAACCGATTTAATTAGCCACTTTTAAGTAGCCTTGTATGAAGTCCATCGCCCTTTAACTTCCTTCAGTCATTCAGTAGTCTCCTTACCTGAAATTTATTTTAGTACTTCCTCCATTTCTACCCATCCCACTTCCAAGAATCCAACTGTTGTACTTGGGAGACTGCCCACGGTCTCCTCCGTGAACACATTGGGCCAGAAATTCGGGTCTCCAGGGTGAGCACGCGCTGTGTACTCACCCGTAGACCCAACGAAAGTGCCGGTTTCGTGCATGCACTGGAAACCCGGAACTTCCGTTCCCCTGAAGGAAGGGGTTCAGAGGTCGAACCCGTGCACCAGAGATGCAGCGCGCACGCAGCGAACTTCGTTTTTTTTTCAGGTTTCTCCGTGAGGGCAAGTACGGAGAAGCTGTGCAGGAATAAAGGAGGCGCAAGGCCTGCTTTTAACAAGGTAAGTGGTGAATTAAGTACAATTTAAAAAAAATTTCAAACAGGTTTATCTTTTTTACATACTTTAAAGAAAGGTAAGTTTATTTTTAGTACTGTTAAAAAGTGCAATTAATTTTTTCAAAAATTAACTATTTTAAACAAAAATTTTTATTTATGTAATTTATAGTTATTTTAAAAATGTGATTTTTTTTATTTATTATTTATTTGAAGTTTTAGTGAGGTTTTGGGGCCGATCTCTATTCATAGATTTGACAGGTCTTCCTGTCAAAATCTATGAATGAAGATTCGCTGCTCCGATTGGCTCTCCATGGCCCACGTGATCCCAGGGGACGCTTCGAACTAACTGCGCCCCTGGGATACGCAAGCACTGCACACCGGCAGCTGCAGGAGGCCCAGGAGCTGAATTCCACGCGGGCCCGAAGCACAACGGCAGGGCGCGCTAGGTAAGTACACGCGCGATCCTTGCACCCGCGGGAAGCTGGAGAGCTGAATTTCTGGCCCATTAACTATCACTTGATGTCAAGTCACCCATGGAATTTTTCAATGACTCGTTTCTTTTTTCATCTTCTTGCTATGAATATATTTACAGATGTGCTTGACATTTCTTTTAATACTACCCATCATAACTTCATTTTCTAGTTTAGCTCTCCCACCAGTTTAACCTCCTTCACCTTATTTTTATATCCATTTTGTCCTGCGCGATTATTGTTCTTTGCTTCAGAAAAAAAAAAATGTTGCTCCCTTTGTGGTGCAGATTAGTCTTTTCACCTGTTACTCATATTCTCTGGTGGCATATATCTGTTCTGTATTTAGCGTGTAATATTTATAAACATAGAAACTAGGAGCAGGAGTAGGCCATTCGGCCCGTCGAGCCTGCTCCACCATTCAATACGATCATGGCTGATCATCCAAATCCAGTACCCTGTCCCTGCTCCCTCACACAGAATCCCCATCGAACCTGCACCGACACATATCCCACCCTATCCCCGTAACCCCACATATTTAATTCCCCCTAACATATCCCACCCTATCCCCGTAACCCCACATATTTAATTCCCCCCAACATATCCCACCCTGCCCCCGTAACCCCACATATTTAATTCCCCCCAACATATCCCACCCTATCCCCGTAACCCCACATATTTAATCCCCCCTAACACTAAGGGTCAATTTATCATAGCCAAATCAACCTAACCCGCACATTTTTGGACAGGATCTATTTTTTCTTCCAAGTGTTTTGTCTTCTAATTGTGCTGTCCAGCTCTCCTCAAAATGTTCCTTTCTGAAGTTGAATGTCTATATTCACCCTTCCATCATAAACCTAACACACATCACCATATTGTGATCACTTTTGCAAGGTTTTCTGACTGACCCGCTCTACCATTTTCTGGCTGTTCCCCAACATTAGCTCAAAAAGCGACCCTGCAAAGATTTAGCTTAAAAAGTTTGCATGGCTGATCTAAATTCCATTAGTCATTTCTACAGAATTAAACCTTCGTTCCCTCAAATTTGTAACTTGAACTAGTAAATAAAGCTCAATATACAAAGGCCGCTCCACCTCATAACAATACTTGTCCAACGGTTCCACCACAGACCCAATTCACGTACGGACCGGGGTCAAGCAAGGCTGTGTCATCGCACCAACGCTCTTCTCGATCTTCCTTGCTGCAATGCTCCATCTCACCCTCAGTAAGCTCCCTGCTGGAGTGGAGCTAATTTACAGAACAAACGGGAAACTGTTCAACTTCCGTCGCCTCCAGTCCAGATCCAAGGTCGTCCCATCCTCTGTCGTCGAACTACAGTATGCAGACGACGCTTGCGTCTGCGCTCACTTGGAGGTCGAACTCCAAACCATCGTCAACACCTTCACCGAAGCGTACGAGTGCATGGGCCTTGCACCAAACATCCATAAGACAAAGGTCCTCTACCAACCTGCCTCCGCCACACAGTACTGCCCCCCGATTATCAAAATCCATGACAAGGCCTTGGACAACATGGACCACTTTCCATACCTCGGGAGCCTACGGTCAACAAGGGCAGGCGTCGATGACGAAGTCCAACACCGCCTTCAGTGTGCCAGTGCAGCCTTTGATCGCCTGAGGAAGAGAGTGTTTGAAGACCAGGACCTCAAACTCGTAACTAAGCTCATGGTCTACAGAGCAGCAGTGATACCTGCCCTGCTGTATGCCTCAGAGACATGGACCATGTACAGCAGGCACCTCAAAGCACTGGAGAGGTACCACCAACGCTGTCTCCGCAAGATCCTGCAAATCCATTGGCAGGATAGGCGCACCAACGTCAGTGTTCTTGCTCAGGCCAAAATCCCCAGCATTGAAGCTTTGACCACGCTCGATCAGCTCCGATGGACGGGTCACATCGTCCGCATGTCCGATACAAGACTCCCAAAACAAGCGCTCTACTCGGAGCTCCGACACGGCAAGAGAGCCCCAGGTGGGCAGAGGAAACGCTCCAAGGACACCCTCAAAGCCTCCTTGAAAAAGTGCAGCATCCCCACCGACAGCTGGGAATCCCTGGCCCAAGACCGCACAAAGTGGAGGAGAAGCATCCGGGAAGGCGCCAAACACCTTGAATCTCTTTGCCGGGAGCAAGCGGAAGCCAAGCGCAAACAGCACAAATCAACCCAAGCACCGTCTGCCCCACCTGTGACTGAGTCCAATGCGGGACCTACAGTCTCGGTCACCTGAGAACTCATTTTTAATGTGGAAGCAAGTCATCCTCGGTTCCGAGGGACTGCCTAAGAAGAGAAGACTTGTCCAAATGTTCAAAGGTTCAAAGAATAGTCACAAAGCATTTTCTAAACCAGTAGTTCTCAAACTGGGGTCCACGGCGGAGACGTTCCAGGGGGGGCCGCGACAACAAGATGACCCGCATCGTCCCAGACACCTGCAGCTGGCCATCCACACGACGAGAAGCTCAACAAGCTGCTGGGACGGGTAACCATCGCTCAGGGTGGGGTGCTGCCGAATATCCAGGCCGTGCTGCTGCCGAAGAAAACCTGTGCTGGGAGCACGAAGAGCGTCCAAGAATAAAACCAATAAGGCTCTTTTCAAAGCCACCCACAGTATTTGCGAAAGAGCTCATTACTGTCTGAAGGGAGTCAGAGAGATCTTGAGTTAATTTAACGATAAATTGTCCTGTTTTAGATCTGTCCACATGTTTTCGGTTCCCTATCTCGATTGCACTACTGCTCGCACATATCCCCCTCTAGTTAGTGAATAATTAAAAATGAGTGAAGAATCAGCAATTTTGAAAATTCCACCACCTTTGATTTCGTGAATAATTTAAGAGTACATTCCTGCGCATAAATGATAACCATATGAAGATATTCAGAGGTGATGAATTAATTTAGTAATAAAAGGGCCAGATTAGTAGATGAGCTGTAGTTTTTAGGACGGTACTTAAAATTAATGGAACAAGTAGGAAAGTGAACAGCAGGCACAGCTTTAACTAAATTGTCAATCATCACACCAAGGACAGACAGTGAGAAGCAGGCACACCCATCTCACTGATACTGTAAGTAAATACTGGTTTTCTTAAAAGCATTATTAAAACACTTTACATGAAGCACTTTCATATTATGAGCATTATACAGTATTATAATTTAGATGGGAGCGCCGTGATTACAAATAGATTTGAAAAGGGGGTCCTTCAACCAAAAAAGTTTGAGAACCACTGTTCTAAACAGAAGTACATTTTTTGGAACAGTACAGCAATAGGCCTCCCACTTCTATCTGGGAACATAGGAACCGGAGTAGGTCATTCAGCCTCTTGAGCCTGTACCACCATTCAATTAATCATGGCTGATCTGTACCTCAACTCCATTTACCCACCTTTTCTTCATATCCCTTGATAGAATGGTTTAGTCCTAATTAAGATTATGCCCTCTTGTTTTGGATTTCCCCACCAGAGGAAATGGTTTCTCTGCATCTCTCCTATCGAACCCCTTTATCAGTTTAAACATCTTGACTAGATCGCTCAAGTGAATGCAAAACAAGTTCATCCAACAGAATACTTAAGCCCCGGTATCATGCTGGTGAACTAGTGCAGTACCCACTCCAAGGCCAATATATCCTTCCTGGAGGTGTTGTGCCCAAAATTGAACACAGTACACCAGATCAGGTCTGACCAAGGCTCTGCTAAAATGAAGCATCACTTCTTCAGTTTTGTATTCCAACCCCCTGAAGATAAAGGCCAACATTCCATTAGTCTTTTTTGATTACTTTTTGTAACTGTCCACAAGCTTTTTCTGATGTGTACATAGACACCTCGACAGTTCCTAGTCTCTCACCATTAAGAACATATTCCAATTTGTCTTTCCTGGATCCAAAGGGATTGATCTCATACTTCCTCACATTGAACTCCATCTGCCATAGTTCTACCCGCAAACTTAATTTGTCTATCTATGTCCTTGTGCAACTTCCTGCTCCAACCTACACAAATTATTATGCCTCCTAACTTAGAGTGACCTGAAAACTTGGATATACAACTCTCTATTCCTTCACCCAAGTCATTAATATATATGGTGAAAGGCTGAGGACTCAGCAGAGATCCCTGGGGAATACCACTCGACACATCTTACCAAACAGAGAAAGTTCCCACTATTCCTATTCTGTCTCCTACCTCCCAACCAATTGCTAACTCATATCACATCCTTAGGCATAGAACACTAATACGCTTAAATATATAATCAGGTAAGCTGGTGTTCAAAATGTCTTCCGAATATCCAACCCAACCATATAACTTGTAACTGGAACTATAGGAAGCTCAACTATTCCTTTTTGATAGATATAATAGCAAGTTGGATCTTAAAAATGGAGAATCTAAACTGAAATATACATATATTTCACATAAAAAACTACAAAGCTATCAGTTTACTAAATTAACAGCCATTACTATTTGTCTGGCGTCAGCTGGGGTTCAGTCGGTAGCACTCTTGCCTCAGAGTCAGAAGGTTGTGGGTTCAAGTCCCACTTCAGAGTCTGAGCACAAAATCTAGGTTGACACTCCAGTGCAGTACTGAGGGAGTGCTGCACGGTCAGAGGTGCTGTCTTTCAGATGATTTGTTAAACCGAGGCCCTGGCTGCCCGCTCGGGTGGACGTAAAAGATCCTATGGCACTATTTCGAAGAAGAGCTATCCCCGGTGTCCTAGCCAATATTTATCCCTTAACCAACATCACTAAAAACTGGTCATTATCACATTGCTGTTTGTGGGAGCTTGCTCTTCTCAAATTGACTGCTGCGTTTCCTACATTATAACAGTGGCTACATGTTAATGTACTTAATCGCCGGTAAAGTGCTTTGGGCATCTTTTTTGTGTATCCTTTCAAATAAAAAGACTTTGCCTATCTACAGAAAGTGTCTGTTTAAGGAATAAATTGCACAAACACTGTAGTTTGGAATGTACAAAGATGATAAATCATTCTTCTTGTCCTATATGGAGATGGTTGGCAGATGCCAACATTTTCCGACCTGCCATTTGATCTTGGTTGGTTAAAAACCACACTCAATTTTAGCCAATATGTTAGGGTACATTACTTCCATCTTCAATTGCATAAGACTGGGATTGGAAATGTTTGCAATCAGTCACTCTTGATTGTAATTTGGGGCAGTGGGGAGAAAGAATTGCAGTCCTACATTGAAGTCCCTTAGCAGAAACATGAAAAAAATCTCTACTTCAACAAGGAAAATAGCCAAAATGCTGGAACAGTGTAGGTGGTGGTCCTCCTCCTCCTACACCTCTCCTCCAATGTCCAGCTCATTGGGACCGCCTTGCTTGGTGCCACTCCTACTTATCCAATCAGAAGCAAACCACCTGCAACAACAGCTTCTCTTCCCACCCACGCACCATTGCCTTGATCCTCTTCTCTTCCGCGTTTACATGTGCCCCTTGGTGACATCATCTACAGACATGGGGTCAGCTTCCACATGTACACCGACAACACCAAACTCTACCGCCTTCCTCGACCTCTTCACTGCCTCGATGTTGTCAGACTGCCTGTCCAACATCCAGTCTTGGATGAGTCGCAAGTTCCTCCAGCTAAACAGAGGCGGCGGACCTGGGTGGAGCAACAGCGGCGAGGCGGCGGCGGTAAAAGGCGGCAGCGACCAGGTAGGCTTTCACCAAGCCGAGAGCAGGAGAGAGGTAAAAAATAATCGAAGTGTGACTTCACCAGAAAGCAGGTAAGTGATTGGTTGGTGAGTATTTCTCTTTTTTTTTATACAAAACTTCAATTTTATTGTTTCTCGGGTATCTGTGGTGTAGCAGAGACTGCTGGCATAAATTAACTGAAGGGTAAATAATACATTTTTAATTAATTACATAGAATGGGAGAGCAGGTGATGTGTTACTGCTGCAATATGTGGGAGCTGGTGGACACCATTGATGTTCACGGTGAACACATTTGCAGTAAGTGTTGGCTGCTCGAGGAACTCCGGCTCCGTGTTGATGAGCTGGAGTCCGAGCTTCAAACACTGCGACACATCAGGGAGGGGGAGAGTTACCTGGACTCCGTGTTTCAGGAGGTAGTCACACCAATTAGAGTAACTAATTCAGAAGTAGCCCGTGGTCAGGGACAGGAAGGTGTGACTACGAGTGAGGCAGGTACAGGGATCCAGGAGGTAGTGTTGGAGGAGCCGCAGCCCTTGCTCTTGTCCAACAGGTTCGAGACTCTTACTCCCTGTGTGGATAGGAGCGGGGACTGCAGGGAGGATGAGCAACCTGGCCACAGCACCGTGGTAAGGGGGGCCATTCAAGTGGGGGGAGTAAAAAGAAATGTTGTAGTGGTAGGGGATAGTATCATTAGGGGGATAGATAGGGTTCTTTGCAGCCAAGAGCGAGAGTCCCGAAGGCTGTGTTGCCTGCCCGGTGCCAGGGTTAAGGACATCTCCTCTGGGCTGGAGAGAAACTTGGAGTGGGAGGGGGAGGATCCAGTTGTCGTGGTCCATGTTGGTACCAATGACATAGATAGGACAAGGAAAGAGGTTCTGCTGAGGGAGTTTGAGCAGCTACGGGCCAAATTAAAAAGCAGAACCTCGAGGGTAATAATCTCTGGATTACTACCTGAGCCACGAGCAAATTTGGCTAGGGTAAATAAAATCAGGGAGTTGAATGCGTGGCTCAAAGACTGGTGTGGGAAAAATGGGTTTTGCTTCTTGGGACACTGGCACCAGTACTGGGGCAGGAGAGAGCTGTTCCGTTGGGACGGACTTCACTTGGCCAGTGCTGGGACTAGTGTCCTGGCGAATCGAATAACTAGGGCTGTGGAGAGGGATTTAAACTAATTAGTGGGGGGGAGGTTTCAAGAGAGCAAAAAATAAAAATGACAACAGAGAGGGTCATAGACATAGGTAGCAGTAGGGGAATCACAAATCAGAGCGTGGCAGGAAGGGACAGAGTGTGTGGAGTAAAAGGTAAACTGGTAAAAAGTGAAAAAGCAGGAACTAAGTGCCACAAAGCATATTTGAAAGTTCTCTATCTGAATGCACGTAGCATTCGTAACAAAATAGACGAGTTAATGGCACAAATAACTACATATGGTTATGATATTGTGGCCATTACAGAAACATGGCTGCAGGGTGACAATGCCTGGGAATTAAACATACCAGGTTATTTAACGATCAGGAAGGACAGGCAGGAAGGAAGGGGAGGTGGGGTGGCTATGTTAATAAAGGAAGGAATCACTGTAATACAGAGTAATGATATTGGGTCAAAAAATCATGATAATGAAACAGTTTGGGTGGAGATAAGGAATAATAAGGGGAAAAAAACATTAGTGGGCGTAGTCTATAGGCCTCCGAACAGTTGCAACTCTATTGGACGGAGTATCAATCAGGAAATAGTTGAGGCATGTAATAAGGGAACATCTATAATTATGGGGGATTTTAACTATCATATTAATTGGACAAATCAAATGGGGCAGGGCTGCCTTGAGGATGAGTTCATTGAGTGTATTAGGGATGGGTTTCTTGAGCAGTATGTAACTGAACCGACCAGGGGGCAAGCAACCTTAGATCTGGTCCTGTGTAACGAGACAGGATTAATTAAAAATGTCCTAGTAAAGGATCCCCTTGGAATGAGTGACCATAACATGGTTGAATTCCATATTCAATTAGAGGGTGAGAAGGTTGGATCTCAAACAAGCGTGCTAAGCTTGAATAAAGGAGACTATGAAGGTATGCGAGCGGAATTGAGTAGAGTGGATTGGGAAAATAGATTAAAGGGTAAGACGACACATGATCAGTGGTGTACATTCAAGGAGTTATTTTACAACTTCCAAAAAAAATATATTCCACTGAAAAGAAAAGGGTGTAAAAGAAAGGACAGTCATCCGTGGCTAAGTAAAGAAATTAAGGATAGTATTCGACTAAAAACAAGGGCATATAAGGTAGCGAAATCTAGTGGGAGGACAGAGGATTGGGAAAACTTTAAAAGGCAGCAAAAAATAACAAAAAGATTGATTAAGAAAGGGAAGATAGATTATGAAAGTAAATTAGCAAAAAATATAAAAACAGATAGTAAGAGTTTTTATAGTTATATAAAAAGAAAAAGGGTGGCTAAAGTAAATGTTGGTCCCTTAGAGGATGAGACCGGGAAATTAATGGTGGGAAATATGGAGATGGCAAAAACACTGAATGAATATTTTGTATCAGTCTTTACAGTAGAGGACACTAAGAATATCCCAACACTGGACAAACAGGGGGCTATAGGGGGAGAGGAGCTAAACACGATCAAAATCACTAAGGAAGTGGTACTCGGTAAAATAATGGGACTCATGGCGGATAAATCACCTGGACCTGATGGCTTACATCCTAGAGTCTTGAAGGAAGTGGCGGTAGGGATTGTAGATGCATTGGTAATAATTTTTCAAAACTCCCTGGATTCCGCTAAGGTCCCGGCAGACTGGAAAACTGCTAATGTAACACCCTTATTTAAAAAGGGCAGTAGACAGAAGGCTGGTAACTATAGACCGGTTAGCCTAACATCTGTGGTAGGTAAAATTTTGGAGTCCATTATTAAGGAAACAGTAACAGGACATTTGGATAATCATAATTTAATAGGACAAAGTCAGCATGGTTTTACGAAGGGGAAGTCATGTTTGACAAATTTGCTGGAGTTCTTTGAGGAAGTAACATATAGAGTGGATAAAGGGGAACCAGTGGACGTAGTGTATTTAGACTTCCAAAAGGCATTTGACAAGGTGCCACACAAAAGATTATTGCTTAAGGTAAAAAATCACGGGATTGGGGGTAATATTCTGGCATGGATAGAGGATTGGCTATCTAACAGAAAGCAAAGAGTTGGGATAAATGGTTCATTCTCAGACTGGCAATCAGTAACTAGTGGTGTTCCACAGGGGTCAGTGCTGGGTCCCCAACTCTTCACAATCTATATTAACGATTTGGAGGAAGGGACCAAGTGTAACATATCAAAATTTGCAGATGATACAAAGATGGGAGGGAAAGTAGTGAGTGAGGAGGACATAAAAAACCTGCAAGGGGACATAGACAGGCTAAGTAAGTGGGCAGAGATTTGGCAGATGGAATACAACACTGGAAAGTGTGAGGTGATGCACTTTGGCAGGAAAAATCCTAGAGCAATTTATTATCTTAATGGCAAGAAACTGGAGAGTACTGAAGTGCAAAGGGATCTGGGGGTCCTGGTGCACGAAACTCAAAAGGTTAGTATGCAGGTGCAGCAAGTGATTATGAAGGCAAATGGAATGTTGGCTTTCATTGCTAGGGGGATAGAATATAAAAATAGGGAGGTATTGCTTCAGTTGTACAAGGTATTGGTGAGACCGCACCTGGAATACTGCATACAGTTTTGGTGTCCTTTCTTAAGGAAAGACATCCTTGCTCTCGAGGCAGTGCAAAAAAGGTTCACTCGGTTAATCCCGGGGATGAGGGGGTGGTCATATGAGGAGAGGTTGGGTAGATTGGGACTCTACTCATTGGAGTTCAGAAGAATGAGAGGCGATCTTATTGAAACATATAAGATTGTGAAGGGGTTGGATCGGGTGGATGCGGGGAGGATGTTCCCGATGACGGGTGAGACGAGAACTAGGGGACATAGTCTTAGAATAAGGGGCTGCTCTTTCAAAACTGAGATGAGGAGGAACTACTTCACTCAGAGGGTGGTAGGTCCATGGAATATGCTGCCACAAAAAGCTGTAGAAGCTACAACATTAATTAAATTTAAAACAGAAATAGACAGTTTCCTAGAAGTAAAGGGCATTAAGGGTTACGGGGAGCGGGCAGGAATTTGGACATGAGTCTAGGTTCGGATCGGTCATGGCCCTGTGGGTAGTGGAGCGGGCCCAGGGACTGTGTAGCCTGATTCTGCTCCTATTTCGTGTGTGCAATTCTGTTAGATGCAGGAGATGGTTCTGTGATAGATAGTAGATTGGCGGTTAGGATCAGATCAGCCATGATCTTATTGAATGGCGGAGCAGGCTCGAGGGGCCGATTGGCCTACTCCTGCTCCTATTTCTTATGTTCTTATGTTCTTAAACACCAAGACTGAAGTCATTATCTTCAGCTCCTGCCACAAACTCCGTATCCTTGCTACAGAACCCAACCCCTCCAAGCCATCGTTTCAGACTGAACCAAACTGTTCGCAACCTCGGTGCCTTATTTCACCCAGAGCTCAGCTTCCAAAACCATATAAGTTATGATGTTTTTCTACATTAAAAGGCACTATACAAATGCAAGTAGCTGTTGTTGTAGTATAGGCATTTTATCACATGAAAGAAGTGCATTCTGTAGTCCAGTCAGTCAATCAGATAAGCAGAGCTTTTCATTGGTCTGCTAAGAAGACAAAATCCACTCTAAAACCGAATTTTTGAAACAAAAAACCTAGAAAGACACTGCCACTTGCTACGCTGTTTTACTCTTAAACAAAGGTTTGTAACAGTGTTACATACAGAGCAGGTACTCAATATAGACACCATCATTCATTAGCTCCACAATGTACAGGAGATGTTAAACTTGTATAGAACCTTGGCTAGACCACACTTGGAGTGCTGTGAACAGTTCAGATCTCCACATTATATAAAGGATATAGAGGCACTAGAGAAGGTGCAAGAAAGATTTAGAATCATAGAATCGTTACAGCACAGTAGGAGGCCATTCGGCCTGGCGAGCCCGTGCCAGCTCTCTGCAAGAGCACTTCAGCAATATAACCTTATATCCAAAACAGTTAAGGCAATTGGCCTTCTTTAGGACAAACCTTTACCGTAATAAAAATAAACTGCTAAAGCAAGTATACACTTCAAATTTCACTGAAATGATTTGCAATTTAACCAGTGATTCCACTAAAGTCCCTATTTTTACTTCAACCACTGATATACTAAAAGCAGAACATAAAAAAGTGTAGGTAAAGTACTTTCAATGTAAGGTACACTCCTAATCTTTAGAAATGCTTAAAAGAAAACTCCTACCGTAAAATTTCAGTATTTCCTTTTGGTGTTATGGGTATATGCGCTCCTCCACAGAAACCTACCATTGCAGGTCTCCACGTCAGCTACAAGACACCCCAGCAAATTGCACCATAGGGTCTATCTTCAATACTACACCAACTTAGCTGGCCAAAACCTATTCTCTGGGTAGATATTGTACAATTTCCCCAGTCGCATTTAAATTGTGTTTCATAAAAGAAGTAATCATTGAAGTTTACTTACTTGTTAACTTGTTGTGACTCAGCACCAGCTGGGTGATGTTGGAAAGAGTGACTGCAACAGAACAAAAAACAATACAAGTGGAAATCAACACAATGACTTCAATCTGAACATAGAACCAGCGTTGAAGGACACAAAATCATGTCCAGTTTCTTTTACAAAAGAACCTCAACTTTTATTTCAGTTGCTACTGAAAATAATCCTTTATCTCCGCCGCAGGGGAGATAAATGTCAGGGAAGTCGATCTTTTTGTAAGTAAAGTAAGACACTTAAACCTATGACGGTGTACTACTTGTCTTGTACCTTGTCAGCTACAAAGTTGGTTATAAACATAGCATTTTGAACCACTTAATACTATGCTGGTGACCATGGGAAACACTGAACATCACAGGGCTACTGTGGGCCTACTAACTAGTATGAATGGGATAGCATTATTCAGCACTGTCCAAGAAGCAATTGGCATCCATTTAATCTTAGAAAGATTAAATCAAAGTATAACAGCATTTTAGGCAGAAGCAAAGCACTCAGGAGAAAAAAGTGGCATAATAAAATAAAATGCAAAAAAAAAAGCAAGCACAGGCTCCAGATTAAGAACGATGTTTCCATGCTCCCACCTGTTTAATATTTTCAAACAAATAGACCGGCTATCTATTGTTTCTGTATGGCTTTTGGGAATGAATAGGTGGGATTCTGAAATAAGCACAGGTAAAGTTTTGTACAAGATATGAATCTAATGAATTGGTATTGTGCTAAATAGTTACGACTGATACCTCCCCATAACTTTCAGAAATGTATAAGCTGACTAGGATTTCAATTCAACTGGAGTGCAGACATATTGAGGAATTAAGAACCTGCCAAGACCATCTGGTGTGTCATACTCAGTCAAGAAAGGCTAGACAAACCCTAATTTCATCTGTAGATGACTGACAATTTAATGCTGTGGAAAAAGAAACCTAATGGGTTGAGTGGAGGAAAACTTTAATTTATTTTTTAAAAACCTCCTCAAATGAGAAGGTATCTATACTTGTGAATTTGAGATGGTGCCATTTCATTGTATTTCAGACCACCGTGTAAACCCTGTAACTTCTAAACGTGCACAGATCCATTATTCAGGGCAAATAACTTACAATTCAGATTTCTTTCTCCTATAGCAGCAATTCTATCAAAGATACAATTATCAATTTTGAAAATCGAGAGCGAGAGAGAGCGAGAGAGCGAGAGCGGAACTTTCAACTTCGGTGGGGGCACAACAGGCTGTAGTGGATCGGCCGTCCGTTATATACAATCATAGAATGGTTACAGCACAGAAGGAGACCATTTGGCCTGTGCCAGCTCTCTGCCAGAGCACTTCAGCTAGTCCCACTCCACTGCCCTTGCCCTGTAGCCCTGCAATTTCTTTTCCTTCAGGTACTTAACCAATTCCCTTTTGAAAGCCGTGACTGAATCTGCCTCCACCACCCTTTCAGGCAGTGCATCCCAGATCATAACCACTTGCTGCGTAAAAAAGTTATTCCTCATGTCGCCTTTGGTTCTTCTGACAATCACTTTAAATCTGTGTCCTCTCGTTCTCGACACTTCCACCAATGGGAACAGTTTCGCTCTATCTACTCTGTCTAGACCCCTCATGATTTTGAAAACTATCAAATTTCCTCTCAAACCGTCTCTGCTACAAGGAGAACAACCCCAGTTTCTCCAGTCCATGCACATAACTGAAGTCCCTCATCCCTGGAACCATTCTTGTAAATCTTTTCTGCCCCCTCAAAGGCCTTCACATCCTTCCTAAAGTGCGGTGCCCAGAATTGGACACAATACTCTAGTTGAGGCCAAACCAGTGTTTTATAAAGGTTCATCATAGCTTCCTTGCTTTTGTACTCTATGCCTCTATTTACAAAGCCTAGGATCCCGTAAGCTTTTTTAACCGCTTTCTCAACCTGCCCTGCCACCTTCAATGATTTGTGCGCATATACCCCCAGGTCTCTCTTCATGCACCCCCTTTAGAATTGTACCCTTTAGTTTATATTGCCTCTCATCATTCTTCCTACCAAAATGTATTACTGCACACTTTTCTGCGTTAAATTTCATCTGCCACGTGTCCGCCCATTTCACCAGCCTGTCTATGTCCTCTTGAAGTCTATCACTATCCTCCTCACTGTTCACTATACTTCCAAGTTTTGTATCACCTGCAAATTTTGAAATTGTGCCCTGTACACCCAAGTCACTAATATATAAAGAAAAGCTGTGGTCCTAGTACCGACCCCTGGGGAACACCACTGTATACCTTCCTCCAGTTTGAAAAACAACCATTCACCACTACTCTCTGTTTCCTGTCACTTAGTCAATTTCGTATCCATGCTGCCACTGTCCTTTTTATTCCATGGGCTTCAACTTTGCTGGCAAGCCTATGATATGGCACTTTATCAAACGCCTTTTGGAAGTTCATGTACACCACACCAACCGCTCATCAACCCTCTCTGTTACCTCATCAAAAAACTCTATCAAGTTAGTTAAACATGATTTGCCTTCAACAAATCCGTGCTGGCTTTCCTCAATTAATCCACACTTGTCCAAGTGACCGTTAATTTTGTCCCGGGTTACTGTTTCTAAAAGCTTCCCCACTACCGAAGTTAAACTGACTGGCCTGTAGTTGCTGGCTTTATCATTACACCCTTTTTTGAACAAAGGTGTAACATTTGCAATTCTCCAGTCCTCTGGCACCATCCCTATATCCAAGGAGGATTGGAAGATTATGGCCAGTACCTCTGAAATTTCCACCTTTACTTCCCTCAGCATCCTAGGATGCATCCCATCTGGTTCTGGTGACTTATCTACTTTAAGTACAGCCAGCCTTTCTAGTACTTCCTCCTGATCAATTTTTAGCCCATCCAGTATCTCAACTGCATCCTCTTTCACGATGACTTTGGCAGCATCTTCTTTCTTGGTAAAGACAGATACAAAGTACTCATTTAGTGCCTCAACCATGCCCTCTGCCTCCATGCATAGGTCACCTTTTTGGTCCCTAATCGGCCCCACCCCTCCTCTTACTACTCGTTTACTATTTATACGCCTATAGAAGACATTTGGATTCCCTTTTATGTTAACTGCCAGTCTATTCTCATACTCCCTCTTATTTCCTTTTTCACTTACCCTCTGAACTTTCTGTATTCAGCCTGGGTCTCACTTGTATTCTCAACCTGACATCTGTCATACACCCACTTTTTCTGCTTCATCTTACTCACTATCTCTTTTGTCATTCAGGGAGCTCTGGCTTTGGTTGCCCTGCCTTACCCCCTTGTAGGAATGTACCTCGACTGTACCCGAACCATCTCCTCTTTAAAGGCAGCCCATTGTTCAATTACAGTTTTACCTGCCTGATTTTCCTTTCCATTGCCCGTTTTATGCCCCTGCCGACATTGAAAGTTCCGTCCAGATTTCCTTTTTTGATCATAAATCAGGTAAATTTGCCACCAGCTAACAAGTTCATGGGAACTCATGCTTCTATCTGGTCACTATTGTTGCATTTTTACCTGGTCATGCTCATCGCAAAATAAATTTGTTCCAGTATGACTTTTAGGCTGCGCCAGATAGTTCTGTTGTGCACAACAATTAAAATCTGCATTCAAGAATTTCAGTTGTGCCATACCAAAGTCAAAGTGATGACTCTGTCAAAATCAGAAAATAACTTTTACAAAAGAATTTACAGCACAGAAACAGGCCATTCAGCCAGACAGGTCTCTGTCGGTGTTTATGCTCCACACGAGCCTCCTCCCACCTTACTTCATCCAACCCCATCAGCATATCCTTCGATTCCTTTCTCCCTCATGTACTTATCCAACTCCCCTTAAATGCATCGATGATACTCACCTCAACTACTCAATGTGGTCACGAGTTCCATATTCTCACCAATCTTAAATGGAACCAACATTTTTTTTTAAGTTTAGATTGCCAACAAATCCCCCCCAAAATTCTAGATCCCTGGACCCAGCTGTTTTATTTGTTCTTAGTTTAAGTATTGTAATCGGTACTCAAACATCAGAACCACACATGAAAAATGGGTTTGGTGCAACAATAAAAAATTGAAACACCAATTCTGTTTGCCCGATCAAATCTTCCCCATTTTAAAATCTCCTTGAACCAATCCAACCTGTCCTGACCTTTACCCCACAATAAAATTCACTTTTAAACCTTTTGCTTGCCTTGTTTGTCTCATGTTCCTACTCCCCATTTTGGAGCCGAGAAAAAGCTTTGAAAAACTAGATTTTCTTTGGCTTAAAACCATCTTTAAAAAAAAGGTAATCTCTCAGCTAAAAGTAATCCCATGCTTAAAAAAGACTGACCTGGTTACACCAGATATGACCAGGTCAGTCTTGGACAGGTCTATGCTTTACATCAGGAAGAGCTGGCTGAACAAGTACACTCACTGATAGCTCTCAGAACCTTACAGCATCTGGATAAGTAGCTCATCTACTTCACTTGATTGGTTAAATGTGCGCCCACTATAAAAGGGAATTTATTTTTGTGTATGATTTAGCATTCTCCTGAAATCAGCAAAAAAAATTTTACCTTTTTTAATGTCACAAATTTAAAACATGTGGGTGGAGCTGTACATCATAAGAACATATGAAATAGGAGCAGCAGTAGTCCATATGGCCCTTCGAGCCTGCTCTGCCATTCAAGAAGATCATGGCTGATCTTGGACCTCAACTCCACTTTCCCGCCCGATCCCCATATCCCTTGATTTCCTCAGAGTCCAATATCTATCTCAGCCTTGAATATATATTCAATGATTCAGCATCCACAGCCCTCTGGGGCAGAGAATTCCAAAGATTCTCAACCCTCTGAGTAAAGAAATTCCTCCTCATCTCAGTCTTAAATGGCCAACTCCTTATTCTGAGATTATGACCCCTAGTTCTAGACACTCTAGCCAGGGGAAACAACTTCTCAGCATCTACCCTGCCAAGCCTACTCAGAATCTTATGGTTCAATGAGATCACCTCTCATTCTTCTAAACTCCAGAGAGTATAGACCCATTCTACTCAATCTCTCCTCATAAGACAACCCTCTCATCTCAGGAATCATCAGGTTGGCATAAAGAAGAGTGCATTATATATGGAGAGCAAAATCAATACTGAATGGAAACATGAAGAAACAGGGATAATGTAGCAGTTGCTGACGGTGGGAAGGCAGTCAGTACCTTGATACTTTGCCCAGTAAGCATCACAGAAAGCAACTGAGTTTAATTCTATTGCATGTCTTTAATTTTAAGTTTTAAATTATGCAACACACCCTATAACTCTCCATAACCAAGTGACACAAAATGTTCTAGGTTCGGATCATGTATTGAAGAGTGAGCGAGCAAGGGCTTGTTGATTGGCATGCAATTTTTGTCAACAAGATAGCAAACCCCAGTTGCCATTTATGGAATAATTATTACAAAGAGTGACAGGTGAAGAAAAACTTACAGAGTCCAGAAATATCCAGCATACTGGAGATTCCCCTGTCACACAAATCCAAGTCCGCCTGGTTCTTTTCCTTGCATTCTTCCACTAGTTTCTTCAGTGATTTCGACATTTTCTACAGCGAAATAAAGTAAACATCCCCATTACACGATATCACAGCACGTTTGTTGCATTGACAAAAAGTAAATCATGAACCAAAGTGCTCAAAAGTTTTAAATATTTAACTATAAACAACTTGGATGCTTGATGCAACCAGGGCCTCTTGCGATGTATTTGTTTTAACCCCACAGTTGAAAAACAATCCATTTTGTTCTAACCTTGCTCTGCCGTCTATTATAAACCGCCCTGGGAAAGGGAATTAAACACAAAATAAAGCATTCGTTAACTGCAACTTCTTTCTTTTACCTGGAACTCCAGGAGAATTCTCCAAATACCAAAGCCCAGATCACACCCAACCGGAAAGACTCAGTCAGACCAAAAGAATTCCTGCATTTCCAAACGCTTTGGCTTTAAAAGGACATTTCCTCCAGCAGCCGTGGAACAGCAAGAGTAACAACCAATCACCGCAGGGAAGGGCACGCCAAGCTGTCAATCACGCTCACCATCCAATCATTGCAGCTCAAGCCAGCCAATCAAAGGCGGGAAGGTCACGTCACGTTGTCAATCACCCTCACCATCCAATCATTGCAGCTCAAGCCAGCCAATCAAAGGCGGGCAGGGCACGTCGTGCTGTCAATCACCCTCACCATCCAATCATTGCACCTCAAGCCAGCCAATCAAAGGGACCAGCAACGCCAATGGTGGAAACAAGCATCTGTACGTTGAGCGCAGTTTGTCATCGGTTCAGCGGTGCTACAATGGCCCGTATTTTCCGATCGCAGGCCTCCCGCGGGCGGAGGCCTGCGATCTGGAAAAATCTGCGCCCTTACCTGAGGGCTCCAGGGAAGCGCACAATTCCGATGCTGGGCCTCACCAAACTTGAAGTGCGCAGGGCCCACGTACCCCAGAGGCGCAAGTAGTTCGCAGCGTTCCTGGGATCACGTGGGCCACGGGGAGCCAATCACAGAAGGGAATCTCCCTTCATACATTTGACAAGAAGACCTGTCAAATACATGAATGGAGATCAATGAAATAACATAGTAAAACTTTAAATACATTTTTTAAAAATCACATTTTTAAAATGACTTGAAATTACAATAAATTAACTTTTAAACAAAAATTTAATTTTGGGGAAAAAATAATTAAAGTATTTTACGGGGCTAAAAATAAACTTACCTTTTTTTAAAGTATTTTTTTCTACTCTTATCCTGGTAAAAGCAGGACTTACGCCTGCTTTTATCAGGCGTAAGAATTGTAAGGGTTTTCTGCGGGTGGAGGGTCTCCAAAAAGCGGAACTATCCGCCCGCAGAGGCCCTTCTCCAGGGCATTCTTGACAGATCGGAAATGCTGGTTTTGAGCGCATGCGCTGTGCATGCCTGAAACCGGCATTTCCGATGTCCCTACGGGTGGGTACATAGCGTGTACCCACCCGTAGGGATCGGAATATCCAGCCCAATATAGCAGCGGGTTTATTGTTGATACCAGTGTCATTTATGAACCTACCAATGTTTGCGTTACGAATAAAGATTTTTAATGTAACAGATTTTAAGCAAGTACGGGCAGGGAAAGGGTGGAGGGGAGGAAAGAACAAAAGGGAAGGTCTGTGATAGGGTGGAAGGGAGGAGACTTTAAATAACAAAAGGTATGATTGTACAAAGCAAAAGTAGATGGTAACAGGACAAGTAAAGAAACAAAAGATGGGTCGAGAAGAGGTGTAAATGGGTACAGCAGAATCATCAACAGCTGCCATCTGAAAAAAATAGGGGCAGAGGTTATGGTCTGAAATTGTTGAACTCGATGTTGTAAGGGTTTCTCTGAACCTGTGCGATTCGTGTGGCTCTGTGCAGCCTGGATGCTAGTGCGGGTTTAGGCCTTGTTGCCTGTTCTGGTCTCCAGCCAGTCTGGGAGCACTAGACACCTGTGAGTGGTTCGACCCACTCGCCCTTACGGTTCTGACACTGGACTTAGATGCGAGAGCAGTAATGGAGAGAAAACTCAGGTAGACCCGGTTGAATGGTACGAAATGGAAAATCTTTATTGCATATTATTCAAGATTACGAAATACATGTCATAAGCACAGATTAATGACAGTACAATCTTACACGCAGTTATGTAACTAATTTCAGGGAAACGAGGAACGAACGACACATCGTAAATGGGGGGCACACATTATAATTATCCTTAAAAAACCTCCCCTATCAATACCTGCTCTAAACTAGACTTGTAGGATCGAGACTCATGCTCACCACTCGTGATAACTCGGAGAATTCCGAAAACTCTGATCGGATGTTTTTCACCACCGCAGCACCTGATCACCCACGTGTTGATCAGGGGTCTCTGTACCCCACTTGTTTACTCGTTTCTGCTCCGGCTAGCAGGCTGGACCGTCTGCTGTCATGAAGATCTGTGTTGTCCTCGGAGTTCCGACTCTACTCAAAAAAGAGTCTTCCTGTGCCCTCGCACTGATGCGATAAAATTCGAAGAATAGTCTTCCTGCCAGTTGGGTAGCAGTTACCGATTTATCGAGCGCGGTCGGGGCTTACTGACCGTGACGAGATGTATTGTCGTCTTCTTCTCTTCTCATCTCATCTCATCTCATCTCATCTCATCTCATCTCGGGCCTTCGGTTCCAACACCGTTTACCGACTTCTCGGGATGGTGTGCCCGTTCCAAGGCTTCACAGCCCAGTTCCACACAGATCTTCGCGGCAAGCCACGAGGCAGATCCTGGCGGATCGTGAAGTTCAACAGTCTTTCAAGCTGCAAGAGGCAGAGACACGAGGCAAGCGGCAAGGAGTCGACAGGATAAGAGCACAAGAGCAGCCACGAGGATAAGAGCCAGCAGGATAAAAGAGAGATGGACGGTTGGAGCTTGCAGTTATAGTGCAAAACTCTTCCTTTTCCCGCCCAACCTTAATGTCTTTTCTTTTGTTAGGGTTTGGCACTCAAATTTCTTGTATAGGGTGATCTCCGTTTTAATGGGTTTCGGGGATACCATTGTTTAATCGGTCGGTGTTCTCGCTGGAGGGGTTTTGGGGCTTCCAAATGTTTTCTGTAACTACCCGCTAACGGCTCTCTCATCGTAGAGTCGTTGGGATTTTGCATATTAATGTCTTTGGATGGGTTCTTGATTACTTGGTACAATAGCCCTTATTCGCACCTGGGAGACCGATTTCAGTATTTATGTGTATACTGCAAACCCATGATGTCTCGTGTATTATCTTAAATGTGCTTAGTCTTGATCGATCTTGCACAAATGTATATTGGAACGCCATCTTGTCTGCTTGTCGAAAAGTCTAGAATGTTCTGCCACGAGGCGTGGCGGCCATTTTACAGGCTGCTTGTGTCCACTTTGAAAACCTGACATGTTAAGTCCAGAAGGTTGTAAAGTGCCTAATCGAAAGATAAGGTGCTGTTCCTTGAGCTGATGTTGAGCGTCGTTGGAACAGTGTAAGAGGCCGAGGACGGAGAGGTCAGAGTGGGAGTGGAGCGGAGAATTAACATGACAGGTGACCGGAAGCTCGGGGTCACCCTTACGGACTGAACGGACGTGTTCCGCAATGCAGTCACCCAATCTGCATTTGGTCTCTCCAATGTAGAGGAGACTGCATCGTGAGCAGCGAATACAGTATACTAAATTGCAAGAAGTACAAGTAAATCGGTGTTTCACCTGGAAGGAGTGTTTGAGGCCCTGGACGGTGGGAAGGGAGGAGGTAAAAGGGCATGTGTTGCATCTTCTGTGCTTAAGAACATAAGAACATAAGAAGTAAGAGCAGGAGTAGGCCATACGGCCCCTCGAGCCTGCTCCGCCATTCAATAAGATCATGGCTGATCATCGACCTCAACTCCACTTTCCCTCCCGATCTCCATATCCCTTGATTGCCCTCGAGTCCAAAAATCTATCTATCTCAGCCTTGAACATATTCAAAGACTCAGCATTCACAGCCCTCTGGGGCAGAGAATTCCAAAGATTCACAACCCTCTGAGTGAAGAAATTCCTCCTCATCTCAGTTTTAAATGGCCGACCCCTTATCCTGAGACTATGCCTCTAGTTCTAGACACTCCAGCCAGGGGAAACAACCTCTCAGCATCTACCCTGTCAATCCCCTTCAGAATCTTGTATGTTTCAATGAGATCACCTCTCATTCTTCTAAACTCCAGAGAGTATAGGCCCATTCTACACAATCTCTCATCATAGGACAGCCCTCTCATCCCAGGAATCAATCTAGTGAATCTTCGTTGCACCGCCTGCAAGGCAAGTATATCCTTCCTTAGATAAAGAGACCAGAACTGTGCACAGTACTCCAGGTGTGGTCTCACCAAGGCCCTGTACAATTTATAGCAAGACTTCCTTACTCTTATACTCCGACCCTCTTGCAATAAAGGCCAACATGCCATTTGCCTTCCTTATTGCTTGCTGTACATGCATGCTAGCTTTCTGTGTTTCTTGCATGAGGACACCCAAATCTCTCTGAACACTAACATTTGAAAGTTTCTCACCATTTAAAAAATATTCTGTTTTTCTATTCTTCCTACCAAAATGAATAACCTCACATTTCCCTACATTATACTCCATCTGCCACCTTACTGCCCACTCACTTAGTCTATCTATATCCCTTTGGAGACTCTTTGTGCCCTCCTCACAGTTTACTGTTCCACCTAGCTTTGTATCATCAGCAAACTTGGATACATTACACTCGGTCCCTTCATCTACGTCATTAATATAGATTGTAAATAGCTGAGGCCCCAACACTGATCCTTGCAGCACCCCACTAGTTACAACCTGCCAACCTGAAAAAATCCGTTTATCCCTACTCTCTGTTTTCTGTCCGTTAACCAATCCTCTATCCATGCTACTATATTACCCCAAACCCACTGAGCCCTAATCTTGTGTAATAATCTTTTATGTGGCACCTTATCGAATGCCTTTTGGAAATCCAAATATACTACATCCACTGGTTCCCCTTTATCTACCCTGCTAGTTGCATCCTCAAAAAACTCTAATAAATTTGTCAAACATGATTTCCCTTTCATAAAACCATGTTGACTCTGCCCAATCATGTTCTGATTTTCTAAGTGACTTGATACCACTTCCTTAACAATGAATTCCAGCATTTTCCCGACGACTGATGTCAGACTAACTGGCCTGTAGTTCCTTGTTTTTTCTCTCCCTCCTTTCTTGAATAGTGGTGTTACATTTGCAACCTTCCAATCCGCTGGGATCTCTCCAGAATCTAGGGAATTTTGGAAGATCAAAACCAATGCATCCACTATCTCTTCAGTCACCTCTTTTAGAACCCTAGGATGTAGGCCGATAGGTCCAGGGGATTTGTCGGCTTTTAGTCCCATTAGTTTCTCTAGTACTTTTTCTCTACTTATATTAATTATGTTAAGTTCCTCACCCTCATTAGATGCTTGGTTCCCCACCATTTTTGGTATGATTTTTGTGTCTTCTACTGTGAAGACAGATACAAAATATTTGTTTCACGTTTCTGCCATTTCCTTATTCCCCATAATAATTTCTCCTGTCTCAGCCTCTAAGGGACCACCGTTTACTTTTGCTACTCTTTTCCTTTTTACATACTTGTAGAAACTCTTACAATCTGCTTTTATATTTCTTGCTAGTTTTCTCTCATATTCTATTTTTTCCCTTTTGATCAATTTTTTGGTCAACCTTTGCTGGTTTCTGAAACTCTCCCAATCCTCAGGCTTACTATTATTCTTTGCAACATTATAAGCTTCTTCTTTCAATCTAATGCTATCCTTAACTTCTTTAGTTAGCCACGGTTGGATCACTTTTCCCGTGGAGTTTTTGTTTCTCAATGGAATGTATTTTTGTTGAGAATTATGAAATATTTCTTTAAATGCTAGCCACTGCTTATCTACTGCCATACCTTTTAATCTATTTTTCCAATCTACCTTAGCCAACTCGCCCCTCATACCTAAGTAATTGGCTTTATTTAAGTTTAAGACGCTAGTTTCGGACTTTGACAAGTCACTTTAAAAATTAATGTAAAATTCTATCATATTATGATCACTCTGCCCCAGAGGATCCTTTATTATGAGATTGCTAATTAACCCTGTCTCATTACAGAATACAAGATCTAAAATAGCCTGTTCCCTGGTTGGTCCGCAGCGATGCCGTCATCGTGGGGGATACTGGTGTAGAGTGCCGATACGTCCATCGTGGCGAGGAATGTTCCTGGTTCAACTGGTCCATGGGTGCTGAGTTTCTGTAAGAAGTCTGTAGTGTCGCGACAGAAGCTGGGGGTTCCCTGTACGATGGGTTTCAGGATGCCCTCGACGTATCCAGAGAGGTTCTCACACAGGGTTCCGTTGCCTGATACGATAGGACGTCCGGGTGTGTTGGCTTTGTGTATCTTTGGGAGGCAGTAGAAGTCTCCCACACGGGGAGTACGTGGGATGAGAGCGCATAGGATGCTTTGAAGGTATATGCTTTGTCAATTTGTATTTCTTCACTTCACCTGACGAAGGAGCAGCAGCTCCGAAAGCTTGTGATTTCAAATAAAACTGTTGGACTATAACCTGGTGTTGTGCGACTTCTCACTTTAGTCCACCCCAGTCCAACACCGGCATCTCCGCATCATGGCCACTATCGACACCACAAACTGCCGGCTCAAAGTGGAGAGGATCTCCAAGAAGATCGCACATATCGACACAGACATCAAGTATCTACAGAGATGCAAGAAAGCAGACACGATCCCGAAAGGACTACAGATCACGAACCCACTCAAGTCGACATACAACACAGACTACGCTGAGAGACTCCGCCGTCGTACCTCTCGCACACTCCTCAAACATCTCGTACACCAGCTCTACAGCAGACGCCGCAACCTCGAAACCAAGATAGAGTCCATGCTCTCAGCCTGTGCTCAGGACACAGCAGACTAACTACGAGACACCGCCAAACAGACGAGGCAACGGAACTAAGCTGCCTACATGCGCATCAAGAACAGGAAGCTTGAGAAACTCGGCATCACCACCAGCAGCAACCAAGCCTCCCCCGGTACCACGGTTGCAACCACAGGGAAGTCCATCGTCAACTTGTCCGACCACACCCTTCAACCAGTCGAAATCGAAGTTCTCGGCCGAGGGCTCAAGTTCTGCCCCACCACCAAAATGGACCCCAGTACTCAACACCAACAACAGCCAATCTCCAGACGCCATCCTACAACTCATCCGCTTCATCCTTGACCACAATGTCTTCACCTTCGACAACCAGTTTTTTACCCAAACACACGGAACAGCCATGGGGACCAAATTCGCACCCCAATACGCCAACATCTTCATGCACAAGTTCGAGCAAGACTTCTTCGCTGCACAGGACCTCCAACCAACGCTGTACACCAGATACATAGATGACATTTTCTTCCTTTGGACCCACGGCGAAGGATCACTGAAAAGATTACACGATAACATCAACAAGTTCCATCCCACCATCAAACTCACCATGGACTACTCCTCAGAATCGGTTTCATTCTTGGACACACGAATCTCCATCAAAGACGGACACCTCAGCACTTCACTCTACTGCAAGCCCACGGACAACCTCACGATGCTCCACTTCTCCAGCTTCCACCCTAACCACGTTAAAGAAGCCATCCCCTATGGACAAGCCCTGCGAATACACAGGATCTGCTCAGACGAGGAGGAACGCGATGGACACCTACGGACGCTGAAAGACGCCCTCGTAAGAACGGGATATGACGCTCGACTCGTCGATCGACAGTTCCGATGGGCCACAGCGAAAAATCGCATAGACTTCCTCAGAAGGCGAATACGGGACACAACCAACAGAGTACCCTACATCGTCCAGTACTACCCCGGAGCGGAGAAACTACGCCATGTTCTTCACAGCCTTCAACATGTCATCGATGACGACGAACACCTCGCTAAGGCCATCCCCACGCCTCCACTACTCACCTTCAAACAGCCGCCTAACCTCAAAAGTACCATCGTTCGCAGCAGATTACCCAGCTTTCAGGAGAACAGCGACCGCGACACCACACAACCCTGCCACGGCAACCTCTGCAAGACATGCCAGATCATCAACACAGATACCATCATCACACGTGAGGATACTACCCACCAGGTACATGGTACATACTCATGTGACTCGGCCAACATTGTCTACCTCATACGTTGCAGGAAAGGATGCCCCGGAGCATGGTACATCGGCGAGACCATGCAGACACTGCGACAATGTATGAACGGACACCGCGCAACAATCGCCAGGCAGGATTGTTACCTCCCAGTCGGGGAACACTTCAGCAGTCAAGGACATTCAGCCTCGGATCTTCGGGTAAGCATTCTCCAAGGCGGCCTTCGAGACACATGACAACGCAAAATCATCGAGCAGAAACTGATAGCCAAGTTCCGCCCCCATGAGGACGGTCTCAACCGGGATCTTGGGTTCATGTCACGCTACATGTAACCCACCTGACGTAGATTCATCCAGACTCGAGTCGTCGCTGGCTTGTTCACAGATGTGATTTCCAGTAAAAAAAAAGTAAAAAGTTTAAAGTTTATGGTTTTCCATACAGACTGCAGCATCTGACACATTAGACCCCCTGTGACCCCACCTCATTGTCTTAGTTGTATTTTGCTATGTCTTTGATATAATGTCTTCCTGACTGACCTGATTGTCTCTCTGCTGAGGCATGATAAAAGGCAGTCAGAAAGATTAATTGTAGTCGTCTGACATTGTACTCTGCACAGGCATTGTTCTCTGTCTATATATGCTGTGCCGATTTGTATTTCTTCACTTCACCTGACGAAGGAGCAGCCGCTCCGAAAGCTTGTGATTTCAAATAAAACTGTTGGACTATAACCTGGTGTTGTGCGACTTCTCACCCATGACATATTGTTCTTGGAAACTGTCCAGAATGCATTCCATGAACTCGTCCTCCAGTCTACCTTTGCCAATTTGATTTGTCCAGTCTATATTAAAATTAAAGTCCCTCAAGATTATTGCATTACCTTTGTTGCAAGCTCCTACTATTTCTTGATTAATATTCTGTCCAATGGTATAGCTACTGTTAGGGGGCCTATATACTACTCCTATTAATGTTTTCTGCCCCTTGTTATTCCTTATCTCCACCCATACTGATTCTACTTCCTGATCTTCTGAGCCGAGATCCTTTCTCGCTACTGTCCTCATGTCATTCTTTATTATCAGGGCTACTCTCCCTCCTTTTCCATTCTGCCTGTCTTTTCGAAACGTCAAGTACCCTGGAACATTTAGTCCCAACCTTGGCCACCTTGTAAGCATGTCTGTGTAATGGCTATTAGATCAAACCCATTTATCTCTATTTGTGCCACTAGTTCGTCTATCTTGTTACGAATGCTTCGTGCATTCAGATAAAGAGCCTTTAAATTAAATTTTTTACCATTATTCCCTGCTTTGACCTTATTCTCTGCTGCACTGCTACCATTAAACTCTCTGTCCCTTCCTGTCACACTCTGCTTATTTAAATCCAAATCGCTACACTGCTCTATTGCCTTGACCTTTCTCTTTAGATTTCTAAATTTCCCCTCACCTGACCCCCCCCCACTTTTTTAGTTTGAAGCCCTATCTACAGCCCGAGTTATTCGATTCGCCAGGACGTTATTCCCAGCCTGGTTTAAGTGGAGCCTGTCCCGATGGAACAGCTCCCTCTTTCCCCAGTGCGGGTGCCAGTGCCCCATGAATTGAAACCCCTTTTTCCCACACCACACCTTGAGCCACGCATTTAACTCTCTGATCTGCCTGACCCTCTGCCAATTTGCGCGTGGCTCAGGTCGTAATCCAGAGATTATTACCCTTGTGGTTCTGCTTATTAATTTAGACCCTAGCTCCTCAAACTCCCTCAGCAGAACCTCATTCTTAGTTCTACCTATGTCGTTGGTTCCTCTTCTTCTTCTCTTCTTAGGCAGTCCCTCGGAACCGAGGATGACTTGCTTCCACATTAAAAATGAGTTCTCAGGTGACTGATGAGTCCAATGCGGGACCTACAGTCTCTGTCAAAGGTGGGGCAGACGATGGTTGAAGGGGCGGGTGGGTGGGGTGCTTGGGTTGACGTGCACTCTTTGTGCTGCCTGCGCTTGGCTTCCGCTTGCTCCCGGCGAAGAGACTCGTGTTCGGCGCCTTCCCGGATACTTCTCCTCCACTTTGTGCGGTCTTGGGCCAGGGATTCCCAGCTGTCAGTGGGGATGTTACACATTTTCAAGGAGGCTTTGAGGGTGTCCTTGAAGCGTTTCCTCTGCCCACCTGGGGCTCTCTTGCCATGCCGGAGCTCCGAGTAGAGCGCTTGTTTTGGGAGTCTCATATCGGGCATGCGGACAATGTGACCCGTCCATCGAAGCTGATCGAGCGTGGTCAAAGCTTCGATGCTGGGGACGTTGGCCTGAGCAAGAACACTGACGTTGGTGCGCCTATCCTGCTAATGGATTTGCAGGATCTTGCGGAGGCAGCATTGGTGGTACCTCTCCAGTGCTTTGAGGTGCCTGCTGTACATGGTCCATGTCTCTGAGGCATACTGCAGGGCGGGTATCACTGCTGCTCTGTAGACCATGAGCTTAGTGCCGGGTTTGAGGTCCTGGTCTTCAAACACTCTCTTCCTCAGGCAACCGAAGGCTGCACTGGCACACTGAAGGCCAGTTGGTTCCTACATGGACCACGACAACTGGATCCTCCCCTTCCCACTCCAAGTTCTTCTCCAGCCACGAGAAGATATCATTAACCCTGGCACCGGGCAGGCAACCAAGTCTTCGGGACTCTTTCACGGCTGCAGAGAACAGTATCTATCCCCCTGACTATACTGTCCCCTACTACTACCACATTCCTTCCTTCTCCCTCCACTTGGATGGCCCCCTGTACCACAGTGCCATGGTCAGTTTGCCCATCCTCCCTGCAGTCCTTTTCCTCATCCCATACAGGTAGAAAGTACCTCGTATCTGTTGGACAAGGTCCAGGGCTGAGGCTCCTCCATCACTACATCCTGGGTCCCCATACCTTCCTGACTCGCAGTCACACCCTCCTGTCCCTGACCACTGATGAACTCTCAGTACTACTTAACCTAAAGGGTGTGACTGCCTCCTGGAACAAAGTGTCCAGGTAACTCTCCCCCTCCCTGATGCATTGCAATGTCTGCAGCTCGTACTCCAGCTCAACAACTCTGAGCCGAAGTTCCTCGAGTTACAGACACTTACTGCAGATGTGGTTGCTCGGGATCGCGATGCTCTCCAGAGTTCCACATGCTGCAGTTACGACACACCACCTGCCCTGCCATCTCTAACCTTGTTTTATTTATTAATTAATTAGTTAAAGATTTTATTCATTCGATATTTTAGTTTGATTGTTTGATTATTTTATTTAGTTTAAGTTATTAATTTAATAAGTACAAGCAAGTTACAGTTTCTCAGCTCTTAATTTAACCCCCTTCCCTAACTTAGAGAGCACAAAAGAGATGTAATACTCACCAACCAATCACCTACCTGCTCTCCTGTGATGTCACTCTTTGATGTTTTTGAATCGGAGCCTCGTGCTGCCGATGCTTTAATTCAGGTCCGCTCTCGGGCCGCTCTTTATCCTCTCGACGCTGCCGCTGCTTTAATTCAGGTCCACTCTCGGGCCGCTCTTTATCCTCTCGCTGCTGCCGCTGGTTTAATTCAGGTCCGCTCTCGGGCCGCTCTTTATCCTCTCGCCGCTGCCGCTGCTTTAATTCAGGTCCGCTCTCGGGCTGCTCTTTATCCTCTCGCTGCTGCCGCTGCTTTAATTCAGGTCCGCTCTCGGGCCGCTCTTTATCCTCTCGCCACTGCCGCTGCTTTAATTCAGGTCCGCTCTTGGGCCGCTCTTTATCCTCTCGCCACTGCCGCTGCTTGGACGGGAAGGTGCTGTGGGCAGGAGAGGGGGTGTTGGGGGTGATTGAGGAATGGACCAGGGTGTCGCGGAGGGAGCGGTCCCTTCGGAATGCTGAAAGGAGAGGAGAGGGGAAGATGTGTTTGGTGGTGGGATCACCATGCTGGAGGTGGCGGAATAGATCTGTTGAATGTGGAGGCTGGTGGGGTGAAAGGTGAGGACAAGGGTAACCCTATCGTGGGTCTGGAAGGGAGGGGAAGGGGTGAGAGCAGAAGTGCGGGAAATGGAATGGACACGGTCGAGGGCCACCTCAGCCACAGTAGAGGGGAATCCTCAGTTGAGGAAAATGGAAGACATATCGGAAGCACTGGTATGGAAGGTGGCATCGTCAGAACAGATGCGACGGAGACGGAGAAACTGGGAGAATGGAATAGAGTCCTTACAGGAAGCGAGGTGGGAGGAAGTGTAGTCCAGGTAGCTGTAGGAGTCAGTGGGCTTATAGTGGATGTTTGTTGATAGCCTATCCCCTGAAATGGAGACAGAAAAATCGAGGAAGGGAAGGGAAGAGTCGGAGATGGACCATGGGAAGGTGAGGGACGGGTGGAAATTGAAAGCAAAGTGAATGAAATTTTCCAGTTCAGGGCGAGAGCAGGAAACGGCACTGATACAGTCATCAATGTACTGGAAAAAGAGGTGAGGGAGGGGAGATGAGTCGGACTGGAACAAAGAATGTTCCACATATCCCATGAAAAGGCAGGCATAGCTAGGACCCATGTGGATACCCATAGAAACACGTTGGCTGGAATTTTCTGTACCTGGGCGGTCGGGTGCGGGCGGTTGGCATAGCAGGTCGTGACCCCGTTGCTGCTTCCATCCTGCTACAGAAAACGACTTTCCGATAATGGGCCTTATTAAGCTCACCTTGCACGTTACCCGGCCTAATTAAATGGTGCGGGTCTGATGACGTCATCCATGACGCATTTTCAGCTGGTATATTTAAAGGGGCCATGGCCACATTGCATTTGAAGGTTCATCTAGGAGTGTGCAGGCAACACACTGGAGGTTTTCATTGCTCCAAACAGTTGGAGAGATGGCTGCACAGAGGCACCCAGGTTCTCCGATGACTCCATCCATATCTGTATGGAGGGAGTCAGAGCCCGCAGGGAGGTCCTCTTCCCTTCCAATGGGTGGAAGAGACCTCCCCAGGAGACAAAAAGAGTCTGGCTCCAAGTTGCAGAGGAGGTCAACAGCACAGTGTTCAGGAGGACCTGGGTGCAGTGCTGCAAACGTTTCAATGATCTCATTAGATCTGGAAAGGTGAGTACAAAGCCCCACTCAACTTCATCCTGCTGTGCCTCTCATCACATCCCCATCACTCTGCCTTCCCAACCCTACTCCTGCACATCCTTACTCACACCAACATACCTTGCATATCCACCCATCCCTCTCTATCTACATTATCATATCCCCATCTCACTAGTCACCCCCAGGTGGGAGACGGGGAGAGGGGGACATCTCAGCAACCTGGTGACAGAATTACATCTCATACAGCCACATTGAATACATCAGTCACTCATATGGGGACTGATGTCAGCAGCCAGTGAATGGTCATCATGTGCATAATGGTATCTGTACCATTCTTGATATGACATATCTAACTCATCTCTTTACTCTCTCACAGGTCCATCAAGAGCACCCCCCATTGTCCAGGAGGAAGAGCAAGACAACTCCTCAGAGGAGCCTCCAGCCTCTGAGGGTGCAGTGTCACCAGACATGAGCGCACCCAGCACCAGCGCAGAGACACACACCTCGGTGGGTCCCACGCCAGATGCAGTAGTGTTGTCACCGGGTCCATCACAAGTGATCAAGAGCAGACGGTGGAGACAAGGACAGCAGTGGAGACTCCTTGCCAGAGGGCACAGGACGCTCCCAGCTCTGCTCAGCTGCATGCAGACGCTGAGCCTCAGGGGCCATCCAGAAAGAGGGCGATCCTGGAGGTGCTGCAAGAAGTGCAGGAGGCTCTGACAGATTTTGCGAGCGCGATGTCTGCAAATGTTCAGAGAATGGAAGAGTCCATCTCCAACATGAGCACCACTGTGTCGCAGACGAGGGTGACTGTAGGCTCTTACATGGATAGGATGGCCACCTGCCTGGAGCAGCTAATGCGCCACTCACAGGAGCACATGATCTCTATGTAGATTAGATGACTATCTATGGATAATAGATGGCTATCTATGGATAATAGATGGCTATCTATGGAGCATAGATGGCAGAGGCTCATAGACCTCCTGTCCAGGAGGGATGTCAGCATAGAAGTGGGTCTTCATGGCCCCACTGATGTGCAGCAAGGTGCTCTCCAGCTCCTTGCTAGCAGGGAAGTGCAGGTGGTCCATGAGAGGGATGACGGTAAGAGGGGAGAGGGAAGTGTGGACTGCTCTCAAAGTGCTTACACTTCTCCCCCATTGCCACCCACTCAGTCAGAGCCCCAGATGGCTCCTCGGATCGCGATGGCCGAGTCTGCCCCTGCACAGTCACAGGAGGAGCAGACTTTGGTGGGGCCATCAGAGGCTCCAAAACCCAGAGGACGTCCGCCAAGAGTGTCTAAGCAGTCGCAGCAGGGAAGTGAGCAGGCTGCCCTTACCTCTGCTGAAGCCACAGGGGTAGCACCTCGTAGAAGCACGTGGAAGGGAAAGATGACACACCAGTAGATTCACAAGGGTAGCCGCTTGAGTGTTTTAGTCAATGTTAATGGCAAGATTCCGTTAATGTGGTGTCAACCATTAAAATCCTTATTTTCACCACTTTGTCATCTTGGACACATTTGTGTGCACCTTTGGAAGTGGCTTAGTGAGTTGCAGTGACTGGTGAGACATAACGGAACCTCCAGCAATGGTGGCCAGTGTGAAAGGAATGGCTTGGTCATTGTAAGGATCCTTTATGATGTTGCTGTGGGGTGGTGCCAACCTGGCGCAGCATGTGGCAGCCATATGGGTGTACAGCGTAAAGTTAAGTAAATCGGGACATGATGAGGTCATCCCTGGCCTCCCGGGCAGCAATGGGCTCGGGTGCTGATGCCCTCTGGCCTGTGCAGCATCAGGTGATTGCAGAGAAGGTTGGTGGTGTTGTTGTTGGTGCTGCTGGTGTGCCTGGTGCTGCTGGTGTTGGAGCTCATCGTGGTCCGATTCTGAGGACCAAAGTGAGACAGTACAAACAGCACCCATGCTGATGGAATAGATGGCAGGTCAAGTAGAGTTGACAGAAGCAATCTGTCAATAGTAAGAGAGGTTCTTCCAATGAGGTGACACTGGATGGAGACTTTATTGGAAACACTTGCAGCCTGCAGAAAGTTAAATCTGTGCTGGGAATGTAGTCAGCAACAGCCTCTGCCTGAGGAAAGTGATCAGCTGTGAGGTCGGAGCTTTTATAATACATTTGATGCTGTCAAGTAATCAGCTGGAGCAATGGCCACTCAACTCCCACCTCAGGTTGACAGACGTGGTTCCCGAGCTGCGTGAATCCCGTAGCCATACAGGGAAATTTGCAATGTAGGGGGAAAAAGGCTCTTAAGTGTCTGACAACAAGCTTATAAAAATTTGAATTAGGTCGCCTGCCTCTACCGGTCGGGTCGCTGCTGCACCGGCAAATGCGCCCGAGGGAAAGGTGCGTGGGGATAGGATGACAGCAGGTTCGTGACCCGCTCTGATTTTTTTCAAATTTCCCACCCGACCCGCCTCTGATCACACCCGCACGGACCACAGAAAATTCCGGCCGTTATTTGTTCCTTTACTTGTCCCATTACCATCTCCTTTTGCTTTGGACAACCACACCTTTTGTCATTTAATCACTCCTGCCTTCTGTTAGAAACTAGGGGTGCCTAAAAATACTGTGTTTAAATGATAAGTTTCGTTTTCCTGGAAAGCTTGCATTAGAATTTGAGACAGTCTTTTTAATCAGTTAGACTAGGTGAAACATAAACATTCCACACGGGGGCCCATAGGACGGTCCTGCCAGGCTAGTTATCTGTTGCTTGTAATGTGCGACAGCTCTGACTGGGGCCTTGTATTTGCTGGGTTAAGGGGGAGAGAGTAAAAAGAGATAAGATGGATTCCAATGGAGGAACCTCTATAGGTTAAATGGTCTTGTCAATAACTTGGCCTCAGGCCCACCCCTAAAAAGAGAATAAAAGTGACACCCCAAGGGCTTGCCCACAGACGGTGGAGGGGAGAGTCGAACAGAAGTTGCAAAGAGAAGTTGGGCTGGTCGAACGCTCTTTTGAGAGTGATCCCATGCTCACCATCGAAGGCCCGAGAGAGAGAGAGAGAGAGAGAGAGAGGCCAGAGAACTGTTCACGCATGCCAGCCGTCTGTCTGATCAGGTCCGGTACCAGCTGCTTGTTACGGTCGTATGTTTTTGCTGTATTACTAGTGTGTTATATTCCGTCCTAAACTCTGATTAAACACAATATACCCACCATATTGGTTTGCACTCGATCCTGTTTACCAGAGATACGTGAATCTCTACACTTCCACCCTATCACAGACCTTCCCTTCCCCCCTTTCCCTGCCCCTGCACTTGCTTAAAATCTCTAACTTTTTCCAGTTCTGACGAAAGGTCATCGACCTGAAATGTTAACTCTGTTTCTCTCTCCACAGATGCTGTCTGACCTGCTGAGTATTTCCAGCATTTTCTGGTTTTGTTTCAGATTTCCAGTATCTGCAGTATTTTGCTTTTGTAAAGATTTTTAAAAATGGCTTGGTGGTTGAGGACTTAGTTCTGTTTCTATTTCATCGGTTAAATAATTTAGAGCCAGATTTCAAAATAAAAGAAATCTTGCATGTACTGTATATACAAGCTGAAAATAAGTTCATAAATGCAAACTCTTACATTCAACTAATAATCTGAAACAGTTTATTTTTAAGTTCTGTATGTCAGATTCGTGCAGAACTCCTTATGAAAGGTTTGACCATTGTATGTTGTGATGGAAAGTGGCAATTGTTGTGGAAGTTATAATTCGAACCAATTTAACAGCTTCCTCTTTTGAAGGTGTAACGGTGACAACCAAAGAGAAATGCAGGTTCATGTGATCATAGGAAAATAAATCTGAGGGGTTTGATATCAGTCTGGTTCTCTGGTTTAGATGTGTTATAAGTGATTTAAGTGATTCTGCCATAGGTTTACAATGTTGCATGATGCTTTCAGGGTCAGCTTTTATAGTGGCATTTAGAGAATCAGATTGGTACAGCACAGAAGATGGCCATTCGGCCTGTGTCCACTCTTTGAAAGAGTTATCCAATCTGTCCCAACCCTTGCCCTTACCCCATAGCCTTGCAATTTTCCCCTTCAAGTATTTATCAAATTCCCTTTTGAAAGTTATTGGCCCTGAATTTACGGTCGGCAGCGTAGCTAAGGAGTACGCCATCGACATCTGTAGGAAATCCGCATTTACTTGATGCGAACCCCCCTTCGAGACTCGCGTTGTTTCGCTGTGGAGTTGTGCGCAGGGTAGTGCCCATGGAACCCTGGGGTGCACTGTTGTAAGTAAGCATACCTGGGATCATGTGGGGCGGTGATCCTTTCACTCAGCCAATCAGGAAACATGGAAATCTTCGATGGGACAGCACACTCATTTTAAATAAAAAGGACTGGTAAGATGAACAAGTCTGAAGATTTACCTAACACAGTAAATTGAAGTTATTTTGATTTGCACAGTCTCACCTAAATGCATAGATATTAAAGTAATTATTAATGCTTTAGCAATGTTTCTGGCCTCTGGATAGGAGCCATAAAACTCGATTAGGAAGCTTTTTATGGGTGGTAGCATAAACCTAGCTCAAAATTATTACAATTTTCTCATCCCCCCTTCCCTTATGCTGTGCAACAAGATCCTGCGCCTGTATACAACAACCGTAAACATTTCCAGCCAAATTAATGCACATTAGGTGGGCAATTAGCCCAACTTTTCATCAGCACGTTCATTTCAATGGGTAGCTGAAACATGCAGCGAAGCCGGTACGCTGTTGGAACTTGACAGATCGCAAGTTCGGGATTTAGCGAACTTGCGGTCAATTTCAAAGGCGGTATGACGGCCTACTCTGAGAGTACGCCATCATACCGACCGCAAATTCAGGGCCATTATTGAATCTGCTTCCACCACCCTTTCAGGCATTGCATTTCAGATCATAACACATTGCTGCCTAAAAAAATTCTCATCTCCCCTCTGGTTCTTTTGCCAATTACTTTAAATCTGTGTCTTTTGGTTACTGACCCTTCTGCCACTGGAAACAGTTTCTCCTTATTTACCCTTATCAAAACCCTTCATGATTTTGAACACCTTTATTAAATTGCTCCTTAACCTTCTCTGCTCTAAGAACAACCCCAGCTTCTCTAGTCTCTCCACGTCTTTCAATCCTGGTATCAGCCTAGTGAATTCTAGTGAATTTTCTCTGCGCCCTCTCTAAGACCTTGACATCCTTCCTATAGTGTGGTGCCCAGAATTGGCCACAATGGGGCCTAACCAATGATTTATAAAGGTTTAGCATAACTTCCTTGCTTTTGTACTCTATACCTCTGTATATAAAACCAAGGATCCTATATGCTTTTTTAACAGCCTTCTCAATTTGTCCTGCCACCTTAAAAGATGAATGTATGTACACCCCAGGTCTCTCTGTTCCTGCACCCCTTTAAAATTAAAATGAGAAGTCGCACAACACCAGGTTATAGTCCAACAGTTTTATTTAAAATTACGAGATTTCGGAGCTGCTGTTCCTTCGTCAAGCGACCTCTACCTGACGAAGGAGCAGCGCTCCGAAAGCTCGTAATTTTAAATAAAGCTGTTGGACTATAACCTGGTGTTGTGCGACTTCTCATTTTTGTCCACCCCAGTCCAACACCGGCATCTCCGCATCATGACCTTTAAAATTATACCAACAATTTGATTAAGTAACTAGAAATGGTCATGTTTATCCAAACTTGCATCCTATTAATATGTACAACATACAGGAAACTCTTTATTAACCGACAACCAAATATCTGGAAATCTCTCTTAACCGGCAAAATGCTTGAGTAGGTAACCGGGGTTTTCCTTCATCTCTCGTTTAAAATTAACTTAAAAAAAAACCCCAAGGCGTTTGCCTTGTATCAGAGCGTGTAGATTGGGAGGGGAATGTGCAGCCCGGGTAGGCAGCGGACACGACAGATGGTCAGCTGGTGGTCCCCGGGGAGACGGAGCTCCGAATGCAGGCACATGTCAATGTGTATGGGGCTCTCGTACGTTGGGAGATATAACTCTCCATTATCCGGACTTTTTGATTAACCGGCACCACGCCGGTCCTGTCGGTGCCGGTTAATAAAGAGTTTCCTGTACATGACCATTCCCAACAAGAGTGAGCATAATTACCTCTCCTTGACATTCAATGGCATTACCATTGCTGAGACCCCCCTTCATCAACACTCTGGGGGTCACCATTGACCAGAAAGTGAACTGGACCAGCCACATAAATGCTGTAGATCCTAGAGCATGTCAAAGGCTGGGTATTCTGCTGTGAGTAGCCCACCTCCTGACTCCCCAAGCCTCTCTACCACCTACAGGGCACAAGTCAGATGTATAATGAAATACTCTCCAGTTGTCTGGATGAGTGCAGCTCCAACAACACTCAAGAGGCTCGACACTATCCAGGACAAAGCAGTCCACATGATTGGCACCCCATCCACAGGTTTAAAGATTAATTCTCCACCATCGCTGTATTGTGGCTGCAGTGCATACTACTTACAGGATGCAGTGCAGCAACTTGCCAAGGCTTCTTCAGCAGCATCTCCCAAACCTGTGACCTTCAACACCTAGAAGGACACGGGCAGCAGGTGCATGGGAACACCATCACCTCCAATTTTCCCGCCAAGCCACATACCATGCTGATTTATATATCGGCAAGCACCTTCACCACATGGACTGCAGCGGTTCAAGAAGAAGGCTCACCACCACCTTCTCAAGAGCAATTAGGAATGGACAATAAATGCTGGCCTTGCCAGCGATGCCCACATCCTGAGAATGAATTTAAAAAACGTGTTGGAGGAAAAGTCACTCGATGGTTAAAATAGTATATCGGGGAGGTCTTTACAGGTAAGTTGCTTCTAAATACCCTTGTGCTTAGTGGTTTTAACAAAACTAAGACTGCGTCAAAAAAGAATATATAAAAAAGCAAGGGTGTATCCTCCAAACATAAATTAAAAAGGACAATGTCTGTTGGTAGAATTTACTAACAATACATTGTTCCCAATTGATAACAATTTACAATGCTGTGTCCCAAGGTGGAACAAATTGCTTCCCTCTATACTCTTAATACAGGAAGATTTTTCTCTTTTTTTTATAACAAAATTATTAATCCATTCTTTAAATGCAGGCATACAATTTCGTTACACATTGCATACAGAGCAAATCTTCCCCAAAGATCAATATTTGCTTCAGTTAAGTTATTCAGAAGTTTAAAATGTTATTAAGTTTTTCCTAAACTCAATTCTGCACTCTGCTCTACCTGCAAAATAAGGAATACTTATTGGTGATTATGAGGCAGTAATCTAATGAAGGGTTCAGGTCATGTCGTGAACCGCAAGTGCATAAGCCCAACAGAATAGAAAAGTAAATTTTCTGGTCAATGCTATTGTTTGTGTCAACACAGAAAGCAGAGTAAAAGTTGGGAAATCAACAACAACTTGCATTTTATAGCGCCTTTAACGTAGTAAAATGTCCTAAAGCGCTTCACAGGAGCGTTATCAAACGAAAATCAACCGAGCCACATAAAGAGATGAGGTGACCAAAAGCTTGGTCAAAGAGGTAAGTTTTAAGGAGCATCTTAAAGGAGGAGAGAGAGGTAGAGATGCAGAGAAGTTTAGGGAGGGAATTCCAGAGTTTGGGGCCCAGGCAGCAGAAGGCACGGCTGCCAAATCAGGCAGAGATCTGTATTATTATGGATCCCAATCCAAATCACACAGCATTTAATCCTCCAGCCGGCCTTTTAGGCCAGCCTAACCTATTCTGTGAAAATGCTTTATTTAGTGCGATAATCCAAGATAATGTATTGAAATAACCTGCGTGGGATTGCCCAATTTTCTCAGAGAGAATGTGCTAATCTTACTCATATATGGACGATGCAAAGCAAGTTCTGAATGTCAGCTGTGAAGCTTAAACAAATAGAGCACCACAACTTCAGATCTGGTTTTAAGATTTTTTTAATTATTCTCGTGATGTGGGCATCGATGGCAAGGCCAGCATTAATTGCTCATTCCTAGTTGCCCTTGAGAAGGTGGTAGTGAGCGTTCTTCGCGAACTGCTGCAGTCTGTGTGGTGTAGATGCTCCCACAATCTTGTTATGCAGGGAGTTTCAGGATTTTGACCCATCGATGATGAAGGAATAGTGAAATATGTACAAGTCAGGATGGTGTTGGACTTGGAGGGGGAATTGGAGGTGATGGTGTTCCCAGGCACCTGCTGCTCTTGTCTTTCTAGGTTGTGGAGGTCGCCGATTTGGGAGGTGCTGTCGAAGAAGCCTTGGTGAGTTGCTGCCGTGCATCCTGTAGATAGTGCACCTTGTGGTGGATGGAATGAACAGTTTAAAGTGGTGGATGGCTTGGCGATCAAGCGGACTGCTTTGCCCCAAATGGTTCAAGCTTCTTAAATGCTGGTGCAGCTGCACCCATCCAGGCAAGCGGAGAGTGTTCCTTCACACTCCTGACCTGTGCCTTGTCGGTGATGGAGAGGCTTTGGGGAGTTAGTAGGTGAGCCACTTGCCATAGAGTACCCAGCCTCTGACCTGCTCTAGTAGCCACAGCATTTATGTAGCAGATGCAGTTCAGTTTCTGGTCAATGGTAATCCCCAGGATGTTGATGGTGGGGAACTAATGCCATTGAATGTCAAGGGGAGGTGGTTCTCCTCTCTCGGTGGAGATTGTCATTGCCTGACACTTGTGTGGCACGAATATTACTTGCCACTTATCAGCCAGCCCCTGTTGCAGCAATAATCCCAAGTCACGCTCAGTTCTGTATTTAGAATATTCTATAACATTTTGGCACGTACCTTCAAAAGAACATTGGTGCATTAGGGGATTCAGAAGAATATGTTTTTGAACAGAGATGTAGATATGTGGGCAGGCGGTAAAGCAATTAATAACATATTAATTAACGCCTGTAAAAAAATAGCCATTTTATGGAATAAAAGCTAGAAGGATATACACAGATAATCAAATACTCTTCTACAAATCCTGTGCTCCTGAGACCTAATGAGTCAATCAACTGTGGAATGTGACCAGTCAAAGTTTAATGGTATCAGATGTAAATCTGGATTAATGTCATTAAACATTCATATATACAAATCACTTCACTCCAAACAAATTAATCATGTGAAGTGCTTTGAGATGTTCTAGTGTGATAAGGCACTATAAATGGAAATATTGGCCCGTATTTTCCGATCGCAGGCCTCCCGCGGGCGGAGGACTGCGATCTGGAAAAATCTGCGCCCTTACCTGAGGGCTCCCGGGAGGTGCACAGTTCCGATCCTGGGCCTCTCCAAACTGCTGGTGCGCAGGGCCCACGTATCCCAGAGGCGCAGGTAGTTCGCAGCATCCCTGGGATCACGTGGGCCATGGAGAGCCAATCAAAGAAGGGAATCTCCCTTCATACATTTGACAGGAAGACCTGTCAAATATATGAATGGAGATCACCCCCAAAACATAGTAAAACTTTAAATAAATTAAAAAAAAAAATCACATTTTTAAAATGACTTGAAAGTGCAATAAATTAACTATTTTAAACAAAACTTTAAATTTTTCAAAAAAATAATTGAAGTTTTTTACGGGGCTATAAATAAACTTACCTTTTTTTAAAGTATTTTTAAATGATAAATCAGTGGAAATTTAAAAAAAAACTTTTTTCAACTCTTATCCTGGTAAAAGCAGGCCTTACGCCTACTTTTACCAGGCGCAAGAATTGTAAGGGTTTTCTGCGGGCGGAGGGTCTCCAAAAAGCGGAACTATCCACCCGCAGAGGCCCTTCTCCAGGGCAGCCGGAGGATCTGTCAAGAGCTTTCTTGACAGATCGGAAATGCCGGTTTCCAGCGCATGTGCTGTGCACAGCACGTACCCACCCGTAGGGATCGGAATATCCGGCCCATTGTTGTTATATTAATATCTTCAGGAGATGGGGAGACATTTTACAGAGCTTGATCTTCTTGGAGGCTTTACCAATGGTCAGTTGGCTTTCTGAAGAAATTGAGTGGGTTGGGTTCAGTCGTTAATGGGACTGTAGAGAGATTAGGCTCGATAAATTGAAAAGCCTTTCATATTTTGTACCTTCTTATGTATCCATCTTTCGAGCAGCTACATCAATATTGCTAATCGAATTAGATTAATTGCTGATTCCATCTCATTAACCTTCACAGTACAACAGATTTACTCTGACCAGTCAATTGCAACTTTCCAATGATGATGTAAGAGTTCAGTAACTGAATACCAATTAAGCAAGTACTGATCAGCTAATGGGAAACTGCATTAAAGTCTCAATGAAATTTAATCTTAACCGATCTGTATCTTCATTTCAACAATGGAGCTGAAGTTGCTCATCCACTCTGGCGAATTCCTACCGTAACTCTGGTGGTTTTCCGCTGGAATATCCTGAAATTCCACTGGGATAGGTTGGAATCTAGACTTGCACAGGAGTTTCCTGTTGCCCCATTTGAGGTTGAAGCCTCTGCCCCTCCCCCCCCCCCCCCCACCAAATAAGGTCACTGATGTGGAGGGGTGGGGCCAAGGGTGGGGAGTCCCTATGATGGGAGTTCCTGCATCCTCGGCTTTACAGGGACCCAAGGTAGTTTGGAGGCTGGCACGCCGAAAGGGAACCAGCCTTCCGAAGGGTGAAATTTGGCCCCACTAAGGGGGTTCAAGGATGAAATCATGTCCTGGAACTCAGAAGAGGGATGGGAAGGTGCACAGGATGGCACTTGCAGGGATGGACACCAACAGCGCATTTTGTGACCTCTTTTGGCAGGTGGGTGCCCGATGTGCCCCTAGTGGCACAGGCATCCGCTGGGCCTGTGCAAATAACGTGATCTCCAATTGATCCTGAGAGAGTTAGAGAGTAGGGTGGGGGGAGTTGAGAGAAAGGGAAGGGTGTTGAGAGTGAGGGGAAGAAAGAAACTCATTGTTTAATATTAGTTCAATTCTCAAAAAACACACCAGGGGAATTTTGAAGCCCAATGAATAGTGTCAACTCTGCTTTGTTGACAGTTAGAAAAGGTTACATCTAATTGCTTGCACCTGTCAGACGTCTATGTTGGACAGGGAGAGACAGAGAGGATTGGGAGGATGTGTTATGCCCAGTCTGTGAATATGCTCAGGCAGTCATGCGCTGGAAATTTTCAGAGCCTGGGGCTGCCCTCTCAGTTCTGCTAAGGGCTAATTTTTGTTTTACCATTTTCTTCGTAGGTTTTTCAGAGCTGGTTTGAAACAATCTATGGCCTTGAATTTCAATACCCTGTTTTGGCAATATTTTGTGCAAAATTAGGACATGTTTTTGTTTTGGGCTGTAAAATGGAGCCGAAGTCATTTCTGACAGCTTCCACCCCAAAATTGATCCTTACAAGTTTGCTAACGTGATCTGGCCCTTCCTGCTATTTGCCTGCCAAGTCCCCAGCCAGCTAATTGTAATATATGGTAATGAGGGTCAGTAGTGCTGCAGCCCCAAACCGGCTGGCTCTACACTTGCAATGCACTCGGGGTAAGCTAGAAGGACAGTTATACTGTGCAGCTGCTGCTAGAATCAGCTGAAAGCGAGGAGTTTCTGAGCCTGAAGAGTGTGGTGAGTTTGAGTAACGATTACTGCTGCAAGGAATAACTTTTTGGAGCGATTTGATGGCATTCTGCCTACATACCATTGGACTTACTTCTGACTGCTTCTGGCGTTGTGAGACCACTTGGACATTTTGACATCCTGTCCCCTCCACCCACAGTTAGGGCTTCTCAGCAGCAGGTACGGCAGTCCACGTGGGCACACCTTTGGATGCCATTAACAGGTACGGAGAGATTTACTAGAATGGTTCCAGGGATGAAGGATTACAGTTACATGGATAGACTGGAGAGGCTGGGGTTGTTCTCCTCAGAGCAAAGAAGGCTAAGTGGAGATTTGATAGAGGTGTTTAAAATCATGAAGGGTTTAGATAGAGTAAATAAAGAGAAACTGTTTCCAATGGCTGAAGGGTTGATAATCAGAGGGCACAGATTTAAGGCAAAAGAACCGGAGGCTACACGAGGAAAAACCTTTTTATGCAATGAGTGATTAGGATTTGGAATGCACTGCCTGATAGGGTGATGGATACCGATTCAAGAGTAGCTTTCAAAAGAGAATTGGATAAATACTTGAAGGAAAAAATTTTGCAGGGATATTGGGAAAGAGTGGGTGAGTGGGACTAATTTCGAAAGAGCCGGCGCAGACTCGATGGTTCGAATTGCCTCCTTCTGTGCTGTACTATTCTATGATCATGGAAAAGAAGGAGCAGAGGATGGAGGAGAAAGGAGTGAGACAGCTTTAAGGATGCACCCCACCTGATATTGCTCCACACCCCAAGAATATAGAGGCAACTTTGAGGACCTTAGTGATGAGATGTGTTTTAGAAGTGTGCGCTTCACCAAAGAGGCAATAGGGGAGCCTTGCCATCTATTGCATGAGGACCTGCAGCCACAGTCATCTGTCCACACTGCTCTGTGGCTATGAAGGTCTGGCTTTACGGGGGTGCTGCCTTTCCTAAGCTACCGGATGCAATCGATGGCACCCGCATTGCTCTGCAAGATCCTACAGAAAACCCCTCAACTTCCTCCACACCCCTGAATGTACAGATTGTGTGTGATATCACGCAAAGGATCCTGCACATCAGTGCGCGATATGTTGGCCGTTGTCACAATAGATTCATAATTTGTAGCACTCCGTAATGTAAATTTTCCCATAAAAAGTACAATATCATGGTAATCGTCAAGTGCATTAATTCTCATGTAACAATGTTCTGAAAATTACACATTATGATTGCAGCTGAGCAGCAGAATTGTGAATCAAATGGCAAGGCACATGTAATTGCACATTACAACTGCTAATTCCATCCCTCCTATTTGAACAAGGTCTAATTCCACCAACAACCCAAGCAACGTTTCAGAGCTGGATCTCCAGATCACCCACTAACTTTAGCAGGAGATTGGGAGAACCGCCATGGAAATTCAGGGCTTTTCGGTTGCACACATGATTGAATATCAATGGATTATCGCTGTAGCCACATGGCTTTTTCCAAGATTCATGCACTATCAATTCACGAGTCCGCCTCACTTGAATTCTGACTATTGAAGGATTTGTATCAATGAGAGGCAGGAGAGGTGGGTCAGAACTCTGAGGCAATAACATATTGAAGGACTTTAGAAAGGCAAGGGAGATTAGAGATGGGACAGTAGTTGGTGAGGTCAAGAGTGGATTTTCTGAGGCGAGTGGTGATAATGGCTGTTTCAAAAAAGAAAGAATCCATTGTGGCTTTTAAAGGAGAAGTGTAAAATATTTGAAAGGAAAATTTTAAAGGGTACGGGGAACGAGCAGGGAATGAGACTAAGAAAAGCTCTTCAGAGAGCTGGCACAGGTGCAATGGGTCAAATGGCCCCGTTCTGTGCTGTAGAATTCTACAATCTAGCATTCTTGTCGTAAACCAAACATCGTATTGAGCGTGACCTTTCACTGGTCTCAGATGGTCACCTGGAGAAGGAGGCAAAAGCTGTTCAGGATAGGTCCCTTTATACAATGGCATTGATGGTATCAGTAAGGGCTACCCTATCTCAACTATAGACAATACCCTGGATACAGGGGATGAGAAGATCTTGGATGCAAAGGAATAACTAAGGGAATAAGAGTAAAATAAGACTAAAATGGTGACTACATTTCTATTTGTGATATGAAAATAAAATAATAGCATATTGAGTAAATACAAGTGCCAGACTTGCCTCTGTGGTAGCACTCTCACCTGTGGGTCAGAAGTTGTGGGGTCAAGTCACACTCTAGAGACTTGAACACATCATCTCAGTTGACAGTTAGTGTGGTGTTGAGGGTGAGCTGCACTGTCAGAGGTTCTATTCTTCAGATGAGGTGTTAAACTGAGGCTCTGTCTACCCTTTCAGGTGGCAGTAAACAATCCCATGGCACTATTTGTGAAGAAGATCAGGGGAGTTCTCCGAGAGTCCTGGCCAATATTATCCCTCAGCCAACATCACCAAAGCAGATTGTCTGGTCATTTATTCTTACTGCTATTTGTGGAACCTTGCTGCGTTTGTCTACATTACTGCACTGATTACATTTCAAAAGTACTTCACTGGCTGAGAAGTGCTTTTGGACATCCTGAAGTCACGAAAGGTGCTATACAAAATGCAAGTTTGTTCCTCTTTCAGTTCCACTTGTGACTAGTTAATGAGGTATTTGCTTATAAAACAAACTGCTATCCAGAGTCCCATGGTGCATTCTGTATTTTCATTTTAATCCAGAACATCATTAATAATGGCACCTCAAACCTTAGAACTCAGCTTCAGCACTTTTATTCCTTATTTTCAACTTATAAAGGAGGTTAGATTTACTTTTAGAAAAATGACTACACAGTAGCTGGAGAGTTTTATGATAGCTAAATATTGAAGTGCTGCTTGCTATTTCAGATAGGAAGTATTGCTTACCTTTCTAGGCAGACACATGATTGAGCTTTTTCACTGTAGCCTCCTGGAGACCAACAAAAAAAAAAAAGTGTACTATCCCAAATCTCCTTGCTTCCCTCTTTCCGTTTCAGCAATAAATAACGGTGCAAATCTTTTCTATCTGTCAGCGCAATCTACATGATGGAGAAAGGTCAATTTTCTCAGGGCTACTGATAATTTGAAGTAGCTCCAATTTTAGCTCTTGGGTATTTTTAGCAGGAACAGATGCGGGGTTTGAAACCTTTCAGAAATGAAGCCAATGTTTGTAAAGCCCAAGCATAAACATCAGCAAGGACATAAAAATATATGTGTGTAGGAGAAGGAATAGGCAGTTAGGTTTGTGGAATTTGATGGGATTAAATTGAATGATCAAAATGCTTCTACTAATTCACAGAGATATCCCTTCCCAGGCATGTTACTCTTCCATTCAAATGACATCCTAATAATAATAAAACAGTGAATGAAATAGTAAACCATTTCATAATAAAGCAGAGAATGCTGGAAATAGACATCAAGCCACTTCATTTCCAGCTTTTTATGTTAGATTTACAACATTTCCAGTTTTTCTCTTTTTATTAGATCATTTCATATTTTCATTCCCTTTGACATTTCCAAACATATGTCAGTTCAATATTATCAATACTAATAGAAATATCGACACAATATTAGTCTCTGGAATCTTTTAAACTGCAGTTGTATTGATTTTTTGGCTCCAAAGCTGTTCCAACATTTTCAATGCAAAAGGGCAGTAAAATGTTGCAGGTGTGAAGTGCATTTTTAAAGTTATTATAGAGTCTTGAAATCATTGTGCAGCTTGCTGTGCTACCATTCACTTTGCAGGGATTGAAAAGAGCTGACTGTCCCATTAGCACTCCTCAAACTCTCAGCAGCAGTCGGAGATTGACAGCAGCTCCCCCTGCATATGTTTAAGTACATAGGCACTGACCTCTGTCTTCCCTCACTCCACTGTGATGTGAGTGGAAAGACAGCCATGATTTTGTGCATGCGTCCGTCTTTTTAAGTTATGCTGGTAATGCATCAGTTGGTATAGTATAACTACAGTATCAAAAATCAAGCTTTCGCCTCCCCCCTCAAATTCTTCTGTAAATAGTGACAATGATTCTGTTTCTATTTCTCTTCAAAATCCTATAGATTACTACTTTTCCCTGACAACAGCAAATGATCCTTTATGCACATGGAGAGAGGGTGGGTGATAATTGGGCCAGCATATAATTTAGCCACCATTCTAAAGTCATACATTCTGTTCTTATTTTTATATAATACTTTGATTTTATATTACTTCTAAACAATCTTCCATCAGTCAATGAAGTCAATAGCAATAACAATTGGGCGAGATGTAAAATGGGCTGCCAACTCACTATCACCTACTTTACACTATCGCACAAAGTCAAAATCTACCCCAAGGAGTCAAGATCAAGCGTAGTCCTCAGGTGAAACAGGGTTAAAGGACAGAGGATAATTGGGCCAGGGCGCGCAGGTGTAATGAAGTGCCCATTTTAAAGTCATACAATGTCATAGAATCATAATGGCACAGAAGGAGGCTATTCGGCCCATCGAGTCCATGCCAGCTCTCTGTAGAACAAACCAGTTGGTCCCATTCCCTCGCTCTATCCCCGTAGCCCTGCAAGTTTATTTCCTTCAAGTGCCTATCCAGTCTCCCCTTGAAAACATTGAGTGTCTCCGCTTCCACCACTTCCGTCAGCAGCGAGTTTCAGGTCCTCACCACTCGCTGCGTAAAAAAGTTTTTCCTCACATCCCCCCTGTATCTCTTGCCCAAAACCTTAAATCTGTGTCCCCTAGTCCTTGTACCATCAACTAGTGGGAATAGCCTTTCCCCATCTAGCCTATCCAAACCCGTCATAATCTTGTACACCTCTATCAAATCACCCCTCAACCTCCTTTGCTCTAATGAAAACAAATCCAGCTTCTCCAACCTGTCCTTGTAGTTAAGGTCCCCCATCCCTGGAAACATTCTGGTAAATCTCCTCTGCACCCTCTCAAGGGCTTTCACATCCTTCCTAAAGTGTGGTGACCAGAACTGGATGCAATACTCCAGTTGTGGCCTAACCAGCGCTTTATAAAGGTTCAGCATAACTTCTCTACTTTTGTACTCAATACCTCTATTTATGAAACCCAAGATCCCATATGCTCTGCTAACCATTCTCTCAATATGTCCTGCCACCTCTCAATGTGTCCTTATTTTTATATATTGTAAATGTGCGTATGGGTATGTTTTGCTAGATGTTTCCTTTGCCTGTGCACAGTCTCAGTACTGTGCTTTTCCTTTAAGGAAAGATCCAGATTCCAGCTCTGTAGCCTGTGGGAAAGGAAAAATAAACATGTCCAATGACATGCAAGAAAGGAATCCAATGAATGCAATATAAATAACAGGATGTAAAATATTTATGATAATGTTTAATATTTATACTAATTTACAACTGTGTCTCTATGTATTATTTTGTTTTTTATGAATTCCTGGAGAATCTGCTCATTTCCTATTAATGAACAATTCCTAAATGTGAAAATAATGTAGTAATTCACTACAGGTACATGATGTAGTCTGGGATTGCTTTCGTCTCTGTAACAAGCACATTCCTCTGTTCAAAAAAATTGGAAGTAATGTATGTCATTCTTAATAATTTATTATCAGCTAACAAAATCACAGGAATGCAGGTTTTTGAAATGTGAAGTTCCAGAGAATCCAATTGCATTAAGCGGCAACAGAAACTATAGGGGTGATTTTCTGATCAGAAGTCTGGGTCCCACTGGTGTGGAATGTGTGACCATGGTTTGAGAAATAGGGTGGGGAACCCCTTTTGCTCTGAGTACAATGTTTCATTGTGACTATTTTAGTCAGTGTTAAAGTGTTTCATGTCAAGATTTCCCCTTTTCTCCTCTGAGGTGCGCTGTACACCTTCTAACATGGGAAATGACGAGAAAACACATTATAGCCCTTGAAGATTGACATATTAAAGGTGTGTTGTGTTGTTCTTGGTGGAACAGCTTGGCAGCTGTAAATGTTTGCCATTCTTTTGCCAAGATATTTTCTAGAGTTATGAATTTGTATATTTTTTTAAATTCATTCACAGGATGTGGGCGTCGCTGGCAAGGCCAGCATTTATTGCCCATCCCTAATTGCCCTTGAGAAGATGGTGGTGAGCCACCTTCTTGACAACTGAGTGGCTTGCTAGGCCATTTCAGAGGGCAGTTAAGAGTCACCTGTAGACCAGACTGGGTAAGGACAGCAGATTTCCTTCCCTAAAGGACATTAATGAACCAGATCTGTTTTTACCACAATCCGGTAGTTACATGATCACCATTACTGAGACGAGCTTTTTTTTTAGATTCCAGATTTATTTAACTGAATTTAAATTCCTCTGGATCATTAGTCCAGGCCTCTGAATTACCAGTCCAGTAACATTACCACTATGCTACTGTCCCGTATGTGGACAGAACTTTCCTCCTCTCTAAATGGCAGTGACAGCCCTCAAAGAGTTGCTGCTGTGCAGGAAGTTCTGCCCCACTCCATTGAGCAAACTCAAAGTGGAGGTCAATACAGCACCCGGTTTAGATTCAGGACTCACTTGCCTCCTGTGCAGTATATTGTAAGAAGGTCTGGATATTGGGCGATTCTAACACCCAGATATGTGCTGCCATCTCCCACATGAATGATTATCATGAAGCACCACTTGTCCATTCTCCAGTTTGCCATTAACCACATGGCACTTGCAGTAGAGACCTCAGTTACACAGGCCAAAGGCACAGTATGATCACACAAATATTTTCACGACTGCTTTAGAGACTGTGGAATTAAACTGTAAGATACAGTCTTGACCAGTTTTGGTTTCAATAAATCATAATGGAGAGATTCTGGTACCTCAGAGAAGCCCACCTTTCTATACGCTAACAGATCTATGGATCTATTGAGGGTATGCCCTCCAGCAGTGCCATTCAATAGCAACCAGTTGGCATACTCACATCAGCCATAGTTTTGTACTATTGTGTAGCCCCTTGTAATGCTAATAGTTGCTGCTTTGGAAAGCAACACCAACATACAAGAAAGACTTGCATTTATATAGCGCCGTTCACGACCACCGGACGTCCCAAAGAGCTTTACAGTCAATTAAGTACTTTTTGAAGTGTAGTCACTGTTGTAATGTAGGAAACGCAGCAGCCAATTTGCACTCAGCAGGCTCCCACAAACAGCAATGTGATAATGACCAGATAATCTGTTTTTGTTATGTTGATTGAGGGATAAATATTGGCCAGGACACCGGGGACAACTCTCCTTCGAAGTAATGCCATGGGATCTTTTACATCCATCTGAGAGAGCAGACAAGACCTCAATTTAATGTCTCATCCAAAAGACAGCACCTCCAACAGTGCTGCACTTGAATGTCAGCATAGATTTTTGTGCTCAAGTCTCTGGAGTGGGACTTGAACCCACAAACCTTCTGATGCAGAGGCAAGTGTGCTACCAACTGAGCCACAGCTGACACTGATGCAAATGCAAATGCAAATGCAAATGCAAATGCAAATGCACATAGAGGTAATGGGCAATCTGTGTTCTCTGCAGCTCACTACTTGGCTGCACAGTCATCCACCATCTCAACTAGGGGAAAAACTCGATAGAACAGCTTATGCAGAGAGAAGTTCATAACATATTAAAGGAAAATGAAACGTAAAAATAAGTACACAATGCCACTGCGCAGCTAAATAAATTTAAATCATTTTTCATGTAAGTTGCATTCTGTGATTCTTTCATTGTGCAGAAAAGAATGCATCATTGCTCAAAAGGCAAAAACAAAAGTGGCTGATTCTTGAGATGGCCACTGTGGGTGGCTGGAAGGGCCGTTTCCTCTTAGAATTGAGGGCAATGCTGATTTCAGTGCCACAGGTAGTATATTATAGATGTCTGACCATCCTTGTAGGTCTTTGTGGCACACCCTCATGACAGACTCCCAGGTGAGCCTAAGCCTCCTCATGCACCGACTCTGTTGTGGTGCACCAATAGCTTGGGCTAATACCAGCTGCAAGTTGTGTGCCTCCCATGCCTTCTGTGCTCCTTGGTTGCTTTCTCCTTCTCCTTCGCCAATACGCCTTGCAATGGTTGCTACCCCCATGATCATTCACAAAAGAATTTCCACTATACTTTTCACTTCTGTCACCTCTGCTAAATTCATTACCAAATGGTCTGATCTAGCATAAAATACTCCCTTTTATTATCACCTGTGAACACTGCACAAGATCAACATTAAGAACTTAACCAGGTATTCACAAGGGAAAATTGAAATAACAACAGAAACTACTGGAAATATACAGCAGGCCAGACAGCATTTGTAAAGAGAAAAGGCAAGTTGGGGGAAAAATTCGGTATCGACCATTTTGGGGTGCTAACATCGCTCGGGCGCAAACTTTAGCGCCTGCCGCTAATTAGCGCCGGTGACCGCGAAATTCAGTTTTAGCGCTCCTAGAGGGAAGTGAAGTGCTACACACTTCTCTTAGGGCACTAACGTCGGGGAGCGGGGCGCTACTGCAGAGCGCTACTCAAGTTCAGGCGCTGTTAATTACAAGTACTCAGACAGACTGGCGCCTTCCAGTTCTTAAAGGGGAGGTTCAATCATGCTGCACAGCCTCACTCTGATCATTGCTGCTTGTGACCTGGGCCTGCAAGGAGCTGCAATCCATCAACCACAACTCTCATGGCTGATCAGAGGCCCAGGGAGAGAGCTCGCCGGTTCAGCGACCAGGCATTGGAGGCTCTGGTTGGGGCTGTGGAACGCCGACGGACAGTGTTGTTCCCAGACACTGGCAGGAGGCCATTGCCGCAGGAGTTCAGAAGGATGTGGAGGGAGGTGGCCCAGTACGTCTCGGCCAGAAGCGTGGTCCACAGGACTCACACCCAGTGCCGCAAGAAGTTCAACGACCTCACTCGGGTGGTCAGGGTGAGTACATGCTTCAAAAACCTCTGCATCCCACCATCTCAACCTCACTCTGTGCAGATGGTATAAACTGCCAAATCCCCAACACTCACACACCAACTATGCCCATCAATAAAAGTCACATCCACATTTCACGCCTTGCATACATTAACAGCTATTCAACTATGGTAGGCACAGCTGCCAAACACATGGCTGCACATTCACTCACACGCTGTCCTTTTTCTTGCAGGACAAGCTTGCTCATAACAGGAGGGAGCAGCAATGCACAGGAGGAGGTCAGGTGGAACTGCACACTCTTACAAAGCTGGAGGACAAGGGCAGCTGGCGCATGGGAACACCACCATCTGCAAGTTCCCCTCCAAGTCACACACCATCCTGACTTGGAAATATATCGGCGTTCCTTCATCGTCGCTGGGTCAAAATCCTGAAACTCCCTCCCTAACAGCACTGTGGGAGTACCTTCACCACAAGGACTGCAGCGGTTCAAGAAGGTGGCTCACCACCACCTTCTCAAGGGCAATTAGGGATGGGCAATAAATGCTGGCCTTGCCAGCGATACCCACATCCCACATCCCACGAACGAATAAAAAAGAGCGAGTGCGCAGCATCATCGCGGCCCAGGTTGTGGCGCTGTGGCAGTCGGAGAGGTCGACCCCCTTGAGGACAACAACAGTATGTTCGTCACCTCTCCCTCTTCTCTCATACCACTTCCCCCTCACAACACAAGCCCTTCCCACTTTCCATCTAAGTATACTGTCTCCATTCCTTGCTCCCTTCCTGCGCTCCCCTCCCCTGACATTAAACCCACTCTTGTGACTTAATGCTTTCAGATAATCAGCCACCATCTGACCAGCCTGCCCCTCAGCCTCTCAGTGGCAGTGACGCGGGAGAGGAGGAGGAACACCAAGCCGGAGCCTCACTGCCTGTGTCTCCCGAGGGCGCGACATCCGATATTGGGGCCATACGGTCGCTGGAGGGGAGCAGAGGAAATGGCTCTGATGTGGGTGAAGCTTCGGGACCCAGCGGGCTGCAGCAATGCCACGGGGAAAGGGAAGCTCGGGGGCCATCTCCCCGGAGGGTGAGTGCGCGCACGAGTTCTGCTGCACAGGACTCAGATGAGGACCTCAATGTCGAGGCGATGCCACACAGGCGATAAGCATGCACACCGAGCTCATGGGTGCAATGGCAAGGGTGCCCGAGAGCATGGATGCACTGGCATCATCTCTGCGCAAACCATCGAGCCCATCCTTGGCACTTTGCAGAGGATGGTCGACTCGTAGAGAGACCGTGGGACACAGACCTTATGCCGCGTCTCATGGGTGAGGTGGCAGCATCTATTGCAACACAGGCCGAGGCAATGCAACGGCTTAGTGCTGTAATGGAGTCAGTGGTTGGTGGCATCCAATCTCAGAAAGCTCTCATGCCGTCTCAGATTGATGCCACGCAAGCGCTGACTGCTGCCATTGTCGCTGGGTTGCCCACTGTCCACCGGGGATCTGACGGTGCTGCAGCAGGCCAGCAAGCTGTGCTCGAGCAGATTGCTCGGATGCTGAGATTCTGCCCCGGTGGAGTGGCAGTGTGTCGGTCAAGCAGGAAGATGCCGTCCTCTCTCAAGATGACAGCATTCCTGCTCCCACCACTGCCACTCCGCCATTGCACTTGCCGCAGCCTGTAACCCAGCCAGCCCAGATGCTGCCGCCTATGCTGAGTTGGTGCAGTCTGCAGCCGGGCCTTTCAGGCCCAGAGCTGGTCGAGGGCGTCCTGCAAGGCCATCTGCAGTCTCTGGCTCCCAGACTCAGCAGCCTTGCTGCAGCCACTGGGGCCATATTACGGAGGAGCAGTAGGGTTGGGAGGGGGGAATTGCAAAGGGGAGGGAAATCATTGAGGAAGGGCGAGTAAATAAAATGTTAATAGCAAATGGGGGGAAGTGTGTGTACAAAAGTTGATGTGTTTGTAAATATATTGTTCAGTTTGGTAAGAAATAGTTCCGTTTGCTAAGAACCAGTTGTGTTTGTTCATAAATTGTTGTGTTTGTTTATTATTGATTATGTTTGATAAGAGAGAGTTGTGCAGAATAATAAATGTTTATTTTGACGTAGCAAATTTGTGATGTTTCTCATTTGAGCTTTGCCCGGTGATAGGGGCTGCGAGCTGGTTGTAATGATGTGGTTGTTCTGCGCAAATGCCATGTGCTATCTCATTTATTGGAAGCGCTGTGTAATGAGGTGTTCCCGAACAGCCCTTGCAGAAGCAACATTGAGTGGCTCCCTCCTACATTGGTGCTGCTCCTCCTCCTCTGCCTCATCCTCCTCCTGTCCCTCCTCCTCCTCCTGAGGTGGACCTGCAATCCCTGGTGGCAATGGCTGGGCCTCAGAATGGCCAGGTTGAGCAGCATGCAGCACACAATGAAAACAGAGACTTGATCAGGGGAGTAGTGCACGGCTCCTCCAGAGCGGTCAAGGCAGCGGAACCATTACTTTAGCACGCCGATAGTCTGTTCGATTAGGTTCCTGGTGGCGCTATGGCTCTCATTGTATGCGTGCTGAGCAGGAGTGTTGGGGTTGCAGAGGGGTGTCATCAGCCAGGTGGTGAGTGGATAAGTCTTGTCTCCGAGCAGCCAGCTGCAAGCTTCATGTGGTGGTTGGAACAGTGCTGGGACACCAGTCTGTCACAGGATGAATGCATCGTGGCTGCTGCCAGGATAGCGGGCATTGACGGCAAGGATGCGCTGTCTGTGGTTGCACACCAACTGAATGTTCAGAGAGTGGTAGCCTTTGCGGTTGCGGAACACCTCTGCAATGTGATGAGGTGCCTGCAAAGCCACGTGGGTGCAGTCAATGGCATCCTGAACCATGGGGAAGCCCACTAGCCTTGCAAAGCCACATGAGCATTCGTCCTGCTTCTCTCTGGTGATGGGGAATGAGATGTACTCCCTTCTCCTTCTGTACAGAGCATCTGTCACCTCCCGGATGCAGCAATGGATGGCGAACTGTGAAATGTTTGCAATATCCCCTGTTGAAGCCTGGAAGGAGCCGCTGGCGTAGAAATTGAGAGCGACTGTGACCTTGACTGCCACAGAGAGACATCTGGTCCTGAGCTGAGGCTGGAGCTCTGGCTGCAGGAGGTGGCAGAGCTCTGTGACCACCTCCTTGCTGAAGCGGAGCCTTGTAAGGCACTGCTCCTCGGACAGATGAATGTAGGAGAACTGTTCCCGGAATACCCTGGAAGGGTAAGGTCTCCTGTTGAGAGCCCTGTTGACCCTCCTCCCTCTGGCCATGTTTTCCAATCTTTCGCTCTGCTTCTGACAGTGAAGCTGGAGGGCGAGGTCCCGCGCCAGTACAGCCCCCATTAAGTGTTGGAAATGTTGCAGTATCAAAATTTACACAAATGAACCTGATAAATTGTCAGGAGCAAAACTCCTTCAAGCAGGAAAACCTCAAATGGATCAAAACGTCCGTCTGCTTCCGGCAAAGTGACTAGGCAGCATTGTTTGCCGACAAAAAAAACAGGAAGTTCACGCCTTTAAATAGCACTCCTGCAGCTCCCAGCCAACTGCAAACCGCCTCCTCTACCCATCGTTCCTAACGGCAGGCACTGAGGCAGGGGACAAAAATTAATTTCCAGTCCGGTGGCTGGATGATGTCACGATCTCCGGGCGCAGGAGATCGTGGCGGTCGTGGTTAGCGCCACCGCTAACTTCGCCGCGCCCAGGCAATAAGTCGTTCGCGCCCTGTTAGCGCCCCTGGATCTTCAGAGCGGCACTTAACATGGATAAATAGCCTGGTAACACTCTCTACTGATATTACACCTTTTACTTCTCCACTTGTTTTTGCTAAAAAGGGAAAAAAATATGGCCCAAAGTTATATAATAGCTCCTGAGAACAACTGCATCAGATGAAGAAGATAAATATAATTTCCACAGTATTCAGAAGCTCAAATGAGCTGACTCCAATGTCTAACACTGGCTGCTTCCCTCAGTTTGAGATAAACAGGATTACTTACCAGCTGTTGAATAGCCTAAAGAGGGCACTTATGTCATCACAATGGGCTCATGCTTCACCAACTAAAAGCAACGTTCTTGTACATTATGTGCTACTGCTGAGCAGAACTGTGTCTCTGTACCTACATTTAGCTAACGTGTCACGTAGTTAGTTCTGTTAACCTTTAAAGAACTAGCCTTGACATTTGTTGCGCTAATAGTGTGAGGTCCTGTTTATTGAGCTGTGTATTGATTAACTTGAAGCAGCAGAAATAAAGCCAGATATTTTTTGAATCTGCTACTTTTTCAATTTGGGGGGAAAACTAATATAAATGACAAGCTATAAGGGGGAAATTTGGCAAGAGAGGGCAGTTAAAATGGAGTGGGCTACTTACCTGTTTCATCCCCGATCCGCTGCGATTTTAAAATTTCTGATTTTTCAGCTACATGAGATGCCCGCCTGAGTCCGGCAGGAGGCTCATACATTTATGCAAATTGGGGTCCTATTATGTTAATAGGACCCCAACACCATCTTAACCAGGAAGTCAGTGGGCTGCTCCACCAGCAAGAACCAGTTAAGGCCACCAAAGAGGCCCTGTAAGGTAAGATTAAAATTTTCCTTTGTGGAGCCAGGAGCAGAAGTGCTCCTCTGGGCCCAACGAGGGAAGTGTAGGCTCCCCCTGCACAACATCCCCCCTCCCCTTCCTGAACCGCTGAGCACCCCCTGGAACCCCCGGTTCCCCACCTCCCCACTTATCTTGGGCCCAGTGGGCAGCCTCTGACTTCCCAGTTGTTTTGGTCAGGAAGTCAGACGGCAGTATGTTAAAATCGGCTGAACCTCTCGCTGCTGTTCGGGAGGAGCCAGCCGCTTTCCCGCCTGGGAGTTAAACTTCCCATCTCAGAGTTTTTGGTGATTGAGAAGAAAGAAAGACTTGAACTTAAGTAATACTTGGTCAGATTTCTCAGAAATATCCCACAATGCCTCACATACAATGAATTACTTTGAAGTAGAGCAACTATTTTTATGTAGACAAACGTGACAGCCATTTTGCACACAGCAAAATTCCACAAACAGCATTAAGACAAAGGACCAGTTAATCCGTTTCTGGTAATGCTGGTTGCTCAGGATGTCAGGAGAACTCCCTACTCTTCTTCAAAACAGAGTCATGGATCTTCAGCATCCATCTGAACTAGTGGAAAAGGCAAATTGGGTCTTGGTTTAACATCTCATTGCAAAAAGAGCACCTCACCTCTAACAATGCAATACTCCGTTGGAGTCTCGTGCTCAAGTCCTGCAGTGTTGTATACAAAGGAGCATTGGGCTCACACCTGTGGGCGGTGGATACGCCCAACAAACAGGTGAGAAGACTTCCATTGAGGAAAATCTAGACCTTTCATTCCATCTGTCTCAGGAACCTAATTTCCAGCAATGACAGGATACTAATGTAATCCAGACTTTTTTCCTCTTAATGGGAAAACATTTTAAAATTTATATACATACAGCCAACTAAAAATTGTTTTTATTTTCATACACTATATACAACTAGATGTTGGTACGAATAATAATTATGGCAATGATTTAAGATGTTCCTTTCTCTTTATTAATCAATCTTCACAGGGAACCTATCTTTCATTTAATGGCATTCAATAAATATGAACATCAGCCAATTACACTTAGCTTTACATGATTCTTTATTCTATTAGAAACATTATATTTCAACATTACAAACTCTACACCAGCATGGAAGCAAAATTCATTACAATTTTACATTCTGTACATGGATTCCAGAGAATAAAGCAGGTCTTCTTTATGTTGCCAGCAATAAACAATTATTTTGTGGTTTTTCTCCCATTGGTACAAAATACTACCATTGACATTTAACGCCATTGCAACCCAACTATCTGTGCCATGCGCTTTCCTCCTTTCACAAATTATTTACTAGTTAACTTTACAACATCCATTTTCCTTTATTCAAATTAGTCCCATGTATGTACTTCTGAACTCTATATCTAACTTTCAGTAATTCTGTCTGTTTCCTCCGTTCTATTCTCTCTCACACTGACCTCCTCTTTACAATGACAATACTTTCTCCTTCTGTTACTTAGAATAATATTCTAGAAACTGCTAAGGCTATCAAAAATGTCCTGGCTTTTCTACAAATAAACAATTGTTTACACTTTTACGACTGTTGCAAAGTAAGATTTATGAACTAATTTGGCAAATTTCTGGTGCACTCATCCTTGGCCACTACAAAAGTCACACTGTACTATATAATAATTTTTAAACTAACAATTTAAGTGAAGTAAAACAGTAGCATTCTAATACATATTGTAAGTATTAATTTATTCTTCACACATAATTTAACTGGTCCAGGTTATTCTGAATCCAGAGGGTTTAACTGCATATTCAGCATGGAATTTCACAAACACACGGTAAGATGCAGAAGTGAAAGGAGCAATGTTACTTTCCTATAAGAAAAGAGAGGATAAGATACTGTGAGTACAAATGCACCGTGTGTGCTTACAGATCAAATAATACATAAAGAACAAGAAGTAATAAAGCATGAAATGACCAAAGGCCATTCTCACCCCATCAAACCCATGCTTTCTACCATCCAGCTTCTATCGAGAACTCTACCAAACTAATTTACTCACCTGTAAAAGTTTCTTCCTATCTCCAAAGGTAAATCAAGCATTTTTCTCTCACTTGTGTTTACATTTTTTTTTAATTGTTCATTTATACTCATATAGTATATGTGGAAAATATGTGAGGCACCATTTGGATAAACTATTTAGCCAATGGACAGAACTGAAGCCATAACACAGGAGGCGGTTTAATTCCCTTTGCACACTAACTTTGACACATTGGTTGATTTATTTTAATGCATTTGCCAAACCATTTATAACAAGGGGGTTAATGATTACATTACAATAGTGCAGACAGGCATTTAATATGGACACATTAGCCAGTGTGATGAAAGTAAACCCGCAATGTATTATTCAACTGAGTCCATCTACTGGATGAATATCATCCTCAGTAGGTGCCCATATTTGTGAAATTATATTGGCCCAGATTTTGTGGTCAACGGCAAATGAACGGTGCCCTCTACAGGGGATCTGGGACCTGTGTGAACAGGGTAAGCAACTGTGTATCTCCTTAACCAATCAGATTGAAGAATCCTTACTGAGGCATGCAGTGTCTGAACCAGGAAGTGTAAGTTAGAATAGTTAATTCAATGAAAAATCATCTACAGAAAGCAAAATAAAGAGAGGGAAAGAAAAATATGATTAAGAGAGATAAAAGAGACAAAGAAAAAAAAATAAAAAATGGAGCACGGCAACTCGGACAGCAACTTCCTGATTTCTGCGTTTAGCTGTGCAGGTGCAGTCGCTGGAAGTTGCTGTCCGATTTACTCCATAGTAATGGTGAGCGCAAATAGACGCACCATTATTTTTACCGCAAAATCTGGGCCAATAACTTACTGAAGCTGTTTATTCTGTAGAGCACAATATAATGTAGTTTCTACAACTTTGCTCTTAAACCACAAAACATTTTATGCGATAGATATTTGGTTTCTTAAACTCGTCCTCTCCCTCAAATAAAAAGACGATTTTGGTGCATTAAAAAATAATGAAAAATGTGGCAGAAAATGAATTTATTTATGAACAAGCACTCTTTCCACATACCGCTCCACAGAATGGTCCGATGGGTTGCGAGCTGGAATCCGGTCCATCATACAGCCTCAAGTAATTTTTGATACAGTCACCAGGATCATTAATATTAAAGAATATGAAGTTTATCGTTACTACTCGTCCTATTGGTGCCACAATTATCCACTCACAGTCGGTATTGTTGTCATAGGTGGCAGGATAATTAGGACTATAAACAGACCCATTGGAGCCAAATAGTGTTCCACCACAGCCTATATAGGAGAAAGGAACCACAGAGCAAAAAGTTACTTGTTTGGACATTGCATTTCAGTAAGATCTGCATTATATTCATAATAACCCCAACATACAAACATTTTTCTGCACAATATTATAGGAAACACTTAAAAGATTGCAACTGAGAATCGACATAGTATGATCTATGTTTAATCGCAGCTAAATATAGAATCAGTCAATTCATTTATATCACACAACAAAAGTGTACTATGACTTCATACGCATTGATTGTTCCCTGTTATGGGGATAACTCTGTCAAGCAGCCTTCGAGTGCAGAAAATTTAAGGGCCAATATTCTTCTCTTGGTGCTATCTGGGAGCAATTCGGGGGTAGTTCACCTGAAATAGTCCGCACCAGGAGCTCGATCTTCCCGCCAGGCCTGATTTGCATATCATAGGCACACACTGGACACACAGCAGGTCACTATATTGGAGCAACAAACTGGACAACAGGACTGTCGTATGAGGAGAGATTGGCTCGACTAGGCCTGTATTCACTAGAGTTCAGAAGAATGAGAGGGGATCTCATTGAAACGTATAAAATTCTGACAGGGCTAGACAGACTGGATGCAGGGAGGATGTTTCCCCTGGCTGGGGGGTCTAGAACGAGGGGTCACAGTCTCAGGATACGGGGTAGGCCATTTAGGACTGAGATGAGGAGAAATTTCTTCACTCAGAGGGTGGTGAACCTGTGGAATTCTCTACCACAGAAGGCTGTGGAGGCCAAGTCACTGAATATATTTAAGAAGGAGATAGATAGATTTCTAGACACAAAAGGCATCAAGGGGTATGGGGAAAGAGCGGGAATATGGTATTGAGATAGAGAATCAGCCATGATCATATTGAATGGCGGAGCAGGCTTGAAAGGCCGAATGGCCTACTCCTGCTCCTATTTTTCCATGTTTCTATGTTTCTATCTAACAGGGCACTACCTGCACCTTCAAGGTAGCAGTAACTTTAAGGGTGCAGGCCAAATAAAAGCCTCATGAAAGAGCCAGAAGGATGTAGAATTTGACAGGTAATGGTTTTCATGTGGACAGCTTCTGATGACTAATAGTAAGTTTTTAAATCCACTTAAGCCTGCTATAAGCTGTGATTTGCATGTTGGTAAACTTCACATTTGAAGATGCTGGGGTAGAGTTTCTGCTTTGGGCGCAATCAGAAAATTGTGCCCAAAACGCATTCAACAGTTCAAGTTTCCAATAAAATTAATTTGCATAATCACAAACGTAAAATCTTCAATTAACCAGTGCAATCGGGCAGCGTAATTGATTCTTTTCTTTTCCTTCCATTAAAAAGTATTCCCTTGATGTATTTAAGAGTGGTAACCTGGTGCAGTTTTGTTATTACAGCTGAAAATGGGTTTATCACCAAAAATATGCATTTTTAATAAGTGTGTCCAGTCCTCCACCGGTGAGTAACTGACTTGAAATCACTGAAAGTTACTTAAAAAACTATACCAAACCAATTAATAGTTTAATTGGTGTATACTAGTCAGTTTCTTAGCAAATTAAATATTTTTTGATATGAAAAAACTTTTAAAACATGCCTACTAGTTAGTGCCATGTGTGCCTAAGAAAATGATCACAATTTGAAGAGCCTTCCCGAAACCGTGCAATCGGTGGAATCTTGCAATTTCGACCTGGGGCTGTGGCCAGTTTTGTGGATGGGGCCTGATCCGGCAAATTGGATCTTAAACCAGCGTAAAAGATCGTGGAAAACACGAACGTAAATGGTTTTGTGCATAACTCACTTGCGTTTAAAATTCCCCGATCTTTTGCGCTGGTTCAGCCCATTCCTCCTAGATTGCACTGACATTACTGGTGTAAACGAGCGAAAACTCGACCCCCTCATCTGCTGTAAATGAGCTTGTGGTGTTGTGCCATGACTGGAATGCCAGCAGCACCCCAAGCAGGAGTCCAGCCCACCCCTACAGTCTGTCCTGGTGGGAGCTGGTAAAGGGGCAACACCACGGTGCCAAGCAGTGGAGGAACAGGCAAAGCAAATGTGGGTTTGAAGAGTGATATTGCGGAAATAGGAGGAGGGAGCCGGTTTAACTGTGAGGCTTCGCTTTTTTTTCCCTCCAGGTAGCATGGAGTAGTTTTATGGGTCAGGAGGAGGTGTGACAGAGAAACAGTTATTAGTGGCTCAGGAGAGGTCTTGTCATTGTTTTCCATCGTCCACCTCCAAATAGCTCATATCACAAAAAGTCACAGTGCTGAATCAGGCAAACCATTTTTTTTTTTAAATTTAAAAAGTCAAAAGAAATCCATTTTTTAACAATACTAGCCTGGTCCTTTAAGAAGATAACATCTCAACCACAGCTCCGGAAGTAGCAAGGCCAGGTTTTTACAGGGGAAGTCTATCTGAACTCTTGCTTGGGGTGCTGGCATCCCAACCATCTGCACCCGGTATCTCATTGCACCAAGCCACCTGATATTTACTTTGCGTGTGATTTACATTGCTATGCTCTCTTCAGGTGGAGTTAGGTACAGCCACCAGAAAAGCCAAAAAGGAAGAATGCAGTGCTATTCAGGAACAGACTGGGAGCAAAGGATTATTGCTCATTTTCCCTCTGCATTGCACCCATTTTTCTGGTGCCATTTGAGAGCAGGGCAGAGGAAAGTCGGCCCTAATTTACAATTGATGACTGAAATTCAGTGACTGATATATAACACTGCAGAATGAATTAATCTTTTGGCAAAGTGATTGCTATTGGAATTTTACAGAGATTTTATTACGTGCTGCATACGAAATTATAAAATATTGTTACAAATTACCATTTGGAGAAGATGTCCAGGTGATCTCAAAACCATTGCGATTTGTTGGGACATCACTTTTAAAATACAGGGTAAGTGCATGGAAGTTGGGGAAGATGGGATTAGGCAGTATTGTACCACAGAACCTGCCAAGCACTTTTCCATTACTATCTGTACCATTTCGTATCTGAAACATATAAAAAGCAATTACAGTTCAATCTTTTCCTGTACTTAAGTGTCTGCATGAAATTATTAAAAATTCGTCTTGCGTGGTAGTGCTAAATGGGCTGAATGCTGGATATTCAGTTCTACTGAAGTCAATGGAACTGAATATCAGGCGGGGAGTATAATGGGCAGCCGATACGATAACGCCCATTTTGCGCGATCGCCCTAGGCGAATTTCTACCCCCATATTTCACAAAAAAATAAAAGAACCTACCTTCAATTTGGTTTTCCACATTCATAGAAACATAGAATGGTTACAGCACAGCAGGAGGCCATTCAGCCTGTCGAGCTTGTGCCGGCTCTCTGCATGGGCACTTCAGCTAGTCCCACTCCCCCGTCCTTTCTCTGTAGCCCTGCAATTTTTTTTCTTTCAGGTACTTATCCAATTCCCTTTTGAAAGCTGTGATTGAGTCTGCCTCCACCACCCTTTCAGGCAGTGCATTCCAGATCATAACCACTCACTGCATAAAAATATTTTTCCTCATGTCGCCTTTGGACCTTCTGCCAATCACCTTAAATCTGTGTCCTCTGGTTCTCGACCCTTCCACCAATGGGAACAGTATCTCTCTATCTGCTCTGCCTAGACCACTCATGATTTTGAACACCTCTATCAAATCTTCTCTCAATCTTCTCTACTCTAAGGAGAACAACCCCAATTTCTCCAGTCTATCCACATAACTGAAGTCCCTCATCCCTGGAACCATTCTTGTAAACCCTTTTCTGCACTCTCTCTAAAGCCTTCACATCCTCCCTAAAGTGCGGTGCCCAGAATTGGACACAATACTCCAGCTGTGGCCGAACCAGTGTTTTATAAAGGTTCATCATAACTTCCTTGCTTTTGTACTCTATGCCTCTATTTATAAAGCCCAGGATCCCGTATGCTTTTTTAACCACTTTCTCAACCTGTCCTGCCACCTTCAATGATTTGTGCACATATACCCCCAGGTCTCTCTGTTCCTGCACCCCCTTTAGAATTGTATCCTTTAGTTTATATTGCTTCTCCTCGTTCTTCCTACCAAAATGTATCACTTCGCACTTTTCTGCGTTAACCTTCATCTGCCACGTGTCCGCCCATTCAAATTTTGAAATAGTGCCCTGTACACCTAAGTTAAAATCATTAATATATATCAAGAAAAGCAGTGGTCCTAGTACTGATCCCTGGGGAACACAACTGTATACCTTCCTCCAGTCCGAAAAACAACTGTTCAGCACTACTCTGCTTTCTGTCACGTAGCCAATTTCGTATTCATGCTGCCACTGTCCCTTTTATTCCATGGGCTTCAGCTTTGCTGGCAAGTCTATTATGTGTCACTTTATCAAATGCCTTTTGGAAGTCCATGAACACCACATCAACCGCATTGCCCTCATTAACCCTCTCTGTTACCTCATCAAAAAATTAAATCAAGTTGGTTAAACACAATTTGCCTTTAACAAATCCATGCTGGCTTCCCTTAATTAATCCACACTTGTCCAAGTGACTGTTAATTTTGTCCTTGATTAACATTTCTAAAAGCTTCCCCATCACCGAGGTTAAGCTAACTGGCCTGTAGTTGCTGGGTTTATCCTTACACCATTTTTTGAACAAGGTTGTAACATTTGCAGTTCTCCAGTCCTCTGGCACCACCCCCGTATCCAAGGAGGATTGGAAGATTATGGCCAGTACCTCCGCAATTTCCACCTTTACTTCTCTCAGCATCCTAGGATGCATCCCATCCAGTCCTGGTGACTTATCTACTTTAAGTACAGCCAGCCTTTCTAGTACCTCCTCTTTATCAATTTTTATCCCATCCAATATCTCAACTACCTCCTCTTTCAATATGATTTTGGCAGCATCTTCTTCCTTGGTAAAGACAGATGCAAAGTACTCATTTAGTACCTTAGCCATGCCCTCTGCCTCCATGCGTAGGTCTCCTTTTTGGTCCCTAATTGGCCCCACCCCTCCTCTTACTACCCACTTACTATTCATATGCCTATAGAAGACTTTTGGATTTATTTTTATGTTAGCTGCCAGTCTATTCTCATACTCCCTCTTTGCTCCTCTTATTTCCTTTTTCACTTCCCCTCTGAACTTTCTGTATTCAGCCAGGTTCTCACTTGTATTCTCAACCTGACATTTGTTATACGTCCCTTTTTTCTGCTTATCTTACTCTCTATTTCTTTCGTCATCCAGGGAGCTCTGGCTTTGGTTGCCCTACCTTTCCCCCTCATGGGAATGTACTTAAACTGTACCCGAACCATCTCCTCTTTAAAGGCAGCCCGTTGTTCGATTACAGTTTTGCCTGCCAATCTTTGATTCCAATTTACCCGGGCCAGCTTTGTTCTCAATCCACTGAAATTGGCTACCCTCCAATAAGTATTTTGACTCTAGATTGCTCTTTGTCCTTTTCCATAGCTAACCTAAACCTTAAGATACTATGATCACTGTTCCTTAAATGTTCCCCTACTGAATCTTGATCCATCTGATTCCCCAGAACCAGATCCAGCAATGCCTCCTTTCTCGTTGGACCAAAAACGTACTGATCAAGAAAGTTCTCCTGAACACACTTCAGAAGTTCTTCCCCCTCTCTGCCCTTTACACTATTACTATCCCAGTCTATATTAGGATAGTTGAAGTCTCCATTATCACTACTCTATAGTTCTTGCACCTCTCTGTAATTCCCCAGCAAATTTGCTCCTCTATATCCTTCCCACTAGTAGGAATCTTTGAATACTGGGGTAGATTTTCAGTTTTTAGTGCAGAGTGATCAGAGTTGGGGCAGAGCAGGCTTTACACAAAGCCAAATTGTGCACAGCTGTTGGTGCTGTAACATCTGGATTAGACCTCATTCTGCATCAACAATGAGCTCTTGCCATGAAATCAGCCTGCTGCTGGGAGCTCACACAGTGGCGGGGGTGAGTACAGGATTATGCGTGGTGTTAATGCTGTAGCAATCACTTAAAGGTAAGTACATTTTTGCCAGATTTAAAGTTTGTAAAGCCTGGAAGTTTCTTTTCACTATTTTAGATGACCGTACCAATATGTGAGAAGTGCAGAATGGCTTGGAGGAGGTGGCAGCAACAGTATATGCCAACTTCACTACACAGAGAACATGGAGACATTTGTGCAAGTTGTTTTCAGGCATCAGAAAATCTGTCAAGTTAAGACTATCCCCCCTTACAGTCAGAGGTCATGGTTCACATTGGCACCAACGACATGGGTAGAAAGAGGGATGAGGTCCTGCAACAAGAATTTAGGGAGCCAAGTAGCAGATTAAAAAGCAGGACCTCAAAGGTTGTAATCTCTGGATTACTCCCGGTGCCATGTGCTAGTGAGTACAGGAATAGGAGGATAGAGCAGATGAATGCGTGGCTAAACAGTTGGTGCAGGAGGGAGGGCTTTAGCTTCCTGGATCACTGGGTCTGCTTCTGGGGAAGGTGGGACCTGTACAAGTCGGACGGGTTGCACCTGAACCGGAACGGGACCAACATCCTTGTGGGGAGGTTTGCTAGTACTGTTGGGGGGGGGTTTAAACTAACTTGGCAGGGGGATGGGATACGGAGTGGAGCTATAGTAGGGGGTGATGCACAGCCAAATATAGAGGAAAAGACAAGTCAACCTGGAAGGCAGAGCAAATATGTAATGGCACAAGGGAGTATGGCAAGGCTGGATGGCATTTATTTTAATGCAAGGAGTCTTGCGAGTAAGGCAGATGAATTGAAGGTGTTGATGAACACATGAGAGTATGATATTGTTGCTATCACAGAGACATGGTTGAGGGAGGGGCAGGACTGGCAGCTCAATATTCCGGGGTATAGAATCTTCAGGTGAGACAGAGGGGGGTGTAAAAGAGGAGGGGGTGTCGCAATATCAATCAAGGAGTCAATTACTGCTGTAAGGAGGGATGATATCTTAGCAGGTTCCTCTAATGAGGCCATATGGGTAGAACTTAAAAACAAAAAGGGGGCAAGCACTTTGCTGGAAGTGTACTATAGGCCCCCAAACAGCTAGGGAGAGATAGAGGAACAGATATGTAGGCAAATCTCAGAGAAGTGTAGAAATAATAGGGTAATAATAGTAGGGGATTTCAACTTCCCCAATATTAACTGGGATAGTCAGAGTGTGAAAGGCGTAGAGGGTGTAGAATTCTTAAAGTGCATCCAGGAGAGGTTTTTGAGCCAGCATGTAGAAAGTCCTACAAGAGAGGGGGCGGTACTGGACCTAATTCTAGGGAATGTAGCCGGGCAAGTGGTAGAAGTGTTAGTAGGAGAGCATTTTGGTGACAGTGACCATAATTCGGTGAGTCATGGAAAAGGACAAAGATGGACCGGAAATAAAGGTTCTAAATTGGGGGAAGGCCGATTTTAATATGATAAGGCAGGATCTGGCCAAAGTGGACTGGGATCAGCTACTTGTAGGAAAATCCACATCAGAGCAGTGGGAGTCTTTCAGAAAGGAAATAGAGAGAGTACAACGGCAACATGTTCCCGTAAAGGTCAAGGGTGGGATCAACAAGCCCAGGGAACCCTGGATGTCAAGGGATATACGAGAATGGATTAGGAAAAAAAGGGAGGCTTTTGGCAGATACAAAGGACTAAAAACAGTGGAAGCCCTAGAGGAGTATCGAAAGTGCAGGGGGGGTACTTAAAAAAGAAATTAGGAGAGCGAAGAGGGGGCATGAAAAAACACTGGCGGGCAAAATAAAGGAAAATCCCAAGGTGTTTTATAAGTACATTAAGGGCAAGAGGATAACCAGGGAAAGAGAAGAGCCCATTAGGGACCAAAGTGGCAATCTGTGTGTAGAGCCAGAAGATGTAGGTGGGGTTTTAAATGAATATTTCGCATCTGTGTTCACTATGGAGAAGAACGATGTAGGTATAGAAATTAGGCAGGGGAATTGTGATATACTTGAACAAATTAGTATTGAGAGGGAGGAGGTACTAGCAGTTTTAGCGGGCTTAAAAGTGGATAAATCCCCAGGCCCAGACGAGATGTATCCCAGGCTGCTGTGTGAGGCAAGGGAGGAGATTGCAGGGGCGCTGAGACAAATTTTCAGAACCTCTCTGGCCACAGGGGAGGTGCCAGAGAACTGGAGAACAGCTAACGTAGTACTATTATTCAAGAAGGGTAGAAGGGATAAACCAGGGAATTACAGGCCAGTGAGCCTAACATCAGTGGTAGGGAAATTATTGGAAAAAATTCAGAGGGACAGAATTAGTCTCCACTTGGAGAGGCAAGGATTAATCAAGGATAGTCAGCATGGCTTTGTCAGGGGGAGATCATGTCTGACCAATTTGATTGAATTTTTTGAGGGGGCGACTAGGTGTGTGGATGAGGGTAGTGCAGTTGATGTGGTCTACATGGACTTCAGTAAGGCTTTTGACAAAGTCCCACATGGGAGACTGGTCAAGAAGGTAAGAGCCAATGGGATCCAGGGCAACTTGGCACATTGGATCCAAAATTGGCTTAGTGGCAGGAGGCAGAGGGTGATGGTCGAAGGTTGTTTTTGTGACTGGAAGCCTGTGTCCAGTGGTGTACCGCAGGGATCAGTGCTGGGTCCTTTGCTGTTTGTAGTGTACATTAATGATTTAGATATGAATGTAGGAAGTATGATCAGTAAGTTTGCAGATGACACGAAAATTGGTGGGGTGGTAAATAGCGAGGAGGGAAGCCTCAGGCTACAGGACGATATAGATGGGTTGGTCAGATGGGCAGAACAGTGGCAAATAGAATTTAACCCTGAAAAGTGTGAGGTGATGCATTTTGGGAGGACTAACAAAGCAAGGGAATACACAATGAATGGTAGGACCCTAGGAAGGACAGAGGATCAGAGGGACCTTGGTGTGCATGTACATAGATCTCTGAAGACAGCAGGACAGGTAGATAAGGTGGTTAAAAAGGCATATGGGATACTTGCCTTCATTAGCCGAGGCATATAATATAAGAGCAGGGAGGTTATGATGGAGCTGTACAAAACGCTAGTTAGGCCACAGCTGGAATACTGTGTGCAGTTCTGGTCGCCACACTCTAGGAAGGATGTGATTGCATTGGAGAGGGTGCAGAGGAGATTCACCAGGATGTTACCTGGGCTGCAGCGCTTCAGCTATGAAGAGAGACTGGACAGGCTGGGGTTATTTTCCTTAGAGCAGAGAAGGCTGAGGGGGGACCTGATTGAGGTGTACAAAATTATGAGGGGCATAGATAGGGTAGATAGAAAGGAACTTTTCCCCTTAGTAGAGGGGTCAATAACCAGGGGGCATAGTTTCAAGGTAAGGGGCAGGAGGTTTAGAGGGGATTTGAGGAAAACCTTTTCACCCAGAGGGTGGTTGGAATCTGGAACTCACTGCCTGAAAGTGTGGTAGAGGCAGGAACCCTCACAACATTCAAGAAACATTTAGATGAGCACTTGAAACGCCATAGCATACAAGGTTACGGACCAAGTGCTGGAAAATGGGATTAGAATAGACAGGGCTTGATGGCCGGTGCGGACATGATGGGCCGAAGGGCCTCTTTCTGTGCTGTATAACTCTATGACTCTAGATGGGTAAAGAATGCACGGCATAAATAGTGGCTTCTCAACCTGTGGCAAAACACTCCGAGCGTCTTACAGCTATTTGATTGTTTCACATGTATACCCGTACTACAGCAAGGCACACTTTCCAGCTGCAAATCACAAAAGGTGTGCTCAGAAAACATTGTTCATTTTCTTATACACATGCTGGGATGCAGGGTAGGTACTTGAGTGTCACTGTATGTTCTCTTGAAACTTCCAATATCTCAACACTACTCCGCTTTCAGGACAAGGCATCACATAATAAGAGGGAGCAGAAAGACACTGAAGGAGGGCCTCACAAATTGAAGGCCTTCGAGTGCCATTGAGGACTCAGCTCTGAAAATCATTGGTGATGAGAACATAAGGTAATATGAGAGGATGAAATTAGGGGCCCTTTCCTAAACTAAGATCCAGTACCATATTTTTCCTTTTGTTTCTTCTCCTCTACTCACTCACACACGCACTCACTCAATAATTCTCACATGCATATATTTAAGCGCAACACCATGACATACCTATGAGTTGGTGCCATGGTAGAATTCTAACATATATTCCTGTTCTATTATTATAGTTATACTCCAAGAACCAGTCACAGGTCCTAGTCACAGAATAAGACACCACTGCTGCCCAGAGGCCTGCTCCAATGCAGATCAGTAGCTGAGGGACTAGCAGAAGCAGGGGCATGACTAGGTAGGCGTGGATGAGGCTGCTATCTCTCAGGGCGATACCAATTTGTCTCATTCAGTTCGCCTCTCCTTTTACTGTTTTTAATTCTGATGCCTTCCTTTGGTATCGGCGGATGGTGTGTGTCTGCTACAACTTATCTTACTGCTCCTTCTACGAACTTCCCCAGAAAGGAGGCAGGACCAACCAGCCACTGCAGCAGTGGATGTGGCTGGACTTAAGGCCCAGCACAAGGAGAAATAGAGCCATGTCAATCCCAAGAGGATTCCAATGACACCCAGAAACCAGCCACCTCACTTACGTCTTCCATTGAGGAAGCCTCTAGAATGAGCAGTAGGATAAGGTTGTAGAAGACATACCATCCATTGTCACCAAGGGAAGCATCAGGATGAAAAAACCGTAAATGGATCTACAATGGTCCTTGAGGGAAATAAATTGGTTGCACATTTTTGAAACTTAGTTCAGAGTTTACTTCTGATGGTGCAAAATAAGGTAGCAGCAGATCAAAGGGTGGGCATCCATAGCAGTTGTAGTATATTGGACAATGTTGGTGAAGCCGTATTGGGCTACTGCATAGTGCACATGTGGATGGGCTGGTTAGTTTAATCGGGTGATTAGGCATTTAGGTGAATGCTTTCTATATCAAAGCCTCTTCCAAGCTGCAAAGGTATTTCAGCAATGATATCCTCCAAATCATTGCCAGTGTCCTGATCTGGTCTTGTATGTGGATGAGCCTCCTCCTCAATGGCAAGGCTTCTTTGGATAGCAAAATGATAGACCTTGCAGTAGACAGTGATGATCTTGGAGATTCTATACTCCAAGATGCCGCCTGAATCATTCAAGCATTTGAATCGCTGCTTCAAGATACCAATAATTTTTTCTATTTTCACCCTGGTAGAGTCATGGGTGTTGTTATATATGTGTTCATTTTCTATCTGTGGCTCTCACAAGGGTGTCATTGGCCAGTGCATGTGTAGGGTCGCCTTGGTCGTCTAGGAGCCATCTCTCAATTCTGCTTTTTCCATCCAATAAAACAGTTATGGAGGATTGCATTAAAATAAAAGAATTGTGACTGCTGTCTGACTGATACCTGGGAAGTAGCAATCACCTGAATGATTGTGTGTTGATGGCCCTGACCAGCTGGACTTTGTGGTTCATGAATGCCATGACATCCTGTGTAAGGGACTATTTAGTCACATGATTACCTCTGAAATTTGGAGAGTATGTTGAAAGAATTGCAGTACCTTCTCATTCTGTTGTTGCTTTTCCATGGGTAAACTAATAAAGTTGTTTGCATTGGTAGACAAAGCAACTTTGACCTGCTTGATGCATCTCTGCACTGATGTTGCAGATGCCCCTTGTGGTAAGCTTGGAAGTATCTGAACACAAGGCAGTTCAGGACAGTGGTCACCTTTACTGCCGTGGGCAGTGCTGTGAAATACTTATGAGAAATTTTTGTTACAGCAATTAGAAATACCTCAGTTCTCTTTTCCGAAGCCCCTTTTCTAGGAAGTGTTGCTGACTCTTACTGCTCACAAATTACTTTTTAATTAGCATAGGGTTGCCTATTAAAAGGAGCTCTAAAAAGACCAGTTGGAAAATTAAGCAGATCACAATTGCAGTGGGGAGGCAATGAAATTGTCTACTACCTGATTTCCTGGCTAATAATTATTGAATGATACGATAAATAACAGGCAGCTATCTCACCTCTAAGTAGTCATTGTTGCATCCACCTAGGCCTTCGATGTCAAAGGCATCAAAGAAGAGGGAGATTTTGTGGTTCTCTGGAGCTCGCAGAATGATTGTACAGTCTAGATTATGAGGATAGACGTTGGGCCAGCCAGGACTCTTCAGGTAACCAAATGATTGGTTGTATTGTCTGCTACAGCCTGAAAAGGATATTTATGATGTGCAAAAAATCATCCAGTGTTCAGAATCAGATATCAGTAAAACTTATTACAAAGCTTAACATGATTAAATTTTTGTGGACTTAAATAGAAAAAGTTACGACTTAACATGAATTATTAGATACAATAAAGTTAACAGGACCTTGCTGAATTGCAAGACAATTTACCAGGTTAACAAACAGTAATGCGATTGTGATGTGATTCTATCATTGCATTAATGATTGTTGTGCCTTGACGAAGTCTTCATCTTCCGAGCACCATGGGCTTGTTTACCTATTCTGCTGTCAGCTGCAGAGACCATTAACAAACTTACTTGTCGGCAGCAGTACTTATTGCTTTGGATATGATTTTCACATCAACCACCTTAAACATTCACTCCCTCCACCACCGGCGCACCGTGGCTGCAGTGTGTACTATCTACAGGATGCACTGCAGCAACTCGCCAAGGCCTCTTTGACAGCACCTCTGAAACCTGCGACCTCTACCACCTAGAAGGACAAGGGCAGCAGGCGCTTGGGAACACCACCACCTCCAAGTTACACACCATCCTGACTTGGAAATATATCGCCGTTCCTTCATCATCGCTGGGTCAAAATCCTGGCATTTTCTCTCTAACAGCATTATGGGAGTACCTTCACCACATGGACTGCAGCAGTTCAAGAAGGTGGTTCACCACCACCTTCTCGAGGGCAATTAGGGATGGGCAATAAATGCTGACTTTGCCAGCGATGCCCACATCCCAGGAACGAATAAAAAAAAAGGGGGCAGGCTTGGCTGTGATGGCCCTATTAAATAGGGGGGTGATACTTATGGTCAAGGTTCACACAGTAAAGGCCACCCCTGGAGCAATAACTCAGCAAGGAAGTAATGCCTTCAAAAGAAGGGAAGTAGGGAAGAAATTGATGTAGAAAATTGGTGCAGAGAGAAAAAAAGGACTGAGGTAGATCGGGGAGAAGAGTGACTAGCAGAAAAAGACAATCAGGTAAAATTGTGTTTTAATTAATTAAATTGGTAGATTAGGCATAATATTACAGTAATGAAGCTAGTTCTGACCTTTGATTAGCTTTATTACTGTAATATTAATGTTTATTTCAATGTCAGTGTGCGACTGTAAACAGGCAAAACTCCAGGGAGTTTCTCAAAATCCACCTGCAGTTTAAGGACTAAGTTATATTAAAAAAACAATTTGAACGTAAAATGTTGCATGAAACAACAATCTAAAATCGCTCACTCCAGAAGATAGGGTGGCCTCGTAAATGGATGGCTGTTTGGCAGGCGTCTACTGAGAGGCAGGAGTCGACCGAGAGGCAGGAGTCGATCGAAAGGCAGGAGTCTACCGAGAGGCCATTAACTTGTCTGGTATCCCAGCCTTCAGCCACAATTTCCAAGATGGCCTTGCGAGGTCGGAGCCAGAGCCTCTGCCCACTCCTATAAGGTCATCAGTGTACAGGGAGTGGGGGTGGGGGGGGGGGGGGGGGGGGGTGGAGGGATGGGAGGGTCACGGTCTGGGACTCCATTATTTAGGATCTGGTGTAGCACTGCCACAGATCAGCCTGGTCTCACCAAAACTGGTGGAAGTGGGGTCAACCTGGGTTTTTAAAAAACAAACTTTTCAAGTGGTCCCCTGGAGGCTGGAGCCAGCAGGTAGGGGGAGGGGGCAGAGGCGAGTGGGGGAAGATGTATGTCAAATCGGAATGAAAATATGAGCCACAGATCAGTAGAAATAATGGGCCAAAAATTCATCCCGCGACGCGAGAGTACGCAGTGCGTACTCTCGCGTATTCTCTCTCCAATTGCCGGTTTTCTGCATGCCCTGCGCATGCGCTGAAAACCGGCACTTGGTCTTTTGAAAAGGGGGCGGTTCCTCGGTGCATCACGTGCGCGCTACAGGCTGCGCGCACGCTGTGCACTTCATGCTTTGGACGCGCAGGTAAGTACGGAAGATTTTAGAAATGGAAAAAGGAGGAGTAAGACCCACTTTTAACAAGGTAAGTAGTGAATTAAGTATTTTTTTGAATTTTTTTTAACAGGTATATCTTTTTTAGAGACTTTAAAGACAGGTAAGTTTATTTTTATAACTTTTTAAAAGATTTTAAATTTTTTCAAAAATTTAATTTTTTATTTAAAATGTTTAATTTATTTTACTATACTTATTTTATTAATGTGATGGTTTTTTTTTTAAATTTAATTGAGATTTAGCTGTTATTTTGGGGGGGTGTAAGATTCATAGATTTCACAGCACGTATGTGAAACTTATGAATGGAAGATGGTGTGCTGCCATTGGCTCTAACACATTGGCTCGCACAAATTCACTACGCCGGTGGGATACGCAAGCACTGCCCAGCTGATGTCTGGAACATCAAGTTCGTGCGAGCTGGATCTGAAAAAGCACAAGCGGAGTGAGAGATCGCGGGGAAGCCTTACCCCCGCGGGAACAGAGCGAGATCAATTTCTGGGCCAATATAAAATAGGAAAAAAATATGTATGTTGTAAACATTAAGAAATTCAAGTCCATTGAAAAAACCCAGAATAGTTGTGTAAATGTAGTACACATATTATGGCAACACACTCTATCTCATTAGTGTTGTTTATTTTAGCCGGGGAGCTGTCAGTGACTGAAATGCTCTTGTATTTGTACATTCAACTAATACAGGAAAGTCCCTGTTAGGTTAGGTTAGGTTAGGTCAGTGAGGATTGAAATCACCGTGGATATGAGCTGGCTTTAATACAGTAAAGAGGCTGTTAAATGCAGTCAATAGCAACATTCTTAGCTGAACTTGATACTTATGCTGAAACAACAATTTTTCCAAGTTGCTCAAGACAACGAGGGCCAGATTTCTTTTCAAGTTATACTGGGAAACCAGCATAATCTGGATGGGTGGGAGTGGATTTTGGCTAGGGAACCATTCCATTGGCTCTCTGTCCCGACAGCAGTTCCGGCATTTTCTGCCAGAAGTGACCTCAGGTGCATAATTATTATAATGAAGACCAAATGATGGAAATACACCATGCATATTTCCCTTCGCTTGTCCCCTAGCAACGTTGGGTGCAGGGGATGCCTTGCTAAGAACCTCAGTGGGGACAGGAGAAGACGAGAGGATTAACATTTTAAAAGATCATTTCTGGCAATGCATTAATTAGAGGGGAAGAAGTGTCAAGGATTTACCTGCAACCTCGTACATTAGCTGGAATTTATTTCCACTCTGGTATACCTTTGATGTGAAGTCAATTTTAATTGTGCGGCCATATGAATAGAAATCTGGGGCAGTTAGATTGGAACCACAGAATCGATGAATCTGCCCAAAATCACTCTGAAATGAGAAATATTAATAATTTTAAACATAAATGTAAAAGGTTTAAATCCATGAAACATTGCAGAACATTGCTTTTGCTCCAGATGAGCACCAGTTCCTGATGACATTTAAAATATTTATCTTGACAAGATTGCAGCAACCCAGTCATCCCTCACCGACATAACTTCATGGTATCACTAACGTCTTGTGAAATCTCTGTACTGATTCTACTGAAAATATCAAAATCTCAATTGTTTATTTCCCCCCATAAAGGCCAGAAAGAATGTTACTTTACCTGGTGTAAAGTATAAAGCCAAATTATTGTTTGGATATTGCATCAGACACTCCTGGCTCTAACTGAGAATATACTAGTAAATTGAAAGTAAGCAGTAGAGGGAACTGGATGGTACAGTGCCTGGAGTATGTTAAACATAAATGTTTATATAAAACATCCAGTGTCAGCCTGGCTCAGCAGTGTCAGTGCAGTAGTGTCAGCCTTGGCTCCGTGGTAACACCCTTGCTGATAAATCAGATGATTGTGGATTCAAAGGTTCACTTCAGGATTTGATCATATCCCTGGACTGTCACTTTAGTGCACCACTGAAGAGAATGCTGCATTATCAGAAGTGCTGTCTTTCAGATGAGATGTTAAAGTGAAGCCCAGCTACCTCATCAGGTGGATTGAAAAGATCCCTTGGCATCAGTTGAGAAGAGTAGGGAATTCTCCTAATGTCCTGGTCGACATTCATCCCTCAATCAACACAAGAATAGGTTTACTAGTCACTTATGTCACTTGCTATGCATGGGACCTTGCTGTATGCAAATTGGATGCTGCATTTCCCTACATAACAACAGCGACTACATTTCAAAAAGTATTTCATTGACTGTTAAGCATTTCATTGACTTTCAGACATCCTGAGGCCATGAATGGCACTGTATAAATGCAGGGTTTCTTCTTTCCTTTCTTTCTCCTCTGACCGATGAGACCTGGGTTCAAATCCATCTCAGACTGATATGATGGATGTTCTCCTGTCCTTGATGTTGTTAAGGGTCTTAAGTATATGAACTTGGGTGGTGTAAATACAAAATGATCAAAAGCTGGCCATAATTGAGCACTAACTGACACTTGCTCAGAGAGGTCTGATGAAACATGAAAATACCCTACTGGTACAGTAGGTGGTACTTCTCGGAGGTTGGAGCAGAGTAGAATGGGCTTTACCCTGCACCAAATCCATGCTATTACTCACTTGGAATTGCCTAATGCTCTAAGGCGCCCATGAAACCTGAGGTTTTGGGGGAAGCAGGCGTACTGGTGCTTGTCTGTAAATTTATGAGAAAGCTGCATTTAGGAAACATCTAGTTGACGCTATTTGCAGTTTCTCTCCTTTGTTTTTTTCTACCTGTTTTGCTTTTTTGTTTAACATGACAAACCAAACAGAAGACTTTCTGCCTCGAAAGAGTGAACCACAACTAATTTATCCTGTCCTTAAAAGAAAATTTTAAAGAAAACAGAATAGGGAGACAAAGTGCCACAAGGAGAGAAATTACAAACATGTTGCGTAAATAAAACTTTTCCTAAATGCAAAGATTGTATGAGAGTTGATGGTGTATGGGCTCAGGCTGATGAAGTCAATTCTTCCCTGAATCCTGAATAGTGCACTATGTATATGTTACATTAATACAGTTGAATAGCTGTCTGACCGCTGGCCAGTCTTTAATCTCCAGGTAATCCAGAGTACAGTTTGGTTCGGCTGGTAAATTGAATTCCTGTACTGTCACTCTGATTTGTTCCTGTGCAGGAGCATCGATGGTCCAGTGACACATGGTGAGGGGCGGATAATCATGCGGGTAACCAGGAGATGTAATGATCTGAGGCGTGTTGGTAGCATTGAATACTCCGCCACATAGCACTAGAAAAAAAACAAATGAATAGAGTGGCAAACTGCAACTGCAGACAGAATGAATAAGAATTTTTTGGTACTTTTTGAAACTAATATTATCTTTGCAGACGTTTATTTTCAGCATTGGCTTTTCTTAATTTCACTAACAATTTTAAATATTGCAGTCACATTACAGGGTAAAATTAAAACTGAATTCCTGCTGGTTATCACAGACAGGAAATGATCCTTGACATTTTGATGATAATCAGTAGGTGGCACCAATGCACTATCAAAATTCAGTTTGAAACAAAAATTAAGTTGTTGCACAAATAATATGAAAAATTATTCAAGTAAACCTTGTTCTATCGGGGTAGGAATATATCTTGTTTTGTTAATTGTCAACTTGTTCTGTTGTATGTAATTTCTTATTAAAGGGGCAGTACTGTTTAAGTTAAACAATATCAGAGGATGAATCTTCTGGGTGAATGATTTGAGTGCTGGGAAATGGAATACATTTCCATTTCAAGCACTCCCAGTTCTGGTAAGGTATGGTTTGGTCCCACTACTCTTTCCCAACAATGCGGTTCTCCCGATCTGCTGTAACTTTGATGAAAGATCCGCAGAAACCTCGGAGAAATGTATAAATGGCTTTTACACATTTTCTAGGGTTTCCGCGGATCTTCCACCAAAGTTATGGCAGACAGTCGGGAGAACCCCTGTGGAAAATCAACCCCAACATGTCTTAACTACACAATAGCAAAATACTGCGGATGCTGGAAATCTGAAATAACAACAGAAAATGCTGGAAACACTCAGCAGGCCAGGCAGCATCCGTGGAGAGAGAAACAGAGTTAACGTTTCAGGTCTGTGACCCTTTCTGACAAAGGGTCACAGACCTGAAACGTTAACTCTGTTTTTCTCTCTCCATGGATGCTGCCTGGCCTGCTGAGTGTTTCCAGCATTTTCTGTTGTTATGCCTTAACTACAACTTGCCCTAGTGCAGCAGTTTGACTTTTCCACTTAACACACCAACCATTCTTCTGGCCTCTAAATAAGGTTTCCAGTTAGTGAAAGTTTAGTTCCATGGGCCCTTGCCCAATTGAAGCCAGATTGAAACTGTACAAACTGAGTGTGGTAGCACACTGCACCACTCAATTGCCATTTTTAAAGTATGCCATTGGAAGATCCCCTGATGGCTCTGTGGGTAGATGTACCAAATGGTTTGGTACTCAGTCATACAGACCAAAACGGCTCTACATTCAATCCCTAGTCTATGCTAAATCTTTGGAATTCTCTATCCCAAAGGGCTGCAGATGCTCAGTCATTGAGTATATTCAAGGCTAAGATCGATAGATTTTTAGACTCTAGGGGAATCAAGGGATATGGGGATCGGGTGGGAAAGTGGAGTTGCGGTCGATGATCAGCCATGATCTTATTGAATGGCGGAGCAGGCTTGAGTGGCCGTCTGGCCTACTCCTGCTCCTAATTCTTATATTCTTATTAACCATGGCAGAGGTAAGGGAACACAATTGGTTTTGAAGTCCTCAGGCATGAGAGAGAAAACCATCCAGAGTTCCAGCGTGCTGTCTTGTAAATTTTGCTAGAAAGGCCATAACTGAGGATAATGTCAGGTTTTGCGACGCTGTCTCTTTCTCCCCCTCCTCCATCCCATGGTGAAACTGCCTGCTGACACTATGTAGGGTCACAAATGAAGAATGGCCACTTGGGGAGGTTTTCAGAGGATTTCCAGTACCCTTGGAACTGTATCCTAATATATTCAGGACCGGAAGCAAATGGGCTGAAAATTAGAGAACGAGGTCATGTCACCTCTATCTAATATATAGCTAGGTTCATGGTGATGAAGGTTGTCAAAAATCAATGTGCTAGTATATATGATACTACAAGATGCTAATCCACATACAACTCAGAACAAAAACATCTCCATACAAAGTACAAGGAGATTTAAGTAAGTATTTCACTTTTGCTAGCAAGTGTTCTAAATACTATATTCTAATTAAAATATGTATGATGTCCTTCCTTATTAATACACCGAAATATCCCAAACATTTTATTATTGTTTACACTCATTTGACTTACAATCGTTGGCTCTATATGTTATGTTGAAGCCAGCTAATTCGACTGAGGAGCCAGAGATGAATCTCACAGTAAGGAAGTTACTGGAGGAAACAAAGGGAGGTGGCAGTTGAGAGCCACAGTAAGTGCCAACTAATGGGCTGTTTATATTCTCTCCATCATAAATCTAAAAAACAAAATCACAAGAAGAAAAGTCTGCTATTAATATCCAGCATCTTAATTTATAGCAAGTTTGTTTTTCTTTCACTGTGTAATTAAATATCCGTTACTCACCTGTGGATTATCATAAACTAAGGACAGGCAGGTCAGTATAAAAGATGAGACCCGTTATCCTCAATACCTGGTGTAGTACAAATGTCTTTGTTGCTGCTCAATCAATGTTTCTCCTGCTGCTTGAACTAAATCGTTCCAAAGTTACTGCCTGGGCTCAAACAGTAACTGTAACGCTTCATTAACCGTACTGTAGATGGTGATTGATTGAGTGACACCCCGTCAAACATAATGCCCTTTGTGTGAGTCTGTAGACAGGGCTGACTGTCCTTTTGAATGTAAGGGGTAACTTCACAGCCCACTTGATTTTCCTTCCATGAATTTAAATTGAATCATAGAATCCAAGGCTGAGAAAGACAGATTTTCGAGCAACAGGGGAGCTAAGAGTTATGGGGAACAGGCAGGAAAGTGGAGTTGAGGCCAAAATTGGATCTCATTAAATGGCGGAGCAGGCTCGAGGGGCCAAATGGCCTGCTCCTGCTCCTACTTCTTATGTCTTATCTTAATCATAGAATAGAATTGTTACAGCACAGAAGGAGGCCATTCGGCTCATTGAGCCCATGCCAGCTCTCTGCAAGAGCAGTTCAGCTAGTCCCACTCCCCCGTCCTTTCCCCGTAGCCCTGCAATTATTTTTTCCTTCAGGTACTTATCCAATTCCCTTTTGAAAGCCACGATTGAATCAGCCTCCACCACCCTCTCAGGCAGTGAATTCCAGATCCTAACCACTCGCTGCGTAAAAAAGTTTTTCCTCATGGCGCCTTTGGGTCTTCTGCCAATCACCTTAAATCTGTGTCCTCTGGTTCTCGACCCTTCTGCCAGTAGGAACAGTTTCTCTCTATCTACTCTGTCTAGACCCCTCATGATTTTGGACACCTCTATCAAATCTTCTCTCAACCTCTCTGCTCTAAGGAGAACAACCCCAGCTTCTCCAGTCTATCCACATAACTGAAGTCCCTCATCCCTGGAACCATTCTTGCAAATCTTTTCTGCACCCTCTCTAAGGCCTTCACATCCTTCTTAAAGTGCGGTGTTCAGAATTGGACACAATACTCCAGTTGAGGCCGAACTAGTGTTTTCTAAAGGTTCCTCATAATTTCCTTGCTTTTGTACTCTATATGCCAGATCATCAACACAGATACCATCATCACACGTGAGGACACTACCCACCAGGTACATGGTACATACTCATGTGACTCGGCCAACGTTGTCTACCTCATACGTTGCAGGAAAGAATGCACCGCGGCATGGTACATCGGCGAGACCATGCAGACACTGAGACAACGTATGAACGGACACCGCGCAACAATCGCCAGGCAGGAGTGTTCCCTCCCAGTCGGGGAACACTTCAGCAGTCAAGGACATTCAGCCTCGGATCTGCGGGTAAGCGTTCTCCAAGGCGGCCTTAGAGACACACGACAACGCAAAATCATCAAGCAGAAACTGATAGCCAAGTTCCGCACTCATGAGGACGGCCTCAACCGGGATCTTGGGTTTATGTCACGATACATGACGTAGAGTCATCCAGACTCGAGTCGGCGTTGGCTTGTTCACAGATGTGATTCCCAGTAAAAAAGTAAAATTTTTAAAGTTTATCGTTTTACATACTGACTGCAGCCTCTATTTATGAAGCCCAGGATCCCGGAGGCTTTTTTAACCACTTTCTCAACTTGCCCTGCCACCTTCAACGATGTGTGCACATATACCCCCAGGTCTCTCTGTTCATGCACCCCTTTTAGAATTGTACCCTTTAGTTTATATTGCCTCTCCTCATTCTTTCTACCAAAATGTATCGCACTTTTCTGCGTTAAATTTCATCTGCCACATGTCCGCCCATTCCACCAGCCTGTCTATGTCTTCTTGAAGTCTATCACTGTCCTCCTCACTGTTCACCATACTTCCAAGTTTTGTGTCATCTGCAAATTTTTAATAGTGCCCTGTACACCCAAGTCTAAGTCATTAATATATATCAAGAAAAGCAGTGGTCCTAGTACCGACCCCTGGGACCTCCAGTCCGAAAAACAACCGTTCAGCACTACTCTCTGTTTCCTGTCACTTAGCCAATTTCGTATCCATGCTGCCACTGTCCCTTTTATTCCATCGGCTTCAACTTTGCTGGCAAACCTATTATGTGGCACTTTATCAAACGCCTTTTGGAAGTCCATATACACCATGTCAACCGTATTGCCCTTATCAACCCTCTCTGTTAATTCATCAAAAAACTCAATCAAGTTAGTTAAACACGATTTGCCTTTAACAAATCTGTGCTGGCTTTCCTTAATTAATCCATACTTGCCCAAGTGACTGTAATTTTGTCCCGGATTATCGTTTCTAAAAGCTTCCGCACTACCGAGGTTAAACTGACTGGCCTGTGGTTGCTGGGTTTATCCTTACACCCTTTTTAGACAGAAAATTGGGCTGAATCTGTTACAGACATGTGGTCTTCCTCACCTGATTTTGATCTATAGTCTCTACCATGCCCAGGCATGAAAGCTGAAATTCAGTCCTATGTTTTTTCTCTAAAAAAGGAATGGTAAAGTCGAGGGCATCCGTGGGGCTGGGAGGGAGGGAAGGGGCCTAGTGCTGAAGTCTGAGGTTGTAGTGGAGTGCATTATGATGGCAAATAAACTGGGGGCCAAGGTATGAGGGATGGTGACTTTGGGCACCTACATTTTTGGGTGCAGATGTATGGCAATGCATTATTTGCATAAATTCAGGAAACTCACATAAGCTTGTCTTTTGCATGGGGACGGAGCTATGTAAATGAGCAGCAGTGAATTTTGGCGGATATATCTCGGAAGCACTGTAAACAATCCAGGAATTTTGCACATAGTGATGTTTCAGCATAAATCCGACATAAACCAGTTACACGAAAATTTATTGGAAAAGAAATGGCACAATGCTGCTCTTACACCGTAGTTATGCCAAAATCTTCCAGGAAATTCTGGGCCATACTATTTGTTTCAGTGGCCTTCCGAGTTAACTCATTCTACAGTTCCATTATTCGTTGGGTGAAACAGTTCAATCTAACTTCCTTTCTTATTCGTAATACTACTTCTTAAAAACAAGTTAAAGTAATATATTGCTCTAAGGCCTATATTTGTAATATTCTCTACCAATTAAGGACTGCCAAGTCAACCGACCTAAAACAACCTCAGCAAGAATTCTATTGTTGGCTAATGTATGTAAGAGTTTCATCAACAACTAATGCAGATTAGATGAAATCTTAATTATATTAGCTTTCGCACCAGGACCAAGGTTGCATGAGGAGAATGGTGCTACAGTGTTTTGTATAATGAGTAGTGTTCTTTTATTTCACAGTGAACTTATTGCTATTTTTGCTTTGAACTGAAATGGAAACTGTGCTCTATGCTGCTTTTACTCAAATAACAAAATACTTACATTGACATAATCGGATGTGCAAACTCCATTAGGTGTGTCCTCAAGTAGAAAGACTGTGAAAGTCATGTTGATAATCTTGTTTAAAGGTACAAAAATGTACCACAAACAATCTAAATTCTTTTCATATTTGCCGTTGAAGTCAACATCTGGTGAACTGAAGGTGCCACTGGTCCCGTTTAAGTACCCACCACATCCCTGGTCTGATCCTGGGGAGAAACATCAAGACTTATTAATGTTATCACTTTAAAGGATCAGTTATATAAATATCCTGGGAAATACTTTTCTTGATTACATAATTAATAATTTTCATCATGTTATTAATGGAAAAAGTATACAATTTTGTAAAATAAATCTCAGAGAATTACTCTACTCTTTTTGGGGCAGTAATCATGGATTCTGGGAGTGGAGGGACTGGAAATTAGGCTGGCACCCATTTTCGCCACATTTCCATCTCTTCCCTGGTCCTATGATTACCTTCCCGTCCTGCTGTCACTTTGGGAGGAATGTTTGGCAGGATCTTAGGCTTCCCCAAAAATCCTGCCAGATTAATTACAAATCTGCTAAGGCCAACCGTAAATGCGCCTGCAGTAAGCAGGCATTCTTGCCATCCAGGACTGTGTGTGGGCCCCACAATGCAGCATTCAAGTGGCAATTGATCCCAGAGAGCGCAACTGCTGCTTAAAGTAGCGACACAGGATAATAAGGCCATAAAAAAGCAAACCAAGCACTAGGGTTCATTTCTAGAGGCATAGAATTGAAAAGCAGAGAAGTTATGCTAAACTTGTATCAAAAATAGAAGGCTGAGAGGTGACCTGATAGGGTAAATGTAGAGAAAATATTTCCGATTGTGAGGGAGTCCAAAACTAGAGGTCATAAATATAAGATAGTCACTGATAAATCCAATCGGGAATTCAGGAGAAACTTCTTTACCCAAAGAGTGGTGAGGATGTAGAACGCGCTACCACAAGGAGTAGTTGAGACAAATAACATAGATGCATTTAAGGGGAAGCTAGATAGGCACATGAAGGAGAAAGGAATAGAAGGATATGCTGATAGGGTTAGATGGTGACGGGTGGGAGGAGGCTCATGTCGAACATAAACACCGGCATGGACCAGTTGGGCCCAATGGCCTTTTTCTGTGCTGTAGACTTGATGTAACTTGATTAATTGGGGCACCAGTTAGGGAGCAGCAAAACAGAACACTTGACTCCTTGGAAACTTTGGCCAGACTGGAGGGATGCGGGTGCTGAAGCAGGAGGCCATCCGTCCAGTCACCTCGGAGATTTTAACGCCTGGGCCTCATTTGAATGCCCTGACTCTGACTCCTGCCCGAAGCCGGCGGGATGACATCACTGCTGACAGGTTGGAGTTGAAATTTGCGGGGGCGGGGGGGGGGGGGGGCGGGGGGGGGTGGGGGGCGGCGGAAATCAGTCTGCCACCGGAGACCCACAGAAACGGTCTCTGGCAAGGTAAATGAGGAAGGGAGGGATTGGTAAATTTTGCAATTGATGAGGGGGATCTCCGTGGCATAGTTGGTCCAAGGTATCCTTGTGGGGCCAGGAAGAGCACTCCTACAACCTCCTGCTGGCACACAAGGAGCCTAGAAAAAGTTTAAAAAAAGTTAACTTACCTGAGCATCCTGTGGCCAGGATGCTGCCTGCACGTAGCTTTCCCTGGTGGGTTCGAGACTGTGCGGGCCTTGATTGGGCCCAGAGTTAAATTGGCATGCGCGTCCCGATGACATCAGGAGCTTATGCCGGCTCTTCTGTTGCTGCAGTGGCAACCCAGTTCAGCCCTGCCAAGATCCTTCTCTTGGCACTGGTGGGATCCCTTTGAGTGAATCATGCCAGGCAACACAAATGAGCCCCAACCCAGGGAAATGGGACAGGTTGGGGTGATGGATACAGAGGGAAGAGCGAGTGCATTAAGGGTGCTCTTCTGAGCTTGAGGCTGAGACACATTGTTGGAACAGTGTAGAGGAATATTTACGTTTCATCTAATCATGGCCTAGCCGACTTAGGGTAGTCCTCAATGCTGACACTGGATGCTCAGAATGGGAAAGTATTTAATTTCCCAACACTAACCTTGATGAGCAAATAACTCACCATATTATTTTAGAAAAAAATAAATAAAACAAGCAGACCCTAGGCGCAAGTGATTTTAAAGTGATAATATAATTTTGGGGTGCGAATAACAATAATCTGAGTTTGAGCTGACCTCTTACCATTTATGTCATTACCTGAATCTTTCCAGTGCAATTATTCCCTGGTTTCTTTTATTTTCCAGTTAACATAAGTAACATTTTGTGCAGCAACAACACAGCTTACTGGTATGCAACAAGACAACAGAAAAAGGAACAAATGTGACTGGAGATATAAAATATAAAAAAGAATAGAAAGAAAGACAGACTTGCATTTATATAGCGCCTTTCACGATCACCGGACGTCTCAAAGCGCTTTACAGCCAATGAAGTACTGCAATGGATGTTTAGCCATAAACCAGATAATCTGAAGTAATTATAACAACTTCACAGTGTGTTAGGTACTCATGTTGAGGTTAATGCCCATTGTCTCCAGGGAAACACATGAAATCGCCAACTATTTTTGCATGACATAATTCATCCCAAAGTGATAATTTCCTGAGCAAAGCTGTACCATAAATCCCTTTTAATGAGTCTTTGTGATCATTACTATTTATGGAATGAAGTATAGGCATTCTAATGTTTATTATACAGGAAATGTAACTCTTATTTCCTCAAGACAGATACTAGTTAATAGATCCCAATTTAATACAAAGTAACCTGAGAATCATTTCACACCATGGCAATATATCCATTAAAAGGACATTAAGTAACATCAGATAATGGCTTTAATACCTCTCCGAGGACTTAAGTGGGTCTTAATTGAAGCATGTAATGGAAATTGAAAGCACACATTTAAAAATGTATTCTACTGAAGACCAAATGGCTTTGCCCACACCGAACATATGTTAGGAATTCAGGTACAAGTTCCACATGATTTTCCATCCATAATTGGGACGCACTCACTCACATTCCTAACATGCACGCCTAGTGGGGCGAGCTCCACATTGATGGCGCAGATTCATAAAATTACCCCTTATTTTTCTGCGAGAGCTAAAACTAAAAAGTTTTGATCAGCACTGTACCTATAGATGTAAAATAGATGCTTTTATGCTGATGAAGCAACAACAGCAACAACTTGTATTTATATAGCGCCTTTAATGTAGTAAAATGTCCCAAGGGGCTTCAGAGGAATGTTACCAAACAAAACTTGACACCAAGTCACACAAGGAGATATTAGGACAGGTGACCAGAAGCTTGGTCAAAGAGATAGGATATAAGGAGCATCTTAAAGGAGGAAAGAGAGCTAGAGAGGATCAGGGAGGGAATTCCAGAGCTTTGGGCCCAGGCAGCTGAAGGCATGGCAGCCAATGGTGGAGTGATGAAAATCGGGGATGCACAAAAGGCCAATATTGGAAGAGTGCAGAGATCTCGGAGGGTTGTAGGCAATGCTCCCTGTAAGCTGCACTTTGTTCTGCGCAGCTTGTTTCTTTCAATGCGCAGTCCCTTTAAATTTCTGCGCATGCGCGGTTTTTCCAATGTAAAAGCCAGTGAGCTGCGTGCGCATGCAGCTTAGAGGGAACATTGGTTGTAGAGCTGGAGGCGGTTACAGATATAGGGAGGGGCGAGGCTGTGGAGGGATTGAAAACAAGGATGAGTATTTTAAAATCGAGGTGTTGCTGGACTGGGAGCCAATGTAAGTCAGCGAGCACAGGGGTGAAGGGTGAACGGGACTTGGTGCGAGTTAGGATACGAGCAGCAAAGTTTTGGATGAATTCAACGTTATGGCGGGTGAAAGGTGGGAGGCTGACCAGGAGAGCATTGGAATAGTCAAGTCTAGAGGTAACCAAGGCATGATGAGGGTTTCAGCAGGGGATGAGCTGAGGCGGGGCGGAGATGGATGATGTTGCGGAGGTGGAAGTAGGCGGTCTCGGTAATGGAAAGGATATGGGGTCAGAAGCTCAGCTCAGGGTCAAATAGGACGGCAAGGTTGCGAACCGTCTGGTTTAGCCTCAGACAGTGGCCAGGGAGAGGGATAAAGTTGGTGGCTAGGGAACAAAGTTTGTGTTGGGGACCAAAGACAATGGCTTCAGTCTTCCCAATATTTAATTGAAGGTAATTTCTGCTCATCCAATACTGGACGTTGGACAAGCAGCTTGCCAAGTCAGAGGCAGTGGAGGGGTCCAGAGAGGTGGTGGTGAGGTAGAGCTGGGTACAGTCAGTGTACATGTGGAATTTGATGTGTTTTCAGATGATGTTGCTGAGGGGCAGCATGTAGATGAGAAATAGGAGGAGGTCAAGGATAGATCCTTGGGGGACTCCAGAGATAGCAGTGCAGGAGCGGGAAGAAAAGCCATTGCAGGAGATTCTCTGGCTATGACTGTATAGATTGGAATGGAACCAGATGAGGGCTGTCCCACCCAGCTGGACACTGGATTAGAGGCATTGGAGGAGGCTGATGTGGTCATTCCTATCAGAAGTCTTTATACAAGTTAAAATCTACAAACACAAAGGACTTCAAACACTGTTTGTTTCTTTGAAACAAGTAACTCTTCCCACATCTTGGTCCATTATTAAAAAGCAAGCCAGGGTAAATAATGTAATTTCAATAATCTAGCACATAAATCTCTGCTGTATCGCCAAGTCAACTGAACACTCCAATGAAGTAATTATAGATTTCAAAGGGTTGTATTGTTAAGGAAATAAATACTGCAAGAGAGAAATCACACAGGAACAAATGGGTGGAATTAATGAGTTCCTCTACAATTTGTAAAGAAAAAGGAGAGGCTTTTCAAGATCTTCAAATATATGAAAGCATCTTTGAAATTCTGTTCGATTTTAACGTCCAGGTGGGAATGCAAGTGGTCGGCTCATCCGGAAGCAGTAGCAGGCAAGCTCATCCCTTTTTAATGGTCGAGCCTCAGTAACATGCCGCTTGGCATTGTCGGCAGAGAATGCTGCCGAGAACCCAGTACTCCTGCTTCTCCTGGCCCCAAGGAAACTAAAAAAAAATTAAACGTACTCTGCTGGGCTTCTTCTGCACCTGGATCCTGGCCCCGGTAGGTTTAGCCTGGCGAGGAAGGCACCCCCTGCTCCCCCACTCAGGTTTCAGGTTAAACTAGCAGGTCGGCGCCCCGATGATGTCATCAAAGCCCGATCTGCATATTTAAAGAGGACCCCGCCAGCCTGGGATGGGTGTGCTTTCCGTCTGCAATTTAAAACTGCAGTCGGCCAGACCAGGGCAGGAAAGGAGTGGGTAAGTCCTCTGCTCTATTTTAAATGCACCCCCGCCTGGTTTGCCCAAGGTGGGGGGAGTTAAAATCTAAACTGGCTTTGTAAAGCTTCTGTTTTACAAGATATTTTCTGAAATATAACACAGCCTCTTTAGTATATGATACAGACCATCAACAACTCATATGTGGAGATTCTAAAACGTTGGAAGGAAGGGAAGACTTCAAGCGTGAAGTTTTCATGCCCTGCACACTGATGTCCTATAGAATATTTGCTCTGCAGAACAAACAGAGTAACAAAGTACCAGAAGATTGATAAGGCTCTGGACCATGCAGAATATAGGCACAAGCTTTCCCACACTTCACCACAATGTGGCAGCTTCACTTAACATTTAGTTCTTCAAAATATTTTAAACCTCAGGTCCATAGCATTCAGATGCTATGTAGTGGAGTGGAGCTAATTTACAGAACAAACGGGAAACTGTTCAACCTCCGTCGCCTCCAGCCCGGATCCAAGGTCGTCCCATCCTCTATCATCGAATTACAGTATGCAGACGACGCTTGCGTCTGCGCTCACTCGGAGGTCGAATTCCAAACCATCGTCAACACCTTCACTGAAGCGTACGAGAGCATGGGCCTTACACTAAACATCCGTAAGACAAAGGTCCTCTACCAACCTGCCCCCGCCACATAGTACTGCCCCCCGATTATCAAAATCCATGACGAGGCCTTGGACAACGTGGACCACTTTCCATACCTCAGGAGCATACTGTCAACAAGGGCAGACGTCGATGACGAAGTCCAACACCGCCTTCAGTGTGCCAGTGAAGCCTTCGGTTGTTTGAGGAAGAGTGTGTTTGAAGACCAGGACCTCAAACCCGGCACTAAGCTCATGGTCTACGGAGCAGCAGTGATACCCGTCCTGCTGTATGCCTCAGGGATATGGACCATGTACAGCAGGCACCTCAAAGCACTGGAGAGGTACCACCAACGCTGCCTCCGCAAGATCCTGCAAATCCATTGGCAGGATAGGTGCACCGACGTCCGTGTTCTCGCTCAGGCCAACATCCCCAGCATCGAAGCATTGACCATGCTCGATCAGCTCCGATGGTTGAGTCACATCGTCCACATGCCCGATACGAGACTTCCAAAACAAGCGCTCTACTTGGAGCTCCGACATGGCAAGAGAGCCCCAGGTGGGCAGAAGAAACACTTCAAATACACCCTCAAAGCCTCCTTGAAAAAGTGCAACATCCCCATTGACACCTGGGAATCCCTGGCCCAAGACCGCACAAAGTGGAGGAGAAGCATCCGGGAAGGCGCCGAACACCTCGAGTCTCTTCGCCGGGAGCAAGCGGAAGCCAAGCGCAAGCAGCGCATGTCAACCCAAGCACCCCACCCACCCGCCCCTTCAACCATCATCTGCCCCACCTGTGACAGAGATGTAGGTCCCGCATTGGACTCATCCTTCACCTGAGAACTCATTTTTAATGTGGAAGCAAGTCATCCTCGGTTCCGAGGGACTGCCTAAGAAGAAGAGGAGTGCACTGTTTCTATTAGTAGGGATGGTAATATTTTCCAAACCATGGAATAAATCTCCCAAAATGGAAGAAAGGACTCGCATTTATATAATGCTTTTCAGATCCTCATAGTATCCCCAAACACTTCAAAGCCAATGATTTTTTTATCTGTAGGCAAAAAGATAACATAAAACTACAACTGTTGGACACTAACTCCAGTTTTTGATCATTTTAGATGTGAATGTCTTTCTTTTCCCATAACACAATAACTTGCTGATGAAATCAATTTGTGAGAAATTTGTTATGAGGATATTGGGATAGATTTTCTGATCAGGCATCTAATCAGGTATTAGTTGTGGGGTTGAGTTATTGGAACCCACCTGACCATTAGCATGCTGAACCTCCCTGATGTGGCAGGGTCAGCTTCACTTACACACTATGGGCAAGCTCATATTGGGTCTGGTATTGGGAGCTCAGTGGGGAGCTTACAAGGGATAGAAACATAGAAACATAGAAAATAGGTGCAGGAGTAGACCATTCGGTCCTTCGAGCCTGCACCACCATTCAATGCATTCATGGCTGAACATGCTACTTCAGTACCCCATTCCTGCTTTCTCGCCATACCCCTTGATCCCCCTAGTTGTGAGTATTATATCTAACTCCCTTTTGAATATATTTAGCGAACTGGCCTCAACAACCTTCTGTGGTAGAGAATTCCACAGATTCACCACTCTCTGGGTGAAGAAGTTCCTCCTCATCTCAGTCTTAAATGGCTTCCCCTTTATCCTTAGACTGTGACCCCTGGTTTTAGTTTTCCCTAACATTGGAAACATTCTGCCCGCATCTAATTTGTCTAAACCAGTCAGGATTTTAAACGTCTCTATAAGATCCCCCCTCATTCTTCTGAACTCCAGAGGATACAAGTTCAATTGATCCAGTCTTTCTTGATCTGTCAGTCTGGCCATCCCAGGAATCAATCTAGTGAACCTTCGTTGCACTCCCTCAATAGCAAGAATGTCCTTCCTCAAGTTAGGAGACCAAAACTGCACACAATCATCCAGGTGTGGCCTCACCAAGGTCCTGTACAACTGTAGCATCACCTCCCTACTCCTGTACTCAAATCCCCTTGCTATGAAGGCCATCATGCCATTTGCTTTCTTGACTGCCTGCTGCACTTGCCTTCCCACCTTCAGTGACTGATGTACCATGACGCCCAGGTCTCGTTGCACCTCCCCTTTCCCTAATCTGCCACCATTCAGGTAATAGTCTGCCTCCCTATTTTTACCACCAAAGTGGATAACCTCACATTTATCCACATTGTACTTCATCTGCCATACATTTGCCCATTCACCCAACCTGTCCAAGTCACTCTGTAGCCTCCTAGCATCCTCCTCATTGTTCACACTGCCTCCCAATTTAGTGTCATCCGCAAATTTGGAGATATTACAATTAATCCCTTTGTCCAAATCATTAATATATAATGTAAACAGCTGGGGCCCCAGCACCGAACCCTGCGGTACCCCGCTGGTCACTGCCTGCCATTCTGAAAAGTACCCATTTACTCCTACTCTTTGTTTCCTGTGTGCCAACCAGTTGATGATAAGTACATTTAAAGGGATGCAGCCACTAAAGGTAGCTTTTACAAAGGCATGTATCAGCTTTTGAAGATGTCGTTTGGATAACAAAAATCTCTGGCAAAACCCAGTGGCAGGAACAATAAATGTATAAAAAGAATCTGTTAGCGTGATGGAGCAGCACATCATTCCAACTCTATGTTTGATGGCTGACATAGTACAGGTAGTACATAATGAGGTGATATCATGAAAGGTGTCCTTGTGTTCTGTTTGTGATCGGCCATCCGTTATACACGCTGTCTGATTTTGCTTTCCTAGTCAAGGGAAAGTAAAATTGGCCAGCCTATAAAACTGAGGGCCGATCTGATTGCATCAGTTTTCCGCTGAGTGGGTTAAGTTAAAATTACACCCAAATAGCGATCAACACATGGAATGGACTTCCGGATAGAGCAGTGGAAGTGAAAACCCTGGAATTATTCAAGAACTAATTGTATAATACAATGTTGGGACCTTAGGATTATTCTAAATGGATGAAATGAGATAGGCAGGCTGGCCCCTCCCATCCGTAATTATCTTGTGATTTTTGGAGTGCCAAATGCTAAATTTATTGCAAGATGTTTCAAAAATGTCACCACATAAGGGAATACTTAGACCTACTGTAAATGAGAGAGCTTCATAAGTAAATCCAGAAGAGCCTTGGCATTATTTGTGTGTTTAAATTCAAAATGAATCAATGAGTCATCTATTTCCTTACTCAGAGATTGGAATGCTTTGCCACAATGTGTGGTTGAGGCACAGACCATTGCATCTTTTATGGGAAAATTACATAGAATTACACAGAATATGCAGCACAGAAACAGGCCATTCGGCCCAACTGGTGTTCATGCTCCACACGAGCCTCCTCCCACCCTATTTACTTCATCTCCCCATCAACATATCCTTCTATTCCTTTCTCCCTCCTGTACTTATCTAGTTTCCCCTTAAATGCTATACTATTCGCCTCAACCACACCATGTGGTACCAAGTTCCACATTATCATCACTCTCTGGGTAAAGGAGTTTCTCCTGAATTCCTTATTGGATTTATTAGTGACTATCTTATATTTATGGTCCCTAGTTGTGGACTCTTCCACAAGTAGAAACATCGGGCTGGATTTTGATACGGGGCGGGTTGGGGTCGTGTCATCCGCATTTTGTGTTATCCACCAGACTGCAATTGGATGTGGAAGATTGATGCAATTGTTACCTAATTGGGCAATTGAGTTCCAGAATGTAGGAACCCATGAACCAATTAGTGGTTTCAGTCTGAAAGTCGCCTCTGATGATGTCATCATTGCTGCTGCATTGAAGGTCAGAGACTGCCTGGCCTTTGCTGTGAGAGGACCTGGATGGAGATATGGAGATAGAGAGAGAGAATTTTTTTTGCATCCAGGTCCTCTCACAGCAAAGGCCAGGCAGTCTCTTTAGACCTTCAATGCACCAGCATCAGAGGCGACTTTCAGACCTCATACTACTACTACCTTTATCACATCTCCGTTGTAATAGTGGACCTGCAGCTGATAGTCAGCTATCCAAATGTGCTCCCGCCAGGTTTCACAATCATAGTTCAGAACAGGCGTGCTTCACGTAGATCAAGGGTTAAAATCACAAAGGCCTTTCAAAATGGCATTATAGAGCCAATTTAGTGCTTGTTAAGGGCCTTAACAGCCTATCCCGCCTCTTAAAGGCGGGACAGAGTCGGGACCAGCAGACACGATTTAATGAAAATTGCGTGGAGGCGGGATGGAGGCAGACTTGTGCCCGCCCGCCAGTTTTCGCAATTTGAACCCCCCACACGCCTCCAAACCCGCCTCCACGGGTCAATGAAAATCCAGCCCATCATCTCTACGTCTACCCTATCGAATCATTTTAAAGACCTCTATCAGGTCACCGCTCAGCCTTCTCTTTTCTAGAGAAAATACCCCCAGCCTGTTCAGTCTTTCCTGATCGTTGTACCCTCTCAGTTCTGGTAACATCCTTGTAAATCATTTTTGCATTTTCTCCAGTGCTTCTATATCCTTCTTGTAATATGGAGACAAGAACTGTGCACAGTGTGGTCTAACCACGGTTCATACAAGTTTAACATAACTCTTTGCTTTTCAATTCTATCCCTTTAGAAATGAACCCCAGTGCTTTGTTTGTTTTTTTATGGCCTTATTAACCTACGTCGCTACTTTTAATGATTTGTGTATCTGTGCCCTTAGCTTCCTTTGCGCCTCTACCCCATTTACACTCTTGTTTTTAAAGGAATAGGTGGCCTCCTTCCAAAATGCAGCAGCTCACACCTATCTATATTGAAATTCATTTGACATTTACATAACCATTCTGCAAGTTTGTTAAGGTCGTCTTGTTTTTTGTTGCAGTCCTCCTCAGTGTTAACTATACCCTTCAATTTGGTGTCATCCGCAAACTTGATATTGTACTTCTGATTCCTCGAGTCCAAATCATTCATGTAAATGGTGAACAACAGAGGCCTCAGCACTGATCCATGTAGAACACCACTTTCCACCTTTCGGCAGTCTGGGTAACTAGCTTAAGCCCCTAGGGGGCTAAATTCAGTTGATTGGCGCTAACGGGGTGCAAATCAACTAGCGCCTGGGTGTGGCGGCGCTAACGTCTCCCGCGAAATTCAGCGGGAGGTTAGTGGCGGCGCTAACCGTTAGCGCTGCATGGCGCTGCGCCACATTGTCATGTGCAGCGCCCCGCTCGCGCCCCGGCTGTAATATTGGGTGGTGCCCCCCGACTTACCGTCGGACACTATGTCCGCCGGGGTCAGCGGGGCCTAGCTGCGGCCGGGGCAGCGCTAGTTAAAGAGGAGGTGGCGGGCGGCCATTTTTGTTGCTGGCCGCCTGCCAGCACCCGCTCCCATTGCTGTCCCCGGCACCCATGAAGCCCCCCCATGGGGTGTCAGCAGCTCTCCGTGAGCCCGGCACTCCTCGAGTGCCAGGCTCGTTTGCCGGCACTCCTGATCCCTGGTGGCCCAGCTGGGCGCAGGGAGGCGCTGCGCCAGGCCCCTCCCTTTTAATAAGGGGAGGAAGACCTGCATTACCATGGCGTGACGTGCCGCGCCCCAAATGGAAGTGTGGCACTTCCAGTAGTGCCCCTCCTCCCTCTTGGGGTGCTACCTGGGAAAATCGGCTGTGGGGGCGCGAACGTTTTCGGGGCGCTAAAATTAGCACCCCGGTGAAGGTAGCGCCCCAAAGGGGGCGTTACCCAATTTTTACCCCCACCCTCTGTATTCAGTTATGTAGTCAGTTTGCTATGCATTCTGCTACTTGTCCCCTGATTCCACCTTGGTCACGCGGTACCTTATAAAAGGCCTTTTGAATAAACTGAAAGATTTGCACATATCAAATATATAGCCATGGGAATGAACAATGTCCCTACAACAAAGTGTCTGATGTGTTCACATAGTACAAAGAATGCTGATTGATTCAAACTTCATATTCATTAGAAACCAACCAATCAAAAACACTTTAAATACTCACAACCAACCCCTAAAAATAACCTTTAGAACCTAACAAATATTGAACAATATTGGACAATTTTGAAGAAAAAAATCCATCAAAAAACTTACCCACAAATTTAGCTATTACGTCTTCCAATAACTATGGCTTTGCAGTACTTAAGAGGAGATCTCAAAGGCACTGAATGGAAGATATAAGAGCCATCTGTCTCAACTGTTGATTCATGTGGTACCTGGGAATCCTGGTGGATGCCAACTTTAAGCTGAACACAGTCCTTCAGCATCAAGTTGAGAAGAAACAAAGAGGGCTTTGAGTCTCTTCAACAATAATGAAGTGCTCTTACAGAACTAACTTGTGGTGTACAAAACACACATCCAAAATATGTTTCCATGGCTTAGAATGGTTGGAATGCATGCAATGGTTTGTTTTTTGTGGCCCATGTCAAAATGTGAACTGAATCCGAGACAAGAGGGAACAATTGTACAGGGGGTATGTCTCCGACCTATACTGACCTGTCACTGAGCACTCTGGCAGAGGAATCAGCTTTTAGATGGACACATTGCTTTGTGAAAGCCCTTCATGAGGGCTTTGATTAAGAAGTTGGTGACAAGTAAGCTTGGTATGTGACACTGGACTTGCACATCCAGAATATCAATATGACTGGCATGTTGCAAGCTGTCCTTCATAGGATTTTCCACCACGCTGATGATGGATGTCATCGCACAGCTTTTGAGGAAACTCTAAGACCTGGGTTGACATCTGCTGGAACACATCATCTAGAGGCCAGCTATTAGAACACGTTCTCATATATCCAGATCTCAGTGCCTATTGTGCTGGGAATGCAGAGAGGCAAGCAGCTGTTGCTGAAGGTTCTGCGCTTCCAATTGGTGAAACCATCATTTGTTGGAGTATGATTTGTGCGGTGCTGCAGTTAGAAGGATAGTGGCAATGCACTCGGACATTTTATGGTTAGTTATGTTACTCACCATGCGACATGTGAGAAATTCCTGGTATCCACACTTTTCAGTTGCCTAATGACCAACTAGTGACTGACCTACTTTGTAAGGAGGATATAAGCAGGGTTTATTTGGAGCTGTGTTGGCTCCAAGATGTTATGGCTAGTGATGGAAATTGGAGCCGAATTTACCCTCTGTGGAAGACTCAGCAACCTGATACCTGAGCCAGGCAGGTCTGCAATATTCCAGGCCACTGTTGATGATTGACCAGCCAGCCTAGCTTACTAATGAGACCTGAAGGATAGATCTGTCACTAGATACTGGGATTCATTCAGTCAATTTTAGGTAACCCTGTAAGCCAATGCCCAAATGTGTATGGTGGTCCTGCCTGGATTAGCAGTGTGGAGTTTACCAGTTCTGGTTAATTTTGAGCAGTACCATTGCACACACTTAAGGCTTTTGACAAACTGCACCTCAGCTCACTGGACTTGGGTAAGTGGAGGGAGCATGCATTCCATATCAGACAAATATAAACTCTATCTCTGTGGATTTCTCAGTAGCTTGGTTTGTAAACTCTTAAACATGGTGCTGGGTTTCCACATGTTACCTTCCCTCTGCTTGTTTTTTTGCTGCCCCATGCATTCAATCTCTCTCCCCCTCAGTACTATATTTTTAATGAATACCTTTCCTGGCTCCTCCAAGTCCCCTCCCCCGCCATGCTCCCAGAACCTATATCACCAAGTCTTCTGAGCCCCATCCCGCATATTCTTGACATAGGGTCTACCTTCGAAACAATTCTTTTAATTCCACTCACTTTCTCTAAATAAAAACTGTTACTATGGGAACCCATATTGATCCAGATACAGCTGCGTTATAGTAGGATATGCAGAACACTCTTTTCCCTATCATGATCAGGTCTTTTCCCTGACCACTTCTCCCATTATTTATATTTAAATAATACGAGTTCCAATGGCAGGGTCACACCCAAGCTCATCTTTTCTCTTTACAGATTTCTCCTATATTTTACTTTCCATTGGTTTTTTCATTGAAACTAGCTGTCATTAAATGAGGGGGAAATAAATCAAATGCAGATTGCTTCGACCAGTTGACCACCCACTACATCATCAGCTCACTGGTTTTGGACCGGGGGGGGGGTTAGTAGGCAAGTGAAGTTTTTCCATTTCCACTTGAATAGAAACAGTACCACCATATGAAAAATCTAGATCAGTGCACACCAAACATCTCAAAAAACTCACTGCAAGTTTTTGGATCAAAAATAATAATCTGTTTTGGGTTTGGGAACAAGAACCGTTGTCATCTAAAACATTTAAATTACTAGTGTTATATTTGGATCAAAATTATAAAACCACAGAGCCCCATAAGAAAGCTGGATTCTGTTCAACAAGCATGGACTCACTTTCTCTTTTTAAAAAGAATTAAGTCAGCAAAATTTTTCATTGTTAATGTTTATACATATACACATGAGGCTAGAGGTTCCTGCTGGCTGCGAGGGAACTTTGTGAGAAGGCAACCATGAATGACAGAACTCGATAGCCCCCTGTCCACTTTGCACTACACTCAAATTTCCTTGCCCGACTGTCTACTGGCAGTGTGCACTTTCGCATATGAAGTGCAAATGCTTCATTGGGCAATTAAATTCAATGCAAATAAAGGTATAATGAGGCACCCGGTGCATTTCCTGCCTTCCTGCACCATTCCCAGTGCTAAGCTCCTCAATTTCAAATAAGCATGAAAGGCCAACAAAGTTATTTACTTTTTGGGAAGGAATCCTTCAGAGGTAGGCTTCTTTTTTTCTCCTTCCATTCATTAAAAAGCTATGGGATTGCTTTCAGTGCTCACCTCTTGTCAGACAAGAGAATGAAGAACAAAGAAGGCATGCCAGAGACATCAGATGGCACCAGCAGCAGACTCCAATTATGCAAACCAATCTGATATTATGTCACTGACCATATGTACAGCCCTTGATATCTGGGAATGATTAGGAGAACTGCCTTCACAGCCAGAGGTTCAGCAGGAAGCACTTACACAGCTGTGTCATTTGTTGCGTGGAGACCTGCCCCGTAGGGACAGTACTTCCAGTGGTTTTTTATATTTTATGCCTCCAGCTCCTTCCATGTTATCACAGAAGGCATTTGCAGTATCAGACGATTTGCTGTCCATAGACGTATCAAACAGGTGATTAATATATATATATTTTTTATTCGTTTAAGGGATGTGGGCGTCGCTGGCAAGGCCAGTATTTATTGTCCATCCCTAATTGCCCTTGAGAAGGTGGTGGTGAGCTGCCTTCTTGAACCGCTGCAGTCCATGTGGTGAAGGTACTCCCACAGTGCTGTTAGGGAGGGAGTTCCAGGATTTTGACCCAGCGACGATGAAGGAACGGCGATATACTTCTAAGTCAGGATGGTGTGTGACTTGGAGGGGAACTTGGAGGTGGTGGTGTTCCCATGTGCCTGCTGCCTTGTCCCCCTAGGTGGAAGAGGTCAAGGGTTTGGGAGGTGCTGCTGAAGAAGCCTTGGCGAGTTGCTGCAGTGCATCTTGTCGATGGTACACACTGCAGCCACGGTACTCCAGTGGTGGAGGGAGTGAATGTTTAAGGTGGTAGATGGGGTGTCAATCAAGCGGGCTGCTTTGTCCTGGATGGTGTCAAGCTTCTTGAGTGTTGTTGGAGCTGCACTCATCCAGGCAAGTGGAGAGTATTCCATCACACTCCTTACTTGTGCCTTGTAGATGGTGGAAAGGCTTTGGAGAGTCAGGAGGTGAGACACTCACCGCAGAATACCTAGCCTCTGACCTGCTCTTGTTGCCACAGTATTTATGTGGCTGGTCCAGTTAAGTTTCTGGTCAATGGTGACCCCCAGGATGTTGATGGTGGGGGACTCGGCGATAGTAATGCCATTGAATGTCAAGGGGCGGTGGTTAGACTCTCGCTTGTTGGAGATAGTCATTGCCTGGCACTTCTGTGGCGCGAATGTTACCTGCCACTTATCAGCCCAAGCCTGAACATCATCCAGGTCTTGTTGCATGCGGGCATGGACTGCTTCATTATCTGAGGAGTTGTGAATGGCACTGAACACTGTGTAGTCATCAGCAAATATCCCCATTTCTGACCTTATGTTGGAGGGAAGATCATTGATGAAGTAGCTGAAGATGGTTGGGCCTAGGACACTGCCCTGAGGAACTCCTGCAGCGATGACCTTCAATCACCACAACCATCTTCCTTTGTGCTAGGTATGACTCCAGTCAGTGGAGCGTTTTCCCCCCGATTCCCATTGACTTCAGTTTTACTCGGGTTCCTTGATGCCACACTCGGTCAAATGCTGCCTTGATGTCAAGGGCAGTCACTCTCACCTCACCTCTGGAATTCAGCTCCTTTGTCCATGTTTGGACCAAGGCTGTAATGAGGTCGGGAGCCGAGTGGTCTTTGCGAAACCCAAACTAGGCATCAGTGAGCAGGTTATTGGTGAGTAAGTGCCGCTTGATAGCACTGTCGATGACACCTTCCATCACTTTGTTGATAATTGAGAGTAGACTGATGGGGCGGTAATTGGCCGGATTGGATTTGTCCTCCTTTTTGTGGATAGGACATATCTGGGCAGTTTTCCACATTGTCAGATAGATGCCAGTGTTGTAGCTGTACTGGAACAGCTTGGCTAGAGGCGCGGCTAGTTCTGGAGCACAAGTCTTCAGCACGATAGCTGGGATGTTGTTGGAGCCCATAGCCTTTGCGGTATCCAGTGCACTCAGCCGTTTCTTGATATCACGTGGAGTGAATCAAATTGGCCGAAGACTGGCTTCTGTGATGGTGGGGACCTGAGGTGAAGGCCGATATGGATCATCCACTCGGCACTTCTGGCTGAAGATGATTGCAAACGCTTCAGCCTTGTCTTTTGCACTCACGTGCTGGGCTCCACCATCATTGAGGATGGGGATATTCACGGAGCCTCCTCCTCCAGTTAGTTGTTTAATGGTCCACTACCATTCACAACTGGATGTGGCAGGACTACAGAGCTTTGATCTGATCCATTGATTGTGGGATCGCTTAGCCCTGTCTATAGCATGCTGCTTCCGCTTTTTAGCATGCACGTAGTCCTGTCTTGCAGCTTCCCCAGGTTGGCACCTTATTTTTAGGTACGCCTGGTGCTGCTCCTGACATGCTCTTCTACACTCCTTATTGAACCAGGGTTGGTCCCCTGGCTTGATGGTAATGGTAGAGTGAGGGATATGCCAGGCCATGAGGTTATAGATTGTGGTGGAATACAAATCTGCTGCTGCTGATAGCCCACAGTGCCTCATGGATGCCCAGTTTTGAGCTGCTAGATCTCTTCTGAATCTATCCCATTTAGCACGGTGGTAGTGCCACACAACACGATGGGGGGTGTCCTCAGTGTGAAGACGGGACTTCGTCTCCACAATGACTGTGTGGTGGTCACCGCTACCAATACGGTCATGGACAGATGCATCTGCGACAGGTAGATTGGTGAGGACGAGGTCAAGTAGGTTTTTCCCTCGTGTTGGTTCTCTCACCACCTGTCGCAGGCCCAGACTGGCAGTTTATGTCCTACAGGACTCGGCCAGCTCGGTCAGTAGTGGTGCTACCGAGCCACTCTTGGTGATGGACATTGAAGTCCCCCACTCAGAGTACATTCTGTGCCATTGCTACTCTCAGTACCTCTTCCAAGTGGTGTTCAACATGGAGGAGTACTGATTCATCAGCTGAGGGAGGGCGGTAGGTGGTAATCAGCAGGAGATATCCTTGCCCATGCTTGACCTGAAACCATGAGGCTTCATGGGGTCCAGAGTCAATGTTGAGGACTCCCAGGGCCACTCCTTCCCGACTGTATACCATTGTGCCGCCACCCCTGGTGTGTCTGTCCTGCCAGTGGGACAGGACATACCCAGGGATGGTGATGGAGGAGTTTCGGACATTGGCTGATAGATATGATTCTGTGAGTATGACTATGTCAGACTGTTGCTTGTCTAGTCTGTGGGACAGCTCTCCCAATTTTGGTACAAGTCCCCAGATGTTGGTGAGGAGGACTTTGCAGGGTCGACTGGGCTGGGTGTGCCGTTGCTGTATCCGTAGCCGGTGCCGAGGTCGATGCCGGGTGGTCCGTCCAGTTTCATTCTTATTATTTTGTTTCGTAGAGGTTTGTTACAACTGAGTGGCTTGTTAGGCCATTTCAGAGGGCAGTTAAGAATCATTGCTGTGGGTCTGGAGTCACATATAGGCCAGACCAGGTAAGGACGGCAGATTTCCTTCCCTAAAGGACATTAGTGAGCCAGATGGGTTTTTACGTCAATCCAATAGTTTCATGTTTACCATTACTGATACAGTACTAGCTTTTTATTCCAGATTTATTTAGTTAACTGAATTTAAATTCCCCAGCTGCCGTGGTGGGATTTGAACTCACGTTTCTGGATCATTAGTCCAGGCCTCTGGATTACTAGTCCAGTAACATAACCACTACGCTACCGCTCCCACAAATATTGTTCAACAGGACCAACAATTTTATCTCCTTTTTAACTGAATAGCAACAAGGTTTTTCAATTCCATTGCCCTGCATAATTTCCCAAATCCCAGGGATTCACTGATGACCCACATGTGCTCCACCGTACAATGTAAGACCTTTGACTTCACCATTATGCAACTGTGAATACCAACAACATACGATGCAGGTCAATACACATTTCCCATGAAGCAGACACACTGGCCTCAATTTTAACACTCCTGTCCCCTCGACAGGCAGAAAAAGGTTGGGTGACAGGTTAAAATGCCGGAAATAGTGATCCCGCCCCCAACTCATCAAGTTCCCAGCCGCCGTAATATTAACAGCGCCTATTCAGGCCTCGATGAGGCTCCCACTAAAAGTAAGCGGGGGCCTACTTAAGATGCAAAAGTCATCATGGCCCAATGAAGTCATTGACGCCGCAAAGTAATATTAACATCAAGCCAGTGGAAGCCCTGCATTGTCTGCTACCTGGCAACAGAAACATGGCAGGAGGCACTGAATGGCCAGAAAAGGCCAAAGTAAGTTTTAAAAATTTCCTTCTCTTTGAACTCATTGTCGGCTAGGAGGATCAAGAGTGCTGCCACCCCACACCCGCCCAGGCGCCGCAAGGACTTTTTGGACCTCCCCAGCCCTGGCTTTCCCCCCCCCCGATAGTGCAATACCCAGCCCTCCCCAATCCAACCATGATGGAATACCCAGCCCTCCCCAATCCAACCATGAAGGAATCCCCAGCCCTCCCCAATCCAACCATGATGGAATCCCCAGCCCTCCCCAATCCAACCATGATGGAATCCCCAGCCCTCCCCAATCCAACCATGATGGAATCCCCAGCCCTCCCCAATCCAACCATGATGGAATCCCCAGCCCTCCCCAATCCAACCATGATGGAATACCCAGCCCTCCCCAATCCAACCATGATGGAATCCCCAGCCCTCCCCAATCCAACCATGATGGAATCCCCAGCCCTCCCCAATCCAACCATGTTGGAATACCCAGCCCTCCCCAATCCAACCATGATGGAATCCCCAGCCCTCCCCGATCCGACAGCAATCACCCTGGAACCCCTCCTCCCACTGAATGCTAGGGACCGTCCCATGGCCCTGGCTGTAGCCTCCTGCAGTCAAATTCTCATTCCTGCCCGCTGGCTATGTAGTAAATCTGGTCGGGTGTCAGGCGGGAGTTCTGGAAGCTTTATTTAAATGAGACCATTAAGATCGGCAGGGCGTCCAAGTCCCCGACCCGCCTGGGATCGTCGCTCTCTACCGACCCCCCACCCCATAAAAATTGAGGCCACTATTTTAATTTTAAGATGGAAGCAAAGCGCAGATATAACGAGACTTATATAACTACCAGGATTATTATGGAGCACATTATAGGCATCTTGAAGCACCACTTCACATGCCTTGACAAATCATAAACCCACTTAAGTCTGCAAGATCTTTGTCATCTGTTCTGTATTCAACAACTTTCCAATACAAAAATGCCTAACTATGGAGGAGAAAGAGGTCAACCTGCAATCAAGGCCAGAGCTGGACGTAGACACTGACCGAGAAGACATCACTACAGAAATGCCAGAGCAACTATTCTTTGACAACACCTCCCAAACCCGTGACCTATACCACCTAGATGGACAAGGGCAGTAGGTACATGGGAACACCATCACCTGCAAGTTCCCCTCCAAGTCACACACCATCCTGACTTGGAAATATATCGCTGTTCCTTCATCATCGCTGGGTCAAAATCCTGCAACTCCCTCTCTCACAGCACTGAGAGTACCTTCACCACATGAACTGCAGTGATTCAAGAAGGTGGCTCACCACCACCTTCTCAAGGGCAATTAGGGTTGGGCAATAAATGCTGGCCTTGCCAGCGACGCCCACATCCCATGAACGATTAAAAAAAATTAGGTACACTGAAGTACCAGGTGTTCATCCACCAGACATTCAACTAAATGTCTGATCTGCCTGTTGAAGTAACCTGTTGCCCGTATGGCACAGAGAAAATGCATCAAGCACCTTACACAACATTCTCCTCTGCACTTTTTCAAATACCAACAATGGTTATTCTTCATACTTTGTGCTGTGAGCGCAGCTGCACAGAATTGTCCCTACAGTGCAAACAATCTATTTCCCCTACTTTATGTCATGTGTGAATAATGTTAGTGTTCTTTTCTCCAGGTGCTTCTATATATTAATCTATTGTGTGTGATTTCTAACTCCTAATCTGAGACTTATTTTAATTGGAAGGAGTAAGTGTGCCAGCTGGCAGCAGGGTTTCAGTGAGAGCCAGCTGAGATTCAGGTGGCCTCCTTCTGCTGGTTTCTGAGATAGCCCTGCAACTGTTACCGCAGTGGCTGGTTGGTCCTGCCTCCTTTACTGGCAAATTTACTGTCACTTGTGCAGGGGGACAGCATGTGCCATTGTCTGGAGAGAAAACAGCCTCTTCCATGCCTGCTCCAGACAGTGCCCCGCCGCCGGCTACTCCCTCATGATGTCCACCGATCTGCATGGGAACAGACCTCTTGGTGCAATGAATCCTTGCCTCAAGGTTTTCTGAATCCAAACTTAATCCTGCTCAGAGACCAACCTTGTTTTATAAGAAGGTCCTCTGATATCTGAATCCCTCGGCTCTGCAACTAAAGAAGGAACCGAGCCTTTCCAGGCTGTTCACTGCCACCGCTGCTTGCTCCTGATCACACGTGCACTTTGACTCACCCAGTGTGAAATCCTGAAGCTTACTAGCTAAACCCACCAGGGCGGGTGTAGCTGTGTTGGTGGTTGCAGAAATTGGCACAGGTTGTTATGAGGTGCTTTTACTTTTTCAGCTACCTCTTGCTAGGTATTTCTACAACTGTTCTCTGGTGAGGATGCCCCGCCCGGAACGTCAAAGAGGATAGCCGCTTCCCTTATTTCATGGATAAGCAGCTCAAGGACCGCAACAGTAAATGCTGGATTGAGGGATCTGGAGTGCTCCAAGTGACTGCAGTCTAGCTTTAATTTCCAAAGCTTCCTCCTCAGCCAAGAATCTGCCTTTTAATTTGAAGCTGCAGCTCTTTAAATAGACATAGCACCACAAGGAATTCCGAACAGCTATGAATGAGCTTCCACAGGCCACCCACTGTGTGAGGGAGCATTCAGAGATTAGAAAATTTATGTAAATAGAAACATCTGTGTGAGAGAAGTCGACAGAGTCTCCTGCACTGTAGTGTTCCCATCACAATCGTGCATGATCCAAAAATTTCCCATTTCTGCATGTCATTCCAAATGACCGTAGAAATATTCCAAAATTTATCCCTTTTGGATATAAGACTGTCCAGCCAAGGAATGAATGTGCTGATGTGACCTGTTGTGAAACCTCTAGTGATGGAATAGCTCTGCTGAAACTACAGAAAATGTGATTGATTGATTGATTAATTATTTATTTATTCTGCAAAAGCATGAATATCTTCGATGAACAAGAAATGTCTAACTTGCAGGTTCTTGGACTTTATTGCACATTACAGTAAAAGGGATAATATACTTGTGCACCAATCTGAAAACGAACCATCAGTGCTGATGAGTGAACGTGTTGAGCTGCCAAATGACCCACAGATTATACCATCAATTGGGAGAAAACTGCAAAGACAGTGTACAATTACACAGAACTTTTTAAGGTGTTAAGTTTGGATGCTTCATTTATTACTTTTTAAAAGCTGATGTACTTGAATACAAAGCAATTATCTCTAATACCAATGTTGCCAACACTCAAAATTTCTTGAGTGATTTATTGATTTTGCATTATCGTGTTAATGCACACAATCTGGATTTCTTTTTTATTCCAGATTTTTTTTTTGGCTTCTGGAGGCGATATGGCGGAGGGGCTCTGGAGGCAATCTGGGGCCAGACATCAGGGGCGACGTGCACTGGCCACGATCGGGGGGAGGGGGCCCGGGGAAAGGGAGGCCCAAGGCTTCCTTGTGAGGCCTGGAGGAGCAATCCTGCTGAATTGAAAATTACATTTGTCAAACTTACAAATTCAGAACAAGGCCATTCAGGAGAGAAGTTAGGAAACACTTCTTCACACAAAGGGTGGTAGGAGTGTGTAACTCTCTCCCACAAAAAGCAGTAGATGCTAGCTCAATTAATAATTTTAAATCTGAGAACAATAGATTTTTGCTAGTCAAGGGTATAGAAAGACAAGGAGCCAAGGCAGGTGGATGGAGTTAAGATACAGATCAGCCATGATCTCATTGAATGGCGGAACAGGCTCGAGGGGCTGACTGGCCTACTACTGTTCCTATGTACCTTACCTGCTGAGCCTGTTCTGGTTCATGATCCTGCTCCCGCCACATATGACCTGACAGGGAAGCCATCATTGTCCCCTCCCCACTCAGGCCTCCAACTATAATTACAGATCAAGTCCCAATGACATCATTGGGACCTGATCTGCATATTTAAAGAAGGACCCCGCTACCTTCCTGCAGGGTGTCCCGTTCATTTGCTCAAAAGAGCAGGTTAAGATCAGGACATGGCAGGAAGGCAGCGGGGTCAGAGCGGGTGAGTGACTGGCCTCATTTTAACTGTCCCCTCGGCTGGTTTCCACCAGGCGGGGGAAGTTGAAATCGGAGCCTGTGTTTTCACTTGCCAAAATATCTACGTAAATTCATAGCATGCCCAGAGATTTATTTCAGCTATATCATGTGCCTCACATCATCCTTCTTCCTTTTTGAAGATGGCAGAATGGGACTACAGTAGACATTGACTAAGGCTTTAACTCCAAGCAAATGTATTAATCAGTAAAAAGCCAAGTGAATAGTACAGTCCCCACCGCTTGTAGCAGGTGCGTTTGTGTGAATGCGATTTTCCTATTATATGCAATGACCGGTATAAAGTGGTAGCACTATAAGAATGTTGGATTTAATGAAAACCTTATATTAAGAGTAAAACCATTAAAAGTGTACTCTAGAAAAATAGAAAGAATTTAGGTGTTTCTCGATGTTAATGAATAAAAATAGATTTCAATATTTTTTTCAGTTGAGATGGATGACAGTCATTGGAAAGTTTATTTTTAATATGAGCTTATTATAATGAGATTTGTTTAATGCGCATTGTTCATGGCTCCCTCACCAACAAGCGAAGTGGCATAAAACACTCTCGCAAGAGCATGTCACTTGTTGCGAAGTGTCTGTTGTTTTTAATGTTCCACTCTGCACAACACAGGTTATTTATGACTCCCTCAGTAGCAGAGAAACCATATAAAACACACTGGCTAGAACACATTACTCATTGGAACAGGTTTCTTGTACAATTCCCAATGATCCTTCCTCCAAGGGATCTCATTCTGATTTGTTCTCGAGTCAGGCGACAAGGTTTGTTCTCCAGCTTTAGCGTTGATGTGAAGTGAAAAGGCCTCACACCAATACCACAGTTGCAGTGTAAATGCAACCTTAAGTTGGACTCCTCTCAAAGCCAGAACTCATCTCCGCACTGTTAGGTGCAGGTGGGAATTTATGGCCCAAAAATTAGTCCCGCTACGCGAGAGTACGCACTGTGTACTCTCGCGTATTCTGTCTCCAATTGCCGGTTTTCTGCATGCACTGCGCATGCGCTGAAAACCGGCACTTGGTGAATGGAAAAGGGGGCGGGTCCTAGGTGAACCGCGTGCGCGCTACAGGCTGCGCGCACGCTGTGCACTTAGTGGTTTCAACGCGCAGGTAAGTACGGAAGATTCTAGACATAAAAAAAGGAGGAGTAAGACCCACTTTTAACAAGGTAAGTAGTGAATTAAGTATTATTTTGAATTTTTTTTTAACAGGTATATCTTTTTTAGAGACTTTAAAGACAGGTAAGTTTATTTTTATAACTTTTTAAAAGATTTTAAATTTTTTCAAAAATTTAATTTATTTAAAATGGTTAATTTATTTAACTATACTTATTTTATTAATGTGATGGTTTTTTTTTTAAATTTAATTGAGGTTTAGCGGTTCTTTTGGGGGGCTATAGTATTCATAACTTTCACAGCACTTATGTGAAAGTTATGAATGGAAGATGGTGTGCTGCCATTGGCTCTAACTGAGTCACGTGATCCCACAGCTCGCACGAATTAACTACGCCGGTGGGATACGCAAGCCCAGCACAGCAGCTGTCCAGAACATCAAGTTCGTGCGAGCTGGAACTGAAAAAGCCAACGCGGAGTGAGAGATCGCGGGGAGGCCTTACCCTCGCACGAAGGCTTCCTCACGAATTTTTGGGCCATTATGAGCCCCACAGACCTTGAGGCTGGCACTTGGTGATTTCATCTGTTGATCTGCCTCAATCTAAGCATGATGTAACTTCTTCACCATTTAAACAACCCAAACACCTAATTAGGGCACTAGTTTCAGTTGCTGGGATTATTGTGCATGAAGTGTTATTTTTGTTAAATATAAATATATTTTTAAAAACATGCACCAGTTTTTCCTATGTACTTCACTCATGCATTATCACAGGTGAGTAAGCATAGTTGTTTCTGCCCAAAATAAACAGAGCACTTAAGATGCTCTAACAGGCAACTTTGAAATTGATGTTAATGCAAATGGCTAATGATTATCATGTTTTGGCTAATACAAGTGACTGCCTGTTTTAAACATGGATGTTTTAAGTGGTGGGGTCTACGGTAGATGTTAAGCTTAGCAAGCTGTTTATGCAGTGGAACATAAGAAATAGTTTGCAACTGATGTGCTAAACTATGATATAAATTATTTTCTAAAGTAATGGTTGTTATCTTTTTCTCATCATCTACAGACAGTATCTGGCCTGACAAACTCTCTGGGCGCGATCTTGCCAGCCCTGGGGAGGTGGGTGTGGAGGCGGGGCTGCCGAGAAAATGGCAGAATCTGGGGGCGGGTACCCATCCCGCCTCCGTGCCATCTTCCCAGGAGGCGGGTAGCCAACCCGCACTGGGTCCCGTCTCTTGGAGGCGGGAAGGGGATTACAGCCACTTAACTGCCTGTTAACAGGTAGTTAACTGGCAGTTAAGAGGATTACCTCCATTTTTCCAGCTGAGGCGCGGGCTTCCTGACGTCGGGAAACCCTGCCAGGGTCACCAAGGCGAGCAGTGGGTCTGCGGGGGTCGGAGGGGTGCAAAAGTGCGCTGTGGAGGTGAGTGATGGGTGCAAGTGTAGAGAGGTGAGTATGTGAGGTGAGTGGAAAGTGATAGAAAATGTTTACTTATCTTTGTTTCTTCCTGCAGGCTTCAACCATTGGGGATGCGGAGACTCTCGCATCTCACCGGCAGAGATGACAGATGGCGGCTGCGTTCTCCAGTGCAACAGCCATCTAATTTCTGCTCACAAAAGAGGTTTGATGAGTCTTGAATACAAGAACTCATCAAACAACAGAGAATGTCAGTGTTTGAGAGCTTCACAGAGCTGGGCGGGCTTAACAAGGTCAATCAAGGGAAAATAGCGTGGGTTGGCCAGAAGTCGATGGAGGCAGGACTAAAACCCGACAAGCAGCAGTCCCGCCTCCAACGCGCCCCCATTGACAAAATCGCCCCCTCTATAAAAATTTCAGACAGACTCACTGATTTGAACAAGTTACCTTTAAAAAGTGACCAGGACTGAACAGATTTCAATAACTGTTTAATAGATTTTTCATTTTAAAAGCTGTTCTGTATCAACTGTATTAAGTAAAGCTGGGATATGATTTATGTGAGTGAAGCTGGTTTTTAACCACTTATATACCATGGCAGAATTAAAGATGTCAATACCATGCTAAATCGTAGATAAAAGTCCTTTCATATTTGTCAGAGAGAAAAATTCTCTCTTCCCTTTCTGTCCCCATGAAACACGCACACTAAACCAATAGTGCAAAGTTAATAAACCTTTAACAAAATTGTGAATGTTGGCAAAGCAGTAATCAGATTTTAAAATGATAGTAATCAGATTTCACCATGACCAGAGTTTACTATCTTAACAGCACAGTTATAAACCAACCATTCAAAGGGCAAACTGGCTATTGACTAAACATTGTGCAATGATCAGCACACTGCTGTTCTTAATACTGAATGTAACATCATAATGTCGCCGATCATATCATAACTGTTTTACGTTTATTCTTTGGGAATCTAATTCATATAGCATTTTTCATTTTGTTTTTTCTGAGGTCTGTTCATTTTAATTTTACTGTTTAAGGTGGTGGTTTTTATTTGCACCAGGAAGGCAGGGGGACATTACAATTGGGCCTGACTCTCCTGGAGTAAAGAGGAAGAAAAATATATCAGGCAGAATTCCTGCTCCTGGCTGCTGTCCAGTGACCTTGCTGGTAACACATGCACAGGTGTTACATGAAGATAGAATCAGGCTTGACTATAAGGCTTCATGTTAAAGTAGTCCATGAGCACTCACGATCTGGGCTGATTCATGAAGAAGACCAGTTAAGCAAGATACTGAAAGGCTGCTGGTGCCCATGTAATGGCACATCAACATGAGTCATTACCTTCAGGTGGGAAGGAAGAGGAGAAAATTTGGAGGTGAAAAACATGGTAGCGAAAGCCGTTAAATAATGGCAACATCCACCTTGAGCATCAGTGTTATTTAGTCATGGGATGAGACATGTTTAGGATGCACTTGCTGTGTCACAGTGCTCCAAAAATATCAGTAGAAATGTACAAATGAGGTGCACTTAAGATGAATCTTTACAACCTGTGGGAATTTTAAGAAAATATTATTATAGAATTTGGCTAGTTTTTTTTTAAGATATTCTGAGCAAGATTTGAAATGTTGGCAGGAACAACATTCAACCTATTCATTTACTATATTTAGTACAGTAAATCAAAGCCAAGATTATAATGTGTACAGAGCTTTTATGCCAAAGAATTCACTTTGCCAGCATTCTCTGCTTTTCAAGCCACTGGGGTATTTTGTACCCTATAAAGTGCCTCCAAACCTCATTAACTGATTAAGCCACAAAGCACAAACAGAATTGCTACCACTCCGTGCTTTGGATCCAGGAGCAGGGACTGTAAACTCTTACTGTCCATTCTCTTTAAAAATGGCAAATCAATCAAATGCTGAAACCTGCCTAGAATAAACTTTGTATAGCCCTAATCATTGTCAGAAGCCCCCATGGGAAACTAATGAAGAATTGGAATAGCATCGCTTGTAAATCTAAATAGGAAAATCCATTTTGTTTGCTACAAATTCAATCAACCACCAAGAAACTACCATTAGCTGAAATGATACTTAGATTTTAAAGTATACATTACTCTAACTATGTTCCAAGAGGTGCTAAATAGTAAATGTAGTTTATTCACTTTATTTTTCATTGTCTATTTCATTGATACAAGTAAAATTGAAAGGTTTGGTATGGGTTCAGTCAGCATGGTTAAGTTCAACTGAGTTCAATCGAATTGTTAATTCCAGATAAATGGGTACAATAAAAGGATGATGAGTTGTACAGCACACTGCCACAACAACAAAAATACAGACAAAAATAATGTATTCATTATTAAATTACTGCTTACAATGGAAATATGATAGCAGCCTGTATTATTTAACTTTTTTGGAACTTGGAATATCAATGTACTCATTCAAATATTTATTCAGTTCTCTTTTAAATTATATTTTCTGCGCATTAATAGCCATTTGTGGTAAAGCATTCCAAGTTCTAATAACCCTCCGTGTTTAAAAAAAGTTTCTTCTAACTGCTTCCTTCATTCTTCTAGTAATAACCCAATAGTAAATTTTAGAATTTAGTGCTCCTGGTACAGAATACAATGGGAGCATACATGGTGAAACTGGGTGCCCTGACCTCTGTGCCTAAATTTTTGGCCCCTAATGGGCCAAAAATTCGGGTCTCCACGGGGGAGTACGCGCTGGGTACTCACCCGTAGACCCAACGAAAGTGCTGGTTTCGCGCATGCACTGCGCATGTGCTGGAAACCGGAACTTCCGTTCCCCTGAAGGAAGGGGTTCAGAGGTCGAACGCGTGCGCCGGAGAGGCAGCGCGCACGCAGCGAACTTAGGTTTTTTTTTCAGGTTTCTCCGTGAGGGTAAGTACGGAGAAGCTGCGCGGGAAAAAAGGAAGTGCAAGGCCTGCTTTTAACAAGGTAAGTGGTGAATTAAGTACAATTTAAACATTTTTTCAACAGGTTTATCTTTTTTACATACTTTAAAGAAAGGTAAGTTTATTTTTAGCACCGTTAAAAAGTGTAATTAATTTTTTCAAAAATTTAAATTTTTGTTTAAAGTAGTTAATTTATGTAATTTATAGTTATTTTAAAAATTTTATTTTTTATTTTTTATTTATTTGAAGTTTTAGTGAGGTTTTGGGGCCGATCTCTATTCATAGATTTGACAGGTCTTCCTGTCAAAATCTATGAATGTCGATTCCCTGCTCTCCGTGGCCCACGTGATCCCAGGGGACGCTTCTAACTAACTGCACCCCTGGGATACGCAAGCACTGCGCGCCGGCAGCTGCAGGAGGCCCGGGAGCCGAATTCCACGCGGGCCCAAAGCACAACGGCAGGCGCGGTATGCAAGTACGCGCGCAATTCTTGCACCCGCAGGAAGCCGGAGAGCCGAATTTCTGGTGAGTGATTTCAACTTCAATATCTCTCTTTTACTGGAGTATGCATCATTTCTTTGATGAGTACTTCTGCTCTGGATCTTTGACTTCTAATTGCAGTGGAGTGACACATCCTACAGGTCACCTTCCAGCTTTAATCTAATCATTATTAATCCCAAATTTATTTGGAGATTTTTATCTTTTTTGTGAACACATGCCAAATACAGTATGCACTGAACTGCACTCTGGTAGTATTGCATACTTTTTCAATCATTCACAATCAATCAAATTTAAAGAGATAACCTGTCCTTCAGACCATTGATAAATGCACATTCAGTAGACAGTCTGGGTCAGTTCTAATTATCTTTTTACTCTGGGATTCTCACCTAGTGACAAGCTGTCACTTAACAAACATACAGTTTCCATAGGCAGTGATTCATGTGGCAGTGATTCATGTGCTGAATATGCTTGGAATAGTACTTTATACCAAACTCATTTCAGAAATTAACACTTCACTGCACATGCGAGTACTTTATGCCGGTCAAAACAGGTTTGTATTTTTACAGTGGTGATCAATGTGTTGCCTATTCTGCCCTCTGTCAGTGGTTTGCTGCCCATCATATTAGACCTTCAATATTGAAATACAACCCTTAAATATGAAGCTTCAAAAACTTCGACCCTGGGAATGATAGTACCCTTTACAAATATCATAACTTATTGAAGAGTTTTTAGCCTAAATTACCTTGGAGCAATAAAATTAATTTCTTAAAATATATCACAAGAATTTTGTAGATATGGTCTAAAATTCTGGAAGACATGAGAGAAATCAAGCAAAGCTGCAAGATACAGTTTTCATTTAATTTACTTCTCAAATTCAATTTGCCACTTACCTAGTGTCTCCATATATGAAGCCCTCCATCCTCCATAAGTATTAAAGCTGTTTGTTTTAAACACAAGGAATATAGAGTTGTTGGTACTCCTCAGAACTGGTGGAATTGCTGAGCTGCAGAATTGGCCTAAAAGTGATGCTAAAGTGTTTGAACCATCATAGACAGCCACATAGTTGGAGGTGCATGCTGATGAGGTCTCAAGGTCGAATTCATTGAATCTAAGAAGGAAAGCAACTTGATTACCAAACTTTTTAAGTGTGATCTTATATTACAATAGCAAATGTTCTACTATCCTTTATGATTTCCACTTGATTGGTACTTTGGCTAAAAGACTTCTTTTATGTATATCATTATGGTCCTGAAATGATTCCTCTGCCAAAATAATGCAAAAAGAAATCTCAGACAAAATTGTTAAACATGTGCGTACTAGTGTCAGTGATACGAGTGCTACAACTGGCCTCTGAAATAACATGTTCAGTTTTGAGAGTCTATCTGCATAATCTGGAGCTCCAAATTTTGCTGCTCTTCTTATTGATTGGTATTATATAATTAAGAAAACTTGCAACGATAAAGAAAGATTTGCATTTATATAGTGCGTTATTACATCTGAGAAACAGTGCAAAACATTTCAGAAAATCATAGAATGATACAGCACAGAAGGAGGCCATTCAGTTCATCGCGCCTGTGTCAGCTCTTTGTTAGAGCTATCCAATTAGTTCCACTCCCCTGCTCTTTCCCCATAGCCCTATAATTTTTTTCCCCTTCAATTATTTATCCAATTCCCCTTTGAAAGTTACTATTGAATCTGCTTCAACTACCCTTTCAGGCAGTGCATTCCAGATCATAACAACTCTTTGCGTAAAAAATGTTTTACCTCACGTCACCTCTGGTTCTTTTGCCAATCACCTTAAATCTGTGTCCTCTGGTTACTGATCTTTTTACCACTGGAAACAGTTTCTCCTTATTTACGCATCAAAACAATTCATGATTCTGAACACCTCTATCAAATCTCCTCTTACTCTTCTCTGCTCTAAGGAGAACAACCCCAGCTTCTCCAGTCTCTCCACATAACTGAAGTCCCTCATCCCTGGTACCATTCTAGTAAATCTCCTCTGCATCCTCCCTAAAGACTGGACATCCTTCCGAAAGTGCGGTGCCCAGAATTGAACACAATACTCCAGCTGAGCTTAACCCGTATTTAATAAAGGTTCAGCGTAACTTCCTTGCTTTTGAACTCTATTGTGGGGCGGGGTGAGTGGTATTTTAACCCCCAAAAAACAGGTGGGAAGTTAAAATGTTCAAAAATTTCAAATCGAAACCCAACCCGCCACTTCCAGTTTTAACAGAGGCGGACGAGGGGCGGGTGACCAATCCACTCGCAGGAGGCAGGTCGGTCATTGAAACCTTTTATGTCTCCATTTTAACAAGATTTCTATTTTTAACTACTGTCGGCCGGGTTTCCGCGGCTTCGGGAAACCCGGCAGTTAAAGGAGGCGAGAAGGGCTGGATCCATAAGGTAAGTGTCTTTACAGCACTGCTTGTGGGCCAGGAGGAGCAGGAGTAGTTCCTGCAGGCCCAACAAGCTAACCTGTAAACCCCGCCCCCCCGCCGCGATCTGTCTGACCCAGATATCCCCCGCGATAATCGACCACCCACGATCTCTTCCCCGTGATATCTCCATTCCCCCACAATCTCTCCGTCTCCCCACGATCTCACCACTCCAACCCCCTCGATGATCTCTCCGCTCTCATTCACCCTCTCCATTACATCATCAAAGAACTCAATCAAGTTTGTCAAACACGATTTGCCTTTAAAAGATCCGTGCTGACTTTCCTTTCTCCAACCAGAGGCCAGTTGTAGCACTCCTGTCACTGTTCCAACTGAGGTCAATTAATACATCATCGACCGGGCTCTTCAACTAAATTAAGCAAGCATACAATTCATTACTTTGAAGTGCAGTGACAGTTATGTAGGCAAATATGACAGGCATTTTTTGCAGTAATCCAGGTAGGATATGGCCAACACCTGAAGATACAATAACATTCTCTCTGTATTTTACTGTGCAGAAATTGAAGGCTTCAATAAAAGGAGAATGCTTGCTTAACAAGTTAATCCAGTAATTAGCTGAGCCACATAGTCTAAGAGCCCGGTCGATGATGTATTAATTGATCTCAGTTGGAACAGTGACAGGAGTGCGACAACTAGCCTCAGGTTAGAGAAGGGAAATCAGCCAGGGTTCTTGTTCCTGATCGCCACGCAGGGGGGCCCCTGCTAAAATTGCCTATGCATGAATATCAGATGAGGAAAGGATTGGGCTCAACTGTGATGCCCACCTTGGTTGAATACCCTGATGGCACTCATTAACATTCATTGTATGATGGCTATGTAGGCAAAGTATCAGAGGGCAACCAGTGGCCATGAAACCGTAGCCCTAGCAAAAGTCAATGCCTTCGGAAAAGAGGGGAGACAATTGGTGAAACATTTTTTTTGAAGCACACAAAGAGGAATACTTTTTTTTTTACTTACCTCAGCTTAACAATCTGTTCTCTCCAACAATGATGTGGTATGTACAGTTTATGTTATTGTATTCAGTGCGTGAGTAAGTCGGGCTGGTAACAGTGCCAGATGATCCATGGAATGTACCTCCACAGGCTTAAAAGAAAGAACCACAAATACAATGAGTGACTAGCCTCGCTACTGATGCATAACCTAATTTACAGCCCTTCAAGGCATTTCCATTGTTAAAATTGATGCTATAGCTTATTGCTTGGTAGCCCCAAAGCAAATATTAGAAAGGCAGATGCTAAAGTAGATGGCTGAAATAATGAAACAATAGAATTCTAATATCAATGGATTCTGCAAAGCTTCATAATATCCATGGTTAGCTCATTAAACTTCTGCCTTTTTCCCAGCACTTAGCAACCCTTGATGCCTGTTTTAGAGGGGTGTTGAGCGAATTACTGCACCAATTGAATGCATCCACCCAAAAATGGGTGGGGCTAAAATGGGCAGGGATCTGGTGTAATGGGTCCTTGTCCCATTTCCCAACCTACCCACTGCTCCTCCCACCACCACTACCACACACATTAATATCGAGTAGTAAGTAAAGAAAAATCTAGGCGCATGTTACCACATTTTATGAATTCAGAACAGGTCTTTTGACAAAGTCAAACGGCTGGCTGTTGCTAACAAAGAAACCTCATCCAAACTGGTTGCACTATTCAAAATAACTCAGCCAAGGATTCTACTGCCTAAATCTTGTCAACGTTAACTGATTGCAAAGACACCAACATTTTTTAGTTAAATGGGCATCTGGAGGCTGCTTCATAATCTTGGCAATTTGGCAAACTGGCAACAAACTTGACAGGAAAAGAGATTCACTGCAGGCGGAGAACAATAAAAGACTCCAATTCTTTCAGAATGGCACACCTCGATTTAACCTGTTTTACAGAAAATATTGATGTATTACCACATCAAGGACGCTTTTTAGTTGTGAATTTAGCTTTATCTTTTGCACAATTCGTTTAAGCTCAGATGTATTTATACAACAAACCAGCCATTGTGTCAGTTCATCAAGCCATTCATATTGAATCTGATGAAAATATTTGTTAACAATCCTTCACAAAAATTGTGCTGCACATGATGTCAACGTGGCTCAGAATATGCACTATTTCTAGATGGGTCAATATAACTTCTGCTATCATTGTAAATTTGGCTAGATATTTAACTGTTCCTGTGGGGCTAAGAAGGTTCCTAATACACCCTGCATTTTTCCACAGGAACAGCTTACAATAAACGTTGGACTATTAAAGCAAAAGTCAGCAACTGATTCTATCTCATATGATCAGATCAGGAAAGGATAAATCCTAAAAGAATGGAATTAAAGCACAGTAAGTCAATGAATGCTTAACGTACACAATACATTTCTAAAAGTTAGGGTTGACCATTCATTTTAGTAGTTATTAGTTTTAAGATTAATTTGTAGTTCATATGCAATAGATACGCTTGCTAAACCAACCAGAAAATACAGAGATTATTGGCTGGTATTGTGTGGCCTTCCCGTCCCGTGCAATTTAACTACATCTTTAGGTAGCCACATTTTCATCTTTTAACTGCCTCCACTATAAGGTTTAGTGAAGAGAACAGTAAAGTCTCCTGTGATATGAAGAGAAATTACTTTTCCAAACAAATAAACCAAAAGCACTACAGGAAATTTGTGTTATTTGTGCTCACTCTGTCATTTTTGAATGAAGGCACTCCCCTTTAATCGGTGAACAGTGCATGTGATGTGCCAAAATAAAAAAAACCACAAAGCCAGGTTATTCTCCTGTGGTATCATTTATTTTTCTATGAAGGTTACCACTGGATGTTTCGACAAAATATAGCAACAGTATTACACAGAGTGGGGTTGGTTGACCTAATGTGATGAGCAATGGAGTTGCGGATTCACACCTGGGAGCCTCATGCACTAATTTATTGGTCTTAGCCTTGCCATCGAGTCTGAAGGGAAGGTGCTTTCCTGTGAGGGAGGGTCAGACAAATTGGGAACTATCATCCCTTGGACACACTTGTGTACCTCCTAGTGGGTGATCTCAGAGCAACAAAGACACAGTTGTTACGTAGAGGAGAAAAAGACTTTGGGGGTGATTTTGCCAATGGGGACGCGTTGGAGGCGGGCCTGCTGCTTGTCAGGTTTTAGCCCCGCCTCCATCGACTTGTGACCAACCCATGCTATTTTCCCTTGATTGACCTTGTTAAGCCCGCCCAACAGGCTTAGCAGGCCAATTAAGGGGAAGCCGGTTACAGAGAACATCAGCGTATGACGATTCATCTGTCAAAATATTGACAGATGAATTGTCATCGTTTGACAGCTCTGTGAAGCTGTCAAACACTGACATTCTCTGTAGTTTGATGAGTCCTTATATTCAAGACTCACCAAACCTATCTGTTGAGCAGAAATCAGATGGTTGTTGCATCGGAGAATGTAGCAGCCATCTGTCATCTCTGCCGGTGAGATGCGGGAGTCTCCGGTTCTCCAACTGTTGAAGCCCGCAGGAAGAAACAAAGGTAAGTAAACATTTTCTATCACTTTTCACTCACCTCACATACTTACCTCTCCACACTTGCACCCATCACTCACCTCCACAGTGCACTTTTACACCCCTCCGACCCCCGCAGACCCACTGCTCGTCTCGGTGACCCTGGCGGGGTTTCCCGACATCGGAAAGCCCGCGCCTCTGCTGGAAAAATGGGGATAATCCTCTTAACTGCCTGTTAACTACCTGTTAACACTACCTGTCAGCTACCCGCCTCCTGGGAAGATGGCACGGTGGCGGGTTGCGGGCGGGATGAGTACCCGCCCCCAGATTCTGCCATTTTCCCGGCAGTCCCGCTTCCCCAGGGCTGGCAAAATCTCCCCCTATGATAAGGGAGTGTAGTTCCTAAACAGAACAATAAAACAACAAAATTACACAATTGCAATTTCTGCAATGAACTACTCACAGGCTAAATGGTAGTTGGCCACGAATCCAGTTTGTCTTACAATACTGTCTGTGTTGAAGGCCAATAGCATTGGGCCATAGGTACTGATTGGTCTAGGGATGGCAGAACCGCAAAGGGTAGCAACAGGATTTCCACTTGCTGTAGTCCCACTGTATATCTTCAAACTGTCAAACCCACAGGTTGAATGTCCTGTGAAGATATGAGATAAACATGTGACATTAACTGAAGGTTGATTTAGATTTTCTTTAAACTTTTGCTTGGGATTTGTATGAAATACATTATTTATTTACGACAAGTCTATACTTTAAAAAACTGGAAAATAATCAATCAAGAAGCTCAACACCATCCAGGATAAAGCAGTCCGCTTGATCGGCAACCCATCCAACACCTTAAACATCCACTTCCTCCACAACCGGCGCACCATGGCTGCAGTGTACATTATGTACAGGATGCACTGCAGCAACTTGCCAAGGCTTCTTTAACAGCACCTCCCCATTTTGTGACCTCCACCACCTAGAAAGACAAGAGCAGCAGGTGCATTGGAACACCATCATCTCCAAGTTCCCTTTCAAGTCACACACAACTTCTGACTTCAACATATAGCACTACTTCTTCATCATCGCTGGGCCAAAATCCTGGAACTCCTTACCTGACAGAATTGTGGGAGTACCTTCACCACCTGGACTGCAGAGGTTCAAGCAGTTTCACCCCCACCTTCTCAAGGAAAATTAGGGATGGGCAATAAATGCTGGCCTTTCTAGCGACGCCCACATCCCAAGAATTAATTAAAAAAAACATGAACATGAACCCAATAATAATGATATATGCAAAACAGTCTGTTACACTAGAAAAGAGCAGATCTTAATTGGAATGCAGTATATTTTCTAATACACATTTGTACATCTAGTCCCATTTTCATCTGACTCCTTTCCCAATACCATTCCCAAGGTCACAACTACTTCCCAGCAGACCCCAACTTCTATACACCAAAATCACTAGTAACTTTGAGTTGATTTATTTAAACTATCAACACACCCAATAGCCATGCCATGTTTGTCTACCCTCCAAACATTTAAACCTAAAATCCTGTTACTAAAAAAAAGTTATTTCCCTATTTAAACTCCACTCTTTATTGTGATAGGTGGCACTTTGCTATCCAACAAGAGATAACAGAGTCCTGGTAAGATTGTTGAGTAGAGAGTTTATTTAGGGCATCATAAGTCATTGTATCTGCAGCAATAACAGTTTTATGTAATTCCTAATGTTATTCACATACCCACCAAACTGCAAAGATCCTATTACTCATCTTCTGTCAAGAAAATGTTTTAAAGTGGGATGACAATGCCAGGGGTCAGCACTAATGGATCTGAACATTTCCACTCTCCATCAGTAACAATTAGCAAATAATGAAAATGGCACCACTGACTCTCCTTGATGCTTTTGCCTGGCCCCAACAAACGTGGTTTCCTGCCCAAAGTAATTGACCTGCTGATGAACGGCAAAACTACAACTAGATTGTACTTACAGAGCAGCTTCCCCTAAATTATAATTGAGTGCACAGAAAGGTTAATTTGTGATATGGTCATTTGTCTTTCTGACCAGCTGAGCAATGCTGTGATGCTAAAAAAGCAAAACAGAATTATAAAGACCAGGGCCTAAACTTATTTTGTGGGATGCTGACGTACAAACACTTCACAGATTTTTCTGAAATTCCTCTCTGTCATTTTAGTGGAAAGTATTAACCAGTTTAAACTGCCAAATAATTAGATTTTTAAAATTGTTTTCACGTACAATTTTTTCCCCCCTTTTTCACCCCAACTATACCCCTACCTTTCTCTGGCTGAGAAATTATTAAGGTAACTTGATTTAATCGCAAAGGTAACAACGCTGTGTGCAGGAGTGGCCTGTGTGACTCAATTGTCACTTTCTCTCTCTCGCCCTCAGGAAGCACTTCACCTCCACTATACACTTCCACTGTGCCAACAAACTGAAACAAACTTCCACAACCATAAAACTACAGCAGAGATCCATTTGATGCATATTGTACAAAAGCAGGCGCTCACTCTAATGTTCACCATGTCAAAATACATCGAGGCACTCAAAAGAAATAAGATAAAGCGCTAATTTTAAGAGAAAATTACCCCCAAGAAGTGTACAAATTTATATTCAGACTTTGAGCTTTTGAAGCTTTTTGATCAGTGCATTTTCACACCTGCCTCACATTCCATTAGTGAGGACAGCACCAAGCAAATGTATTAAAAAAAAGTTTCCACCAAAGGGGCCAATAATATGTGAAGCAGCACATCTCAATGTAAGTAGAGAAACATGCCCATCCTAACCTCCACCAAAGTTCAAACTGGGACAAGGGGAGTTCCAACAATTTGCATGGTTTTGGCATTTTTGAGGTGCCACACCCCTCCTCCCACCAAAGTGACTGGAAAATGTGGCTAAAGGCTCCTGGGCTTAGGATGGAGTGCTGGGTAACCTCATGGTCCCTGTATGAAGGTAGTCACTGTAAAACGTAAAAAAGAATTGCTTGGCCAATTTTTTGGAGGTCCAGGCCACTAACCTTGGCCTGGACCACCTAATGGACCATACAACCAGCAGTTGCCAGCCGGTATGCCTGGTCTCACCAGGTGTACCAGCACCGACCGTACCCAGGTCCCCAAGAAGGCCCAGGTGCAGGATGTGCAGAATCCGTACTCCTGATCTTGCATCCCCTTACACAAAAATTTTCTGAAGGTAAGGGTGGTTGGAGGTTCATGCCCCCAATGCCATTCCTGAAACCATGCCATTATATTGGTACTGGTGTAACTGGGTCACAGTCTAATGACTATCTATTCCGGCAGACTCTTGCTGGAGGTACAATATGGAGTCTGCCAGGATGGCCACAACCCCTCAGGACATTATTTGAAGAAGAGCTGGTGTCCTGGCTCATTCCTCCTTCAGCCATAAGAACATAAGAATTAGGAGCAGGAGTAGGCCATATAGCCCGTCGAGCTGATCTTCGACTTCAACTCCACTTTCCCGCCTGATCCCCAAATCCTTTGATTCCCCTAGAATCCAAAACACCGCCAAAAACATTAATTAGAGACTTGACAGGGTAGATGCTGAGAGGCTGTTTCTTCTGGCTGGAGAGTCTAGAACTAGGGGCCATAGTCACAGGTTAAGGGGTTGGCCATTTAGGACTGAGATGAGGAGAAATTTCTTCACAGGGTTGTGATTCTTTGGAGTTCTCTACCCCAGAGGGCTGCGGATGCTCAGTCATTGTGTATATTCAAGACTGAGGCCCAGAAATTGGGTGGTTTATTGCCACCGTTACCGCCATAAATCGGGCGAAAAAAAGGACAGCTGCCGCTCTTCCGCCAGCTGGCGGCGGGTCCCGCGGTGGCCCCCGCGGTGGCCGCCATTTTCCGATGGCCGGCGGTGGCACCGATATCAGCGATCGCGAAAATCATTGAAATGAAGCAGATCGTGATGTCAGTGAGTGTGCAACGCTCACTTGACGCCCGATCTGCGAGTTTGGAGTTCGCCGTTCAACCTACCGGCCTGCCTTAAGTACAACGAGCTGAGCAAGCGTTGACAAGTAGGAAGGAGGCTCCAAGGGATCAGCAGCAACAACATGCACCTGACATGTTTCTGCAGTTTGAATGGCTCTGTGCAACTTTCTACAACTCCAGCAGCTTTATTAACTACTTGCAAGGTTCTAGGGTAACAGGGAGTGTTGTTGCAAGTGGAGAATGACTTCATTATTATTTAAAGGCTTCTGCTCACAACACTTGCTCACAGTCACGGGGGCTCTACTGGCAGTCCCCCTCGTGCTCGAGTACCTTTGGGAGAGGGAGCGGAGGCAACAAAGAAGACGAGAAGATGTGCGCAGAGGCAGAAGGAGGAGGGCCAGGAGGGCTCTCAACAGGAGGCCTTACCCACCTAGGATCTTCTGAGAGCACTTCTCTTATATCCATTTAAGCGAGGAGCTGTGTATTAGGAGGCTACGCTTCACCAAGGTGGTCACAGAACTCTGCCACCTCCTGCAACCAGACCTGCAACCTGAGAGCAGGGCGACCACGGCTCTCCCAGTGGCAGTCAAGGTCACCGTGGCCCTCAATTTCTTTGCCCGCGGCTCCTTCCAGTCTGCAGCAGGAGACATAGCTAACATCTCCCAGTTCACCATCTGTCGCTACATCCAGGAGGTCACTGAGGCTCTCTACACCAGGAGAAGGGGCTACATTGTCTTCTCTCTGAGCAGAGAGCAGCAGGATAAGCGTGCCTGTGGCTTTGCCAGGATAGCGGGCTTCCCCATGGTGCAGGGTGCCATCGACTGCACCCACGTGGCTTTGCAGGCGCCGTATAACAATGCTGAGATGTTCCATAACCGCAAAGGCTACCACTCACTTAATGTGCAGTTGGTGCGACCTTGCCTTGCAAGAGAAAGAGAAGTGTGTGTGAGTGAGTGTGGTGCAATGTGTTTGGGTGATGTGCCTGCCATTGTTGAATAGCTGTCAGTGTGTGCAAGGTGTGAGATGTGGGTGTGAGTGTTGCAGCAGTGTTAAGGTTGTGAGAGTGAAGTGAAGCTCTGATTGTGAGGTGTGAGTGGTGATAGGTGGAGGTTGCTGTAGGTGAGTGCTGGGGATGTGGTGCATTGAGCAGTGTGTGAGGCTTGTGGTGCAAATGGTGGAATATGGCATTTGCTGAAGACTTCACTCACCTCGACCACTGGTGTGAGGTCATTAAACTTCTTTCGGCACTGGATGGCCGACCTTGGCACCACAGTGCTGGCCATGACATGGGCAGCTAACTCCTGCCACAGCCTTCGTGAGGTGTGTGGTGAGGGCTTCCTTACAGTGTGTGGGAAGAGGACAGCCCGCCTCTTCTCCACGGCCACAACCAGTGCCTCCAGAGCCGCGTTGGAAAATCTCTGGGCTTTCTCCCTTTGAGACCGCTCGGCCAAGGCTTTGCAGTTCCTTCTTCATCTTCTTCTTGCAACTGCAGTTCCGACTGGCTTGACAATAAGGTGCTGTAGCATTAATACACCTCCCCTTTAAGGACTGAATAAAGCCTGTGCCATGCATGACTGGGAATTAGACTGGCCCTGATATTGGTCCACCTGTTGAGCATTAAGCCAATGAGCAGCCTTTTTAACACTGAAATTAAGACTTTAATCATGTTAATGAGGACTGAGCATGAATTTTATGTACTATAGACCCTTTTGCGGCGGCGCAGCTTAACATCGTTAGGCCTTAGCACTGCCTGTTTCGTGGTTATATCCAATTTCTAGGCCTGTGAGCGATAGATTTTTGGAAACTACGGGAATCAAAGAATTTGGTTCTAGGGCAAGAAACTGGAGTTGAGGTAGAAGATCAACCATGATCTTATTGAATGGCGGAGCAGGCTCGAGGGGCCGTATGGCCTAACCTTGCTTCTATTTCTTATGTTCTTATTTTCCTCATAAATAAAGGCCTATGCTGTACTTCCTTGGAACATCACAAATGCAGCTCCTAGACAACATGACTACTGAAGTGGTTCGAGTTTTTGGTGAACAAGCCACACATCAAGCCAAGAATAGACTCTGAGCCAAGTTCACTGCTGGTTTGGCGACAGAATTCTGGAATCCAGATTATGTTGCATAATGATGCACTTGAAGTTTCTTGTGTGGGCCCGGCCAAGTGCCAGGCTTTACTCACTGTTCTGGAAGTATTTGAAACAATGGATGGTCTGTCCTTTCTGTGCTGTTGCAATACAATATCAAATTTTATGGTCATTGCTCAATTGAATGGCCTACAATGCAATCTATTTTGCAGTGTTTCAAATGGGCCCTTTGGAATGTTCCTTAGTTGGAATCCTAGAAAAAAAACACATCCGAGTCTGTATTGTGAATCTGGCCATCTCTCAGTTATGTTCTTTATCTTCTTTGTAGTGAAGTCAGTATTCATACAGAATAAGCTTTCAGAAGTCTCTTTAAAAAAATTTCATGTGCTGAGTCAACCTTACTCGAGACAATGGGGTAGATTTTCCTCCAGTGCAGACTTCGGGTGACCAACCAGGGAGCGCATCCGCCAGCTGCTCAGTCCATTTTGAGGGCCGAGCCTCATTAGCATTCGGCTGATGGGCAGAAAATGAGTGCTCCAGGTCAGCCCACTGGCTCGTGGCCAGAAAAAGGTAGATTCAAGGTGGGTGAGGTCTGATCTCCGGGTGGGGGGGCAGCGTGGCCGAGACTGGATTTGTCAGGCCAGAGGTGCACGCCTGCTCCCCTCAGTCCCATAAAAATACAGTAAAATTTACCTGTGAACTCCTCTTCGGCTGGACCACCAGCTGATATTGAACAGCGCATGCATCGCACACGCCCAGTATTGTTCCAAAATGACATCATCGGACCTCAATTTGCATATCAGGCGGGTGCTCCGGCAGCCCTGGGGTACGATTGCGGTGACCACGGCGATAGCGGGAACAGGTGGTAAGCCGTTCCCCACCGTTTTCACGATTCTACAACCCCATTTCTACTGGGAGGATAGCTTTTAAATCTCCCCCAATCTTATAACGCATGCTCCTGCCTTGGAGCCCTGCCTGCTGAAAGTGTACACCAGGAAATCACAGGAGTGCTCTGCCTGATTTTTTTATCCATTAAAACTAGAGAACAGAAAACTACCGGGCGCGTGCCTGTGATATCCTGATACGTGTTCGTGGCAGACAAGGATTTTCTAAAATTGGCCTTTGTGTGTTGAAATCTAAAGCTCACTTAAAGGCATAGGTTTAAAAAAAATGTGAGCCTGTGATTACTCTAGAATACTATTCTGTTAAGTGCATAATGTATTAATTGTTGTGAAATTTGTGGGGAACAGGGATCCATCCTGCTTCAAATCATAGAAATGTCTAATTTCTATATTTTAGACATAACATTTTAGTTAGGTCAAGATTGGCAGTTCATACTGGCTTCTGTTAACTACTTCCTGGAAGGTTTCAAGTCAGCCAACACATAAAAAGGGACAGAGCATGTGGTTTATTATTTTTCCTCATTTATTTGAAGAGAAGTGAGATTGAGTGTATTTTTTTTTGTTTTATTCATTTTTATGGGATGTGGGCGTCGCTGGCAAGGCCAGCATTTATTGTCCATCTCTAATTGCCCTTGAGAAGGTGGTGGTGAGCCGCCTTCTTGAACCGCTGCAGTCGTGTGGTGAAGGTACTCCCACAGTGCTGTTAGGTAGGGAGTTCCAGGATTTTGACCCAGCGACAATGAAGGATCGACGATATACTTCTAAGTCAGGATGATGTGTGACTTGGAGGGGAACTTGGAGGTGGTGGTGTTCCCATGCGTTTGCTGCCCTTGTCCTTCTAGGTGGAAGAGGTTGCGGGTTTGGGAGATGCTACCGAAGAAGCCTTGGTGAGTTGCTGCAGTGCATCTTGTAGATGGTACACACTGCAGCCACGGTACGCTGGTGGTGGAGGGAGTGAATGTTTAAGGTGGGGTGCCAATCAAGCAGGCTGCTTTGTCCTGGATGGTGTCGAGCTTCTTGAGTGTTGTTGGAGCTGCACTCATCCAGGCAAGTGGAGAGTATTCAATCACACTCCTAACTTGTGCCTTGTAGATGGTAGAAAGGCTTTGGGGAGTCAGGAGGTGAGACACTCGCCGCAGAATACCTAGCCTCTGACCTGCTCTTGTTACCACAGTATTTATGTGGCTGGTCCAGTTAAGTTTCTGGTCAATGGTGACCCCCAGGATGTTGATGGTGGAGGATTCGGCGATGGTAACGCCATTGAATGTCAAGCGGCGGTGTTTTGACTCTCGCTTGTTGGAGATAGTTATTGCCTGGCACTTCTGTGGCGTGAATGTTACCTGCCACTTATCAGCCCAAGCCTGAACATCGTCCAGGTCTTGTTGCATGCAGGCATGGACTGCTTCATTAACTGAGGAGTTGTGAATGGCACTGAACACTGTGCAGTCATCAACGAACATCCCCATTTCTGACCTTATGTTGGAGGGAAGGTCGTTGATGAAGCAGCTGAAGATGGTTGGGCCTCGGACACAGCCCTGAGGAACTCCTGCAGCGACGTCCTGGGGCTGTGATGATTGACCTTCAATCACCACAACCATCTTCCTTTGTGCTAGGTATGACTCCAGCCAGTGAAGAGTTTTCCCACCGATTCCCATTGACTTCAGTTTTACTCTGGCTCCTTGATGCCACACTCGGACAAGTGCTGCCTTGATGTCAAGGGCAGTCACTCTCACCTCACCTCTGGAATTCAGCTCCTTTGTCCATGTTTGGACCAAGGCTGTAATGAGGTCAGCAGCCGAGTGGTCTTGGCGGAACCCAAACTGAGCATCAGTGAGCAGGTTATTGGTGAGTAAGTATCGCTTGATTGAGAGTAGACTGATAGGGTGGTAATTGGCCGGATTGGATTTGTCCTGCTTTTTGTGGACAGGACACACCTGGGCAGATTTCCACATTGTTGGATAGATGCCAGTGTTGTAGCTGTACTGCAACAGCTTGGCTGTATGTTCACTTGCTGTTTGTAAAATGAAACCCCTTAACAATTTGCATCATCTCTTGTCTCATTAAAGTATTTCTCAATCTGCCTACTGGAAAATAGGTGAAAGACACATGAGGGAACATGCAAAAGACACAAGTTCCATCATGCATCCCCCACTGGGGGAAATTGGGGATGCACAAGAGGTCAGAATTTGTGGAACACAGAGTTTTCAGAGGGTTGTAGGACTGGGATAGGGAGGGACGAGGCCATGGAGTGATTTGAATACGAGGATGAGAATTTTAAATTCGAGGTGTTGCTGGACTGGGAGCCAGTGTAGGTCAATGAGCACAGTTAAAGGAGTTAAAGGAGCTACATGTTGTGGAAGATTTTAAAGGGGCTGTTATGGTTACATCACAACTGTGATCCGGTTAATGTCTGATCATTGGTGGATCTCAACAGTGTCCAAGATAAGTAAATAGTCCATAACACTCAAAAGAACATTTTTATAAAACTATTTTATGTTCTCAAACAATATAAGATTTTGTCCAATAATACATCTAAACTGTAATAACTTTTATTATTGGTATCTAGTAACTTTTAGAAAGGCAGTGCCTTTCATTTCCAATTCCTGACTCCCCAAAGCCTTTCTACCATCTACAAGGCACAAGTAAGGAGTGTGATGAAATACTCTCTACTTGCCTGGATGAGTGCAGCTCCAACAACACTCAAGAAGCTCGACACCATCCAGGACAAAGCAGCCCGCTTGATTGGCACCCCATCCACCACCTTAAACATTCACTCCCTCCACCACCGGCGTACCATGGCTGCAGTGTGCACCATCTACAAGATGCACTGCAGCAACTCACCAAGGCTTCTTCAGCAGCACCTCCCAAACCCGCGACCTCTTCCAGCTAGAAGGACAAGGGCAGCAGGCGCATGGGAACACCACCACCTCCAAGTCACACACCATCCTGACTTGGAAATATATCGCCGATCCTTCATCGTCGCTGGGTCAAAATCCTGAAACTCCCTACCCAACAGCACTGTGGGAGTACCTTCACCACACGGACTGCAGCGATTCAAGAAGGCGGCTCACCACCACCTTCTCGAGGGCAATTAGGGATGGGCAATGAATGCTGGCCTTGCCAGCAATGCCCACATCCCATAAAAACGAATAAAAAAAATAAATATGGGGACAAAGCAGGTACATGATATTGGGACTACTGCTAATGTGGACAATCAACACCATAAAGGACTGGTTGGGCCGAAGGGCCTGTTTTCGTGCTGTAATTTCAATGTAATTCTATGAAATGTCTTGAACTTAATACTATTATTTCTAATAGAGAGAGAAAACAACACAAAAAACAGATACAAGCAAAAGTCAGGCACACAGAAACAAAACACCCAAACTAGAGTATGAAAAATGACAGAGATACAAAGATGAAAGAGCCACACACCCAGAAACACCAACACAGCACAGACAGGCAAGACAGGAAACATACCCTTTCATTTATCATGAGCAATGCCACATAATAGATTAATCCCATGTACTTCCTGTGTTGTCATTAATTGCACCTACTTCCATCACACTATGTGAAGCACCTCTATTATTATAAAAACACACATCTTCCAGCTCACCATGAGCGAGACCTGTTAATGTTACAAGTAAAGATAACTTTCCATAAAATTACAAAACTTGATCAAATGAACAGTTTGGCCTGGCAATAGGTTATTAGTTTGAGAGTCACAGGGGTGGCCAAAAGTGCTAAAAGGCGCAGATTCAAATTTTGTGTATGATTTCATAGTTGAAGTCTTTTGTAACAAAGGTTTGCCTTTTGTAGCCCGCAAGCTGCAGTCACTACTAATGCCATTAAACCCTTGAGCTAGTTTCATGGAACACATGGAAATTATTTTACCCTTGGCCAGGATAAAGCCTGTACTTTGATGCCAATCAGTACGCAATGGGAAAACAGATTCTTTACAGGGTGATGACTCTCTAATTACACTTTTGGTTTCAGTCCAAGGGCATAATGATCAATTATCACCAAAATGTGAGAATTTTGAATCGTACCTTCTATACTGAATGTCTCAAATTGTAAGATTACGAACAGCTGACTGGGAGCATTGATGAGGTATTGACAATTCAACTTCGAGTCATAATGGTTCGGGTAGTTGGGTGACATAACACGGCCGGCAGATGCAGTGAAATTGGCTCCACATCCTAAAGAATTTTAAAACACACATGCTGTTAATATAATCCATCTTCACATACCGACTTCAGCACCTCTACGGTGAGCTAAAATTCAGTTTGTACATTGCAATTGTTAAAAGAGAAATATGCTCCATTATTTAATTTTCAATTGAATCTCTGTGTGGGCATGAATCTCTCAGTTTTCTTGATATCTCTGGATGGCACAACACCCCGCAGATAGCAGGCGGTGAGGGGGTGGGGGAGGTTGGGGGACAGTTACCAGATCCCTTGCCTCCAGCAATGGCACTGTGAACAAGCCTACGGGTGGTAATTGAGAACAGCCTGATGGCTCTCTCTCCAACATTCCCTCCTCCTCTGTGAAGAAGTGCATGACCACTACTCACTGTCGCCCCCACCACAGAATGGCTGAGATTGGGAAGTCAGTGACAACCAACATTGGTACTCCTGCATGCTGTTATATACAAACTGTTATAGGCAATTTGACAGATTTGCTAAGATCTTGGTTCTCAAACTAAAAAGAGCAACTAATAATACTCAAAACATCTGGTATGCTTGGGGTGTTCTGGAAGTAACTGAAAATTAATTTCAACACTAAATTCTATATAAAATACATTTTTCATAAATGTTTTTCACTTTTAAAAATACTGAAAGACGTACGGTTGGTGAAAGATGCTGAGAAGCCACTTCCGACACTGCCTTTAGACTGAAACCGGACTGTCACAACATTAGCTGGTGCAATGACAGGCCCAGGAGGAGTGTTTCCACAAGGCAGTAGTCAACAAGGTTTCATCAGTTTCAGCAGCTCCTCCCCAGACCTGTAGAAATAAAAGGGAGATAATTATGTAAATCTATCAATTTGAATAATGTTTTACTAATTTTCCTCAAGCTCCGACGAGCAGAGACAAAAGTTTCTGAATACTGGGTTGACATCCAGACCCATTCGAGCCTGCTCCGCCATTCAGTAAGATCATGGCTGATCATCAACCTCATCTCCACTTTCCTTCCCAATTCCCATAGCCCTTGATTCCCCTAGAGTCCAAAAAACTATCGATTTCAGCCTTGAAATATATTCAATGACTCAGCATCCACAGCCCTCTGGGGTAGAGAATTCCAAAGATTCACAACCCTCTGAGTGAAGAAATTCCTCCTCATCTCAGTCTTAAATGGCTGACCCCTTATCCTGAGACTATCCCCCCTAGTTCTAGACGCTCCAGCCAGAGGAAGCTGCCTCTCAGCATTTACCCTGTCAAGCCCTCTCAGAATCATATATGTTTCAATGAGATCACCTCTCATTCTTCTAAACTCCAGAGTATAGGCTCATTCTACAGGAAACTTTCGTTTATCCGGCACCCAAATATCCGGAATTCTCGCTTAACCGGCAAAAATCATCCTCCGAAAACTCCTCTCAAATAACCGGCAATGTTGCCGAGTCGCAGTCGAGTCTTCGCGAACGCCGAGTGCTCCGAAAAATCCTCTCAAATAACCGGCAATGTTGCCGATCCCGAGTCCGAGTCAGAGTCCGAGAACGCCGATTTAGTCAGTAGGGGTACTTTTCAAAAGTGCCACTACTCGGCCTCCTGGCGCTGTCGCAAGTCCGAAACATTGCAGTAGCAGGAGTAGATTCTCCTGTGCTGCTTGGAGTCTCTTTGTTAAAAATAGCCTCGGTAGATATAACTCTCTGTTATCCGGTACTTTCGATAAACCGGCACCACGCCGGTCCCGTCGATGCCGGATAAACGAAAGTTTCCTGTACTTAATCTCTCCTCATAGGACAAACTTCTCATCCCAGGAATCAATCTAGTAAACCTTCATTGCACCCTTTCTAAGTCAAGTATATCCTTCCACAGGTACGGAGACCAAAACTGTACACAGTACTCCAGGTGTGGTCTCACCAAAGCCCTGCACAACTGCAGCAAGACTTCCTTACTGTTGTACTCCAACCCCCTTGCAATAAAGGCCAACATACCATTTGCCTTCCTAATTGCTTGACGTACCTGAATGTTAACTTTCTGTGTTTTGTGTACAGGGACACCCACTTAACTTGTCTATATCCCTTTGCAGACTCTTTGTGCCCTCCTCACAGCTTACTTTCCCACCTAGCTTTGTATTGTCAGCAAACTTGGATACATTATACTCGGTCCCTTCATCTAAGTCATTAATTTAGATTGTAAATAGCTGAGGTCCCAGCACTGATCCTTGTGGCACCCTACTAGTAACAGTCTGCCAACCTGAAAATGACCCGTTTATTCCTACTCTCTGTTTTCTGTCCTTTAACCAATCCTTTATCCATGCTAATATAGTACCCTCAACCCCATGAGCCCTTATCTTGTGTAGCAACCTTTCGTGTGGCACCTTATTGAATGCCTTTTGGAAATCTAAATATACTACATCCACTGGTTCCCCTTTATCTACCCTGCTACTTACATTATCGTAAAACACTAATAGATTTGTCAATCACGATTTCTCTTTCATAAAACCATGTTGACTCTGCCTAATCATATTATTGTGAGAAGTCGCACAACACCAGGTTATAGTCCAACAGTTTTATTTGAAATCACAAGCTTTCGGAGCGACTGCTCCTTTGTCAGGTGACTTTACCTGACGAAGGAGCAGTCGCTCCGAAAGCTTGTGATTTCAAATAAAACTGTTGGACTATAACCTGGTGTTGTGCGACTTCTCACTTTTGTCCACCCCAGTCCAACACCGGCATCTCCGCATCATAATCATATTATGATTTAGTTCCCTGTTACTACTTCTTTAATAATGGATTCCAGCAATTTCCCGATGACTGATGTCAGGCTAACTGGCCTGTAGTTTCCCGTTTTCTCTCTCCCTCCTTTCTTGAATAGTTACCTTCCAATCTACTGGGACCGTTCTAGAATCTAGAGAATTCTGGAAGATCAAAACCATCTACTGTCTCTGCAGCCACCTCTTTTAGAACCCTAGGATGTAGGCCATCAAGTCCAAAGGATTTGTCGGCTTTTAGTCCCATTAAGATCCAGTACTTTTTCTTTACTAAATTAATTTAAGTTCCTCACTCTCATTAGACCCTTGGTTACCCACTATTTCTGGCATTTTTTGGGGTCTTCTACTGTGAAGACAGATACAAAATATTTGTTTAATGACTCTGCCATTTCCTTATTTCCCATCACAATTTCCCCTGTCTCAGCCTCTAAAGGACCCATATTTACCTTCGCTACTCTCTTCCTTTCTACATACTTGTAGAAGCTCTTAAAATCTGTTTTTATATTTTGGTTCATTAAGCTAATTTCTTCCATAGACAATATGTAATTGACCCTGCCATGGACTCTACACAAGCAACTCAGTATCATGCGAGAGATAACCAGATGAACCTCCAAGAAGTTAAAACGTTGAAATTTCTCCCTGAACTCCAAGACTAAAAAAGCAAAACATCAGGGGGGAAAAATTCAGTTGGTTGCGCCTCCCATTAGCGCCTTAAGAGGGCGCTAATGGGGCGCAAAGCAACTAGCGCCCGGGCGCGGCGATGTTTGCGCCGCTCGCAAAATTAACTAGACATTTTGCGGCGGCGCTAAACACTACCGCCACGATCTCCTGCGCCGGCAGATCGTGACGTCAGTTGACTGCGCAACGCCCCGGTAGCGCCCCGGAGCGGATATTGAGTGGCGCCCCCTGCCTTACCGCCTGCCTGCTAGCAATGACAGGTTGAGGGGAGCATTTTGCAGTCAGGAAGGGACTGGGGGAGCGCTATTTAAAGGCGACCGCATCCAGCCTTTTATTGTTGGTGACATTTTTGAACCACGTATTCTGAGAGAGAGAGAGAGAGAGACTTCTGGAGAGATTCAACGCTGTGTGAAGGAGTTTTGGGTACTGAGCAGCACTTTGCAGGTTCATTTTGATTTGCCCTTCCTTGTATCGATTTAGAAGAGACTGTGGGGGCTGCACTCTGAGCTCTTTCCCTGGGCCTCTCTATTGTTCTTTCCAGCAGATTTGGTGTACAGGTCTCTCCAGGCCGAGATTCAAGGCTGCAATGAGCAGGATGTGGATGGAAAGCAAGATCAACCCTCCCCTTTAAGAACTGGCCGTTGCCAGTGTGTCTGTGTTCCATTGCTGACTGACATCACATGAGCTTTGCCGGCGCTCTGAGGTAGCGCCTCGCTCCTCGGCCTTTGCGCCTTAAGACAGGTGTGAAGCGCCCGATTTAGCGCTCCAATCACCTCCAGGGGCGATAAAAGTCAAGTTTGCAGTCGGAGGTGATAATTAGCGCCAGGCGCTAATCTTTGTGCCCGGCCGATAATTGCGCCCCAAATGGGGCAATACTGAATTTCTCCCCCCAGGATTTTAACCCAACCCTAAAACCCACACTCCACCTCTGATCAGTTGCTTTCCACACAGTATTTTAACCAACAGAAGCAACAACAAATTGCATTTATATAGCTCCTTTAACATAATAAAACAACCCAAGGCGCTTATAATAACCAATTGATTCCATCCTGATCATTTTGAATCTAACCCTTTAACAGATATTTATTCACCTCTTTTTAAAGGAGTTGGTTTTTACAATTTGGTCTCATTCCAGACACTTTTTTTGTGCTCAACGCAAAAATTCTGCTTTCATAGGCAAGCCTTCGCTCCCTATAGATCATAGTATGACCCATTCACATTGTAATCTGGAATAGCATGGCAGGAAAAATAGTGAACTCTTTTATTGTGACCAAATCACACAGGAATTCCTGTATGTCTCACAACACTTCAGAATATGGATAATGTCAGCCGTGCCAAACATTTTTTGTAACAAGCTAAACTATCAGACAGGTTTATTCACAAACACAGTAATTTACAGTGGTAAGCAGTAAAAGTGAAATATTAAAATCAGTTCCAAAACAGCAGCCTGGAAACACTTCATAAAGAGTGAACCAGACAAAAAACTTCCTTGTAGAGCTTGAGATTAAAACTTAGTCCTCAACGAATCAAACAAAATATAATCTTTCCATGAACTACATAGGTGCAGCGGGACTCTGTTCCCATGGCCAGACATAACTGAAGTGCTGATCCATGAAATGTGCTTGTTTTTTTTTATATTCATGAAACGCTGTGAAAACAGACCTAGCTTTGTAGATCAGTCTATATGACAGAGGTAATCTACTTGAACAATGTCAACCATCTTCACAATTTATAACAAATAGGCAAGATAATGCTAGCCTCTGGTGTTTGGTGAACACTGCCTGTATTTATGACATTGCATTGACATCTGGTTTAAAACACCACTAACTCAATTTAACCCTCTTTGGATTGAGACAAGAGCAGTCTCCTTGATTGGATTACAGTGATTGTTTGCACTTACATATTAAGGATACCTTGTGCTTTTAAGGAGTGACTGATTTTCGAAGTATGCACTGCCAGCAGGGAGCCTCACCTGCATATATCAGGAAATTGTGGCCGCGCTGACTATGACTGTCCACAGAGGATGAAAAATCGCAGGCTGCGCTTTTGAGATTTCCGTTATGCGTGGGCAAAAGATAAGGCCCTGTGGACCTTCAATCTTTCTAGCCAACATGCCCACTTTTAAATGAAATATCCCCATCTTGAGTGTGAGAATTTAAAAACTATTTTTGAAACTAAGAAATACAGTTAAAAAAAGTAAGAAACCACGGAGTAAATATATTGGCCTTGGCACAATTTGCCCGAAATCGGTCAAACCAGCGCAAAAGATCGAGGAATTTCAAGCGTAAATTACATCCAGTGCAAATCAAGTTTCCGCGATCTTTTGCGCTGCTTTATAAAACATCGTGCTGGTAGTCGGCCCTGTCCACAAAACTGGCTGCACCCCCCAGATCGAATTATTCACCGTGGCGAATTTCCGCTAATTACGCCCGTTTTCAGGCCTTCGAAGAGGCTCTTAAAATTAAGCTTTTGTTTTAGGCGCAAGGGCACTAATTGGCACCTTTTAAAAGCTTTTAAACATATATTTTTTAATTTACTAAGAAACTGACTACTGTACACCAATGTAACTAGGAAATGGTGCAATATAGTTTTTTAAACCCACTTTCAGTTATTTAAAATCAGGTTACTCACAGGTGGTGGATGAGACACTCCGATTAAAAAATGCTTATTTTTTGTGATAAACCCATTTTCAGCTGTATTAATCAAAATGCACCAGGTTACCACTCTTAAATATATCAAGGAATATCTTTTAATGCAAATTTTTTTTGTTTTAAATTCCATTCTAAAAAGTTGCCTGTTTATGCTGGTTCATGGAAAATTTTACGCTCGGCGATATGCAAATGAGTGTAAGTGGAAACTTGAGCAAAAAATTCTCTTCGTTAAACTAGCACAATTTTGAGTGCAATTTGTGACCAGATCGCCGACTGTGCCCAAAGCAGAAACTCATGGCCACTGTTTTTATCAAAATAGGGCACAGTAGCCAAAGTCACAATTCTGACATTCTATAGTGATTTTTAAATTTCTCCTTACTGAGACCTGCACTATATTTTCTGTATCTTTGAATTTTTTTTTATGACATCAGCATCTATTACATAAAAAAGAGAAAAGCTTCCACAATTGTATTGTCTTAAACATGCTCTGCTTAATGTGCATAAATGATGGTTTGATGGGTTCAAAATTAAATTTTAATAACATCAATAAGATAGAGAGACATAAAGAAGGTAGACAGCATATGTTCCGAGCTTTCTTCGGGCCCTGATTGTTTACTCAGTTCCACTTGTTTTTACGTTGCAGCATAAGCTAAAAACATTCTCAGGAAATTTCGATGTATGTTGTCATCGACAAGGTCGGCACAAAAACGTGTGTAAATCGAAGAATCATAGTGAGGAGGCCCACAGATACATAGTACTCAGATTTCCTTTTTGCTGGTCAGATTTCTGTGCAATACCCTTAGGCCATATGTATTACACTTTCAACTAATGCCAAGTCATGATTCATCTGTCTAATCAGAACTTTCTTTGTGTATCTTAGGATTTAACAAAATCAGAGCTTGGTGATTGAGAGCATCTATCAACCCAACATTTTACTTAGGTATTTATTTCTTTTTTCATAACTGCATTCACATCTGGACACTAAATTACCCACCTCACACCTAGAAGGCACAAGGTTATTCTCAGTCGCAAGTTCTAGAGTTACAGAACCAACTCCAGACTTGAATTTTTGAAATCCCTGGTGGACATTCATATGGTGTTGTAAATGGAAGCTAATTTATTCATCTAATCCACTTGCAAGAGGCATTCTAGTAGCGAGACAAAAGAATTATTTGTGCATATAAGTAAAATATGTGTGTGTAAGAGAGCGAGAGAAAGGCAGACGGAAAAAGAGAGGGAGAGCAAAACCTCCTGCAGATCTCCAGTTTAGGTTTTATAATATGAGACCCTCTGTAATCTGTCAGTCAAAGTTAGTCATTCAAAAACAGAGATAATGCTCCATCTCAAATACCCCATCGTAAGTAATGTTCTAATCATAAAGAATAAGCTGAGATAAACTCAAATTCTAACAGACTCTCCTAAGCTTTCTAATGACCTTACAGCCACTTATTTTAGGCCAGTGAGATTCATATGGTTCATGGCTATGATTTAGCAATCTCAAGTACTAAGAGAACTGTCACAGTTTTGAACTGTAACGATGGAAAGGTATGCTTAATGACTTATGTGCCATGACTAACATTTATCCAACAATCAACTTAGGCATACAATTTCCGCGGGGGTCTTCTCAATTGTCCACAGGAATTTCAGCAGAAGATTGGTGGAAACCTTGGAAAAATGGCATACACACCAACATTACAACAGCGACTAGCTTTGAAAGTACTTAATTGGCTGTGAAGAGCTTTAGGATGTACTGAGGTAATTAAATGCACAATATAATCCGTCTTTCGGATGAAACGTTAAACCGAGGCCCCGTCTGCTCTCTAAGCTGGACGTAAAAGATCCCATGGCACTATGTCGAATGGTGTCCTGGCCAATATTTATTGGTGTCCTGGCCAATATTTATCCCTCAATCAACATCACTAAGACAGATTATCTGGTCATTATCACATTGCTGTTTGTGGGAGCTTGATGTGTGCAAATTGGCAGCCGCATTTCCTACATTACAACGGTGACTACACTTCAAAAAGAACTTCATTGGCTGTAAAGCGCTTTGGGACGGCTGGTGGTCATGAAAAGCGTTGTATAAATGCAAGTCTTTTTTCTTTCTTTCTTATCTAAATGCAAGCTCTTTATTTCTTCTTCTTTCTTTATCATATAAGTTGCAATACACTGCAACTAACTCCAATGCACATACCGTGAGATTGTGAGTGACTGTTACATCTGAGCAACACTTTGCATTTATTGGTGGATGAATTATTGAAAGGTTTTATAGCCTCCTCTTGCACATCCCTGCACCCGATGTGGCATGGAGGTAGTTTTCCTTTACTTTCTAATTTCAAACCTTGCACAAACTAATTCAGACTATGAGTTAACATGACTGATTTGCACAGAATTCAACCAGAGGTACTTTAAAATATTCCACAATCTTCTGTAGAATATAAGCAGTGATTCAAATTGCCCTTAGAATTATATTCAGCTTTTATCATCTCCTTATTACTATTCTTTACTGATTTTCCGTTTTATCACTGCCCCCCAGCATCGCCTAGTGAAAGGTGGCAGTGGCAGTAGCCTTGAAGTTTCCTGATGGAGGGAGAGGACCCAGTAGAGGCCTCCTCTCCCTCTAAATGGGCCTCAGCACTTACCTTTGTAGGCCTACAAAATCTGTAGCCATTTTCATCCTCAGGGCTCTTCTATCCCTTTAAATGATGTGGCAGAGGTCTTCTGATGCAGTGCAACTCGATTTCCTTTACTTGTCATAGCGAGCCCCATCCTTGTGCCAGGAATCCTGCTGGGAGCCTGCCCAAATGTCTAAATGACCTCAATGCAGGAAAATGGGTCAGGGTTCCAGTGGGGCTGGACAGGCGGGAGGAAGTCCTGTCCCAATGCTACCCCATTGAAAAGAGGGAAATCCAGCCCATAAATCTTTTGGTTGCCTTGGCCTTGTGATTTGTAATTTTTTTTAAACTGATTTTCAGGGTAAAATGATATCCTTACAAAAACTAATGTAACCAGGTACAGCATCAGTAGATTCTTCATTTTCAGTTTCTGACCTATGACCAACACCTGGCATTTTTTTTTAAAATGTCCTCCCTTTCTTTTCCGAGGAAGAAGCTGATTTATATTAGGGTACAGTTCTAGGTTGCCAGAAAACCTCTGGTACCTTGCGCAAGTAACCATGCTTCACATATAAGCGCAGATACTGAGGCCCCAAAATTCCTGGCGGCCTGCTCTGCCTGCATAAGTGTGTTGAATCAGAACCCCAGGCTGGCCCAACCCCAGCTGGTGACCCTTTCCCAATACCAGGGGCTGGTGTCTAGCACCTGCAAGGGTGCATCAAGTGTCAGCCATGGCTCAGTTGGTAGCACTCTCGCTTTTGAGTCAGAAAATTGTGGGTTCAAGTCCCACTCCAAAAAGGTGAGCGCAAAATCTAGGCTGACATTTCAGTGCAGTACTGAGGTAGTGCTGCACTGTCAGAGGTGCCGTCTTTCGGATGAGATGTTAAATAGAGGCCCTCTCAGGTGGACATAAAAGATGTCATGACACTATTTCGAAGAAGAGCACAGGTGTTATCCCCAGTGTCCTGGTTAATATTTATCTCTCAACCAACATCACTATATCTGGTCATTATCTCATTGGTGTTTGTCGGACCTTGCTATGCGCAAATTGGCTGCTGTGTTTTTCGACTGGGATTGATTACCTGTGTTTTGTAAAAGTCTGGGGCCTTTTTGCAGGCTTCAAAGGGACTTATCTGGCACAAGTTTTGTTGATGCCTTTCAAGTGCATAACGGGAGGAATTCCCGGGGTAGCCTGGGAAGTCCCCCTGAAATGACCCATTGACATAGAGGGTGTGCGGAGGATTCATCCATGGCACCCCGAGTGGAATTTAAAGGCCCAGTTTAAATGGGGAAAGATTCCAACAAAACCAGTTTCTGCACTCCCCACCTCCCCAGAAAGTGTTCCACCTTCTCCAGCCCCAGGAATTTCGAGGCTTAAGTGCTGGCAAGCCATGGCGAAGGGGTAGTGGAGTCACACCACAGCCAAATCTTTCCCTACCTGACATTAACGCGTGTACTTCCAGCAGAGGTCACTGGACAGTGATTAGGAGAAAAAAATCCTGGCCTACTTTAAAGCCGCGATATTAGCCTTCCACGCCCGATGGGAATGGGGCGCGCAGGGGTTCAGATCACATTAGTTTCCCACCGACTTCGCGCCATGTGTCATTTTAGCAGGTGCATTTTGGTCAGCATAAGGGCCTCAATGGGATTCAAACGTCGAGGTCTGATGAAGTCAATCAGACCCCAACGTTATTTTAAATTCAAGTCGTGAAGTTTGTGCCTGGTGCTGAACTCACCAGGGAAACCCAGCGCTAAGGAGTAGCAGGCCGAGAAGAGGGCAGAGAAGGTATGTGATTTTTATTTTTTTAAAGTTGCCTTCTCCGAGTCCCGCAAGGAAACCTAGGGTCTCCCCAGCCCTGGGTTTCCCTCCCCCAACTGCGATTGCCTACCACTCCTCCGTTCCACTTACCTGACTGCCAGAGACCATCCCCGCAGGTCCCCAGCTGTGGCCTCCTGCTGCGCTAGCACAGCCCCCGCCCGCCAGCCTCATCGTTGCTGCTAGGTTCGGGTGGGAATCAGGCTTGATGTATATAAACAATGCCCAAGAGTTAAAATGGACTGGGCCTCACGTTGGTGAGCCAGAATGAGCTTGTAGCTCGCTCCGCCAACTCCATGCTCCCCCCAAGCTAAAATCAAAGCTTAAATCTCCTCATGATGCTGAGGTCAGTATAAGCACCCCGACTGCCATCCTGACTGAGAGTAGCTAACTCATCACAAACCAGCACTCGGACCTGGGACCTTCTGGGTTTCTATGGCTCATTGCAGCAATAGATGGTGCATTTATAAGAACATAAGAAATAGGAGCAGGAGTAGGCCATTCACCCCTCAAGCCTGCTCCGCCATTGCTCCTGCACTGAACATGTGTGTGGGGGGAGGGGGGGGGGTCGCATTTACTATTTTTAATCTCTTCAGTTTATAAAAAACAAGCATGTGTCTCTTCAAGGCACTAACCTTCACATAGTTGTTCCCACAGTTATTGGTGCTGTTTGGAATCTGGAAATTCACATCAAAAGTGATTTCAAGGTGTTTGCTCTCATGGGCTATAATCCTCCATGTACATTCGCTATTATCAGGAAAATTCTGTGGCCAGTTTGGTGATTTGAAAGAGCCACTGTCTGCATGGACAATGTCACCACAGCCTATAAGAAAGGAAATATATTTGTATTTAGGATTACCAAAGTTCAAAAGTTTGATTATAAAACCTGCAGTGGACTCATTAATTTCATAAGCAAAATACTGCGGATGCTGGAAATCTGAAATAAAAACAGAAAATGTTGGAAATACTCAGCAGGTCAGACAGCATCTGTGGAGAGAGAGAGAGAGTCAACATTTCAGGTCAATGAAATTTCATCAGAACTGGAAAAAGTTAGAGATTTAACAGTTTTTAAGCAATGGAAAAGCCAGGGAAAATGGGGGGGGGGGGGGGGGGGAGGAAAGAACAAAAGGGGAAGGTCTGTGACAGGGTGGGCGGAGTGATTATTTGCATGAACATGGGGGCGGAGCCTAAACACCGTCCCACTCCCACCGGAGCCGTGCATGTGCACCCGACGTTGCAGCTGTGGATGCGCATTGGAGGTTCCAACTGCGTTTCATTCCTGTGGAGAAGGTCAGGAGATCAGAGCGGGTAGAGGAGGGGGGATCAGAGGGGGGGAGTGGAAAGGGGATTGGAAGGGGGAGAGGATGGGATCGGAGGGGGGAAGAGGACAGGATCGGAGCAGGGAGAGGACAGGGGATCGGAGCAGGGCGAGGACAGGGGATCGGAGCAGGGAGAGGACAGGGGATCGGAGCAGGGAGAGGACAGGGGATCGGAGCAGGGAGAGGACAGGGGATCGGAGCAGGGAGAGGACAGGGGATCGGAGCAGGGAGAGGACAGGGGATCGGAGCAGGGAGAGGACAGGAGATCGGAGCAGGGAAGAGGACAGGGGATCGGAGCAGGGAGAGGACAGGAGATCGGAGCAGGGAGAGGACAGGGGATCGGAGCAGGGAGAGGACAGGAGATCGGAGCAGGGAAGAGGACAGGGGATCGGAGCAGGGAGAGGACAGGAGATCGGAGCAGGGAAGAGGACAGGGGATCGGAGCAGGGAGAGGACAGGGGATCGGAGCAGGGAGAGGACAGGAGTTCGGAGGAGGGGAGAGGACAGGGGATCGGGTGGGGGGGGGGGGGGAAGAGGAAAGGAGCTCGGGGGGGAGAGAAGGTTAGGAGCTCAGGAGGGAGGTTAGGAACTCGGGGTGGGGGAGAAGGTCAGGAACTCGGGAGGAGAAGATCAAGAACTCGGGGTAGAGTAGGTCAGGAATTCGGGGTGGAGAAAAGGTCAGGAACTCGGGGGGGAGAAGGTCAGGAACTCGGAGGAGAGAAGGTCAGGAACTCGGGGGGGGGAGAAGGTCAGGAACTCGGGGGAGAGAAGGTCAGGAACTCGGGGGGGGGAGAAGGTTAGGAACTTGGGGGGAGAAGGTCAGGAACTCGGGGGGGGGAGAAGGTCAGGAACTCGGGGGGGGGAGAAGGTCAGGAACTCGGGGGAGAGAAGGTCAGGAACTCGGGGGGGGAGAAGGTCAGGAACTCGGGGGGGGAGAAGGTCAGGAACTCGGGGGGAGAAGGTCAGGAACTCGGGGGAGAGAAGGTCAGGAACTCGGGGGAGAGAAGGTCAGGAACTCGGGGGAGAGAAGGTCAGGAACTCGGGGGAGAGAAGGTCAGGAACTCGGGGGGGGAGGTCAGGAACTTGGGGGGGGAGAAGGTCAGGAAATCGGGGGAGAGAAGGTCAGGAACTCGGGGGGGAGAAGGTCAGGAACTTGGGGGGGAGAAGGTCAGGAACTTGGGGGGGGAGAAGGTCAGGAACTCGGGGGGGAGAAGGTCAGGAACTCGGGGGAGGGAGAAGGTCAGGAACTCGGGGGGGAGAAGGTCAGGAACTCGGGGGAGGAGAAGGTCAGGAACTCGGGGGAGAGAAGGTCAGGAACTCGGGGGGGAGAAGGTCAGGAACTCGGGGTGGGGGGAGAAGGTCAGGAACTCGGGGGGGGGAAGAGTTCGGAGAGAACAATGGGGATGGGAAAAGAACATAATCGGGGCGGGGGGGGGGGGGGGGGAGGGTGATGAGAGCGAGAACGTAATCCAGATGGGAAGATAGATCATGTTCTCCCCCTGCTGTTAGACGTGGATCACGTTCTTCCAACCCCACCCTCATCCCCTTTACATGAGCAGCACGTTCTCCCTCTCTTCCCCCCCCCCCCCCCCGCCAAGACCTGGATCATGCTCTTGACCGTGAACAGCAGTAAGTTGATTTCTCGGAAAGCCCAGCGCGTGTGAAACAAGTGACATAATTGGAATGGACGAAATCCGAAAGTCATGACACTGTCACTATTCCCTTCGTACCCAATAAACCTAATAACAATCCGTGACCCACACACAATGCCCCATCAATCACTGCAGCTCTCACCCAGAGTGTTTAGTTTGACGGAGTGATTAGCGAAAGTGTGGGTACTTCCGGTTTTCGGTTGACCCGTGATGTCAACCTGTGCATGAGCTGGGCCGCTCATTGATGTCATTCTCAGCACATGCTAAAAATCTACAGTTCTGCTCATGATGTCACTCACAATGACGTCACCCTCACCTGTTCTCGTTGAATGAAATACGCCTCACTGAACCAACCTTGCAGCTAAAATTATGTAAAATAGTCAATGCTGTGGATTTCACTCAGAAAATCAGGCAGCATTTACGGAAAGAAAAACAGAGTTAACATTTCAGGTTCTGATGAAAGGTCATCGACCTGAAACGTTAACTCTGGTTCTCTCTCCACAGATGCGGCCTGACCTGCTGAGCATTTCCAGCATTTTATGTTATATCACTCAACTGATGATTGGGAGGAGGTTGACAGGGCAGGCCACATGTGGCCGTGTGAGAGTTATCTTGCTTTTCTAGGTGACCCTCCACATTATCAGGTAGATGCCACTGTCATGGCTGCACTGGAGCAGCTTCACTGGAGCAGCCTGCCTGTGACAATGACTGGATCAAATTACACATTGCAGAAACTTTGAATTACTCTCCAGCAGGCAGAATGAAGTTACACATTCCAGACAAACTGTTGGGTGTGTCTTCTCCTCCAAGGGGACCAATCAGAAATCTGGTCCAACCCACTTGTGGTGCAAATAAACGCAGCCTAGATTGGAGGGCAAAAGTGATTAAATGACAAAAGGGATGATGGTGCAAGGCAAAAGGGGGTGATAATGCTGCCTGACTTGCTGAGCATTTCCAGCTTTCAAAAGCAAACTGGATAAGCACCTGAAGGAAAACAATTTGCAGGGCTACGGGGAAAGGGCGGGGGAGTGGGACTAGCTGAAGTGCTCTTGCAGAGAGCCGGCCTGGGCTTGACAGGCCGAATGGCCTCCTTCTGTGCTGTAACCATTCTATGATTCTATGGGACAAGTAAAGAAACAAAAGATGGACCCAGAGGAGGTGCAAATGATAACAGCAGAACTATCACCAGCACCTGCTATCTGAGAAAATGGGAGCAGTGGTTATGATCTGAAATTGTTGAACTCAATGTTAAGGTTGGAAGGCTGTAAAGTGCCTAACTGAAAGATGAGGTGCTGTTCCTTGAGCTTGCGTTGAGCTTCATTAGAACAGGCCTCAATGGGTTTTTTTCCCCATAGCTATCGCTCATTAGCTGAAGGGAGATACAGCAGTATGAGTGTGTGCCATGTGCACAATTTCCCAGCATACTGCAGTAGGAATCTCACAGTGCTAGTGGAAGGATATACATAGAATTACATAGAATATACAGCACATAAAAGAGGTCATTCGGGCCAACTAGTCCATGTCGGCGTTCATGCTCCACTCGAGACTCCTCCCATCCTTCCTCATCTAACTCTTCAGGAGATATGTTTCCTCAAAGCGTAAAAGGATATTTGGGTTTCTTTCAGGTTTTTTTAGTTGAGAGAGCGCAAGTCAAAAACAGCTAGCCAGATACAACCAATGAATGTTAACAAAAAATGTGTTTATTTTTCTTAGTGTCTTTCCTTATGCTGCAAACTGATTTCTGCACTTTTCTTTTCTAAAGAAACAGGTTTAAAAAATAGGTTCACACTTTTGACAGGCTCAATGTGAAAACACTGCCGAGATTTCAAATTGCAACCTCCTAGTAAGAGGCAAGCAGGTGTGTAACACTGCCCAAGTACGAACTTGGTCAAATTGGAATAATTTGTTTAGCATTGCACTATTTTTTGTAAGCAACTTTAATTATGGTTCAAAGAAAATGTCCTGATAAACTGATTAAATTAATAAGACATTCAGGTAGCTAATATGGTCAACATAGTACTTTTTTACTTTGAAAACCTAGGTGAAAAGCCAATGCCCATAGTACAGGACACCACCAAGGTTGAAAAGAGTAAGAGAGCAGTATGAATTTCAATAATGGCAATGGTTGGTCTGCTTTGTGAATGTTTGAGTGGAATTGAAGTTCAAATTCCAAAAACATGAAGTCTGTCTTCAATTTCTGTAACTAAAGCTAATCATTCAACACAGAAACAAAAAGACTTGCAGCTGGAGAGGGCAATATCTATTCAGAAGATTGGTAGACAATATCAAAGATATGCACAGGAGAATATATATCTTGTGTATGAATTACTCATTTAGAGATTATGACAATGAGGACTCAATTTTTGCCAACACTAACGAGATTATTACTGCTGCAGATGTTGCATGTTTTGCTGTTGACTATATTTTTAGAACATTTTATTTTTCTATTGAGTTTTATCTCCCTAAAACATCTGCCAGAATGGAAAATAACAGGAAGCTATCCTCGGTTTATTGGTAACAGTTGCCTCTATCCAATAAACATTAATCCCTGCAGGGCAAGGGTTGAATCTGTCATAAAAAATTTATTGATTTACACAGATTAAAAGGTGAAGTTAAAGAACAGTACCAGCTCAGTGGAATCAATGTTTGTGCAGTTTTATTTTATAATAATCAAGATTGAAAATAAATACCTTGCAAAAAATTACATGACGTATAAATGGGGCATTTTTAAAGGCAGCAACAAAGCAATCATAACACAGGCAAGTTCCATTGGCTCTAAGTTTAATGCAAATAGGTTTACATTGATTAGGTTAGTTAAAGTCAAACCTCTTTTTCAAATACAAGAGTTAATTGAGGATGTAGAGCACTTGCAATGTAATTTTCCAACAGTAAGACATATCCAAGAGTAAATCTGCTAGATGTCATGAATTGTCTTAAAAGTGCTTTGAGCCTTTCCTAAAATATGTTAATAGCACAAGTGTTAACTATCGGAGAATAGTGTACTGCTGAATACTGGATGACACTGTCTGGTAAATAATCTTCTAATGACCAACTGTTTAAAAAGTGGGCTTGTGGCCGAATGATTACTGGACTATGATGTCATTTTGCTGGGAATGAAGCTGAGCTGGGAGCTTGTCCAGATGCTGCAAATGTGCATAATGTGCTGAAACAGTGCCGGAGATCTACTCCCCTCAGTGTCAATGTACTGAGAATGGATTGTTCCTCATTCACTGCGACTTTCTACTTGTATATTTTACTCTCAAAAATCAGTTGGGCAGTTGTAAAGGCCTTTTGTTGTCTATTTTATTAACAACAAATGAGTGAGAAGAACACTGCCTCATTAAGCTAGACATGTAATTTTACAGTCGAATTAAAAGAAAAGCAAAATGGTGGATGACTTAAATGGACTGCTAATGACAACTGCACTACATGTATAGGGTTGTATCAGTGGCCAACTGCTCACTGATTGTAAACTAAATAAAGCACACAGAACTGAATGGGGCTGACAAGGATTTAGAAAACATTTTGTAGTAAAGTTTAGAAATGACAACTACTTTTATCAAAAACTTTTTTCTCTTACCTGCTGAATGAGACATCCATGTGGCATAGAAACCGCCACGCTGCACACTGCGGTTAGAGCTAAAGGTGATGAACAATTTGCTTGAATCAGATTTAATCGTCTCAGCTGAGGTGGTTCCACAGTATTTGCCAATGATTGGGGAGCTGAAGGACCCACCATTCATGATTGTAACAGAGTCCCGGCCACAAGTCAAATGAGGCTCTAAGTCGAAGTAAATGAAGTTCAGCTGCAAGTGGAAAAACACAAGTAATGCAAACATTATAGAGTACTCGTTAATCTTCCATGACATTGCTTATGGTTAGTTGGAGGAGATGGTAGTGGAGGCCTTGCTGTGTCCTGTGCTGGGGGTCTCCAGGCCTGCATCTGGAGTTCCTCTGGCCCATTGGTATGGTTAGGGGAAGGAAAAATGTGGATAGCCGCCTCCTCACATGTGCAGCACACCTTAGGTGACCACTCAGAGAGGAAAATCTACCAGGATATGTCTTTTAGTTGTGTTTGTTGTGACCGGTTGAGGGAAGTTACAGCATCACCTCTGGAGCAGCTAAGAATACAGTAATAGGCTTTCGAAATTGTAATATTGATTTTTAGAGGTTACAGTGCCACTTCTGGAGGAGTTTGGAATAACAAGCATTACTGTTACAGTGCAGTATTCCCAATTGATTTAAATGTACTAAGGGCATGACACAGCTACATGTGACACAAATATATAGATAACAGATGGTTCTGAAATATTGAAGCAGATTACATGCTAGTTTGAGTTATATAATCCAATTGAATAGAAGTGTGATTTATATGCAGCCTTTTCATGAGTTTCATTTTCATGGAGCATCATCACCTCTGAAAGTTTGCCTGACCTACCTGTGGAGAATTGTCTGCAAAAACATGATGCAATAATATTTTTCATATACAAACCACTGCTATTTTTCTGGTCAACTGTATTAAGAATAATGGCCCGTATTTTCCGATCGCAGGACTCCCGAGAGTGGAGGCCTGCGACCTGGAAAAATCTACACCCTTACCTGAGGGCTCCCGGGACACACACACTTCCGATCCTGGGCCTCTCGAAACTCCAAGTGTGCAGGGCCCACGTATCCCAGAGGCGCATGTAGTTCGCAGCGTCCCTGGGATCACGTGGGCCATGGGGAGCCAATCACAGAAGGGAATCTCCCTTCATACACTTGACAGGAAGACCTGTCAAATATATGAATGGAGATCACCCCAAAAACATAGTAAAACTTTAAATAATTTTTTTTTTAAAATAACATTTTTAAAATGACTTGAAATTACAATAAATTAACTATTTTAAACAAAAATTAAAATTTTTGAAAAAACAATTAAAGTTTTTTACGGGGCTAAAAATAAACTTACCTTTTTTTAAAGTATTTTTAATGATAAATCAGTGAAAAAAAAAATTTCTTTTTACTTTTTTCAACTCTTACCAGGCATAAGAATTGTAAGGGTTTTCTGCTGGCGGAGGGTCTCCAAAAAGCGGAAATATCCGCCTGCAGAGGCCCTTCTCCAGGGCAGGCGGAGCATCTGTCAAGACCACTCTTGACAGATCAGAAATGCCGGTTTTCAGCGCATGCGCAGTGCATGCCTGAAACCAGCATTTCCGATGTCTCTACGGGTGGGTACAAAGCGCGTACCCACCCGTAGGGGTCGGAATATCCGGCCCAATATCTTAATATTTGGTGCATTTTCAAAAAATAAACTCACAGTTATTGTGTGTCCTTCTGGGGCCTCCAGCATCCATGCGCAGTGGGTCAAAGGATTATATTGTGATGGGTAGTTGGGGCTTGAAATGAATCCACTTTCTCCAGTCTGAATGCCACCACATTCTAAAAAAAAAGAGAGAAACATAATTAAAAACGATAGACATCACAGGGGCACCATATTGATGACAATGTTTTAGGTTGCTAGGACATGCAACGCTATATTGCTTTATCATGCATGGCTATTGAAGTCAAGTCATTTAAGAGGGAAACTAGATAAATACTTAAAGAAGAAAATACTAAAGGAAATGGCGAAAGAGCAGGAAAACGGGATTACGGAGAGCTAGCACTGAACAGGTATGATGGGCCAAATGGCCTCCTTCTGTACTGAAATTTCTAGGATTCTATAAATCTTTTGTAAGTCATGTCGAAAGACATCATCAGGTTACTCGTACACAATGTTATTGTGCCGAAAATGACATATGACTCTCTCTCCCCAAACAAAAAGATATTTTAATCACCTTTCCGTGGAGACACTTCCACAGAGAGCACAATTGAAACATGTGAAATGGTTTTGAGGATAAAATATCAGCTTCCTCACTGCACAGTAATCCATTCTCTATTTTATCAACCCTGTATGAATGTTTCTGCAGCTTGAAGAGAACAGCCTGTAATTCTGTTAAGTTATTTCGCAAATTAAGCAGAGCAAACACAGCTGGAATCCAACAAAATTAGCTCAACTGTTTTGCTAAGAAACATTGATGCTTAGCTCAGATATCTAAAGTCCTGCTAAGAAATGCCAACTTTGGTCCCCTTTGGGCCTTCCATATCATCAAATCAAAGAAAACCTTTACAAAACAAGCGCACTTACAAACAATATATATTTTACATACAGAAGTAATTTGAAAACATGTAAATTCTGCTGGTAGCGCCAGATAAACTTTAGCAGTGGGATGGCTGTATTTAGTGCTCTCAGTAATAAAATAAAATCCTGACTAAAAAGGTTATGCTTGTATGACAATTTAAATATTATGCAATGGAAAGGAATGAGACAATTTATATGTTAGAATTCTATACTTCAGTCAAGAATACATTTATCAGGAAGTTGTTTCTATATGGGAATTCTGTGCTCACAATGGATGTGGTGGGGGTGGGGCACGAAGATCAAAGGGGGTCAAAAAATCAGCACTACTATGTTGCAGCCCCAAATCTGACCCATAATCCCTTCAAACACTGTTCCCCACTAGGAGTGTTGGATCGGTGAATTTACCTTTTACACAACTGGAATAATCCTATAATGCACCACAGTGGTAGTATTTAGTTTATTGTACATACACTGGTTCTTTTTAATATAGAACTCTATACACAATTTTTATCTTATCTCTGTCACAAACAATACTGTCCGATTTCTAAGCTACACATAACATAGTAATTACAATTTCTGACAGGATATATTGGACAAAAAAAATCTATTGAAAATTAATGAAAATGCTCTCTTAAATAAAACACTTGGCTTTATGCAGTAATGGAAAATTTATTAAAGGATTTAAACTTGAAAAATAAGTTGTGCAGCATCATTGTACTTGCGTATCAAATTTGTCTACCTGTTATTTTAACAGAGATGTCAATCATTTATTTTAAGTGACCTTATTAAAATAGTGGAGAAAAGAATCTATCTGACTGACTGACTGACTGACTTACTTACTTGCATTTGTATAGCGCCTTTCACGACCACCGGACATCCCAAAGTGTTTTACAGCCAATGAAGTATAATTCAGTGTAATTTTTAGGCTTTAATTTCCTTTTTTCAAGGTATGAAAATGCCATTAATGGGCAGCTAGTCTAAAGTAAAAATACTGACCTGTAAAGCTATAGTTGGCAAAGAAACCAATATCTTCCACTAATGAATTAGATAGGAAGTGAACCCAAATTTGGGGGAAGGGTATCACCAGTGGAATAGTAGGAGCAGACTGTCCACACAGCCTGGCAATTAGATCACCATTAGAATCTCCTGAGGGATGAAAGAAGAGAAAAAAAAAATGAGCTTCTGTCAAAATTCCCCCACCTCCTTACATTTTATACACACTGGTAATATATATATATGTAATTTAAGAATACTTTACATAAATCTATGGAGTAGAAGACAGGTGATGTTGAAATCTGCATAACTGTTTTACTTTATATTAATATCTGTTGTATTGTAAATTAGGCGTGGGGACAATTTTCTAATGTACTCTGACGTTTAATGAAATTACATAATTATGTAATGCTTTACAGAATAATAGCTCCTCATCCACATACGCCAATTTATTTTTTTAAGACTCCTATTAGAGAAAACAAATTATATAAATATATATAATTATGGAGAAACTGCAGATGGTACTGGTGTGCTTACCAATCTGGTCACTGTTGGGTGAAATTATACATCAACGTAGGAGCATGTGAACACTTTAAAATATTCCTATGAAATTCCTCTGTCCACTATCTTAACAAGGGTATCACCCTGTTTATTTAAAATGATTTAATGCTTTTGTTAAAACAGTAGATGGGGGAATTTCATATGAATGTGCACAGTGTAACTTCAACTCATCTCCATGTGTAGCAATATAGCATAAATGTTGGTCAGTGTTCTTTTCACTCAAGTTAAAATTAGATTAAAGGGGGAGCAAAGTCTATGGGGGTTAAATTTGATAAGATGCCAAAACGGGCACGGGGTTCACAATGAGCGATTAACCTGTGCCCATTGACTGTGATGCAGGCAGCACGTCAAATTCATGCTGCCTGCTGTTTTAAATGATTGCTGCGTGCAGCCAGCACTCCCCGTGCTGTTCATTGGCTGCAAACATCAGCAGGGGACCCGATATCACACATGCCAATGCTACTTAAAGCCAGCCTGCACCTCTTAAAGGGGAGGTGCATTGTGGCTGCTGGAGGTGGTGAGAGTATTTTCAAAAGTGTGCTGTGGAAGATTCAACAATGGCTGACCATGGTAGAGAGCATGCACCAAGGTTTTCAGACACTGCGCTGGAGGTCTTGGTGAAAGAGGTGGAACTGAGGAGATGTCCTGTATCATCAGGGGGGCAGGAGGCCCTGCAGACACATGCTTAGGAGGCAGTGAGAAGAGATAGCAGTGGAGGTCAATGCCAGGAGTACAGCTGCAAGAACCTGGATGCAGTGCAGGAAGAAGCTTAATGATCTCACACGAGTTGTCAAGGTCAGTGAGTTTATGCCATATCCTACTAATTGCACCACTAGCCTCATCGACTCCTCAATTCACTACACCCCCATCACCCATCTACCAACAATCTTTATCAATCAGGACTCAACCCTACCATTCATATGCTTTACCTGACCTTCACACCCATATCTCACAGCTCGCACACACAGCAGCTATTCAACCATGACAGCCACGTCACCCAAGCATATTGCAGAACACTTACTGACACACTTCCCTCTTCCTTGCAGGGGAAGGTGGTACATAACAGCAGGCAGCAGGAATTAACTGAAGGGGGCAAGCATGTCTGCATGTTTTAACCCCTATGGAGGAGACAGTGCAAGCTATCATGGGAAGGGTAGCTGAGGCCTTGGCCACCGGCGGGGCTGAAGCGATTGATAAGGAGGGTATCGGCATACCTAATCCTTCTTCTCTCAACCCACTTCTCCCTCATCCCTCAATCTCTTCTGACTGAGAAGCTGCAGAGGGTGTAAGAATGCACTTCTTACTTTCTCCTCTCCCCTCACCACAGCCCAACCAATTTCCCTTTTTCATTTCAAATACTCAAGAACTGGAAGTTGTCCAGGCAATGGAGGAAGAGCAAAAAGACAGTGAAGATGAAGACACATCGGCCGCGATTTTATTAATGGAGGCGGGTTGAGTGCAAGTCAGCTGGTTTCTGGCTTCCAGTCCCGCCCCCAGCTGCTTCCGCTCCACAGACATGATTTTGCCTTGATTGACCTTGTTAAGCCCACCCTGCGGGCTTGCCGGCCAGTTAATAGGAAGCGGGTCAGATGACGTCATTTGATGACGCGTCATCTGCCGGTTTCCTTAAAGGGACCACGCACAATTTTATTTTGACAGTTGATTTCTCAGTGTTTGACAGCATTGAGGTGCTGAAAACACTGACAATCACTGCACAAAGGCGACCTCTTGCACCCAGGCTCTCCAATGACTCCCTCCATAGGCTGGAATAGATGGCAGCTGCAGGTGAGGTGACAGAAGCGATCTGTCACTGGTGAGAGAGGTTCTCCCAATGAGGTGGCACTGGACATGGATTTAAAAACTTGTAAGATAAAGAAATCTGTAAATGTATTAAAAATGCAGTACCCAACATTTTCTTTCCTCTGAGACTCACCATGTGCAACATTGGATCATTCACACCACTTCTGCAGCTGTCATCAATCCACAAACATTACACCAGACTCACAACACACCACACTTACCTGGCGTGGTGTCCGGACGTCGGGAAACCCAAGCCAGAAGCGGCAAAATCCAAAAAAAGGCTGACAACTACCTGTTAATAGGCAGGCAATTGCCTTTAATCCGCTTCCCGCCCCAAGGTGTCGGGTCCATTTGCAAATCGGGGACCTGACACTTGGGAAAGCTGTTTGGAGACGGGTTGATGGCGGGATCGGAACCCGCCGTCAATCAAAATCAATTTAACTTATGAACCGCCTCCAAACCCGCCCTCTGAGCACCGGCAAAATCGCGGCCATCATCACGCGATTTCACAGAGTTGCAGCCGCCAGCTCAGATACTGACATTGCGTGTATTTTAGAGGATAGGAGAGAGGAGGGATATGCACGTAGTGAGATACCGGGCACAAGTACAGAACAGGGAAAAGGATAGCGCAGGTGCCAGCTCGCTGGAGAGCGAGGTCGCTCACTAGTTCTGTTGCAGAGGACTCAGGTGAGAACTTTGATGGGACAGGCTACAGAAGAAGGCTGATGGGTGTGTACACCCAAATTCTTGCTGCACTGGGAATCCTTCTGGAAAGCCTGCGCTCAATGTCAAGGAGCATAGAGGAGTCCTGCACCAACTTAGCACAGGGCTTTGCACAGAGATCAGAGCCCATCCTTTCCAACATGGAACGGATGGTCACCTCAGTCAACACAACATGGTACCAACCATGATGCAACATTTGATGGCCAATGCCTCAGCTTCCATTGCAGCACAAGCAGCTTCCACCAAACATCTGAGTGCTGCGGACTGAGACTGCTGTCATGCAATCTCAGCTTGCTGCCATCATGTTCAAAGGGGCTTCCAGGGGGTCAAAGCACTCCAGCAATCTGTTCTCTAACAGATTACTAGGATTGATGAGGTGCCGTCCCGGGAGAATGGCAGTAGCTCCATGGAGTACAAACCTGCTGTCCTCTCTGAGGACGACAGCATTCGTACTCCCATCCCTGTCACTCCACCAGTGCCCTTGCTGTTGCCTATCAGTCAGCCAACCCAGACTGCTGCCTCTTAGCCAGCCAGCCCAGACTGCTGCAGCCCAGGCCGAGATGGTGCAGTCTGAAGCCAGCCCTTCTAGGTCCAGAGCTGCTCGAGGTCGCCCTCCAAGGCCATCTGCAGTCTTCTCAACTGAAGGTCAGCAGCCTTCCACCGGCCATGCTGTAACCACTGGGGAAGCACCTCGTAGAAGCACTATGGCAGGCAAAGGCACACGGATGAAACACTAAGGGAATGCACAAGGGTGATTAATTTATTTTTGTATGCATTATGTCATTATTTAATTGATAAATTTGGATTGGAATGTGTACTTTGTGTTGGCTTCCTCTCCCTGTTCCTCCACTTCCTCCTCCTCAATTTCTTGCCCAATAGGCAGTGGCAAGTGCTGCTCACTCATAATGGCAAGGTTGTGCAGCATGCAGCATACCACCACAAATCTTGAGACCTTCTCAGTTGAGTACTGCAGGGCTCCTCCAGAGTGGTCCAGGTAGCAGAAGTATTTCTTGAGGACACCAATGGTGTGCTCTATAATGTTCCTTGTAGTAGCATGGCTCTCATTGTCTGCCTGCTTGTGCACATGTGCATGGATTCCGGACTGGAGTTCTGAGCCATGTCATGAGTGGATAACCCTTGTCGCCCAGTAGCCACCCTTTGACTTTGCCGTGGTGGTTCAAATACAGCTGGCACAGAGGACTGCCGCAGAATGAATGAATCGTGACTACTGCCAGGATATCGGGTATTCATCTGCATGATACGCAGTCTGTGGTCGCACACCAGCTCCACATTGAAGGAGTAGATTCCCTTTCAGTTCAGGAAAATAGCAGAGCTCACATGAGGCGCACGCAAAGCAATGTTCATGCAGTCAATGGCACCCTGCACCAGGGGAAGCCATGGGGAAGCCTGCAATCTGAGCAAACCTTCGTGCTCGCTCCACCTGCTTGTCTCTGGCCAGAGGGAATGAGATGAAGCTGTCTCTCTTAGTACAGAGATTCTCAGTGATTTCCCTTATGCAGCAGTGCACTTCAAACTGCGAGATGTTGCATACAGGAAACACAGAAATTTAGCATGCAGGTACAGCAAGCAATTAGGAAGGCAAATGACATGTTGGCCTTTATTGCAAGGGGGTTGGAGTACAAGAATAAGGAAGTCTTATTACAATTGTACAGGGCTTTGGTGAGACCACACCTGGAGTACTGTGCACAGTTTTGGTCTCCTTAGGGGTGATGCAACAAAGGTTCACTAGATTGATTCCTGGGATGAGAGGACTGTCCTATGATGAGAGATTGTGTAGAATGGGCCTATACTCTCTGGAGTTTAGAAGAATGAGAGGTGATCTCATTGAAACATATAAGATTCTGAGGGGGATTGACAGGGTAGATGCTGAGAGGTTGTTTCTCCTGGCTGGAGAGTCCAGAACTAGGGGGCATAGTCTCAGTATATGGTGTCGGCTATTTAAGACTGAGATGAGGAGGAATTTCTTCACTCAGAGGGTTGTGAATCTTTGGAATTCTCTGCCCCAGAGGGCTGTGAATGCTGAGTCTTTGAGTATATTCAAGGCTGAGATAGATAGATTTTTGGACTCTAGGGGAATCAAGGGATATGGGGATCGGACGGGAAAGTGGAGTTGAGGTCGAAGATCAGCCATGATCTTATTGAATGGTGGAACAGGACAAGGGGCCGTATGGCCTACTCCTGCTCCTAATTCTTATGTTTTTATGCTTTTATCTCCAACAGCAGCCTACGGAGCCAGACACATAAAAGTTCAGAGCCACAGTCACCTTGACAGCCGCAGGCAATGCGATCCTTGCCCTGCTCTGAGGTTGTAGTTGTGGCTGCAGCAGTTGTCAGATTTCAGTCACGACCTCTTTAGTGAAGCAGACACCTCAAGCATTGGCCGTTGCTCAAGTTCAGGTAAGAGAATTATCTGGAGTTGAGGTAGAAGATCAGCCATGATCTTATTGAATGGCGGAGCAGGCTCGAGGGGCTGAATGGCCTATTCCTGCTCCTATTTCTTATATTCTTAGAATTGCTCCTTAAATACCTTCCTGCTGAGGGCCCTTCTCCTCCTCCCTCTTCTAGCAGCTTGTCCTGCTCTGCATGGCCTCTCTTCATTCTTGCAGTCATGCTCAATCACAAGAGGAAGGCCTACTAGGCCACCCATGTCTACAAGCAACTGGTTTCAGCACAAGCTTTTAAGTCACCAAAGAAGTACTTCAGCACCAGCCAGACCACTCCCTGTAGACTATTGAAACTTTAGTTAAGTAAGGAAAATCTCCCAAAACATGTAGAATTGCACCAAAATTGAGAAGAAATAATCCAGTAACTACTTGCTATCCTGCAAATAGTTCATGATCCCTTTAAATAGCGCTGGTGAGGGTCCATCATGCCATTTAGCCTCGTATTCAGCTGTACAAACTTAAGAGAGGGCGTAGACTGCAGTGTGGAGCTCGAAAATGGCACGCTGGCATCAAATCAACGTTGCACACTGACTGACTTCATGATCTACCTGCTCTGCATGCTGCCAGCAGTCGTTAGATGCGCACGCCAAACCACTTTACCAAGATGGCCTCTGGCGCACCTCCAATCGGAAGTGTGCGCACGCATTGCAGACGCCATTTTTGACCTTTAGAAGGCCTCGTAGCACCCAAAAAATGGGCGTTACAGAGTCCAATTCAGCCACCGATCTCTATCAGCCATATAAGCAGCAATACTAGCCAGCAGTATGAATCTGGGGTGGAATAGCTCCAGACTACTCTTGGGCTAGTCCTGAAGTGCCACCCTCCAGGATGAATGTGGCCCCTACACCAGCAGAGCAGCTGAGGGGTAGGGAGACAGAACATTACAAAGGGAGGTCTGTACGAGGCAAAAAATTCAATAATATTTTCTGACAGGAAACAAATATACATAGTACTATATTTTTTCAGACAATTACGGTGAGAGTATTTTCAACAAAAAGTAACTTTCTCAGATCCTCTCCTTTAGGGACTGCACATCATCAGTGCATATTTGTCAGAATTAGTCAGGCCAGCAGCAAAAGATATTGGGCCGTATTTTCCAGATCGGAGGCTTCCCGCGTGCGGAGGCCTCCGATCTGGAAAAAAATCGACGCACTTACCTGAGGGCTCCCGAGGTCCGGACACTTCGGCTCCTGGGCCTCTCCAACTCGAAATGTGCAGGGCCCACATATCCCAGAGGCCCATGCGGTTCGCAAGTGTCCCTGGGATCACGTGGGCCATGGGGAGCCAATCAAAGAAGGGAATCTCCCTTCATCCACTTGACAGATAGACCTGTCAAATAGATGAATGAAGATTACCCCAAAAACACTTTAAAACAATAAATAATTTTTTTTTAAAAATCACATTTATAAAATTAGTTGAAATTACAATAAATTAAATATTTTAAACAAAAATTTAATTTTTTGAAAAAAATTATTAATGTTTTTTACAGGACTAAAAATAAACTTACCTTTTTTAAAAGTATTTTTAAATGATAAATGAGTGAAATTTTTATTTTATTTTTTGGTAACTTTTTTTTCAAATCTTATGCTGGTAAAAGCAGGCAGGCCTTACACCTGCTTTTACCAGGCGTAAGATTTCTAAGGGTTTTCTGCGGCAGAGGTGGTCCAGAAAGCGGAACTCTCCACCCGCAGAGGCCCTTCTCCAGGGTAGGTGTCCGATCTGTCCAGAGCATTCCTGACAGATCGGAAATGCCGGTTTTCAGCGCATGTAGGGATTGGAATATCCGGCCCAATAAGACTGATTCCCTGATCGGGGTTAAAAAAAATGACCCACATCCCAGTGTTCATAGGTGCCCCTGCACTGGTCTTGTGGAAACCCAACCTGGCAGATTCTGTGGGATTGGGACATTTACATAATTTGCATAATCTCCCTGCATGTTCTTCATGTGAATAAGCGTGCTGATTCACCAAGACTGCTGCGCTGCTTTTGCTGGAGAATCTCTGCTGGTGGTGAAGAACTGCCCCCTTCACTGAAGAGAAACATGATGGCCCAGAGTTTGCGGAAAAAATAACGGCGTGCGAACAATTTTCACTGCTCTGCCGTTAGCTTTGCGAAAACGGCATCTTGCACTTAACCTCTCCGTGAGTTTCATGAAGTTGCTGCATTTGCACATTAATTGCCAATTAAACTCGCCACAGATAGTTAAGTTTGTAATCAACAGCGTAAGTATCCTTTCAACAACGTGATAAATCTTAATGGCTGCCAATCAACCCCTCTTGCCCAGAAAGTGAAAAATTAAAAGTGAGGAGTCTCATTCCTTCAGGTTGTGAATTGTTGTTGAAGATTTTAAAAACGTCACATTTTTTTTTTTAACTTTTCCTTTCTGTCTCTTTTTTTCTCTCTGCCTTAATCCAATCTTTCTTTCCCTCTCTTTATTTCTCTTTCTGTACCTGATTTGACATTGAATTTACCCACTCTAATTCACCCTCCTTCTCAGTCCTTCCTCTGTTCATTTCTCAATCCTTTCCTCATGTCGCCTCTGGTTCTTTTACTAATCACCTTCAATCTGTGTCCTCTGGTTACCGACCCTTCTGGCACTGGAAACAGTTCCTCCTTATTTACTCTATCAAAACCATTCATGATTTTGAACACCTCTATCAAATCTCCTCTTAACCTTCTCTGCTCTAAGGAGAACAATCTCAGCTTCTCCAGTCTCTCCACATAACTGAAGTCCTTCATCCCTGGTACCATTCTAGTGAATCTCTTCTGCACCCTCTCTAAGGCCTTGGCATCCTTCCTAAAGTGTGGTGCCCAGAATTGGACACTCCAGCTGGGGCCTAACTAGTATTTTATAAAGGTTTAGCATAAATTCCTTGCTTTTGTATTCGATGTCTCTATGCATAAAGCCAAGGATCCCTTATGCTTTTTTAATAGCCTTCTCAACTTGTCCTGCCACCTTCAAAGATTTGTGTACATACATCCCTAGGTTTTTCTGTTCCTGTACCTTTAAAATTGTACCTTTTAGCTTATATTGCCTCTCCTCATTCTTCCTACCAAAATGTAACTCTTCACACTTCTCTGCATTGAATTTCGTCTGCCCATTTCACCAATCTATCTATGTCCTCCTGAAGTCTGTTACTGTCCACCTCATTGTTTACTACATTTGTGTCATCTGCAATTTTTGAAATTATACCCAGTATACCAAAGTATAGGTCATTAATATATATCAAAAAGAGCAGTGGTCCTAATACCGACCTCTGGGGGACACCACTGGACACTTCTTCCCGTCTGGAAAACAACCGTTCACCACTACTCTCTGCTTTCTGTCCCCTAGCCGAATTTGTATCCACGCTGCCACGGTCCCTTTAAACCCATGGGCTTCAATTTTGCTAACAAGTCAATTATGTGGTACTTTATCAAACCCCTTTTGAAAGTCCATACACACAACATCAACTGCATTACCCTCATTTACCTGTAAAATGTATCATTTTGTTTCTTAATGTCAGTTAATGCATCAATCAATCTATAGACACTGTTCACTCACCAGATCGAAGCTCAATATAGTCCCACTGGCAATCTGGATGGTGTTCCAGGTGAATGCTGGTGAACTGGATATAAATGGATGAATTTGCGGCGCGGGAATTCTGAATGACCCACTCACAGTTAAGATTATTTGTGTAGTTCAATACGCCATCAAAACCAGGAGAACTAAAGTTCCCACCATTCGGGTCCATCAGGGTACTGCCACACACTGAAATCGAAAAACAAAATAAAGTTACAAGCTGAATGAATAAGAGACTTGTTTCAAAAATGAATGCACATGTATTACAAGGAATGGTTGCTGCATGGTTAGAAGAATGGTTAGGGGACAGACAAGAAAGACTGAGGGTAAATGGATGTTTTTTTGGATTGATTGGATCTGGATAGTGGTGTGGCCCAGGGAACGGTGTTACGACCTCTTCAGTTTTCAACTTGGCTCAGAGTAGTATTTGTGTATCTGAGTCAGAAGGTCATGAGTTCAAGCTCCACCCCAAGACTTGAGCATAAAAACTATACTGACATTTCAGTGCAGTACTAAGAGAGTACTACATTATCAGAGGTGCATTTTTACACAGAGGGTTATTAAAATATAAAATTCTTTACCACAATAGGGTATTCAAGAAGAGACTATGACAACATTCAAAGGGGAATTGGGTAAGTTTTTGAAAAGAAACAATGTGAAAAGATAGAGGGAAATGGGATGAGAATTGATAGCTCCAGTTGAGGAGCAAGCACTGGAACAGGCACAACTCCTTTTGTGCAGTAATTCCTATTTTTTTTTTATTTGTTTATGAGATGTGGGTGTCGTTGGCAAGGCCAGCATTTATTGCCCATCCCTAATTGCCCTCGAGAAGGTGGTGGTGAGCCGCCTTCTTGAACCACTGCTGTCCGTGTGGTGATGGTACTCCCACAGTGCTGTTAGGTAGGGAGCTCCAGGATTTTGACCCAGCGACGATGAAGGATCGGCGATATATTTCCAAGTCAGGATGGTGTGTGACTTGGAGGGGACTTGGAGGTGGTGGTGTTCCCATGCGCCTGCTGCCCTTGTCCTTCTAGGCGGAAGAGGTCAAGAGGTCGCGGGTTTGGGAGGTGCTGCCGAAGAAGCCTTGGCGAGTTGCTGCAGTGCATCTTGTAGATGGTACACACTGCAGCCATGGTGCACCAGTGGTGGAGGGAGTGATTATTTAAGGTGGTGGATGGGGTGCCAATCAAGCGGGCTGCTTTGTCCTGGATGGTGTCGAGCTTCTTAAGCGTTGTTGGAGCTGCACTCATCCAGGCAAGTGGAGAGTATTCCATCACACTCCTTACTTGTGCCTTGTAGATGGTGGAAAGGCTTTGGGGAGTCAGGAAGGGAGACACTCGCCGCAGAATACCTAGCCTCTGACCTGCTCTTGTTATTATTCTAAGTAGGGAATAGATAAAGAATACTATGAAATTGAAGACCTTTAGTTTAAATGAATTAAATTTTAAATTTAATATTTGTTTTTTTTTTAATGCTGCAATTACGGTAGTTAATGATATATCCTAGTGTGTGCCTGTGGCACACTCCTTGAATCTTGTGTCAATAACTGAACACTTGGCTAGAACCCACCCTGTTAATACAAAAGCATCTGTGGAGAGAGAAACAGAGTTAACGTTTCAGGTCGATGACCCTTCATCAGAACTGGCGCAGTTCTGACGAAGGGACATTGACCTGAAACATTAACTCTGTTTCTCTCTCCACAGATGCTGCCTGACCCTCCCTGTTAATATCCAGGCTTATGAATCCATTGATTTCGATACTCTGAAGCGGGCATGCTGTAGAAAATCCCCTCGGCCTAGGTTAGCCTAATTCTAATAAAGGGTTACATCCCAGACCTTAACCATTCATTGCCTTTCAGTCGCTGACCTGCAGTGCAGTTCCAGCGTTTACTGTTTTTATTTCAAATTGATAGGTTTATTTTTAACATTATCCTACAAGTTTGCTTCACTGAAACAGGTTGATACAGGGCTTTACTGTGGAGCATTGTTGAAAAGAATATAATAAAGGAAAAACTCAAAGCATGTATTTGCAATTACGCATTTGTGTAACCACCTCTGCTCTGAGGTCTCTTTCAAACAATGGAAAATGTATTTATCATTTATTAGTGAAAACATAATTGTTCTGCATTAAAAATGCGTGAATAGGAAAAAGTAGGATGCTTAATCGGGTGGAGATGAAAGATTTTTTCTTAGGGTTGCAGCGAGATTGAGTGACATAAATATTGTTACAGAATGTGGAGGTGAATTGACTGCAGATACAGGAACTATCAGCTCTCCAAACTACCCAAACCTTTACCCTCACAGTCATGAATGTCAATGGAGAATCACAGTGCAAGTTGGACGCAGAGTGACGCTGACCTTCAATGATCTACGCTTGGAAGCACATCAGTCTTGCAGCTATGATTATGTTGCTGTAAGTCAAAAATGAAGTACACCATCTAATAATAACTCAGGATGGGTTATTAGGGTCAATTTTTCCTCCCTGCCCTGGCAGTGGACAGCAGTAGTGCACCCAAGTGGGGGCTCAGCCTGTGCAGGCCTAAGAATGCCAAGATTTCCTCTCTAAGGCAATGAACATGGCCCAGGAGCACATCTGACATGTCTTTCTTTGGGTTGCACCTGGGACCTCGTCGATCCTCCGGTCTGTGGGGTGGCAGTGCTAGCCCCAACACCTCATTTCTTCGGGCGCCCCTGAAAAGGGGCACCCAACTGACAGGAGAAGAGGAAATAGAGGCAGGAGGCCAGGAATGTCCCCCCTGTCCCACTTACATCGGATCATTGGGCCTGCACCTATTGCAGGCATAGGCCCTACCCCTCCCTGGGTGCAAAATCCAAGAAATTTGGTTCCGTTCTCTCGAAGTTTTGGCAGACTCTATTGATTATGGAAATTTTTCATAATCCTGCTGCTGGATCTATGTTTGCACAAATCATTGGGAGCAATTTTTGTCTGGTAACCACTCTGATCACACTAAGAAATGGGGCGGTAGGCAGACATTTTTTTTTAAATCCTACCGCTCACTGGCCGCCTAGTCTGAGGCCCATGCAACTCAATTTCCCATTCTCAAAAAGGGTAGCCTGTGCTCCTGCCTGAAACAGGCAAGAGCCTTATTTAAATATTTAAGTCAGAGTCCTATACCAGTTGTAGGGCCCAGACACAATTTTCAGATACCTTGCTGTGCACAGTGGTACTGGATATTAAGCGGCCTAAATGCTCAAGTACAGTTCCATGGGCACTGATGGCCCAGCTCGACATTCTTCATATCGCTGGTGCAAAATCCTGGAACTCCCTCACTAAAAGCACTGTGGGAGTACCTTCACCACACTGACTGCATCAGTTCAAGAAGGCAGCTCACCACCACCTTCTCAAGGGCAACTAGGGATGGGCAATAAATGCTGGCCTTGTCAGCGATGCCCACATCCCATAAACAAATAAAAAAAATATGCCACTCTGGATAGTGTGTGTCGGCAGGCTTTCCAGCCATGGAGGGCATCACAGCAGATACTGATTATATCCTCAATCAATGTCCATATTCACACACATCCCAGCATTGGTCCCTGTGTAGTGATCAGGAGAGGGAACCCTGTCTGATTTTTTTCTTCTCCTTGCTAGCCGATGGAGACGGGGGCTAACAGTAGAAAACCCCCTACGCCACCCCACCCCGCTCACAGGCCCAACTAGCTAACTCAACAAAATCAGCTAACTCAGCCCAGACCCGAGTTTGAAACTGAGACCTTCCTAGTATAAATGGTTCAGGGACATACCAGACAGTGCACTTATCTACTGTTATCAGGAAGGAGTAATTAGAGCATTTTTAAAGGTACTTGACTCTCATTAACAAGTACACCGATGACATCAATGATTTAAAATATTGATTTATCACCATAAATTTAAATGTAAAAAAATTGTTAAAGTTATTAGTGACTTCAAACTATAAGGATTCTCTTGGTTATTAATCATTGGTTGATGATGTGTCCATCACTAGATATACAATGGCCTCCAACCCAATTCTCCCAGACTACAGAAATATTGTGGCATCGTTGACACTGGCACACAAGTGATGTCATCTGGAAATACCATGCGTGTTGTTTTTGTAACTGACATGTCAGAATCAGACAGAGGCTTCAGTGCAACTTACACGTCAGAGGAGGATGCAGGTCAGCCATGCGCTATTTGTACACCTGGGGTACCACGTTATTCATTCTTGCTTAAACAATTTTGCTGTGAGATTTGATATTCAGTTTTAATTCTGATCTTTATGACTTCATAGCATAAAGGATGTGGACAATGCTGGTAAGCTCACATTTACTTGTCACTAGTTGCCCTGAGAATGTAGTGGTAATCATTCTACTTGAACCACTGCAGTCTTGGTGCTGATGGTGTTCAGGTGAGAATTCCAGGATTTTGACCACACAGCGCTGAAAGAACAGTGATATATGTCCAAGTCAGGGGAATTTGCAAATGATGGTGTTCCCACAACATTGCTACTCTTGCAGGCCAGAGTTGAAAGATGGGAGGGTGTGATTTGGGACGTAGAGCTGGAGGAATTTGCAGAGATAGGGTGATGTGATACCATGAAGTAATTGGTAAATTAAAGTGAAGATTTTGAAAACCATATATTGGGGAATAGAGAGCCAGTGGAGGTTGATGAGGACAGGAGATATAGGTGAATGGGACTTAGTATGAGATAGGACTTGTCAAAAGTAGTTATTGTGTGAAGTCAGTACCTGTAGAGCATTAAGTTATGGTACTTTCAGATGGGAAACTCCACGGCGTGCGTCTTTTGTCCATGACAGGTTTCCCCGCCTGGAAGTCAGCCTGATTGACAGACTTGGCTTCTAATCGGGAGAGGGGGACTCTGGAGCAGGCTGCAGGACCGGTTAGGTCTGACCCACAACCCGGGGGGTGGGGTCCAATCCTGGGGGGGGAGTCCGATCCCTGACCCCGAGGGTTCCGATACCAGGGGGTCTGATCCCTGACCCTGGGGGGGGGGGGGGGGGGGGGGAATGTCCGATCCTGGAGGGGAGTAATGATCTCAGACCCCGGGGGACGCGATCCCGAAGGGGGTCCGATTCGCGACCCCGGGTTGGGGGTCCGATCCCGGTAGAGGGGTCGATCCCAGACCCCAGGGGTCTTTGTATGGGAGGGGGAGCATGGGGGCAGGAAGGAAGCACACTTGCTCCTCCTGGACCACAAGCAGTGCTATAAAGGCACTTACCCGAGGCCTGGGAAACCCAGCAGGCCACAGTTAAACCTGTAAAACAAGTTAAATTAGAGGCTGCAAGCCTCATTAAAATATTTAAATTGCCAACCCGCCTCCTGGGAGTGGGTTGGCTGCCCGCCCCCTGTCCCGCCTCCGGTAAACCTAGAAGTGGGCGCGTTGGGGTCGGGTTTGAGATTTAAAAATTTTTAACCTCTGACCTGACCACAACCCACCCATTTTTGGGTATTAAAATCCAGCCCGGTGGGGTAGAAATTGGTATGTAGTCCACCTGTTTTTCGAGGCTTCAACGCTGGGCTCCAGGATTGTGACCTAGCACCAATGAAGGAGCAGGCGATGTATGTCCAAGTCAGGATGGTGTGTGACCTGGAAGGAAACTTGGAGGTTATGGCACTACCATGCACCTGCTGGCCTTCTCCTTCTGGGTGGTGAAGGTCACGGGTGGAGGTCGCGGGTTTGGAAGGTACTGCCGAAGAAGCCTTGGCAAGTTGCTGTAGTACATCCTGTAGATAGTACACAATGTAGCCATGGCACACCAGTGGTGGAGGGGTTGGATGATTAGGTTAGTGGATCAGGTGCCAATCAAGCGGACTGCTTTGCCCTGGATGGTGTCAAGCTTTTTGAGTGTTGTTGCAGTTGCACCCATCCAGGCAAGTGGAGGGTATTCCATCACACTCCTGACTTGTGCCTTGTAGGTGGTGGAGAGGCTTTGGGGAGTCAGGTGATGAGCCACTCGCCGCAGAATACCCAGCCTCTGATCTGCTGTAGCAGCCATGGCATTTATGTGGCTGGTGCAGTTAAATTTCTGGTCAATAGTGATCCCCAGAAACGTGTTGATGGTGGGGGACTCAGTGATGATAATGTTACTGAATGTCAAGAGGGGGTGGTTAGACTCTCTCTCTTGCTGGAAATGGTCATTGCCTGGCATTTGCGTGCTGCAAATGTTACTTGCCTCTTATCAGCCCAAGTCTGGATGTTGTCCATGTCTTGCTGCATGCAGGCATGGACTGATTCATTATCTGAGAAATTGTGAATGGAGCAGAACACTATGCAAACATCAGCAAACAGCCCCACATCTGACCTTACAATTGAGGGAAAGTCATGGATGAAGCAGCTGAAGATAGTTGGGCCTAAGATGCTGCCTTGAGGAATTGCTGCAGCAAAGTCCTGGACTGATGATTAACCTCCAACAACCACAACCATCTTCTTTTGACTCCAGCCACTGGAGAGTGATCCCCATCAACTTCAATTTATTAGGGCTCTTTGGTGCCACATTCGGTCAGTTGTTTCCTTGATGTCAGCGGCAAGCACTCTTACCTCATCTCTAGAATTCAGATCTTGTGTATATTTGGACCAAGGCTGTGCTGAGGTCTGGAGTTGAGTGGTCCTGGTAGAACCCAAACTGCATATGGTACTGTTGACAACTCCTTCCATCACTGTGCTGATGATTGGGAAAAGGCTGATTGGGTATTAATTGGTTTGGTTGGATTTGTCCTGTTTTTTGTGGACAGGATATTGTTGTATTGATTCCAGTGCTGTTGCTGCACTGGAACAGTCTGGCTAAGGTCACATGCTATACCTGAACAAGGAGCACTTGTTGCTGATACTGATTGACAAAATGCTATCCCATTCCCCAGCACTAACATCTCACACCTTGAAGAGCACAAAAACTTTCTTTTAAATGTTACAGATAGTTTGCACATGCAACTCATTTAATTGTTTACTAGAGTAAACTACCTTCAGTGCTGGCTTCAAACTGCAGACTGAATCCTGATCCATTGACAGATGCATCACTGCTGAAGTGGACATAGGCAAAGCTGCCTGAAGTATCCATAGCACTAGGCAATGTGTTACCACAGTGTCTTCCCAGCACTCGGCCTGTATGAGTGAAACAGAGATCAGATACTACACCTTCTGCACTTTTAACATCAACAGGAACCAGCTGTGCTGTACAAGCTAATATCCTAATTACAAATGCAAGAAACAGGACAGGCACATGAAATAACCAAAGATTAATGGATATGTTTTCACCTTTAACCCCTTCCATTTAGTGATTTTCTAATATGGTTCTGCTGGTTCTCAAAACACACAGTAAGGTTACAGCAGTTCACAACACAATGAGAATTTAGATAATTTTAATATTTGTTTTATATTTTGATGGTTTGTATTTATGTCAGCATATCTTCATTTCAAAATAAGTAATGGAAAAGCGCAACAGTCCAGTATATTAGCGCTCCAGTGTGCCGTGTCATTAAGTGTTAGGAAATAGTTTAAAAAAGCCTACAGATCATCAAGATGTGAGTTCTCAGTCAATGCTATCAGCGGGAGTTGGGAGGTAGAACCTGGGCAATAGAGAAAACCCAGGTTGGGTCACACTGGTCTATTTTCTCATGAATCTTAGTGCTTACATTAGGAGTTTTACTAGCAGAAGACTCTCGCAGCCTCTCGAAATAGTAGAGGAAAAGAGGAAGAGTGCGCAAAGATGTGTGAACTTGGCTAACTTGGTCGCAATCTCACCTCTGAGTCAGAGACTATAGGGGTAAAAATTCACTTGGTTGCGCCACCCGTTAGCGCCTTAAGAGGGCGCTAATGGGGCGCAAAGCCGCTAACGCCCGGGCGCAGCGATGTTTGTGCCGCTCGAGAACTTAACTTGAGATTGTGCGGCGGCGCTAAAACTTACCGCTGCGACCACCTGCGCGCGCAGTTTGTGACGTCATTCCATGGTGCAACGCCCTTGGGGCGCCCCGTAGCGGAAATTGAGTGGCGCCCCCTGCCTTACCGCCTGGCGCTTCCAACGACCAGAAGACTGGAACGCTATCAATCGCTGTGGGGCTGGGGGGGGCGCTATTTAAAGGGGGCCTCTTCCTGTCTTTTATTGTTGGTGGCATTTTTGAACTACGCATTCTGAGAGAGAGAGGGAGAGACTTCTGGAGAGATTCAACGTTGTGTGAAGGAGTTTTGGGTACTGAGCAGCACTTTGCAGGTTCATTTTGATTTGCCATTCCTTGTATCGATTTAGCAGAGACCGTGGGAGCTGCACTCTGAGCTCTTTGCCTGGTGCTCTCCATTGTTCTTTCCAGCACATTTGATGTGCAAGTCTCTCCAGGCCGAGATTCAAGGCAGCAATGAACAGGATGTGGATGGAAAGCAAGATTAACCATCCCCTTTAAGAACTGGCCCGTGCCATTGTGTGTGTGTTCCATTGCTGACTGACATTACATGAGCTTCGCCGGCGCTCCGAGTTAGCGCCTCACTGCTCGGCCTTTGCGCCTTAAGAGAGTTGTGCAGCGCCTGCTTTAGCGCTCCACTCACCTCCCGGGGCGGTAAAAGTGAAGTTTCCAGTCAGTGCCGATAATTAGCGCCAGGCGCTAATATTTGCGTCCGGACGATATTTGCGCCCCAAATGGGGCGCGACCTAATTTCTACCCCATGGATTCAAGATCCATTCCAGAGGGCTGATTGTCATGGCTTCCACTGCGTGGGAAACATGGCGGTAAGTGCTCTGAAAATTGTAGGGTTGAATTTATCAACCACCAGTTCACGCTCCTGAGCTGCTGCCTGCATTTTTGTTCGAGCTTTCACATGGGCACTCCAGGCACCTCTCTGTTTAGGGCAGCAGCCTACTGGTAATTTGCAAAGCAGGATCCTTTGATGTACATAGGACCCCGATGCAATTTTGAGATACCAATGGGCAGCCTAACCAGCGGTCCCTAGAGGAACTGCTGCAGGCTGCTCCAAAACCAGGTAAATTACTGGGGTTTTTTAACAGATTTTTGTGGGGTTCGGAGACAAAAAAAAATCTTTCTACCTGTTGCCGCCCCATCCACCCTCTCCCTATAATTGCCTACCTACCTTTATACCTAACCACTGTGTCAGCTCCGTGGAGGAGCTGTCGGATTTCCTGCCCCCTCCCCCGAACAACAAGGTTCCTGTGACGCTGATTCACCGAAGATGTCAGGCGCTATAATCGCACCGCCTATCGCCCTCCTGATGTCCGCCCAAAGTAGAAATTGGCCCCTGGACTTGAGCACATAGCCCAGGCTGTCATTGCAGTGCAGGACTGAGGGAGTGCTGCACTGTCAGACGCATCTTTCAGATGAGACATTAAAATGAGGCCCTGTCCACCTATTCGGGTGGATGTAAAATAGTTCTACTTGAAGAGGAGCAGGAGAGATGTCCCCATATCCCGGTCAACATTTATTCCTAAACCAACACGACCAAAAATAGATTACCTGCTCACAGAAAAATAGAAGAAACTGCAGAATATAATCCCCAAAACACTGAGAAAAATCCTGCAGAATCCTATAATTCTATGTAATAAAAATGTAATTTAATTTATTCAGTCACTATTAACCATTGGGCCGAATTATAAACGGGCAAAATGGTGGAATGCAATCTCAAAATACTGGTGGAAATCTAGTAATTAAAACAGATTTGACTTATTCAGCTGCCCTGTTTATTTCTCCTGAGGATCAACAACTTTAAATGAAGGTTTTCGGGGGAAAAATTCGGTTGGTTAACGCCTCCTGTTAGCACCTCCAGGGGGCGCTAACGGGGCACTAGGAACTTAGCACCCGAGTGCGGCGATTTTAGCGCCGCTCGCGAAATTGACCAGTCATTTTGCGGCAGCGCTAAACACTACCGCAACGATTTCCTGCGTCCGCAGATCGTGACATCAGTCGAGCGTGCAACGTCCCGGTTGCGCCCCGGACCGGAAATTGAGTCGCGCCTTAGCGCCTGCCGCTAGGAACGACAGGTAGAGGGGAACGTTTTTAAGTTGGGAATAAGCTGGGGAGCGCTATTTAAAGATGTGTGCTTCCTGCTTTTTCTTGTCGGCAAAATTTTTTGTACGCACAGGTTGAGAGGGAGAGAGATGTCTGGAGAGATTTAACGCTGTCCTAAGGAGTCCTCAGCACCACTTTTGAGGTTCCTAAGCGCCGAGCTCTTTCCCTGGGCCTATCCATTAGTGCTTCCAACACAATTGCTTTTGAGGTCTCTCCAGGCCGAGATTCAATGCTGCAATGAGCAGGGTGTGGCTGGGCAGCAAGATGGCCCCTCCCCTTTAAGAACTGGACGGCGCCAGTCTGTCTGGCTTCCATGGTAACTGACATCGCCTGAGCTTCGGTAGCGTTCTGAGGTAGCGCCTCGCTCCCCGACGTTATCGCCATAAGAGAGGTGAGTAGCACCTGATTTAGCGCTCAAATCACCTCCAGGGGCGATAGAGGCGAATTTTGCAGTCGGAGGTGATAATTAGCGCCAGGGTGCTAAGCTTTGCGCCCGGCCGATACTAGCGCCCCAAAATAGGCAATACCAAATTTTTCCCCCCCTTCATGTTTTATTGGATTTCAAACCTACTAAAAGAATTTGCTGGTTTGTTGAAATCGTCCATGAGGGCTTGTTACTTGTGTTTGGTTGAGTTATCCAGGCTGACTTAACACACTTTTAAATGATCGGATTTAAAAAAGGGCCCAGGCAGAGCAGCCTAAAGCTACAGCTCTCCTGCACTTAGCAGCAGAGAAGTGCATGAGCAGATTGTCCATGACAAATCGACATGTACAACTTAATTGCATTATGATGTTAGATAACTAATGATGCCATGACATGCAAAAAATAGACAGGAGTGGAGCATAAATGTGATGTTCTCAGGTGCAGCACTTTTACCAGGCATAGTTAGACCAGTGGCAGGTGCTAAAACCCAGGGAAAAACAGGTCTTCCCGACCACCAGTCCAACAAAATACATCAGTTTTACTTTCATCTGCCTCAGGGCTACAAGGGCTAGTAGCTGAAGAGTGCTATTGACAAGTCTTGGGGTCACCTTTCTCTCTCAGCTGGGTGAATGTTACAAATCTAAAAGAGGAGGAAGAAATTATAGTTTCTTTTAACTGGGATGTAAAATGATAATATAGACAAGAGTTTCACAGTGCAACTTTAACATTACCCAATGAAATTAGAATTGGCTTCTGTTTCGTTAGTTCATAAATGACTATCAAGACACTGATAGTTGTTATACTCACCACTTGCATTATACTCTCGAATTTCCACAAAGTCTTTGATACATTCAGGTGTGTTTTCCAGGTTGAATGCTTCAAAAGAAATGGTGAGATAATGGCCTGCGGGTCCCTCCAGGAACCATTCACATTGAGAATTGTCTGGGTAAGGTGAAGGATATCCAGGGCTCTGCAGAGATCCATACTCTGCAGACACCATTCCACCACATACAGCTAAAGGTGACGGGGAGGAGGATGGAAGAAACAAGTCTCCTCATTAAATGCTTTGTGATTATAATTCTTATTATTTAATTCTAAAAAGAACTTACATATAAACTAAGTATTAATCCTCTTAACCCCATGAGCTGTTGTTGCAATACAAACTCATGCACATCAGACTACTGCAATTCAATTCAGGGCTGACATGGTTATTATCGATATCTCTTTGCACTTCACTTGGATGATAATATCATTTCGACTATGGCCCTGAAAATCTACAGAAGTTTGGTGTACTCCATCCGTAACTTCAGTGGGAGTCAGATGGAAAAGTCAAAAACTAGCCTGGGACCTGAATATGTTAAATCTAAGCCTTTCGCTGAAGTGTTCTCCATGGCCAGTTGGGGGTTGGAGTCTCTGTCCACTCCAAACATGGCCATCGTCATAAAGGCCAAGGGCTGGGGGGAGGGGCTCCCAGTATTGGGAGTTTTCGTGCCCTCGGACTTCAGTAAAACCCTACGTATTGTCAGTGGATGTATGTCTGGCTAGATTATGCATACCTTCATGACCACTGATAATTGTGGGGACCAATTGGAGGTCTGGGCCAGGAGTATGACCTAGAGCTCTGAGGAAAAGGGCAAATTGAAAAAAAATAATAAAAGCAGCTCCCCTACAAAGAGGGTGGGGGTGGGGCAGAGACCCTAAGGGGCACCACATTATTCTTTGAGGTTGCTGGCAGTCTTTGGCCAGACTTAGTGACCTCATCAGTGGGCAGAAACCTCAGATACGCCCCGAGTGACGCAGATACCCGTCATTGGCCTGTGACCCTGAAAAGACCACCAGGGGTCAGTGGCGTTGGTGGGTACATCACGGCACTTCCTGCAAGATACCCCCATTGCAGATTTTCAGAGCCTACGCTTGGATTTGAAAAACTGTATTGCAAATTAAATCATTTAAAAATAAAGGAAATTGATGCTAGTCCTTCTGTACATTGTATACTGTAGATTTTACAAAGTCATGCTCCTGGCACAGGGCTTGGCTAGCTAGGACCACATATTGCAAATTCAGGTGCAAGGCCAGTGGGTCCTGCAGGATTTGGTATCCATTGAAACTGGTATAAGAAAGACATGCATTTATATAGCGCCTTTCACGACCACTGGACATCTCAAAGCGCTTTACAGCCAATGAAGTACTTTTGGAGTGTAGTCACTGTTGTAATATGAGAAACACAGCAGCCAATTTGCGAACAGCAAGCTCCCACAAACAGCAATGTTGATAATTACCAGATAATCTGTTTTTGTTATGTTGATTGAGGGATAAATATTGGCCAGGACACCGGGGATAACTCCCCTTCTCTGCTTCGAAATAGTGCCATGGGATCTTTTACGTCCACCTGAGAGAGCAGACGGGGTCTTGGTTTAACGTCTGATCCTAAAGACGGCACCTCCAACAGTGCAGCACTCCCTCAGCACTGCACTAGAGTGTCCGTCTAGATTTTATGTGCTCAAGTCCCCGGAGTGGGACTTGAACCTACAACCTTCTGACTCAGAGGCAAGTGTGCTACCCACTGAGCCACAGCTGACACTTTGCAAAGTTGGTAATCAAAGTTTCACAGCAACATATTCGATCTCAGATCCTTTGAAGAATAAATGAACTATTGATTTCTCCCAGAAAATGTTCCATGACAGTTTTAAAGACAATTTAGAAAGTTACTGTACCTATTGAGTATTTAGCTTTGAATCCCGCATGGTTCAATCTAGTGTCAGTTCGGAATCTCACATACATGACTCTGCCTGTAGATTTCTGGCTGGGTGGCCTGGCAGATCCACAGAAGCGTCCAATTAGAGGAGCATTTGAAGTAGCTCCATCATGCAGCTCCAGGTAATCAGATTCACATCTAGTACAGAGAATATAGGCCTTGTGTTGGTAAAAGTGTGCATTTTGCTTATGGCAACATTTTACATTTTCATGATTAATATTTCTGACTGACCCAAGATATGTATCTTGAAATTGAAGAATTGGAGCTCTCCTTAAGGCGCTTCTGGTTAAGGCAGTGAGTAGCTCAGCCATATAGACTAGGACTGTCCCAAGTTTGAGCCTTGGTCCATGCTAAATTAACTGATCTGGGGTAGTAGTGGAGAGCTACAATTGGCCTCAGAGCCTGTGTTAGGGGGGAAAGTATTATCCAGTGTTTCCATAACTTATTGTTATCCAGTGGCTCCCTGCTGCAGGTGCATATATGTGAAAATTGAGAACAGGGTTGGGCTAAGTTGTGATGTCTTTTGCAGTCAAATAGCCTGTAGACACTCACCATCAAGAAAAATAGCAATAAGAAAAATAGCAATAGCAGTCGGCAAATCAACTTTTTGAGCCTGTTCCACCATTTTGTTAACCAAGGCAGCACTGTCTCTTTAATCCCAAATTATGTACTCTCCATAATCCTTACTTAATAGCCTTAAACCCCAAAATTCCAGGAGTCTTGCTCCTCCAGCAGAAATGCAGTAGAGCAGAACTCCTGGCTGCCCAGACACAAATGGCCAGAATTTTCTGTACCTGGACGGGTCGGGTACGGGCGGTCGGTGTGGTGGGTCGCGACCCTGTTGCTGCTTCCATCCTGCTGCAGAAAACAACTTTCCGATAATGGGTCCTATTAAGCCCGCCTTGCGCATTACCCGGCCCTATTAAATGGTGCGGGTCTGATGACGTCATCCATGACGCGTTTTCAGCTGGGGTATTTAAAGGGGCCATGGCCACATTGCATTTGAAGGTTCAGCTAGGAGTGTGCAGGCAACACACTGGAGGTTTTCACTGCTCCAAACAGTTGGAGAGATGGCTGCACAGAGGCAGAGGGCTGCACCCAGGTTCTCCGATGACTCCCTCCATATCCTTGTGGAGGGAGTCAGAGCACGCAGGGAGGTCCTCTTCCCTTCCAATGGGCAGAAGAGACCTCCCCAGGAGACAAAAAGAGCCTGGCTCCAAATTGCAGAGGAGGTCAACAGCAGGATGTGTTTAGGGACCTGGGTGCAGTGCCGGAAACGTTTCAATGATCTCGTTAGGTCAGGAAAGGTGAGTACAAAGCTGCACTCAACTTCATCCTGCTGTGCCTCTCCTCACATTCCCATCACTCTGCCTTCCCAACCCTACTCCTGCACATCCTTACTCACACCAACATACCTTGCATGCCCACCCATCCCTCTTTATCCAAATACTCACATCCCCATCTTACTAGCCACCCCTCACACTCAGCCTCATCCTAATGCAATCATAGCAACTAACAACACACAAGGAGGCCACTTGGCATTGCCACCCCAATCCATCTCCGTCTAAAGATGTAACCCATCCATTCCTTACACTCATTCCATCACTCTCACTCAACCTTCTCTTCTTTCCCTCCTTGCAGGAGAAGAGAGCGCACAATAAGAGGGAAAGGGAGAGAACTGGAGGTGGGCCTCCATCATTTGCCAACCTCACAACAGCAGAGGAGGCTGCGTTGGAAGTCTTGGGAGTGGCCGAGCAACTGGAGGTGGGAGACGGAGAGTGGGGGACATCTCAGTAACCTGGTGACAGAATTACATATCATACAGCTACATGGAATACATCAGTCACTCATATGATGTCATCAGCCACAGAAGAGTCATCATGTGAATAATGGTATCTGTACCCATTCTTCATATGGCATATCTAACTCATCTCTTTACTCTCCCACAGGTCCATCAAGAGCCCCCTCCACTGTCCAGGAGGAAGAGCAAGACGACTCCTCGGAGGAGCCTCCAGCCTCTGAGGGTGCAGGGTCACCAGACATGAGCGCATCCAGCACCAGCGCACAGACGCACACCTCGGTGGGCCCAACGCAAGATAGAGTAGTGTTGTCACTGGGTCCGTCACAAGTGAGCAAGAACAGATGGTGGAGACAGGGACAGAAGTGGAGACTCCTCGCCGGAGGGTGCAGGACGCTCCCAGCTCTGCTCAGCTACAATGCAGACGCTGAGCCTCGGGGGCCATCCAGAAAGAGGGCGATCCTGGAGGTGCAGTTAGAAGTGCAGGAGGCTTTGACAGGTTTTGCGAGCGCGATGTCTGCAAATGTTCAGAGAATGGAGGAGTCCATCTCCAACATGAGCACCACCGTGTCGCAGGCGATGGTGACTGTCGGCTCTTCTATGGATAGGATGGCCACCTGCATGGAGCAGCTAATGCACCACTCACAGAGCACATGCACGGACCCCAGCATATTCCGGCCAAAGAAGCAGTCCCCATCCCAAATCTTAGGGTTGGGGTTATTTGCATGTTTGGGATGGGCCACTTCTGTGGATTTATATTCTACTGTTCTTGCTGTGTATCTGAGTATTCTATTCGGTTTTTTAATTGATTTGTCACCCTATTTGGACATTCAAAGTGACATGGCTACTATTGCTTGCAGGTTTCTTTCTAGGTCTCCCTGGGCTAATTTCATTCTATTTCTATTTATGCATTTTTAAAAACTTTTGTGCAGTATTTCACATTTATCAGTGTCAAATTTAATTTACTGTTTGTCTGACCATTTGCATTTCCAATCTAAATCCTTTCATAATCCTGTTGCTGCATTCTCTGTCTTTATTAATTTAGTATCATCAAGAAAGCCTACAGTAGTTTTTGGTATCCAGGTCATTTGTGTAGATTAGAAACAATAATGATTAATGAGCAAATACTTACTCAACACCACCCCCAGTTTGAAATTACACCTTTTACATGTGCTCTCTGTTGTAAACGGGTTTCTTATCCAATCTCATGCTCTACCAATTGGCCCTTAAAATGCCAGTCTGTACATTTTGTTATCTTGATTCAGCTCAAGTTCATTGCAATGAGCTATGACCAGTTCAACAAATCATATTTTACATTAACCATTTACTGTAAATTATAAAAATGCCTGAGTGGAGCGAGAGGTTAATAAATTCACAAACATTGATCTTACGCAGGATGAGTTTCAATGTAGAATAGATCCTCGAAATCAAGCTGAATTGCATCACCATTTAAAGCAGTGATGGTCCAGATACAGTCTATGTTTTCTGGGTAATTGTTGGGGTAGCTCATTGAGGCAATGTACCCAATAGGGTCAGAATCAGAAACAAAAATGGTTCCACCACAGGCTACAAAAGAAAAAATAGGATATTAATGTCTACTTCAAAATGAAAGAAAATCAATAACAAGGCTAAATTAACATGTATTTTGGAGGATGCTGGTTAAAAAAAATATACAATATAATGTTTGTGCAGTCAGAAATGTCCAAGTGTAAAGAAGTACCTGTCTGGAATCACCTATACGTTAATGATGATCTTGGAGAGTTCTGAAAAGCCAATGGCCCAGAAATTCGCCTCTCCAGCTTGCCGCGGGGGTAAGGATCGCGTGCGCACTTACCTACCGCATCTGCCGTTCTGCTTCTGGCCCACGGGGACTTCAGCTCCTGGACCTGCTCCAACTGCCGGCGTGCAGTGCTTGCGTGTCCCAGGGGCGTAGTTAGTGCGATGCGTCCCCTGGGATCACGTGGGCCATGGAGAGCCAATGGCAGCAGACCATCTTTCATTCATAGATTTGACAGGAAGACCTGTCAAATCTATGAATTGAAATCGGCCCCAAAAGAACAGCTAAACTTCAAATAAATTTTTAAAAAACCATCACATTTTTAAAATAACTATAAGTTAAATAAATTAACTACTTTAAACAAAAATTTTAATTTTTGAAAAAATTAAAATACTTTTTAACAGTGCTAAAAATAAACTTACCTTCTTTTAAAGTATCTAAAAAAGATAAACCTGTTGAAAAAATGTTAAAATATAATTAATTAACCACTTACCTTGTTGAAAACGGGTCCTGCGCCTCCTTTTTAAAAGCGCAGGTTCTTCAATACTTACCCTCCCAGAGAAACCTGAAAAAAACCTAAGTTTGCTGCGTGTGCGCAGCCTCTACCGCGCACGCGGTTCACCTCTGAACCCCTCCCTTCACAAGAGCGGAAGTTCCGGTTTCCCGCGCATGCGCAGTGCATGCAGGAAACCGGCACTTCAGGCGGCCTTACGGGTGAGTACACAGCGCGTACTCACCCGGCAAGTGCCGAATTTTTGGCCCAATGTTTTCGAATTGCTTTAGTATTCAAAAATGTTTCTCTAGAGATGCACTTTTGCTGCCATCTTTAATTGCAATCATAACGGTTTGGGCTGTTAACATTCCACATCCCCCACTGAACCACAGAGGGTTTTTACTAGAAATATATCCTTAATGCTTTAATCCATGAAATTGCTCTCAGAAATTCTCCAGTATTCAGAGGTGCACTCAAACATCCTTTCATAATTTCTCTTCAAAGCTTTCTCAGATTTCTTCACCATGCAGTTATCAATAGACCACTATTGGCTGACCCATTATATTACACAGGAGGGTTCAGTGGAATGAAAAGAGTCCTTGACTCGGAGAAAACAATCCATTACCCACTGGAGTTCCAAACAGTTCCCAAGTTACATCATCTCAGCGCTGCATGAAGTGCTATTTTGTCAATAACCGTACTGTTCTCTGTTTGTCCAGACAATATCGTTTTTGTTGGTCTAATATTTGTTAAAATGTTACTTTGATAGATCCTTGTCATACAACATAGGTCAACCCACAAGAATTTATGAAAACTTAAGCAGGCCAATAGTCACATTCAGGGTCACTGCTTCTCAACTGTTTTACATTCAGTGTCTTTGTTGTAATTAATTTATTCAGTTCTTACTCACAAGGAGATCATCTCATTAGAACACAGCGACCTGTAAATAAGACAAGTTAGAGACTTGGCAGTATGTCTTTCAAATGGATGCTCCTCACTTTGGCTTATATTTTCATATTCACATTTTTTTTTTGCTAAAGTTAGTGAACAAAGTAAAATATACCCGATTGAATCATTGTTCTGCATTGACTGATTAAGAGGTGTGCCAATGCTACTAGTTAGGAACAGATCTTAAATTGCAGGGTTAGTGATTTAAACAGGTTTCAGCTAAATCACTAAGTTCTTGTACTAAAATGAAAGACATCATTATCTTTCAAATGAATGGATTTAGACCTTCTTCTGGATCATGCTGAATGCAACACCAGACACCTTGCTTGATGCTGCGTTTTTTAAGTGTTAGGATATCATAATACAAGTACTAACTACATGTGGAGAGCAGAAGGTGAGGCCTTGCTTTTAGTTGACAGAAATTACCTTGTGTGCGTGTCCTGACCGTCAGGAACTGTTCTTATAGTTGATAGCAATAGCCTTTAAATAAAGTATTTATTTACATACATGCATTAAACTCATTTGCATCTGTTGAGGATAGCCAAATGGGGTAAAATCGCTCTGTGCGCTAATAGTCATATTTTAACAGGTGTACTTAATTCTTTTAAATATATGCCAATTGTACAGTGTGATTTCACCCCCTCTGGTGACCAACTACTATTTTAAAATGAATTAGCATTTTAGGGTATGTATGAGTTCAGATTGGAAGATACTTGTGTCGATTTTCAGCTACAGTTGTATGTCAATTGTAAATGGTAAAGAACTGAGTGCAAATCCACCAGAATGAGAATGTGCTAAAACACTCAATTTCCAATGATACGCTCATTTGTGTAATTATTCAAGTACAGACTTGAACAGGTGTCGGGAACAAATTAGTGGTGGGAGTAGAAAATCATGTGTTACTAAAATTTAAAGGAATGGGGCCAATTAACAGACCGTGACATAAGAAACAAAAATTCTACAAGCCTTTGGAAAGCCTCAAAAGGCAGCTCAATCCATTCGGCAGCCTTTGCCAAGACTGCAGGGGCGGGGGATAATAAAAATGGTAATATAAATGAAGGAAAAGGAAATCCAAGGTACAGGCATGAGTCTGCAGACAAGTGATGGGGCAACCCACCTCCTGACTTCCCGTTTGATGGCTGGTGAAGTGGAGGTAGTGCCACTCCATAGGTCATAGGTCAGCACTGCAGCATGCCTACAAGAGGTTAACCAAGTTTTAGGTTGTAGATGACCATTCCTATCTTTGACTATGCCAGTCCTATAGTACACGGTAGTTGCAGGTGTCATTGCAGCAGATGGTATGGCTCTGCATTGCTACTCAGCCAGACTCTGAGAAGCCAGTTTCCCCACAGTCATTGTCAGGTATGTGTGCCAGGACCTGCAGAATGGTTGGTGGCACCTTGGCAGCTGCAGCCAATCAGGCTATGTTGACTCTTGATCACTTTGGCATGTCTTCCTTCATACAGTGCAACTCAAAGCATGACATCCTGTGGCTGGAGTACTTCCAAGGAAGCATCCAACATCATGGATAGTCAGGCATTCACATATTTTAGCGATGCCATCAAGTCTGCCAAAAGTGAGGTATTTTTTTAACTCTGTCAGCAGATGTGGCTGTGTGGGTACTTTTCAGCATCTGTAATGCAGTCTGACCTCCTTTCCTTCCAGACACATCAGATAGAAGGATCCTATTGGTGCCAACCTGTTAGTGCCAGTAATGGTGCTGGGGTAAAAACTAATTTAGAACAACTGCCACAAAAGCTCATGAGAACCCAAGTGCCAGTAGGGAAAACATTTTAAATCCCAAATGTCTAGTAATGCCCTAAAATTACCTACTTTTATATTACTGTGCTCTTTAAATGAACTGCTCCCAGCAACCCTGGACGTCTTATTTCCTGAATACTACACTGGTCTACACTGCAAAACTAGCGCCTTTGCACATTGGGAAATTGCATGTAGCTGCCCTAACCCCATTCTTATTTTTAAGGAGAGGCCACTTGTTTCGAATGGGAGTTCTGCCACCTGCGCCAAAGCTGAATGCAAACTTCAATGGGACGTAGAACAGATAGTCTGATCTCCTCTGAATTGCACGCTCCGTTATACCCCATCTGCACCTGTTTCTGGGATGTAACAGAGATTATAATCAACCCAACAGCTGAAAATATTTGAAAAGAAATTTCTGGCACTGTAATCTACTGAATGAACCACGGATGTAGATAACTCTGGGTATTTCCACATCTCATGTGCCTGCTCGTCCACTCACCAAGGTTTGAAGCATCATAAGTGAACTTGAACCCTTGGCCCTCATTATTTCCATCAGAAATGAAGCGCACAAAGAGCTGATTGTCTGTAGTATGCATTGTGGAAGGAGGGTTCCTACCACAATAGTGTCCATTTCCTCCATGGGAGGTCAAAGGTGGGGAAGACTCATCAGGTCCGTTCCTTAACTAGAATGGAAAACAACATGGAAAAGATTTGAGGCTTTAATTCAAAATTAAACATCAAAAGTCGGAAACTTTTTAACCTTGAACCAGAACAACCAAAATGGATTGCATGAAAACCCCACCCAAGAAATTGTTCGAAACAGCAGTTTCATAAGGTGATCACATAATTTTCTTTCCAGTTCTTTCTCAAGTTATGGCTTCACAAGTTTTCAATCTTTTAATCCAGGTGACAGTGACTCTTCCATAAAATACCAGTGCAATTGTATTAAATGGTTTCATGCATTACTGAACAACATCAAAGTTAGCTATACAATCATATTTCTTTTCAGGTCATGAAATATTATTTATTGATTTTAACTCAGTCTTTCATTCAACATGTGGCTTCCTTACCATACATAATTTACAAGTAGTCTTATATTTACACAATTTTAGATCAGCTACTTCTGATTATAATCGAGTAATGTAGTTAAAAGGGTACACAACACTTTCTCCACACTCTTCATGAAGGCCTTTGACTCCTTATGGGGTATGGTTGCATGGGAACTCTTCACCTTCTAATATCTTGCTCAAGTGGACATTGTTCAATGTGTGAGCCTTCATAATGAGCGTTGGCTACAGGGACGCATCTCAGCCAAGCCCGACCCTGCCCTCATCTGCCGTCGACACACACGTACACTCCCACCATGAGTTGCTGGGTAGAAGTCAGGATTGGAAACTCTGGCTCTTTTTCCCTCCCTAATCCAGATGAACTGAGGCCAATTGTAGAGCACCTACCATTACCTGGCTGGGATCACCTGACTCGGCACAGAGTGGAGATGTAACCTACCGCCTGTCTGGTCTATATTGCTCAGCTACTCACTGGATACACTTACTGAGCCCTTGGGAGAGCCTGGCAATCAAAACATTAATAAAAAATCTCTCCTTTTAACTCTAGTATAGAACTAGGGGGATGGTTGATATTATCTCAGACTTAAAGTAATGAAATGAGGACCCAGACTTTCCTCAAAACTTTAGCAAACAACAGTAAAAGTACAGCCTAATGCCGATGATCAGCGCAAAAGATCGAGCAAATTTGTGTGTAAATGACTTCTGCCGGTTTTTATGTTAAGCCTGAGTTTCCTCGATCCTTTGCTGCTCACTGACACAGCCCCGCCCCCATGCAAAAGGCTAGAGAATTCCTGTTTCCTGCATTTACACCAGCTCTGAATGGGCAGTAAATTTACGCCCAAAATTTGAAGCACGCAGGACAGAAAGTCATATTTCAGAGGGTAGAATTTCCGTTTTGGGTGCAATCGGCGAATTGCGGCCAAATTTGTTCTAGTTTTGAGAAATGCTTTCTCTTCAAGGTTCCGCTCAAACTCATTTGCATATTGCTGAATGTAAAATCTGCCATGAACCAGTGCAATCGGGCAACGTTTTAGAATTTAACTATTCCGTGATATATTTAAGAGTGGTAACTTGGTGCAGTTTGATTAATACAGCTGAAAATGGGTTTATCACAAAAAATAAGAGTGTCCAGTCCACCACCTCTGAGTAACCCAATTTTAAATAACTGAAAATGGTTTTAAAAAACTATACAGAACCATTTACTAGTTACATTGTTGTATAGCAGTCAGTTTCTTAGTAAATTAAAAAAAAATTATATTCAAAAGCTTTTAAAACGTGCCTATTAGTGTCCTTGCGCCTAAAAAAAAGCTTAATTTTAAAAGCCTCCTCAAAGGCCTACAAACGAGCGCAATTAGTGGAAACTCGCAATGGTGATTAATTCGATCTGAGGCCATGGCCGGTTTCTAGTGCATTATTTTTTAAACTAGTGCAAAAGATCATGGAAGCTCAATTTGTGCTGGACGTAATTTGTGCTTGAAATTCCACGATCTTTTGCGCTGGTTTGGCCGAATTACGCTAAAATAAAGCGCAACCCACCGGAAACTCCAGGCCCTGGTATTTTATGGAGATCTTTTAAATGGTTTTTTTTTGTTTCACCTCATTGAGACCTGCATTGTATTTCCTGTAGGTTCGAATGCATTTTTATAGCATCAGAATAAGTCACATTGAAAATTGTAAAGCTGCCACAATTGAATTTTTACATAGAATTACATAGATTATACAACACAGAAACAGGCCTTTCGGCCGAACCAATCTATGTTGCTGTTTATGCTCTACTCAAGCCTCCTCCCATCCTTTCTCATCTAACTCTATCAGCATTACTCTCTATTCCCTTCTCCCTCATATGCTTGTCTAGCCTCCCCTTAAATGCATCTATACTATTTGCCTCAACCACTCCCTGTGGTAGCACGTTCCACATTCGCATCACTCTCTGGGTAAAGAAGTTTCTTCTGAATTCCCTATTTGATTTCTTGATGACTGTCTTATATTGATGGCCTCTAGTTTGATGTCTTCAACTATTTTCATCCAAAAAGTGAAACTTAAAGAAGGAATATGGTATAACTTCCATCTTTTCCTTGGGTCTCAATTGTTTATCCTGATTTCTAGTTGTTTGCATGTTTTTTTTTGGCTTATGTTAATATGGTTGGCAGGAAATTATGGTATAAGTATCAGTCGGCAAGATCGGCATGGAAACTGATGTAAATGTTATTTATTATGTATGTTATTTATGTTGAACAGTACCTATTTCCTCTATTCTGCAAGTTATTTCTCACCTCTCTTTTAGCTCTCTCCACACCATGCATTAGTCAGCACCAAGAAGGTGGGCAGGTATCCTGCTCACAGGTAATTGCCAATGGCATTATTGAGGTGCCTCCCTCAGGAGTGGTATCTCACTTTCTCTCAGAGCTTCTCCCAGACATTTTGGTAATATCAGGAACTCAGCCTGTGGAACCTTGTGGGAGAGACTCTGCAGCCCTTTAATGCACTAAGGAACAACACCAATTTTACCAACAACGCAGTCATTTCCCAATTATTATTAAAGATTAGTCCTTTTGAGCGTTGTGGAAGCATTTGATGCTCCAAATAACAATACAGTAGTGTTATCCTTTACTGAAACAATACTGTAAATAAGTTGGTTTAGCGTTCTCTTATTTAATCTATAGGACAGATTTTTCCCCTCCATCTTTGCCTGGGTGCAAGTCAGGCGGTGAACGCCCGAAGTGCACTCTTGCATGACCTGCCCTTAATTCACCCATGTGTGAGAGTTCAGGTCATCAGAACTAATGAACCCAGGCAAGGCTTGCCCCTTGGCAAGGCTTTGCACCTGAAAGCAGGGATGGAAATCCAACCACCTATTACAGGCCTGAGAAGTCTGCGGCAGCAGGAATGGCCACTCGCTTTGGGGTCCTCTGACTGCAGTTTTTGAACAGAAAGTTTCCTACCCAAAGATCCATGGGTCTCTGCAACAAGAAAAAGGGGAACAGATAGGGTAGATAGAGAGAAACTATTTCCGCTGGTTGGGGAGTCTAGGAGTGAAATTAGGAAACACTTCTACACACAAAGGGTGGTAGAAGTTTGGAATTCCCTTCCGCAAACGGCAATTGATATTAGATCAATTGTTAATTTTAAATCTGAGATTGATAGATTTTTGTTAACCAAAGGTATTCAGGGATATGGGGCAAAGGCAGGTACATGGAGTTAGGTCGCAGATCAGCCATGATCTCATTGAATGGCGGAACAGGCTCGAGATGCTAAATGGCCTACTCCTGTTCCTATGTTCCCTTTTCAGGTCCTTGATGGTTTTTCTGTCTGCCCTCTCAGCGACACTGATTTGAGGAAACGGCGGTGTCAAGTGCAAGGCCTAACACCTACTTTTTCTAATGAGTGCCTGTCCAGTGTACCTGCAGGAAGATGAGGTGGGAAACCCCACTTGAGCCCTCATTTGCATGACTGTGCCTGCTTGGAGTAGAACCTCTTGGGGTATCTGCAAGAAATCCCTTGATAACATAAAGGAAGCGGAGACCTGGTGTAATGGGTTTCTGCTTTTATTCCCTTTGCTTTGTGCCAGAGGAAATATGACTGTTTGTCCGGTGGAAAATTTCCTCAGTGCATTAGCCATAGTGAATTTGTAAACCCATTCTTTATAAACACCTACTGCACAGAGGAAATCCTCCTCCATCATGGGAAAAAAGCTTGCTTCTTTCGCAACCTATGTACATTCTAGTCTGGCATGGACTAGTGGACCGATTTAATATCCTGAAGGAAACTTCTGCATAAACTGTATACTTACTGATTCCTAAAGGTAATGAAGCAGAACAACAGAATTTCATGTATCATCACATCTCCACAATTCACCCTTGGCTTGCTGTCCTCTACAGGCAACAACCTCCTAATTTCCCCTGTAGCACAGGAATCATGCTAATGCTAAGAGTTAAAATTAATTTAATAGTTGTTTTAAATTTTTAAAAAAATCATTAGGGTCAATTTTGTTTCTTATCAGTTTGTTGTAAAGTTGAACGAAAAAATGCTTCAATCTTCTTCTATTCAGACACATCCCAGCCTCCAATATATGTTTATTATGTATGTGATTCATAAGATTGATAACTTCTACTTAATCTTGCATGTGAGTCACAAGGTTGTGGGTTCAAACCCCACATCAGAGACTGAGCATATAATCCATGCTGACACTTCAATGCAGTACTAATGTAGTATTGCACTGTCGGAGGTGCCGTCTTTCAGATAAAACCTATCTGTTCTCTCAGGGGGACGTAAAAGATCTCAAGGCACTATTTAAAGAAGAGCAGGGGAGCTCTCCTGGTGTCCTGGCCAATATTTAAATCTCAACTAACAACACTAAAACAGATTATCTGGTCATTTACATGTTAGTGGGACCTTGCTATATGCTGGCTGCTGCATTTACCTACATTACAACAGTGACTACACTTCAAAAGTAATTCATTGGCTGCTAAGTGCTTTGGGACATCCAAAGAACACGAAAAGCATGATATAAATGCACATTCATTCTTTCTTTAATGTAAGATCAAATGTCTAGTTTTCACAAAACTTTCACTGTTGCAAAGGGCAAAAAGTTACTTACCTCTAAATAGTCACCACTTGTGCAGTCTGTGCCAGAGCCTTGAACCTGGAAGGGCTGTTCGAAATGGATAGCAATAATGAACCCGCTGGTGACAACAACACGCCAGGTGCAATTGAGGTTTGGTGTGTATGTGCGAGGATAGTTGGGTGAAGTAATAATACCACGGTCAGCATGGAGCTGGCCACCACAAGCTGAAAGAAGGTAAAGTATCAACGATTATTAAAAGACTGCGTGTATAAACATTTAAAAAAAGATTTAAAAAACGAAAACTTTTCTAGGGAGACAAATCTTTGCCAAGTGTAATATTGCATTACCTACCATCTCCAAACATTCATATAAAAACAGAAAAAAACACTTGCACAGTAGTGTGCCAGACTACTGACATAGGAGCCAACAAAAATCAGCCATTAGCCAAAATAGACAATTAACAGAAAATTAACTTGTGGAGACCTAAGGGCAGAAATTTTAATTGGTGCTACCCCTGCGCTGATGATTTTTATGCAAGTATTAGTCTATTTATTTTAAACAGATTAATTCCTCCATAAAGTAGAGCACACAGAAATGGGGGTGATTTTGCTAATGGGGAGCTTTTGGAGGCGGGACTCCCACTTGTTGACTTTCAGTCCCGCCTCCAACAACTTCTGGCCAACCCACGCTATTTTCCCTTAGCAGGCCATTTAGGGATAGCCGGTTGCAGAGAACGCCAACGTATGATGTTTCATCTGTCAAAAATTTTTGACAGATGAATTGTTATCGTTTGACAGCTCTGTGAAGCTGTCAAACAGTGGCATTCTCTGTAGTTTGATGAGGTCTTGAATTCAAGACCTCATCAAACTTCTTTCTTTTGTAGAAATGAGATAGTTGTTGCATCTGAGAATGCAACGGCCATCTATCATTTCCAAAGCGGAGGTGCGAGACTCTCCGCATACACACCGACTAAAGCCTGTAGGAAGAAACAAAGGTAAGTACACTTTTAAAAACACTTTGCACTTACCTCAGATACTCACCTCTCCACTCTTGCACCCATCACTTACCTTCACACCACATATTTGCACCCCACCCCCCCCCCCGACCCCCGCAGACCCAGTACTCGCTGAGCTGAGCTGGCGGGTTTCGGAGCCTTCGGGAAGCCCGCACTTGTGAGGGCAAAAAGGGGATAATTCTATTTTCTGCCTGTTAACTACCTGTTAACAAACAGGCAGTTAATAGGCATTAATCCCTTCCCGCCTTCAAGGAGCCGGGACCCGGCGCAGGACGTCTACCCGCCTCCTGGGAAGATGGCATGGAGGCGGGTTGGGGGCAGGTTGGGCACCTGCCCCCAAATTCTGCCATTTTCCCGGCAGTCCCTCCTCCATAGGGCTGGCAAGATCGCGCCCCATGTATAAACCTGTTAAGGATTCATAAATGAAATTTGCCACTCAGAACTTTTACCTTCTCATGTGGTTAACATCAATTTTCTTTAAAAAATTGAGTACATTGCTAATCTAATATATTACGCAGGACATTTGTTAACCAAAAAGGTCAACAACCATCCAAAATTTAACTTCTTAATTGTTTTATAACCAAAATTTCAACTTACCGGATTTAAAAAATGTTGATTTATATATTTTTTAAAACTAATCTTAATATTAAATTTTGCAATAAGGTTATGATGATTATTTCCTAGGACCTTAAAACAATGGAATTCCTTAGTTCACTCCAACTGTAGGCTTTAAAATTCCAAGCTTGTTCAATTACTTTGTCTTTTTTATTATTTTGAACCTTGGTGATGTCTTGTACTATGGGCCTTGCTCCTTCACCTTGGTATCTCAATTTAAAAAAGACTTTAACCAATTTTTAATAGTATGGCATTCATACTTTAATGAAAATGGTTAAAATGTACACAAAGTTTAGGAAAATGAAATATATTAAAAAAATCAACTTACTCTTGTGGTAAGAAGCATTGAAACCACCACCGTTATCAGCCTCGTCAGATGTGAATCGAATGAACATTGCATCACCAGTAGATCGGAGTGGTCCAGGTAATTCTCTGCCACACAAACTGGCGAGTAGTGGTGAAAGGTTATTATCACCTGAAGGCAAAAGAAAATCTATAAGTCTGTTCAAGTGCACATTCACAGCATCACTGTTTCAAAGATGTCACAGTCAACGGTGTCACACCTCAGGGTGTCACACTTCCAAAGTCTCACACATCTGTGGGCAACAAATTGCGATTGGCTCAAATATCTGTTGCGTTATCAATCAAGTATTCAACTTACTAAACCTGAATGAAACAAAAGTAGCAAAAAGCACATCTGAGGAATCAGCAGAAAACTGGGCAATCAAATCTCTCAATTTTGTTTCCAAATATATCATTCACAAACCGCCAGGAAAACCAACCATTAAATTGCATAATAATAAACATGGACAAAATTACACATTTCTGAAAAAATTGTACTAAACTTACCAATAAAATTGGTTATTTAATGTCAGAAAATCCTACAAGAATCTTTCTACATATAGGCTTGGCCTTCTGTGCAGCCTGGCCCTTAAGTCAATGTAAAAGTATAATTGTAAAAAAGAAAGAGAGATTAAGGAGGAGAAGATTGAAATAAAGTGCAATATGAGGTAATGGTTATTTTTTATTTAAAGTTGCTTTCACGCATTTACCTTAGCTTTAGAGAGTTGACATTACTGTAGCAAATTATAATTGAGTAGCTTTATTACTGTAGTATTTGGGTTTATTTCACCATCAGGGTGTGAACTAAAAATCAAAAATGGCTGGCCCAAGAAACCTGGAATTTCCCTGGAACTGAAGGTCCTGTAAGAATTAAAGTTTTAATTTTGGATGATTTATAATGTCACAATATGAAATATAAGAAATAATTATTACCATCTCTGATGACCAGCTTATCGTAGTTACAAAACTCATCCGGTTCAATATCTAGAGCCAGAATGTTGAGCTCCACCGTGGTCTGTGGTGCCCGGATGATCCAAGCACAGTCCAAGTATGTTTCATAATTATTGGGCCAGCCTGGTGAGAATAGGAAGGTCGGGCTATCCCCGGTCATGACAACTCCACCACATGAACCTGTAAGAAAAACAAGCTTGAGTGTTCATCCATCAGTGAAAAAAGACTAAGAAAGACTTGCATTTATATAGCGCCTTTTACGACCACCGGACATCTCAAAGCGCTTTACAGCCAATGAAGTAATTTCTTGGAGTGTAGTCACTGTTGTAATGTGAGTGAAATCAAAATGCTGGCAGACTGAAAGAATTACATAAACTGCATCAATAAAACATGCAAGTTGTTTCATTGATCCTTAAAAAGGACTTAAAAAGTATCTCACTATCAGTGCCTCTTAAAAAATCACTGTTGCACAAAATGAGCTTTCCTCTGATATTTTTCCTTGCCCCGGCTCATAGTCTGGATTGGTAACTTTCCCAAGCCAGCTGCCTCGATTATATTATCAGCCTTCAATATATAAATAAATAAATGTAAAAATCTTAAATGGCCTAGAAACTCTGTGGAGGTGTGATACAGCCAGTAATGCTGGGTTCACGCCCGCCACAGAGCACTGTCACTGACCCTGCCAAAGTTCACACGGTTAGGGGGTGAGGCCTGCAGGAGTCGGCCTTTAGTGGTGTGGGGGTGTACCTTCTCCCTTCCACCCACTGAAGATATCCCAGTGGTAGCTGGCTGGCCCAGTGGTGCGCTGGGATGCCCCCCAGAGGAACAAATTGGGTGCCCAAGCAGCTCACTTACCAAGGAGGCCACTTCAACCCACACATCCCCAACACTTTTTAACATCCTCAAATTCAGGCAGTCCAGGCTCTTGCCACAGCCTGAATCAGTGGGCCCCACTTCCACTGAGGTCAGGCAGATATACCTGGTGAGACCAGACATACATGTGCTGATCATCCGCCAGGATCCCACCTGAGGGGCAGGGTACAGGAACTCTCGACTTCAACTCTGACCTCCCATCTATTGATGGCCTTGTAGGGGTAAGTGGAGGCACTGTCCCCATAAGGCTATCCTAGAAACTTGCACTTAAGGCTGCAGGTCCCGACCGAGTTTGTGGCCATTCCAGCAAAGTCCTGCCAGACTAATGTATGAACAATTCGACAGGAAAGCAGAAATAATAATGTGTTTTATATTCCCATAATTTTTTGAATAGAAATTGCACGTTTCATTGTGCTTGTAAGTATTTATGAATAAACTGTAGCCTGGATCTTCCATCCATTTTATAGTGTAAAACAGGGCTTGCTAAATATAGAAAATAATTTCAAGGCCCAACTTTTGGATATAATGGCTACTGAAGTTACAGGACATTTTCCAATGTAAAACAGTACGAGTCAAAAAGCCTTGGCTCCACCCCTCTGCAGGAAATGCAGCACAGCAGGTGCCAGAGACATCTGCTGCTAACTCCGGAGTATCCGGAGCTAGGGGAGGTCACGTGATTTAAGTGGCAACAGTAGGCACCCATGCCATTAAGGGCACCACAGAAGGGGCACCAGAAAAGCAGAATTGGCAAGCCACTAGTGTAGCATCCGGCACCACCAGTACGGCTGTTTATTTTATTAGACCTGATCTGCCCTCTTTATGGAGGCCCAATATTAATAACAAAGCAATAGATTTTATTGAGGGTCCAAGACAGGACCCAAGCCTGGATCCCAAGGTGGACCTCACTTGTGCCACTGGGCATACCTGTATGCCAGGTCAACCTGTTATCCAGCGAGCTTGGCGATAGGGAGGCCAGGACCATTCCCCCATCCACCCCCGCCTCAGCCTTTCTGACTTCAGGGGCCGCCTTTACAGTAGATGGAAATTCTTCCCAGCCAAGCCCTGGTGCAAATTTGCAGCCTGGGCTGTGACTTTGCACTTCTACATAAGAACATAAGAAATAGGAGCAGGAATAGGCCACTTGGCCCCTCGCGCCTGCTCCGCCATTCAATAAGATCATGGCTGATCTTGGGCTCAAAGCCACTTCCCTGCCCGCTCCCCTTCTGGCTCATGGCTGATTTTCCTTTGGCAACACTGAACTCCTGGCCAAAGTACACTGGGAGTGCATCACTGGCCCTGCAGAAATTCAGGGATTGTGCATCTGGTACAAAAAAAAGTAGAAGCTGGCAAACCAGAGAGGCAACTATTTAAAGAGAACATAGGAAAAGCCAAAAATGAGAAAAGCTATTATGATACAGCCCACTAAAGCTCATCTGTCCAGTACATTAATTCTCCCATCATAAAATCCCACAGTATTTTGAACAACCCCAATATTTCTGTCTTTACTACCTTGCTTGACACAGTATTTCAAACATTTTTCATTCTTTATTAAAAAACATGTTATTTGTTTTAAATATACTTTTCACAAATTTCCATTTTTGTCCTCTGGTCCTGCTTTCTTGGCATACTTCAATGTAATAATTGTGGTTTACCATTTAATATACTTTAAAGAGATAAACCTCCTCCCACTAGCTGCTTTCTTTCTAGACTGTAAAGTGTATGTTTCTCCAATCTTTCCTCATATCTAACCACCTTTACACTTGGAATCAGTCCTTCTTATAGGATGGTGAACAAAACCAAACACACCATTCTGAGTGTAGTCTGAGAAGTACACAGTAAAGCCGCTGCATGACTTCTGTAGACTTTTATTTTACTGTTCTGGCTATGTATATCTTATTTGAACATTACCCGGTGCCTTGCTGAATTAATACAATGATCCAGTTTAGTTGAGCATTTAGATCTCAAGTTTCAGTCTTGGTGCTTATGGCGTCATCTCAACTACTTGGCATGGGTTTTACTGTTCAGGAATTCACTGTAAACTGTCCAGTAGCCTCTATATATTCATGTATGCACTCTTCTTTTTAATTATAGATATGTATTTGTACCTATTGTTACCAAATATATATATATGTGCTACAGCTTTCATGCCCTTTTATGTTTTTACCACTCACCTGGTTGGACAGTTGGTATTGCAGTTGGGTCAACAATGTATTCGACTGCATACCATTCCAGCAGGAAACCTTTTCCATTTATAGTGGAGTCACTGATAAACTGAACTGTCAGGGTGCTTCCGGTGGACAACACTGCTGGAGGCAGTTCAAAGCCGCAGTATGTTCCAATTAGACGTGCATGGACATTAGGGCCATCATAGAGCTGGAACCAGAACCAGGGAAACACATCATATTAGTCATATAGCCAATTGCTAAATAACACTACTAAGCATATTGGTTGATTTCCTACAGCATTGCTTAAGGACAAAAATAAAAATAAAACTTGTGTCTTTCTTTTTGTAACTATCTATACTTGTTTCCTATTTTCTAATTGTTTCCATTTCCCTCTCCCTCTCACTCTTTCTGTTTGATTTCTACATTTTTGTCTCCATTTCCTCTCTCTCTGTATGCCTCTCATACATTTTTCTGTATATCTCTTTCTTTTACTATACTTCAGTTTCCCTCATTTTCTTTTCATCTCCCATGGAAACCTAGGGCCAGACTGGAGTACTCTTGTTTGAGTGATCAGACTAATCTTTAGCAAGGTTTGACCACCTTCGGAACAGGTCAGTCAGATTCCCTCTCATCCACCATCCTGGCCACTGTCATCCAATAAAACCACAGTCTGATGGTGAAATGTTTTCCTCAAAAGTTGGGAGTTGGGTTTGTGAGCAGCTGGGGGAGATTTTAGTCTCAATCCTGATGTCTACTCCACTGAATCACTCTAAACAAGCAGCAGTGTGGCACTGCTGAGAGAAAGCCTGAGGTTTGGCAGAACTGATGGTAAAATATGTGATTTGGCTCACCGGTGAATTGCTGCTATCTGTCAATGGGGGGAGTCGGGGGGATGGGGGGTGGACAGGCTAACAGCACTGGGAGAAGGGGTACTGGATGTGGCAGCATTGTTTGTAAGTTTCTAAGAAATCTCTGCAAATATTAAATTCAGTGAGAAATATGGCAAATGTGGGTTTTTTCAAAAGCATTTTAAGTGATTCACCTTATTTTTTTCCCTTTTTAAAAATGATTTTTAATTACAGATTCTCCTGACTGATCGTTCACTGCTGGTTGTTTGCATAAGATTCAATAGTTTTTATTGGCACTTTTCTAAACATTTGCATGCTCCCTATGTCTTCAATTCTGAATTGCTGTTTTTACTTTGAGGTAATCAACAAATTGTTATGATGAAATATTACGGCAGAAGTGTGATTGGGAAAAAGTGTGACAACAGGCGGTGTGATAAAGAAAAGTGCGTGTTGAACACAACGTACTCTGGATACAAGACTTTTATCATATTATAGATATATAGGGAGTGAAATTGGTCTTGGGCGGTTGTGCAAAACGGGGGATTATGAATCGACAGCCCGGTTTACACCCTGCCCAATTTTCTTCTCCATTTACTTCAATTTTTTTGATTTCTATTTTTTTCAATTTCCAAAGTTTCCCTGTTGACTACAGCCAGATTGCACCTCCCCTTTAAGAGGTGCTGGCTGCCCGCAACTGGCAACAGAGACGCCTGATTTTCCACCTTCCCCCACATGGATCCAATGAATAGTGTGGGTAGTGCTGGCTACACACCTGAATCATTTTAATGAGGTCCCAGCACCCTGTCTCCTGCACGCCCATTTTCAGGCACGATTGAATTTCTAGGCTGACGTTTTAGTATAATTGTAAAAAAAATAATTTTGTTGTTGGGAATGCCACAATATTTCAAAACTCACTTATTTCTAATTTACTGTAGCACTGGGTTTATTATTGCAACTGAATATATAATTGATTTACATGATAAACATACCATGTGACGGTGCAATTGCATCAAGTGACATCAGGCTTTTCTGCATGATGTATTAAATGGTACATAGAAGGACATGTGGGCGTAGGCAATATAACACTGGTGTGTTCAGTTTAAAAGAATAACAGAAAGAGTTGCTGAAGGTTTTGAGGCTGTACTGTGAATGTAAATTTTATAATACATTCACCTTGTTCTCAAAACCTTCTAGTACAGATCTGGATCTTCCGGAGATTGAAAGATTACTTACTGTTAACTTATCATATCTGCATCTATGAAATGCATCAATATCCAACTCCAGTATTCTGGCATGGATGATATAGAATGCAGGAACAGTAATTGTCCAGTGGTAGTTGGCATTGTGTGGGTAATGCAGTGGCCATAGTGGAGATGTAATTTGTCCTTGGACTCCCACAATCTCATTGCCGTACACTGAAACAAACACATTTTAGCTCAAGCTAAGGGACATTTGTGTTAACACCTGCTCTATTTACAATAATAAAAATTAATTTTCTTTTATCTGTTTGCAATCTAAATATAAAATTCAATTTATAATCAATAAATCAATGTTCAAATTATCAGTTTACAACTTATTCTTAACTTACGGTACAGTCCAGCTGCTACTGATCTCATACCTTTAACTTGTACAAATATCCTGAACTGTCCATATATATTGAATACAAAAAAATTGTCTAAGTAAATAAATGTACTGTTTCATACTTTAAATTGATGCTTTACAAATGTGATATGGAAAGACAATTATACAATGAAGTTCAGTACAGCAGTAACATTCAAACTATTCTGTTGGAGTTGAGAGAGACCCCTGCAAAGATTGAAACACTCGTGGGTACTCTGTGTCTTAAGCTTTCAAAGATAATGTCAGCTATTCAAAGGAAAATAGTGCTGCCGATGCAGGAAACATGTTTAGTACATAGCAATAGAAATAACATGCCAAGTCAACAAATACAGAAATATTTAGAAACCTGATGGCCTACAAACAAAATCTGATAACCTAAAGGCCCGTGGTATTCCCCACAGATCTTTCGAATCCAGGGAAATCTATGTAGTAAGTAAACTATTCACCAATTAAGGCTCTACCCTATCAAATCCGGTTATCATTTTTAAACCCTTAATTAGATCACTCCTCATCAATGTTCCCCCTAATTTTTTTGGGTGTGCGGTCCCTTTAACGGGCTGCGCGCCCCATTCAAAGTTCCGCACATGCGCAAAATTTCTCATTGAAAAGCTGGTCCCGGGAACGGCAGACAGCTGTGCAGCCATATAGCCGCGCAGCTTAGAGGGATCATTGCTCCCGATTCTTCTAAACTCAAGGGAATACTAGCTAAATTTATGTAATCTGTCTTAATAATTTACCCCTTTAAACCCTGGTATCATTCTGGTGAATCTGTACTGTACCCCTTCCAAGGCTAATATATCTTTCCTGAGATTCGGTGCCCAAAATTGAATGGGGTCTGACCAAGGCTCTGTACAATTGAAGCATAACTTCCTCCCCTTTGTATTCCAGACCCCTTTAGCTAAAGGCCAACATTCCATTAGCCTTTTTGATTACTTTTTATACCTGTGCACTAGCTTTTAGTTATTTGTGTACATGGACACCAAAACCCTTTGCTTTTCCACAGCTTCTAGTCTCCGAATATCAAGAAACTATTCCAATTTGATTTTTCAGATTCAAAGTGGATGACCTCACCTTTCCCCACATTGAACTCCATCTGCCATAGTTTTCCCCACTCACTTAGTCTGTCTATGTACCTTTGTAAACTCCTGCTCTCATCCACACAACTTACTATGCTTCCTAACTTGGTCTCATCTGCAAATTTGGATATACAACTCTCTAAACAGTGAAAAGCTGAGGCCCCCCAGAACAGATCCCTGGGGAACACCACATGTCACATCCCGCCAATCAGAGAATGTTCCCTTTATCTCTACTCTCCATTTCCTATCTCCTAATTAATTACCGACCCATGTCACAAGGTTACCTCCAATTCCGTGCGCTCTCATTTTTGCTAATAATCTCTTGTGCGTAGCCTTATGAATTGCCTTCTGGAAATCCATATGGACAACAGCCAGAGCCAGTCCTCCTTTCACCATGCCAGTGACCTCATCAAATAATTCAACGAGATTAGTCAGACATGACCGACCCTTCACAAATCCATGCCGACTCCTTGAGCATCTCATACTTGCCCACGTGCTCAGTCGCATCACATATTAAATCCACTAAGCTCCACTCATGACATATTTTTAGGTTCCCTTGTACCACCAGTAGGGTCTTTACTAAGTGCTTCAGCTGATTTTAATGGAATCTTTATGTGTACTTTCCCTATTTTGTCATCAAGTGACCTGCTGAAATACTGGTATCCAAACTGCTTTATACCAAAGCTCCAGAGATCAGGATCTTAACAGAAGCATCATTGTTTTAATTGGATGCTTTATTTATTGATATAAAACAATGAAAGATATAACCGGCAGGCCTGATTGTGTAAATACAATTCAGCATTCAGACCATTTTTCTAGAAACATCTGCTATATTTCTTTTCCTCTGGCCAAAGTTATTTGTTTTTAAACAATATATCACTTGGCAATAACCTGTTGCAAAAAGGAATAGAGATTGTTTTTCAAGAAACACAATTATTGGAAAATAATTGCTCTGGTTGTTATATGTAGTGTATATGTACGGTAAATGTGTTCTTTACCATAAATATTTGAAAAAAAAATGAAAAGGGTATGAGGAAAGGGCAAGGGAATGGGACTAAATGGATAGTTTTTCAAAGCTGGCATAAGCATGTTGGAACAAATGCCCTCCTATGCTATAAAATGCTATGATTCTATGAAAGATAACGCTTTCACTAGAAATACTCACTGAAGGCAATCAGATTTACGATATTGTTACACGTAACAAACAAAGCAATTCATGCTCCATATTTGCAAACTGTTTCAGTTTAAAGTATATGAACTATTTTGACAACCAAAGTACCATGTCCTGAATCCACTACTTACAGTGAGAAAAAGTGGCCCTGAATCCAACACCAGAAGGTGCTGCATCAGAGACAAATTTCACCCATAGGATGTGTCCCATAATTGATGTGTAATTTGCAGGTAAAGTACTGCCACAGAAACGTCCGATCAGCTGTCCAGTGGCATTCCCTTCTCGAATTTCAAGGTAATCCAAGGCACAGTTTATACTATACGCAATATCGAAAGTTCTGTTAAATGTAAACAAAATTAATAATACATTTCATCTAATGAGTTATCTAATAATGCCAAGGAGACCCAAACTAAACATTACTCCAGTAATAACATTTAACAATAAATAGGTATTGGCATAAATTATATTCATATGAATTATGTAAATGTTAATTACATGAAGGAGAGTTGGACACGGTTACCAGGGGAGCTGATGATATACCAGACACACTCATAGTTGGGTGGAGACACGTCAGGATAGTTGGGACTATTGAATGTTCCTGTCTCCATGTGATACATCCCACCACATGCTGTGAAAGGAATAGTACACAACTCCAGTAAGTATTGTTCAATGTCAATGTTGTTAATAATAATCCATCTTTTGACGGTTACTTACTAAATTTAATCTATATTCTGCAATATGTAGCTATATACAATTTTACTGATTTCCTAATTACACCAACAAGTTTCGTGTATTTTTAAAAAATAAAATCATATCTTGCATAACCTTTAGACCTTCATTGAGCCCACCTCTTCCAATTGTCCCTTCTAAATTTATTTAAGCCTCTATATTATCTGTAACGTTTCTCCTGTACCTTCCCATTAATATGTCATTACTAACTGATAATTACATAATAAAAATCCTTAATATTTTAATATCCTGTACTTTACAAGGTGGCAATGAGGCAATGCACTATCTTGGTTCAATGGTACATTTTAGTTTTGTTCATTGGATTACCTCATGTGGGATCCATCATTCATGTCTTCACTAATTTTAATTTAAAAAAATAGATGTATGTAAAAAGTTGTGTAATGTCAGTAGAAAGTTCTAATGGACTATTTGATGATCTGAGGATTTATATTCTATAGAAAAGTAGTACAGAAGGCTAATGAAAAGTAAAAATCTGACTTTTCATCATTAAGGCCTTGTTAAAGTAATTCATGATAAACTTGTGGACTGGAATTATCCTCTTTGTGGCAGATATCTGCTAGGGTGGGATTTCCACCCACCTCTCTGAATCCACTCCAACCCTCAGCCCTTTTCCCTTGATCTGGGCTTATTTGTGATGCACAGCGGGTTCTCAGTAGGGTTCGCGTCACCAAGAGGAAGCCCAGCAGTGTGAAGAAAGGAATATCAATGGTGCTTCAGAAGGGATGTCGCTGCAGTACCAGAAGAGCTGGTGAGGGATCTTAAAGGCCCTGAAGATCAGAATTGGTGTCCCACTGAAGGCTTTGGCCTAGATCAGGGCTTCAACAGGTTGGTGTTGGGGACAAGAGTTCAAGAGTTGAGGGAGAGAAGGCCACTGCAAGGCCCTCTCCCTCCACAGAACGAAATGTCAAGGCAGTTACTACCACATTCCTCATGACAAGGAAACAACAGCAACACTGCAGATGGGGGGTGGGGGGGGGGGGGGGGGGGGGGAGGCGAGAAGAGAGGGGAATCTTCCAGAGACCCAAGCCCTGTCTCCACACAGCCATTTACATGTGGTAAGTGAGGAAGGAGAGGCCAGTGGCAGTCTTAGTGGAGTTGGGGGAAGTGGCCATAGGCTACACTGCCTAAATTTTGCCTCTACTTGAATCTGCAATTAACCGTAATGGGCCTGCCTCAGTGTTAGAGTCTCCGTTACCAGAGTTGCTGTAGACATATTGCTGTAACAAGTGTCTACTAATTTGGGTGGGATCACAGAGGGGAATCCCGACCATGCAGTATTCCATAGCTGCACAGTTAAATTAGAAAGTGAAAATTTCAGATCAGACCTAGAACTAGTTGGGCTGCTTTTGGTGTCCATTACACCCTTAAAATGGATTCTGATTTGATGTAACAGACCCCAAAAGTGAATGGAAATCAGTTCTGTCTTAGACCTGTAGATGAAAATCAGCCCCAGTGAGTTTAATACAGGGGTTGATTTGGAAGTATCACCACAGCAGCAAAAGAAGTGAATAATACAAAACATAGGCCATTGGTGGGTATATTGCAGTAGAGCAGGGGGAGAACATTGACCTGAGAGTGCAGAGGCCACAGGAGGCACAGGAGTCATGGCAGGTACTATCTTAGTTAGTGGGCCAGTTGGAAAAGGTCTGCTCCCTGGGCACATTGAAGGGCCAGTGCATGATGCGAGTGTATGATTGAGGTCCATGTAGATCTGTAGGGACAGTCAACCATCTGCCATGTACTACAAGTTGTTGTGAAGATCACTACTACCCTCAATGTTAATGCCACAGGGACCTTCTAGATACCCATTGTAGACATCACAGGGCTCAGAAACTTTATTTGGCTTTTGAGCAACTGATATTTTATATTTTGCACAATAAAGGTATGACAGACTACAAGATATATTGGCCCAGAAATTGGAGTTCAATGGTTGCCGCGGGGGTAAGGATCCCCCGCGATATCGCACTCCGCGCCTACCTTTATGGTTTTGGCCCACACGAACTTCAGTTCCTGGGCCTCTCCCTGGTGCCGGCGCGCAGTGTGTGCGTGTCCCAGAGGCGCAGTTAATTCGATGCGACCTCTGGGATCACGTGGGCCAGTTAGAGCCAATGGCAGCACACCATCTTTCATTCATAGTTTTGACAGCAAGAGCTGTCAAAACTATGAATACAACAAGCCCCCAAAAGAACAGCTAAACCTCAATTAAATTTAAAAAAAAGCCATCACATTAATAAACTAACTATAGTTAAATAAATTAACCACTTTAAACAAAAATTAAAATTTTTGAAATTTTTTAATTCTTTTTAAAAGTTATAAAAATAAACTTACCTTTCTTTAAAGTCTCTAAAAAAGATAAACCTGTTGAAAAAAATTTAAAATAATACTTAATTAACTACTTACCTTGTTAAAAGGGGGTCTTACGCCTGCTTTCTTTATGGGTAAAATCTTCAACACTTACCTGCGCGTTCAAACCTGAAAAAAAAACGAAGTGCGCTGCGTGCGCACAACCTGTAGCGCGCACGCGGTTCACTTAGGAACCGCCCCCTTCGCAATACCCGAAGTGCCGGTTTTCCGCGCATGCGCAGTGCATGCAGGAAACCGGCACTTCGGGACCTAATACGCGAGAGTACACAGTGCGTACTCTCCCGCATTAGGTCTAATTTTCGGGCCAATAAATGTGAAAAGAATTGTATTCTATTTTGCAAGCTTTCTATATCTGTGTATCTATTGCATTTGCCCCTTGCATGTCATGAATTTCTCAGTGCTGTGTGCTGCTGTGCCTTTTTAGTAAGTACTCCCCTAGCTAAGGAAATAGTTCTGTTGAGTAGTTGGATAGTGAACCATCTGAAAACTATGGTAATACTGAAGACCCTCTACCTGAATTTGCAATTAACCGCAATGGGCCTGCCTCAGTGTTAGGGTCTCCTTTAATAGAGTTGCTGTAGACCTATTGCTGTAACAAGTATCTACTAAATCGTGCAGGACATGAATGCCAATTGGATATTCCTATGCTACTTGATGTATGCCACTATTAGAGCTTATAATTACCAGGTAACTACTACTCAAAATTGGAGTTTGCTCTGCATGAACTTACTTGTCTCTGAGTTTTTAAAGTTAGATAGGCATAGTCCTACCTGATGTGGATGCAGCATAAGTCGCTCGGAAACCTTTGAATGAGCTGACATTGTTAGAGATGAAGTTGACAAACAAAGCATCACTGAACGATGTGATAGGATGAGGGATTGCGTTTCCACAGTAACGGCCTACAAAATGTGGAAGCAAATTAAAGCACACAGCAAGCCACTTGAAGCACTATGGCAGGGATAAAATATGATGTGAAAACATTGTACACTAAACACAATAAAGCACGTACTCACTCATACCATTCTCAAATGAGGAAAAAGCAGAACTCTACACTCACTGACCAGTGAAATTTTAAATTAGAAAGTTAAGGTCAATGTACTGGGAATTATGAAATTACCTCCTTACACTGGTCTCACACTCAATATAAAATGCTGAACAAATGCCATTTCAGCTAAAATCATGCTGCTGTATTAAATTTCTACTGCAAATCGTACATTTAGAGCAAGATCCTCAATGCCTATCTATATTCAGATTATTGTTAAATAAAACTTTTTAAGATTTGAATTTAAGTTACCCTCACTTAACCACTCAACACTACATCAACGGCAATTTCCAGGATATAGTGAGTACATAAAAGAACTTGCACTTATATAGCACCTTTCACAACATCAGGACGTTCCAAAGTGCTTTACAGCCAATGAAGTACTTTTGAAGTGTCACTGTTGTAATGTAGGAAACACAAGCTCCCACGAATGGCAATGTGTTAATCATTGAATAATCTGTTTTATTGATGTTGATTGAGGGATAAATATGGGCCAGGACACCGGGGTAATTCCCCTGCTCTTCCTCAAAATAATACCATGCATGGGATAGTCAAATATCATACAAATGATACATTGCAAATGTGCATGGACATTATTTGATGCATCCCAATTTTTTGTGAAGCACTGTCCATTGCTTTAACTGTGTCTTTGAGCTAGACTTGTTGAATGTGGACTGGTTTTGCACTGTGGCCAAGTGGAACATTGCTAAAGCAATCTGGCAAGGGAGCCAAGAAGTCTTACCAGCATTTCTTTATCCAGTGATATCCAGTTGAATACTACCAGTGTTAGAACCTGGGGGGGGGCGATTTTGCCAGCCCTGGGGAGGCGGGTATGGAGGCGGGACTGCCGGGAAAATGGCAGAATTTGGGGGCGGGTGCCAAACCCGCCCCCAACCCGCCTCCATGCCATCTTCCCAGGAGGCGGGTAGCCGTCCCGTGCCGGGTCCCGTCTCCTTGGAGGCGGGAAGGGATTAAAGCCTATTAACTGCCTGTTAACAGGTAGTTAACAGGCAGAAAATAGGATTATCCCCTTTTTGCCCTCACAAGTGCAGGCTTCCCGAAGGCTCCAAAACTCTCCAGCTCAGCGAGGCGAGTACTGGGTCTGCGGGGGTCGGGTGCAAAAGTGTGCTGTGAAGGTAAGTGATGGGTGCAAGAGTGGAGAGGTGAGTATCTGAGGTACGTGCAAAGTGTTTTTAAAAGTGTACTTACCTTTGTTTCTTCCTGCAGGCTTCAGTCGGTTTGTATGCGGAGAGTCTCGCACTTCTATGTTGCAGATGAGAGATGTCGGTTGCATTCTCAGATGCAACAAACATCTCATTTCTGTAAAAGAAAGAAGGTTGATGAGGTCTTGTATGCAAGACCTCATCAAACTGCAGAGATTGTCACTGACAGCTTCACAGAGCTGTCAAACGATGACAATTCATCTGTCAAAAATTTTTGACAGATGAAACGTCATACGTTGATGTGCTCTGCAATCGGCTTTCCCTTAATTGGCCTGCTAAGCCCACTGGGCGGGCTTAACAAGGTCAATCAAGGGAAATTAGCGTGGGTTGGCCACAAATTGATGGAGGCGGGAGATCGACCCGACAAGCAGCAGTCCCGCCTCCAACGCGCCCCCATTCACAAAATCGCCCCCTGGTATTCAAGTTAAGGATCAAACTTGACTGGGACAATTATTGGGAAGTCCTGCTGCAGTGAAAGGGAAAGCCAGGACGCCAAGGTCGTACATAGTGCAAAAAGCTAATAGCACTATTGGCAAGAATCTGAGGCATCTACAGTTGATTTCAAGTTCAAAAGAAAATCAGATTTTGGAGTTTAAGAGTGAGTTGCCACCAGCACCAGATGAATCTGAGACTGAAGATCCTACTGTTGAAGTTTTATTTCCTAGTCGAGTATCCATGCAGGTGTTACTGTTACACTATTGTGAGCAGCAGAAACATCAAAGCCTGAATAGGCAGGAATGTGAACTAAACAATTTATTATAGAGATAACGGAGCTGAAATTCCACAAGGATTCCATTAATTTCTCTCTGGAGTTATGGTGGGAGACCGGTGGAAGCCCCATGGAATTTTAGCCCCATTGATTAGTTAGTAACAGCAAACTGCTCCAGGAGCTAAATAATCCCTTTGTTTGCTACCAGACCTAGGATACTCTATCCTGAAATCAGTAAAGATATTTTTGCTTTGTTAGCTCAAAAGAAGGGCGATGTGATGAGAATGAGTTTCCACTGTAAGAGAATTAGGTAGGCAGAGTCACGTAATTAGATTGGAATGTTAATTGTTTACTCGAGTAGTTAATGAATACTTCTGAAGTACATTGCAGAAATAAACTCAAATGCTGTTTGGTTTATTTAACCAGTGATTTCCACATAATGCTGGTAAGACTTCTTAGCTTTCTTGCCAGAATGCTTTATAGCAATTTTCCACTTGGCCATAGCGCAAAACCAGTCCAAATTCAAAAATTGTAGCTTAAAGATAAAGATTAACCTATTTAAAAAACAAGATAAGCCAATGGTATGCAGTCAACATTACTCAGTCAAATCTTCCAGATTCCATTATGTTTTAAGTACTTGTCACAAATGCTTATCTTTTTACAGCTGTTTCTGTTTGAAAATTTTCCATATAATGGCAAAAAAAATTGCTATAACAATCAAATTTTGGCAGCCCACACTGTATTCATTTGGGGATGTAGATGAAAGAACAAGATTGAGTAAACAAACAAGAAAAAAAAGTTACACAAGTTAGCAACAATCTCTGGAACTAATGTATACAAATAGATTGCTTTGCAGCTCTGTTATTTTTAATGAGATAATGAGCCAGATTTTGCTGTAGAAATAACAGTGAGGCTAACATTGCTCACCATTATTAAAATGTAAATCGGACAACAAGTGCAGTTAAACACGGAAATCAGGAAGTTGCTGTCCGAGTTGCCCTGCTCCTCCACAAGTTGCACGATAACGTTATTTCACTGAGAGACTCAGCATTGAAATACATCGAACAGCGTGAAGTTGCTGTACTTAACTGGTAGACACCCACTAAACTCACCAGAAAAAGTTAGGGCTTGTCCATTCCAGTGTAAGTAAATTTTTAATGGCGTGATAAGTCTTAATTACTGCCAAACAACTTCTCTGGCAATGAAAATTAACTTTTACAAGCGTGGAGTCTCATTCCTTCACATTTTACTTATTTTTAAAAAAATTTAAAAATTGTTTTTTTTTAACATTGGACCGGATTTTCCGACCCCTCATGAGTGCGTACGAGGTGTGTACGCACCCGTAGGGGCCTCGCAAGTGCTGGTATCAGGCATGCAAAGCGCATGCGCTGAAAACCGGCACTTGCAATCTGTCAAGAATTCTCTTGACAGATCATCCGCCTGCCTGGGAAAAGTGCCTCTGCGGGTGGAGAGTTGCGCTTTTTGTACAACTTCCGCCCGCTGAAAGGCCATAGAATTCTTACGCCTGGTAAAAGCAGGCGTAAGGCCTGCTTTTACCAGCTTAAGAGTGTTGAAAAATAGAAAAATTAAATTTGATAATTCATTTATAAATTAAAAATACTCTTCAAAAAGGTCAGTTTATTTTTAGCCCCGTAAAAACATTTAATTTAAAAAATATATATTTAAAAAAATATTTAATTAAATGGCATTTTAATTAATTTTAAATATGTAATGTTTATTTAAAATTTATTTAATGTTTTAGTGTGTTTTTAAATGTGATTCCCCATTCATACTTTTGACATACCTGGGCCTCTGCGCATTTCCAACGGGAGAGGGCCAGGATCAGAAGCCTCGGGATCTATGGAACCAGCAGGTAGGTTCATAGATTTTTTTCCGATTGGAGGCATCCGCCCGAACGAAGCCTCCGATCGGAAATTCAGGACCATTTTCTTTCTGTCTCTTTTATCCCTCTCTCTCTTAATCCCATCTTTCTTTCCCTCTCTTTATTTTGCTTTCTATACCTGATTTGATATATAATTTACTATTCTAACTGACACTTCCTGGTTCAGACTTTCCGCTGCTCATCAACAATTCTTCAATCTGATCGGTTAGGGAAATACACAGTTGCTTGTCCTGTTCACACAGGTCCCAGATCTCCTGTAGATGGCACTGCACTGAAATGGCCCTAATTACAGTAAGTTCCAGTGCAAAATCTCATAGAAAGTCTGTGGGCAAGTGCAAATGTAATGAACAGCTGGCGCCGATCATTCGTCGCTGACCACAAAATCTGGCCCAATGTTTTCACATATATGAGTTGTTACTGGAGAAATACCCAACTCATGCAATCCCTAAATGTTAAACTAGGTACCAGACTCTGGGAAAGATAGCTTGATGTTTTATACTCTAAAATAATCCAGAGCTTTTCAAAAAATCTAATAAGAAGTTGGGATTGTTCTCCTTAGAGCAGAGAAGGCTAAGGGGAGTCTGAATAGAAGTATTCAAAATTATGAGGGGTTTTGATAGAGCAAGTAGGGATAAACTGTTTCCTCTGGTAAGTGGGTTGGTAACTAGATGTCATAGATTTTAAATAATTGGCAAAAGAACTAGAGGGAAAACAGGGAAACATTTTTTCCCACACAGAGGGTTGTTAAGATCTGGAATGCACTACTTAACAGGGTGGTGGAATCAGATTTCATAGGAACTTTTGAAAAGGGAATTGGACATGTACTTGAAGAGGATTAATTTACAGAGTTATGGGGAAAAAGCTGGGGTGTGGGACTAAATTGGACAGCTCAAAGAGCTGGCTCAGGTACCATGTGCCGAATGACCTCCTTCTGTGCTGTAAGATTCTATGGGGGAAAAATTCGGTCGCGCCCCCTTTGGGGCGCTAACTTCGCCGGGGCGATAAAAAATTAGCGCCCCACGCACAAATTTCACTGGTAGCGCCCCAAGAGGGAGGCGGGGCGCTACTGGAAGTGCCCCACCTCCCTCTTGGGGCGCTGCGAGTGATTTTACGGCGCTGCGGCACGTTGCGCCACGGTACTGCAGGCCTTCCTCCCCTTATTAAAGGGGAGTGGCCTTGCGCAGCGCAACCCAGGGCCCAGCTGGGCCACCAGGGATCGGAGTGCCGGCAAAAGAGCCCTGCACTCAAGAGAAGTGCCAGGCTCACGGAACGCAGCAGGCATCCCGTGGGGGGGGGGCTGCACAGAAGGCCGGGGACAGCAACGGGGGCAGGTGCTGGCAGGTGACCAGCAACAAAAATGGCCGCCCAGCACCTCCCCTTTAATTTGCACCGCCCCGGCCGCAGGTAGGCCCCCCTGGCTCAGTCGACATAGCGTCTGGCGGTAAGTCATGGGGTGCTACCAAAGATCGTGAGCGGGGCGCTGCGCACGGCGATGACATCATCGCCGGAGGCGCAGCGCCACAGGGCGCGAACGGTTACCGCCGCCGCTAACTTCCCGCTGAATTTCGCGCGAGGCGTTGGCGGCGCCACGCCCAGGTGCTAGTTGCTTTGCGTCCTGTTAGCGCCTTCTTAGGGTGCTAATGGGAGGCGCAAATCAACCGAATTTTTCCCCCCACGATTCTAAGTCTCACTTTTGCTGATTGTTAACTACGAGGAACCTTTAACACTCCTCTGAGGCAGGCATTCAAAATTTACTCAAGTGTAAGTTTATGACTGTGTTTGAAACTACCGAGCGTCATGATTACAGTAAATGTATATTGGTTTAGCTGTTGCCATCACTACGGTATGAAAACTATGTCAACTTACCGACAGAAGGGGCACCATAGTTGTCGCCATCTAAGATTTGCAAAGCATCTGCTGAGCAGTCTGTACCTCTGTTTTCAATTGCAAAGTCGGTAAAATTGACTGTAACATGGTTAACTGTTAACAAGAAAAACAGTCTCAAGTTACTGCAGTAGCTGCAGCTCAATAATCGCCAGACGGCCACGACATGGAAACCACAAGCAGTTACATTTCCTTTCACAAATTATTTTGCTTACTTTTTTCACAAGGAAATGACATTGTATCCTACATACCTTTTATGATCTAACAGAAACTTTTTCATTTTGTTTTTCGCCAGTTTCCACAATTTTAAATTCAGTATAATAATAATTTTACATATTACTTAAAAATGCAGTGGTATTCGTATATGAGAAATGCCCTCAATAGATAGTCCTGAGGTTAACTGAAGCTCCGAATTTAACCTGGAACAGGATTTGGGCGGGCGGGGGGGAGCAAGGCATGTGCCAGACCCCCTGCCATTCAGTGTAAGGCCCAGGTGATTTTAACTTCCTGACCACAACAGGAAGCGGCAGCTGGCCAGTGGGAGGGTCGCGGGAGGGAAATGGGAGGGAAGGGGTTTTGGGGAGGGAAGAGGTTTCAGGAGGGTCACGGGAGGGAAGGCGTTTTGGGAGGATTGCGGGAGTGGTGCAGGGGAGGTCCAAATTTTCCTTGAAGGGCCTGGAGGAGGAATTCCACAAGGAATGGATAATAATTACCCTTAATTTCCTTGCCTGGTCCCAGATCTTCTTCCTGCCGTCTTCACCTAGCGAGAAAGCCACAATAGCTTCCCTGCTCAGGCCGCAGTTAAAATTGCAAGTGAGGTCCGATGACGTCATCGGACCTGGATCTGCATATTTAAAGAAAGACTCTGCTGGCTTCAGACGGATGTCCTTGCCGCCTGCTCAGAAGAGCAGGTTAAAATTGAAGATACCGGGATCCTTGTGGAACGTCGATGTATAAGTCACCTGGCCTATTATAACTGCCCGCCCACCCGGTTTCCACCAGGCGGGTAGAGTTAAGATCACCCCTTCAGTTTCTGAAAGCCCCAGAATTACTCCACCAAATTCTGCTGCATGTTTGTACAACAGCAGATGCTATACCTAATGTTGTGTGAACTTTTTTCAACACATTTTTTTTTAGTTCTAGTGTTTAATAAATTTGTTGTAGCAATGGCATCAGTGATGGTGACAATTATGTTATCATATTCTGGATTATGTTGTTTCCCTTTCTGTTTTTAATATGATAAAATGCCTTGCAAAAATCTTCATTAAAGTAACACTGTCGCTTTAATTACTTTGCAGATTCTTCAGTCAGAAACTGCCTAATTAGTTTGGTCAATATTAAATTACGTGCACTGAAATATCTTACACAGAAACTCCCTAGTGCTTTCCTCCATGCTGTCCCTCGAGTGTACATTGCATTCTTAATGTTGATTACTTTCATGGCATCTCTTATATTATTCTTAAATTGATGTATGTGGCATCAGACCTAATAGGAAATATTTCATTTGTCTATTTCAGACAATCAATTTTTAACACCCCTCAATCCATTGCTGCAATTTCAATGTCACTTTCATGACATAAATTTAACTCTTATTGAGTTGTTGCTGCTGAATAAATGAGCAAGAATTGAAAAATTGCCTGCAGATAAAATTAGTTTAATTGATTGTTAAAAACATGCGAACCCAAGAAACACTAGCCTTGAAATTACGCTGTGAGAATAGTAGCATACATTGAATATATTCGTGTGAAATTCCTCTGTCTGTTATGTTAATGTGTGCATTGACCAATTTATTTTACATGGGTTTGCATTTATGTCATGTTTTAGGATTTTTTGGGGGGAAAAAGTGTTATATTTAAATTTTAAAAAAAAGTGTATTCACAGAAGTTATTAAAAAAGGCACAGAGACAATAGGTGGCTAAAATGATAATAAGCAAACTATATTTTTAATACAGTGGCCTTTTAAAGAAAGACCTGAATTTATATAGCACCTCCCCTTCCAATGCACTGACTGAAAGTGTGGTGGAAGCAGAGTCAATAGTAACTTTCCAAAGGGAATTGAACATATACTTGAAAAGGAAAAATTTGCAGGGCTATGGGGAAAGAGCATGGGAGTGGGACTAATTGGATAATTCTTTCAAAGAGCCAGCACAGGCACGATGGGACGAATAGCCTCCTCCTGTGCTGTATGATTCTGTGCTGGCACATCCCCTCTCCCCCCTCAGTGGAAGAATTCACTCTTTTGCCCTTTCCTCCCAGTTCATGCTGGCACTTTTCCACTTCCCCCACAATTCAAGCTACCACTTTGCTCTGTCCCATTTCATTCAACCAGATGTTCTTCTCCCTCCCAGTTTAAACAGGCAATCTTCCCCGCCGCCCCCCCCCCCCCCCCCCCCCCACCACCCCCCCCACCCCCCCACCCCCCCCCCCCCCCCCCACACCCCACCTTCTCCTCTATTCAAACTGATGCTTTCCTGTCCTCTGGAAAATCAGATAGTGTTTCTGCTCCTGATTGCTATCCAGTAAACGCTGCTGTATATGCACATTCAGAAATGTTGAGTAAGGAAAGGATTGCACTCAATTGTACTTCACCCCTCCTAAAATAACCTAGACTCACCTTCATGGCTTACAGATACATAATGGGCTCTTAAGCAAAGCAATAGAAAGAGACTGTTATGTATGAAACTATTCCTTAAAAAGGAGTGAACACATTCAGAAGAGAGAAAATCATTAAAACTATGTGGAGCTCAAAAACTGTAAAATTAGTCAGAAAAACTTGCATTTATATAGCACCTTTCATGACCAAAGCGCTTTACAGTCAATGAAGTACTTTTGAAGTGCAGTCAGTGTTGTAATGTAGGAAACGCAGCAGGCAATTTGTGCACAGCAAGCTCTCACAAACAGCAATGAGCTAATGTTTTTAGTGATGTTGAGGGAAAAATATTGGCTAGGACACCGGGAAGAACTCCCCTGCTCTTCTTCAAATAGTGCCATGGGATCTTTTACGTCCACTTGAGAGGGCAGACGGGGTCTCAGGTTAACGTTTCATCCGAAAGATGGCACCTCCCACAGTACAGCATTCCCTCAGTACTGCACTGGAGTGTCAGCCAAGATTTTTGTGCTCCGGAGTGGGACTTGAACCCACAATCTGCTGACTCAGAGGCGAGAGTGCTACCAACTGACACATGTATCGTCATATTTTGTTACAGTTAACAAATAGTTAACTGAAACAAAATAGTTAATAGTTAACTGAAACAAAACATAGATGATGATTAATTTCCTAGCCGGTAAACCACATACAAAAAGGAAAATTATTCAGCATTAGTCAATACATTCACAAAAAAACACAGGAAACTGACTGTGATTATAATGATGGTCTTACGCACATGGTTTTTGGGCTCGAATGATCCAGCTACAGTTCTGATTGTTTGAATAGTTGTTAGGATACAGAGGAGATGTGATAGCTCCACCAATATCATCAGTAACAATATCGGACCCACATACTGTAAACAAAAAAAAATGTGAAAGCAGGACATTCTGGGTGAAATGATGTTAATCTTCTAAAATAAAAGTTTAAATTGGACTTGCCTTGATTAAACTGTGCTCTGAATCCTCTGTGCTCAATACTGCTTTGTGAGCGGAAACGTACATAGACTACATTGTGAGTAGAGGTGATCCCTCCTGGAATTAAACCACCACACAGTTTCCCCAACATGGGGGCTGCTTCATCCAAACCATCATAAACCTATAAGAGAAGAAATAGCAATTGCAGTGGTTAGTATGGATTATGAAGAATGGCAGTCAGAACGGTACAAGGCAGGCTATTCGAGTTATTGATATACTTCATGCCAATTTCATAATTTCCTCTTCATCTTAGGCCTTCTACATTGTTCCAACCAAGCTCAATGCAAGCTTCACAAACAGTAAGTCTGCTGGACACACTAGAGTCCTCTGGTCTGAAAGTTAACATTAGCAACTTCAGATCTTAGCTGTGTCCCCTATTTTATTGCTTGTTTCTTAGATCTACCTCTCACTTCATTCACCTCTAGTTTGGAGATGGGAGGGGCGATTTTAACTACAGGCGGAGAACATGCGGGCGGCGTGCGAGTGCACCCGCCACCTGCCTGTTCTTGCCGGCATGAGGCCTGAGCTATTTTGTGGCCTAGGCCTCATTGACATGCTGCTGATGAGCTGTGGGCACCAAGCAGACACCCCATTGCAGCTCACCAGTTGTGCATGGGCGGAAAAATCATTTGGCTCCCGGGGGTGGTGTGGTCCCGGGGGCCCTCCGATGGGCTGGCAGTGGCGGGAGATTTTTTGTGCACCCAGAGGAGCACTCCTGCTCCTGCTAGCCCCATCAACAAAAAAACTTTAACATTTCCTGGGCTATTTTTTGAGCAGCCTTTTGTGGTTCCTTTAAGGACTGTTGGTTAGGCCACACACCACCTGGTAAAAACGGCGGAGTACGCATGGCGCAGCCTCTGCCAATTTATACCTAAAAATTGCAATTAGGGTCCTATGTACACGATAGGATCCCAATTTGCATATTACAAGTGGACTTCCGCTTAACAAGAATAGTTCCAGGGAGGAGGGACTTCAGTTACATGGATAGACTGGCGAAGCTGGGGTTGTTCTCCTTCGAGCAGAGAAGGCTGAGAGGAGATTTGATAGAGATGTTCAAAATCATGAGGGGTCTAGGCAGGGTAGATAGAGAGAAACTGTTCCTACTGGCGGAAGGGTTGAGAACCAGAGGACACAGGTTTAAGGTGATTGGCAGAAGAACCAAAGGCGACAGGAGGAAAAACTTTTTTATGCAGCGAGTGGTTAGGATCTGGAATGCACTGCCTGAGAGGGTGGTGGAGGCAGATTCAATCCTGGCTTTCAAAAGGGGATTGGATAAGTACCTGAAGGAAAAACATTTGCAGGGCTACAGGGAAAGGGCGGGGGAGTGGGACTAGCTGAGTGCTCTTGCAGAGAGTCGGCATGGACTCGACGGGCCAAATGGCCTCCTACCATGCTGTAACCATTCTATGATTCTAACACAAGTGGGCCCTACCCAAGATGGCGGCGACTGGAGCATCAGTGTAAACAGGGTGGGAAGTGACTGAATGCCAGTTGTGGGCTGCTACTGCCCTGTTTACACAAGACAGAGGGATTAAAATCGGCCCTTTTTTTGTGTGTCTTTGCAGTGCATTTCCATTGCCTTATTTAGTTATTTGCACAGTTTTGTACTTTTAATGTCTTTTTATTCCCTCTACTCTTTCCAGGTTTTCTAAAAAAACAACCATTTGGAGGCTATTAAAACTCATTAGCTCACTCTCTGTGACAGCACTCAGACTCCTTGCTTTTACCTGCTGATTCCCCCCTACTCTTCATTTTGCTCAGTCTTATAAAAGGACTTGTGTAACTTACAGTTTCCAGCTTGGATGAAGGATCTTTACAGAAGCTGACAGACCTGCAATGTACATGCAGCATTTTCTGGCTTTAATTTAGATTTCAAATATGTGCAGTTTTTGTTTTCTTTTTATATAATCAACTTTTTATAATTTTAACTATTTACGCTCAAATCTGGAAAAAAAAATAAAAGACATAGCCTACTTTTATAGTACCTGAGCTGTTCAGCACTATCCTCTCTTTGTAGCATTTTGAATTTTACCTGAATGGAATTTTGTTAACTTATATTTCTTATAATGTTCGATGCATCATTTTTTGACTCAACATTAATCCAGCAGACATGGAATCCAGACTGGTTGCCATGGAGATTGGAATGTTAGGTCTGCGATCCAGTGCAGCCAACTATGAAAATGTGAATCTACGACTAGGTCATCGGGGGTGACAGCCGCAAGTTTAATTAAAGTAAATACAGCGAGCTGGTCCCGGGTATTTGGACTTTAGGCCCTTTGTATTAACAGCAGAGCCTTGCAGTATTCGAGTGACCAGCTTTCTGACATGGGGTGTAAAAAGGGGAGAGTGGTTTGGAAAGGTTGAAGCAAGATCAAAAATCCTGTAAAATATAAAAGTACCCAGAGCCAAAATTAGAGAAGTAAAAATGCTAACGGCAGCTCATAGAAAGTATTAACCACTGGAAGCAAGATAACTCCCATTTATAGAAATATAGTGATAAAAAAGTAAAATAAAAGTTACCAAGCATCAGTTTTCATGCAAAATTAAGATAAATTTGAGTTCCTCCACTGGAATAAAATTAATTAAATATGGTAGATGATTTGGGATGTGAGTCTGAGGCAATTTAATTGAAATCATAGTAAAGCGATAAACACTTCTTTGCTTGTTTCCTTTCTAAACATTGTGTGCATGTTATTCTCTAGAATTTAAAGCCAGACAATCACTTTGAATCAAAGCTTTTAATCACATTTATTGTCAAAGATGGACATCACTTGAAAAGTGACAAATGAAGGTAGACTTAAAAAAAGGGTGAAAATTAGATACTTTGGTTCCAAACCTAAATGATTCAGCTCCAACAAAACTAGGTGTGGCACAGCACAATGAAACTTAGCAAAAGATTTCACAGGCTCAGCCATCAGTGTGAATAAATCCACCCCACCTCCCAGTCTCTCTTTAAGTGGATTTCTGACAAGACGAAACTAATTTTCAAGCTACTCACAATTTGTAAATTGGAGTATTGAGCCTGTGTCAGAATTGTGAATGTGACCAGCTGAAGAAAAGGATGCTTGTATTTGCTTTTCAATAGACTCCATAATAGGCCTGCAGAGGCCCAGTAAAAGGAAAGCTGCAACCTTTAACCTTGAACTAAAATACAACACAGATTGCTGCCAGCAATTTCAGCTCAGGGTATTTTCCCTGCCTCTATAGTAAAAGTTCCTGATTGTTGTGTTCTGAGGTCCTTAAGAAACCTACTGACAAAAAGACTAACTACACTCAGCCCATAGTTAAAACGAAGGTGATTTTCAGTTTGGGTGCACATCGGGTGGGTAGTGGACAGAGCAATCGCACCAGCCACCTAATGGCAGCAGCAAAAGACCCCAACCATTTTCATGGTTAGGCCACATTACAATACTTTTGGGGAGCTGCCAGTGCTTAACAAATAAGCCTTTGTGAGGGGTGGGGAAGAGGCAATCCTGGGGGTGGGGGGAGGGGTGTTGCCACTGAGTGATCGGCAGTGGATGGGAAGATTTTTGTTGGGCCAGGAGGGAGTCTATGTCCAGCACCATTCGAAGGCGTGTGGGGATCGCGTGAGTAGCTCATTGGTATTTGAAAATTGCATTGGGGTCCGAAGGGCATAAGACCCTGATTTGCATATTCAAGTAGGCTCCTGCCTGTTTCGGGCAGGCACAGCTTGCCTATTTCCCGGCCCGCTCCAAAATCGCAGCGGGTTGAATATCTGTGAAAACAGGCCGCTATGATGTGTCCCACAATTTTAGACTCACTAATGCCCTGTTCCCACCTGAAAACAAATTTGAAACCGCTCCCAATGACTCAGTATTAACTATAACAAAGGATAATACACTGGGAGCCAGATGTTTCCTTTTAGATATTTCAAAACGCTTGGCTGAATCTAGCAGACAATTTGCAGAATAATAAGAGTATGAATGCTAAGAATCACCACTGGATAAATGTGGCTATTTGCTTTAATTTATTACTTAAATAGTCCTGCTATTTGAAGAAGTGATTAATCAATTACAATGGTAGATCCTGCCATGATAACAAAGACGACTTTTCTGGGTGGTGATCTCTGAAATTACTCGAACATTACATTTTACTGGGAACAATGTATTGCATGGTGTTTAGGTCTGAAAAATGGAGGCAAAGGGCATTTTTGCATTAGTGGAGTGCCGCTCCATTATAGACCTGTGAAAATGTGGATCTATGGCTAGGTCATCGGGTTACACCCATTAGTTTAATTAAAGTAAATGCATGCAGTGAGACTGAAGCACTGAAGATCTTCTTGTAGCGCGACTCCTTTTTAACATTACTGTGAGATGGATCAATCTATTTGGAAACTGATTTTAGGCCACCTTATTTTTTCATTATACACTGAATATTTAAGATAGAGCAAATAATTAACTGAAACAGCCAAAAAGAAAGACAATCCATGATTCTCCGAATGCAGAGTTCCTGATCCTGTCAGAACACCGAGGACAGGGAGGCACAGAGCTTTTATGCAGGGTAGGAAGAAACACTGATGGGCAAGTCACTCCATGACACCCACATTTGCCTCCTAGTGGTCAGTTGCAGGACTGCACAGGTGAGGTTAAAGAGCAGGTCACTTGTTCACCATTTTGAAGGATAAGGAACAAGACTAAATTATCTTGACCTTTAAATATACATTACTAGCAGATGTACAGCTATGCTAATAACCCTGTGCACTCTCCCACAAACATACAACAGCATCACAAAATTTATATCTGTCTGCAAACGTTTGAAAACATGTTTTTAAAAGTTAAATAGGTAAAGAAAAAAGGGGAAAATAAAGATTTAATTATGCTCATCAAAGTGAAGGACAGCGTGTTGATTTCACAACTGTCAACTAACTAGATTAGCTCAGATACAGTCAAATCTTATCAGGTTAACTGTTTCACCAACTGGTGCCAATCATGTCGATGCTCAAAATGATGCTCCATTTTGCTGTGGTGAAAATACGTCTATTTGTTATTATTAATAAGATATTTTCTGGTTCTTTTATATTTCTATGAGCACAAAAATCTCCAAGCAAACAAGCAATAACCTTAGCTGCGAGTTAATGTTAATTATTTCAAGAAAGTCAAAAAAATGAATATATATTTATTCACAAAATGCCACACAGATAAGAAATAAACTCATAAAAGGTAGATATTAAGTTAACACAAACATGTTTTAATGCGGTGAGCAGAGCTTGTTGAAAACCTAATTGTAGATTGGTAGCAGTAGGGGTTAAACTGTACAAGGCTGCTGAATGAACATATGTTTCCAATTCCTCAGCCTGCATTCCAGTTTTGTCTTAATTAATGCAATGACCATTCCCAGGGACCACAGTTCCTTTTATTTGCAAGCAGGAAACCCCAGTCATCTGATATATGTATATTTAAACTAATCTAGCCGGTTCTCCTCCATCTTTTGTGTGAGTCACTCTCTGCAGCTGTGCCAGTGACATGATTTATAAATAGTATCACTAAGGAATTCAAGAAAACTGCTTAATTAATCTTATCATATTCCAGATTTCAGATTCATATTTCAACATGTTTCTGTGTGTGTTGATACTTTGGAACAACTAAAATAAAATCACTAACGCTGCTTTTTTTTTCTTTTCACAAACAGGATGCTGCAGAGTGAAGAGCCGCGCTTCCACTCGGATGTATAATTAAGGCTCGACTGAAATACAGGCTTAGAGGATGCAGCCTCCATAAAAAGGAAGTTTCACTGGAAATGATTACATCTCTGGGTCTGCAGTTAATCTCTAGCTTTAATTTGCAAGTTCACAGTGCAGGGATTTCCATGTAAAACACGAGCAAGGCTTAGTTTTAAACAAAATCTACAAGATGCTCAGAAGAAACAGGCAGATTAGTCCACTTGTGCCAAATTGAGAGAGACTGCAAAGTGAACCAGCTCAGATTAGGTTATCTGAACTCATTTCAAATACAGCAATTAATGAGGAACATTTTATACAATGTCCTGAGCAATATGAGATTGGGTTTACGAGGCACCAGTTTCAACTGTGGCAAGCTAAGTGCTGCATCATGTGATCAAATTCCTCACTGAAACAAATTGTGATTTTTCTGGATAAATTTGGGGCTAATCATGCTGAGGAATGGCAGTGTTGGAAATTGGTGCATTTTTTCCACCTTTTGTACCCAGTGTCAGCATCAACTAATCTCAGGACGGGTGTAACACAGAACAGATGCAAGCTAAAGTTCCCTTGCTCTGCAGAAACAATAGAAACATAGAAACATAGAAGATAGGAGCAGGAGCAGGCCATTCGGCCCCTCGAGCCTGCTCCGCCATTCGATGAGATCATGGCTGATCATCCAAACTCAGTACCCTGTCCCTGCTTTCTCCCCATATCCCTTGATACCTTTAGCCTTAAGAAATATATCTAACTCCTTCTTGAATATATTTACTGACTTGGCCTCAACTGCCTTCTGTGGTAGAGAATTCCACAGGTTCACCACTCTCTGGGTGAAGAAATTCCTCCTCATCTCTGTCCTAAATGGCTTACCCCTTATCTTTAGACTGTGACCTCTTGTTCTGGACTCACCTGCCATCGGGAACATCCTTCCTGCATCCAGTCTGTCTAGCCCTGTGAGAATTTTATAAGTTTCAATGAGATCCCCTCTCATTCTTCTAAACTCCAGCGAGTATAAGCCCAATTGACCCAATCTCTCCTTGTACGTCATTCCTGCCATCCCAGGTATCAGTCTGGTGAATCTTCGCTGCACACCCTCCATGGCAAGAACATCCTTCCTCAGATAGGGCGACCAAAACTGCACACAATACTCAAGGTGTGGTCTCACCAAGGCCCTGTACAGCTGCAGCAAGATATCCTTGTTCCTGTACTCAAACCCTCTCGCTACGAAGGCCAACATACCATTTGCCTTCTTAACCGCTGCTGTACCTGCATGCTTACCTTCAGCGACTGGTGCACGAGGACACCCAGGTCTTGTTGCACTTCCCCTTCTCCCAATCTATTGCCGTTCAGATAATAATTTGCCTTTCTGTTTTTGCCACCAAAGTGGATAACCTCGCATTTATCCACATTATACTGCATCTGCCATATCACCCAACCTGTCCAAATCATACTGGAGTTTCTCGGCATCCTCCTCGCAGCACACACGCCCACCCAGCTTTGTGTCATCTGCAAACTTGGAGATATTACATCTAGTTCCCTCGTCTAGATCATTAATATATATAGTGAATAGCTGGGGTCCTAGCACCGATCCCTGCGGAACCCCACTAGTCACTGCCTGCCACTCGGAAAAAGACCCGTTTATTCCAACTCTTTGCTTCCTGTCTGCCAACCAGTTCTCTATCCAAGTCAGTACCTTGCCCCCAATCCCATGTGCCTTAACTTTACACGCTAATCTCTTATGCGGGACCTTATCGAAAGCCTTCTGAAAGTCCAAATACACCACATCCACTGGTTCTCCCTTATCTATTCTATCAGTTACATCCTCAAAAAATTCCAGTAGATTAGTCAAGCACGATTTACCTTTTGTAAATCCATGTTGACTTTGTCCAATCCTGTCACTGTTTTCCAAGTGCTCTGCTATTACATCTTTTATAATGGACTCTAGCATTTTCCCCACAACCGATGTCAGCCTTCCGGTCTATAATTCCCTGTTTTTTCTTTACCACCTTTTTTGAACAGTGGGGTAACATTAGCTACCCTCCAATCCATGGGAAGAGTTTCCGTTTCAGCACTCCGGGCAAATGTCAGGAAATTCTATACAGCAGCCCATGATTTTTCTGACAATTAATTTGCCAAGAATACTAAAGCAGAAACTTCTAGTCAATGTGCCTTAACTTGGTACTTGAGGAAGAACTGCATGAAATGAGTTCGGGCATTCTCAACCCAGTCCCCAATTAGCACAATCTGGCAGCATTAAAAAACCCACACTTCAACATTATATTGGCAAATCTCTTAAGAGAGACTATAATGTTGGTTGATGTAGAAAACTGAAAAGTTCAGTAGTGAATGCTTTTTTGAAGTTGGAGTTGAAGCAGAATACTGAAGCAGAGTAGAGGGAGCTTCTTTACTTTGCATCCGGCCCTTTTTGATCACAAAATGCTCAGTGATGAAACTGGGCAGTCAAAGTGAAAGAAATATTAAATTCTCCAGCACTGACATCCATCTTCATAATGAGCATAAACATTCACCAGAAAATGCTTTCTAACCTCCTGTATCTAAAGATGAGCTGATTCCTTTTATTGTATTTGTGGCTAAACAAAGGGATTTACTGGTGTAACAGTCATTCACCTGCTTCACGCAGCTACGCTCATGAGTTCCAGTTGAGGGCAACACGGTGGCATAGTGGTTAGCACTGGTGCCTCACAGCGCCAGAGACCCGGGTTCGAATCTGACCTCGGGTGACTGTCTGTGTGGAGTTTGCACATTCTCCCCGTGTCTGCGTGGGTTTCCTCCGGGTGCTCCGGTTTCCTCCCACAGTCCAAAAATGTGTGGGTTAGGTTGATTTGGCTATGATAAATTGACCCTTAGTGTTAGGGGGGATTAAATATGTGGGGTTATGGGGATAGGATGGGATATGTTAGGGGGAATTAAATACGTGGGGTTACGGGGGTAGGGTGGGATATGTGTACTGTAGGGATTAAAGCAGGGACAGGGTACTGGATTTGGATGATCAGCCATGATCGTATTGAATGGCGGAGCAGGCTCGACGGGCCGAATGGCCTACTCCTGCTCCTAGATTCTATGTTTCTATGTTTCTATAATGGGCCAGAAATTCGGCTCCCCGGCTTCCTGCGGGTGCAAGCATCGCGCGCGTACTTACCTACCGCGCCTGCCGTTGTGCTTTGGGCCCACGAGGACTTCGGGTCCTGGGCCTCCTCCAGCTGCCGGCGCGCAGTGCTTGTGTATCCCAGGGGCGCAGTTAGTTTGAAGCGTCCCCTGGGATCACGTGGGCCATGGAGAGCCAATCCTAGCAGGGCATTTTCATTCATAGATTTGACAGGAAGACCTGTCAAATCTATGAATAGAGATTGGCCCCAAAACTACACTTAAACTTCAAATAATTTTTTTTTTTAAATCACATTTTTAAAATAACTATAAGTTACATAAATTAACTACTTTAAACAAAAATTTTAATTTTTGAAAAAATTAATTATACTTTTTAACGTTGCTAAAAATAAACTTACATTTCTTTAAAGTATCTAAAAAAGATAAACCTGTTGAAAAAATGTTTAAATTGTAATTAATTAACCACTTACCTTGTTAAAAACAGGCCTTGCGCCTCCTTTTTAAAAGCGCAGCTTCTTCATACTTACCTTCCCGGAGAAACCTGAAAAAAAAACCTGAAGTTCGCCGCGTGCGCGCAGCCTCTCCCGCGCACGCGTTCGACTTCTGAACCCCTCCCTTCAGGGGAACGGAAGTTCCGGTTTCCCGCGCATGCGCAGTGCATGCAGGAAACCGGCACTTCAGGTGGCCTTACGGGTGAGTACACAGCGCGTACTCACCCGACAACAGCCGAATTTCTGGCCCATAAATTAATCAACCATGCATGTGACAAGTATCAGGTTGCACAGTCACAACGAGGAAAAATGACTATGCTCAGTTTAAAAAAAAACATTCCTACTGAAATCTGATGTATAATCCAGCATTGACATCAGAATCTGTGTAGGATCTTGAGGCAAGTTTTTTGGAGGGTAAATCAGAGTGGGCTGGAACTGAGTTTTGATGAAGGAGGACTGGGAGAGCCTTCTAAATTGAAATAGTACACATATTGATATAGACACAAATATTGTACTGATTTACTAATAATTATCTAATCTTTTAAAATATCACTCCCCGTACCCTTTAATAAAACTCTTTTTCATGCAACTACCTAACTTCATTTTTAAAAGAAATTATGGATTTAATAGTTATTTTTCTGACTTACAGCTACATAGTCAGAATCACATGATTGATGATGTTCAAGGTCGAAGTCAGTGAAGTCAAGCAGGATGCGGTAGTGGTTATCCACAGTGATGACCCAGGAACAATCTACATTATTGCCATAAGGACTAGGGTAGTTTGGTGAGTGAATCTCTCCTTTAGGGGCTGTAAAAATCCCACCACAACCTGCAAGCAAAATGTTTGAAAAGAGGAAAAGACATTTATATGTGGAAATGAAAAACAACTTTAAAGCAAGTTACTTGGGGAGGGGTGGCTATTAAGGAAGGCCACCAACCCCCCCACCCCTCCCCAAATCATACACTTGAAAATAAAATTAGATTAATAATAGTGATTAATTATTACTATATTAACCTGGATTTTGCGGCCAGCAGCAAACAAACGGCGCTCGCCGTTCATTGCACTTACACTTGCCCACAGTCTTTGAAGCCTTTCACACTGCGAGTTGCGGTAATTAGAAAGCCGAAACAGTGCAGCGCCCTCTACAGGGGATCTGAAACCTGGGTGAACAGGACAAGTAACAGTGTGTGTCCTCAACCAATCAAACTGAAGAACCCTTACTGAGGCACGCAGAGTCTAAACCAGAAGTGTAAGTTACAATATTTAATTCAATATAAAATCATGTACAGAAAGTGAAATAAAAAGAGGGAAAGAAAGATGGGATTAGAGAGAGAGAGAGAGAGAGCGATAAAAGAGACAAAGAAAAAGTAAAAACAAATTTTTTAAATCTCCAGCAATAATTAAAATCTGAAGGAATGAGACTTCACTCATGTAAAAGTAAATTTTCAGTGTCAGAGATGTTGTTTGGCAGTTATCACCCCATTAAAAAATCACTTACACCTGAATGGGCAAGCCCTAACTTTTTCTGGCATATTTAATGGGTCTTCTTCTTCTTAGGCAGTTCCTCGGAACCGAAGATGACTTGCTTCCACATTAAAAATGAGTTCTCAGGTGACTGATGAGTCCAATGCGGGACCTACAGTCTCTGTCACAGGTGGGGCAGACGGTGGTTGAAGGGGCGGGTGGGCGGGTGGGTGGGGTGCTTGTGTTGACGTGCGCTCCTTCTGCTGTTTGCGCTTGGCTTCCGCTTACAGAGGAAACTCCTCTGTAATTACCGCAATCGGACTTGTCACCATTTAATGGGTATTCAGTGGGTAAGTACCACAACTTCACGCCGTTGCATGTATGTGAATGCGGAATCTTTTGGCGAGATACTATTAGAGCAAAGCTTGTGGAGGAGCAGGGCAACTCGGACAGCAACTTCCTGATTTCGCGTTTAACTGCGCATATGCAGATGCTGGAAGTTGCTGTCTGATGTACTTAATAATGGTGAGCGCTGATAGCCTCACCATTATTCTTAACGCAGAATCCGGGCCATTATTAGTGAGATCAATCAATTGCTTCCAACTGTGCAGAGCTCTCTTTTCATTTAAAAGTTACCAACTCCTTCAAAGAGTCTCCAACAGGCTGTCCACACAATGGAAGGATGTGGGTTTATAATTACAATTCCCCACACTATGAGCTCCCAACCTCAGCCATGCTGCTGTTGTGAGATAACTATCAGAATCTGGGTACTTCCTCACAGCAGTGTAAGGAAAATTAGATGGTCAGTCAGCCCAGGTTTCTTTTGCTTCACCTCAAGTGACTGACTGTAGAGCAGCAATTGCAGAGGCTTGAGAAAATCGACAGCCCATTCTCCTATCTGGGGAAGGTATATGAAACATGGAGGGCAAATAATCAAAAAAAATTCTAAAGTTAAATCTCTAATTCATACAATATATTAGCCTAGAAATTGCAGTCGGCGGTGTACCTCCGGAGTACACTTCTGACCCACGAAACAGTTACGAAATTACCTGCTGGTGCCCAGGCTGCGAAGAGTTGTGGTCTCTGGCCTCAAGGCGGAGGGCAGCATAAAGGCCCACGGATTCCAGGGACACAGGCAGCTCGGAAGCGTACCTGGGATCACGTGGGCCCGGTCGTCCAATGACAAAGGAGAATTCCATTGCAATCAATTACAAAAGGAATCCCCTAATAATATGCAATGGAATCCCGAAATGTAAAAATTATACAATTAACAGAATTTTAATTTTAATGATAATTACCTTCATTCCACCAAGCTCTACAAATGTAAATTTTTTGATAATTTCACACTTTAAAATTGTAATCTGGGCCAATATTTGCATAAATTCATTTAATAAAGTGTGTGTGCATAATTTGGATATGTAAATGTTTAATTTAAGGCTTAGATATCCCCTTACGCTGATGCAAGCAGGCCCAACGGGCATGCAGAAATCCAGCACCTGTGGGGTATTTCAAAGGGATTACAATGGCATACTCCCTGAGTACGCTGTCACAGACACCGCAATTTCAGGGCCGATGTAATTGTTACAACGTAGATACATTCATTGTGTTTCCAGCAACAGACAGCTTCCATAATATTGATTAAATTCCTCGACCACAGCATTTAGCTGGCACAGGAATCTTTGTTGCTTCATATATAACTGGCAAACACAAGTTCCATTTAAATTATTTGTTCCACTTAAGGGCATTTCTGATCTGTTGATCTGTACTTCCTTTAATAAGTACAACATTCTCTGCCAAACCAAAAGACCAAGTTTGTAGATATCCAATCCTGGATGAGCTGAAATTTCTTCCAATTAAACATTGGGAAGACTGAAGCCATTGTCTTTGGTCCACACCACAAACTCTGTTCTCGAGTCACCAATTCCATGCCCCTCCCTGGCCACTGTCTCAAGCTGAACCAGACTGTTCGCAACCTCGGTGCCCTGTTTGACCCTGAGCCAAGCTTCCGACCCCATATCCACTTCATCACCAAGACCGCATACTTCCACCTCTGTAATATCGTCCATCTTCACCGCTCAGCTGCTGCTGAAGCCCTCATCCATGCCTTTGTTAGTTCCAGATTCGATTATTAAAATGCTCTTCTGGCCGACCCACCTTGCCATCTCTGTAAACTACTGCTCATTAAAAAATCTGCTACCCATATCTTAACTCACATCAAGTACCATTCACCTAACACCCCTGTGCTCGCTGACTTATATTGGCTCCCAGTCTACCAATGCCTCGATTTTAAAATTCTCTTCCTCATGGCCTCACTCCTCCCTAGCTCTGTAACCTCCTCCAGTCCTGCAACGCTCAAGAACTCTACATTCCTCCAACTCTGGCCTCTTGTGCATCCCCCATTTCCTTCACCCCACCAAGGGCGGCTGTGCCTTCAGCCATCTAGACCCTAAGCTCTGGAATTCCCTCCCTAAACCTCTCTGTCTCTTCACCTCTCTCTCCTTCTTTAAGATCCTGCTTAAGACCAAACTCTTTGACCAATATTGGTCACCTGTCCTAATATTTTCTTTCGTGGCTCGTGTCAATTCTTATCTGATTACACTCCTATGAAGCACCTTGGGATGTTTAACTACATTAAAGACACTATATAAATGTAAGTTGTTGTAGTTGAAATTGAACAGAACAACTAATTCAATCCAGCATCGACCTAGGCACTGGATTCGGACATGACAAAGGCACACCTAGCCCAGTCGACCCTGCAAAGTCCTCCTCACTAACATCTGGGGACTTGTGCCAAAATTGGGAGAGCTGTCCCATAGATTAGTCAAGCAACAGCCTGACATAGTCATACTCACAGAATCAGACCTTTCAGCCAACGTCCCAAACTCCTCGATCACCATCTCTAGTTATGTTCTGTTTCACCGGTAGGACAGACCCACCAGAGGTGGCGGCACAGTGGTATACAGTCGGGAGGGATTCCCCAACATAGACTCGGGACCCCATGAAGTCTCATGATATCAGGTCAAACATGGGCAAGGAAACCTCCTGCTGATTAGCACCTACTGCCCTCCCTCAGCTGATGAATCAGTACTCCCATGTTGAACACCACTTGGAAGAAGCACTGAGGGTATCAAGAGCACAGAATGTGCTCTGGGTGGGGGACTTCAATGTCCATCACCAAGAGTGGCTCGGTAGCACCACTAGTGACTGAGCTGGGCAGGTCCTGAAGGACATAGCTGCCAGACTGGGCCTATGGCAGGTGGTGAAAGAACCAACACGAGGGAAAAAGCTACTTGACTTGGTCCTCACCAATCTGCCTGTTGCAGATGCATCTGTCCATGACAGTATTGGTAAGAGTGACCACCACACAGTCCTTGTGGAGACAAAGTCCCATCTTCACAATGAGGACACCGTCCATCGTGTTGTGTGGTACTACCGCCATGTTAAATGGGATAGATTCAGAATGGGATAGATCTAGCAGCTCAAAACTGGGCATCCATGAGGCACTGTGGGCCATCAGTAGCAGCATAATTGTATTCCACCACAATCTTTAACCACATGGCCCAGCATATTCCTCACTCTACCATTACCATCAAGCCAGGGGACCAAGCCTGGTTTAATGAGCGTAGAAGAGCATGCCAGGAGCAGTACCAGGTGTACCTAAAAATGAGGCACCAACCTGGTGAAGCTACAACACAGGACTACATGCATGTTAGACAGCAGAAGCAGCGTGCTATAGACACAGAGTAGGCCATTCAGCCCCTCGAGCCTGCTCCGCCATTCAATGAGATCATGGCTATCTGCGACCTAACTCCATACACCCGCCTTTGGCCCATATCCCTTAATACCTTTGGTTAACAGAAAACTATCAATCCCCGATTTAAAATTAGCAATTGATCTAGGATCAATTGTCATTTGCGGAAGAGAGTTCCAAACTTCTACCACCCTTTGTGTGTAGAAGTGTTTCCTCATTTCACTCCTGAAAGGTCTGGCTCTAATTTTTAGACTATGCCCCCTAGTCCTAGACTCCCCAACCAGTGAAGATAGTTTCTCTCTATCTAGCCTATCTGTTCCCCTTAATATCTTGAAAACTTTGATCAGATCACCCCTTAACCTTCTAAATTCTAGGGAATACAACCCTAATTTGTGTAATCTCTCCTCGTAACTTAACCCTTGAAGTCCAGGTATCATTCTGGTAAACCTACACTGCACTCCCTCCAAGGCCAATATATCCTTCCTAAGGTGTGGTGCCCAGAACTGCTCACAGTACTCCAGGTGTGGTCTAACCAGGGCTTTGTATAGATGCAGCATAACTTCTACCCCCTTGTACTCTAGTCCTCTAGATATAAAGCGCAGCATCCTATTAGTCTTTTTGATTATTTTCTGTACCTGTTCATGACATTTAATGATCTATGTAACTGGACCTCCACTGTTTTTAGCCTTTCACCATTTAGAAAGTACCCTGTTCTATCCTTTTTAGGTCCAAAGTGGATGATCTCACATTTGCCTACATTGAAATCCATTTGCCACAGTTTTGCCCATTCACTTAATCTGTCGATATCCCTTTGTAATTTTATGCTTCCATCTACACTGCCTACAATTCCACCTAACTTTGTGTCATCGTCAAATTTGGATATATGACTTTCTATGCCATCATCTAAGTCGTTAATAAATACTGTGAATAGTTGAGGCCCCAAACAGATCCCTGCAGGACACCACTAGTCACATCCTGCCAATTTGAGTACCTGCCCATTATCCCTACTGCCTGTCTCCTGTCACTCAGCCAATTTCCTAACCAGGTCAACAATTTGCCCTCAATTCCATGGGCTTCTACCTTAGTTAACAGTCTCTTATGTGGAACTTTATCAAATGCCTTCTGGAAGTCCATATAAATAACATCCATAGACATTCCCCTGTCCACTACTTTAGTCACTCTTCAAAAAATTCAATCAGGTTTGTCAAGCATGACCTACCTTTCACAAATCCATGCTGGCTCTCTCTGATCAACTGAAAATATTAGAGGTGTTCAATCACCCTATCTTTAATTCACAGAATCACAGAATCACAGAATCCTCACAATGCAGATAGAGGCCATTTCGGCCCATCGAGCCTGCACCGACACATATCCCACCCTATCCCCATAACCCCACGTATTTAATCCCCCCTAACACTAAGGGTCAATTTATCATAGCGACCAACCATCAAACCAAATCAACCTAACCCGCACATCTTTAGACTGTGGGAGGAAACCGGAGCACCCGGAGGAAACCCATGCAGACACGGGGAGAATGTGCAAACTCCACACAGACAGTCACCCGAGGCCGGATTTGAACCCGGGTCCCTGGCGCTGTGAGGCAACAGTGCTAACCACTATGCCACCGTGTTGCCCCCTATAGACTCTAGCAATTTCCTGACAATAGATGTTAGGCTAACTGGTCTATATTCCCTGGTTTCCCTCTCTCACCACTTTTAAATAGCACAGTGACATGCGCAATTTTCCAATCTAAAGGAACAGTTCCTGAATCGAGAGAACTTTGGAAGATTATAGTTAGGGCATCTGCAATGTACTCACCTACTTCCTTCAAAACCCTGGGATGGAAACCATCTGGTCCTGAGGATTTGTCACTCTTTAGTGCCATAATTTTCTTCATTACTGTTATTTTACTTACATTAATTTTATTGAGTCCCTGTCCCTGATTTATTTCCTTGGGATTTCTGGCATGTGATCCCACAACCAACGGATCAGATCAAAGCTCTGCAGTCCTGCCACATCCAGTCATGAATGGTGGGGGCAATTAAAAAACTAATGAGAGAAGGAGGCTCCATTAACATGTCCATCCTCAATGTTGGTGGAGCCAAGCACGTGAATGCAAACGGCAAGGCTGAATCGTTTGCAACTATCTTCAGCCAGAAGTGCCGAGTGGATGATCCATCTCAGCCTCCTCCTGAGGTCCCCACCATCACAGAAGCCAGTCGTCAACCAATTCGATTCACTCCTCATGATATCAAGAAATGGCTGAGCGCAGTGGATACAGCAAAGGCTGTGGGCCCTGACAACATCGCAGCAGTAGTGCTGAAGACTTGTGCTCCATGACTAGCCGTGCCTCTAGCCAAACTGTTCCAGTACAGCTATAACACTAGCATCTATCTGACAAAGTGAAAAATTCCCCAGGTATGTCCTGTCCACAAATCAATCTGGCCAATTACCACCCCATCAGCCTACTCTCAATCATCAGCAAAGTGATGGAAAGGGCCGTCGACAGTGCTATCAAGCAGCACTTACTCACCAATAACCTGCTCACCGATGGTCAGTTTGGGTTCCGCCAGGACCACTTTGCTCCAGACCTCTTTATAGCCTTGATCTAAACATGGACAAAAGAGCTGGATTCCAGAGGTGAGGTGAGAGTGACTGCCCTTGACATCAAGGCAGCATTTGACCGAGTGTGGCATCAAGGAGCCCGAGTAAAATTCAAATCAATGAGAATCGGGGGAAAACTCTCCACTGGCTGGAGTCATACCTAGCACAAAGGAAGATGGTTGTGGTTGTGGTTGTTGGAGGCCAATCATCTCAGCCCCAGGACATCGCTGCAGGAGTTCTTCAGGGCAGTGTCCTAGGCCCAACCATCTTCAGCTGCTTCATCAATGACCTTCCCTCCATCATAAGGGCAGAAGTGGGGATGTTCGCTGATGATTGCACAGTGTTCAGTTCCATTCGCAACTCCTCAGATAACAAAGCAGTCCATGCCCGCATGCAGCAAGACCTGGACATCATTCAGGCTTGGGTTGATAAGTGGCAAGTAATATTCGTGCCACACAAGTGCCAGGCAATGACCATCTCCAACAAGAGAGAGTCTAACCACCTCCCCTTGACATTCAACGGCATTGCCATCATCGAATCCCCCACCATCAACATCGTGTGGGTCACCATTGACCTGAAACTTAACTGGACCAGACACATAAATACTGTGGCTACAAGAGCAGGTCAGAGGTCGGGTATTCTGCAGCGAGTGACTCACCTCCTGACTCCCCAAAGCCTTTCCACCATTTACAAGACACAAGTCAGGAGTGTGAAGTCAGTTACAGTGCAATGCAACACTCTTTGCACCAACACCACATTTGTAGCGTAAACGTAGCCTTAAAGTTACTGCTAACAAACTGTAGTAATATATATTAATACTAAATAGTTCCAAATTTATAAATGGCACCTAAAAGCTCGTTCGAGGCCATTTATTCTGACTCACCTCCTGCCCTCTGTTGCCAGGTGGCATTAAAACCCCTTCCATTGCCATTTGAATTTGTCTTAAATCGGACAGTGATATCGTTTCCAGTGCTGGAGACCACTAGTGGGTTGTTTGGTGGGCGGGTGCTGCACAGTTGGGCCAACCGTACAGAAGTAATGTCTGGACCACCATATACCTGAACAACACAAAAGATACATCGATATAAGAAAATTGTTCGTGACTGAGACAACTCCTACGTAACTTTTACTTATGTAAAATAAATCTGGGGCGATGAAAAATAAACTTCGTTTCCATTTTCAAAACAAATTCATTTAAATAAAGCCGGATGGCACCAGATTTCTGTACTGTGAACTCAATTTCCTACTATTTCTAGGCTACTTTTGTTACTAGACTGATAATCTGCATGTGCATCCATTCAAAGAAGTGAAATGAAGAGATTCTGTGTTTAAATGAATGGGTATTATTTAAAGCTTAGGGCCAAGGACATCTGCATAAAGCCCGTGGATTTAGTCTGGCTTCTACTCCCTTCTGCTTTATTAGTTCCATTGATTTTAGTGTTAAAGTCAGCATTCCAAACTTCTGAGCAATACTTAGCCAATTTTATTGGCCTGGCAAATGGTAGTGGAAAAATGCTTCGAGTAAAAATGTAGCTGTGTGTCCATTCGGGAAAAATAAAGAACTGATGAGAAATTACAGTGAAACCATAAAATACAAAAGACAGCAAGCAGCTCGCATTGGAAGCACTCAGTGAAAACTAAACCGGAATGACAGAAATCAGACAACAAAATTATTGAAACAAATAGAAAAAAACGAGAATGTTACACATCTGAAACAAAAACAGAAAATGCTGGAACTGCATGGCAGAGAATGAAAGGTCCATCTTTCGGGTGTCATACTTCATCAGAGTTTGTTGAACTTGGAGGTATGTTTTGTAGTAGATTATTGCCACCTCCATTCCCACTCATTTCTTTGTTGTTCTGCCAGCATATCTCTCATCTCTCTCATGCACACGTACTCTGTGCCTCACATTGCACAGAACACCAAGACCCAGCTCTTTCGGAACACTTTTAGTGAAATCAAACTAGTCATATTTTATTCTTGAAAACTAGTCTTCTTAATTTGGAATAAATTAATTTGCAGCATACGCAGCAGTAGTAAAGTGTTACACAAGTGTATTACATTGTCAGATTAACCTTTTTTGTTATTTTGCTCCTTTGGTTTTACAGAGAAAATGAAATGCCCCTTAAATGATTTAATACAATACTCAGGCTTCCGCAAGTGAATTTATTTTAAAACAGTATAACTGCTGAAAGGTGAATACTCCAGTACTCTGAATAGTAGAGAAATATCTCGTAAAGATGCTCATTTATTTTAAATTTTCAATTCACTGACTAATTGGTTAGGTATCCTATTTTCCCCCTACATCTAAGTTTTCCAATTGGAAACACAGTGGCACTATCCAGCAGTCAAAGGTCAGGCACAGCAATGATTAGATGCTCAGTGTACTCCAACCCTTAATTCTAACCTCAGAATAATGACATTCAATGGCATTACCATTGCCAAATCCCCCACCATCAACATCTTGAGGGTCACCATTGACCAGAAACTTAACTGGACCAGCCACATAAATACTGTGGCAACAACAGCAGGTCAGAGGCTGGGTGTTCTGCAGCGAGTGTCTCACCTCCTGACTCCCCAAAGCCTTTCTACCATCTACAAGGCACAAGTAAGGAGTGTAATGGAATACTCTCCACTTGCCTGGATGAGTGTAGCTCCAACAACACTCAAGAAGCTTGACACCATCCAGGACAAAGCAGCCGCTTGATTGGCACCCCATCCTCTAACTTAAACATTCACTCCCTCCACCACCGGCGTACCGTGGCTGCAGTGTGTACCATCTACAAGATGCACTGCAGCAACTCGCTAAGGTTTCTTAGGCAGCACCTCCAAAACTCACGACCTCTACCACCTAGAAGGACAAGGGCAGCAGGCGCATGGGAACACCACCACCTCCAAGTTCCCCTCCAAGTCACACGCCATCCTGACTTGGAAATATATCGCTGTTCCTTCATCGTCGCTGGGTCAAAATCCTGGAACTCCCTCCCTAACAGCACTGTCGGAGTACCTTCGCCACACAGACTGCAGTGGTTCAAGAAGGCGGCTCACCACCACCTTCTCAAGGGCAATTAGGGATGGGCAATAAATGCTGGCCTTGCCAGCGGCGCCCACATCCCATGAACGAATAATTAAAAAAAATAGTACCCCCCTACCATACCAGTATGAATTTTGCATTCCACGGACACATCCTTATGACCTAGCTGAGTGATTGCTGACTTGTGCTAAATTATGACACTTGGAAATGTAAATTTATTTCACATTGGCTCTACACGACTAATTGAAAGGAAAAGCCTTCATCCCATCAGTTTGGGATGCATTTGAACTCAGATCTCAGCAGTGAAAAGTCAAAGATTTTGCCACCTAGTTTCTCTCTTTTAAAAAAAAATTCTAAATACTGTTGTTCTCGGGGAGCAAATGGCCACATCTACCCTCGATCATGCAAGGCCCTTCATCACTGGTACACATGGAATTCTATGTGCAATTCCACTATGACGCGAAAATTAACAGGTTAGCTGTCACAAAATGATACACTGCACTAACAAATAGGATAATTAAGACAGTGCTCTCTTTATATCTACTTGAAGAAGTTCTGCAACATGCTGAGGCTTCTGGCGCTTGGAAGGAGTATCTCACAGCAGCGTCCGCGGTTGTTTAATAATGATACTGTTGTGACTTTCATTTCTGGCCCTGTGCTGTTCCAGCTGGGAGAGGAAGGTCAACTACATTGCTGGGTTGTATGGATGGGCTGAATGACTGTAGCCAGAAACAAATGCAGCACTGCTGTAGGGAGATATCTCAATTTGCTTCTATCTTCACTGCTGCCTCCAGAGCAGCCTTGGAAAACCACTATTGTAGTTTCTGGTTCCCCTTGAGGTAGTTTTCGGTTCCCCTGGAGATGGTAGTGCTGTCTCATTTATCTTGCAGTGCTGCTGCTAAAGTCAGGACTGTTGCCGGAGGCAGCAATGTAAAATACAGAAGGTATAAGGGGAACGGTGATCGATTTAGGAACCACCAGCACTTGTGTAATACACATTGATGCATTAGACAAGTACTGATAGATCCTAAATCAAAAGAATTTTGACCGTTTGCATCTTATTCAATTGTTTTAACTGCAGCTCAAAGAAGAAACAATTATTGACAAAAGGAAGGATACCAGTAGTAATTCCAATAGTCACGTTAAAGGAGGAGCATGAGATTTAATTCCTGAAAAATAAATCTCTTGGATTTACAGTTTATACCTCCAGCACATCGAAATTGCATGTTGGGTGATATTCCACATCAAACTCATGGATGGTGAGCTCAATACTGTTGCCAGAATCTCCCTGAATGAACCAGATACACTCCCGGTTATGTGGATACCCGTTAGGATAGCCTGGGCTGCTGAATCCTCCTTTAGGCCCAAGCAATTCTCCACCACACCCTGGAAAAAAAATTACATGGAATGAGGACAAAGCATAGAACAGCATAATCACACACCTTGTCACTGTGTACTCTGCATTCTGACAATAATCACTTGCACAAAGTGGCGATAGAGCTGGTTAGATGAACCATTTAGAGCAGCTAAGATATGATGAGAAGAGCAAGAAATGGAGATGTCCGTATATGATTGGAAATGGAGAATCAATGCAACGTGCAAAGAACTCTTTCTCCTGGCAATATAGTTTTTGCAGCATGCATGATAAGCATCACATTTACACCCTCCTGCGCTAATGCCTATATGGCACAATACATAAAGTTTTCAGTGTGCCACTAAGGAGGGGGAGGAAAAAATATGAATGAAGTACTGGAGGCAAGGCCATCAATTTTCTTGTTAACCTTTAGGTGGTCCCCCTCAATCACCTGATACCGATATACCACCTCTGAGCGGAGTACAAGTGGCACACAGCAATGAAACAGCTACATGTACGCACACATTTCCATCCTAATGGTTCCCCAAGGTATCAGTGCTGTTGTTTTTTAAAAAAAACAATGTTTTTTCTCTTCCTCCACCACGGAGAGGAAATAGACTCACCATTAACCATAAAGCTAATTCCTCCTTGATCAGGCGTGAAAGTTTGATAGAATGAATGCAAGTGTGAACAGAAATACTTGCTTAGCAGAATAAAATGAAATACTTCTTTGAGGGTAGTGGCACTTGAAGACACACTGAAAAATATAAGGGGGCGATTTTAACCCGACCAGCCTGATAGAAACAGGTTCTAATTTTCACCTGCTTACCTGAGCAGGCAGCAAGAACACCCGCCCAAAGAACGGCGTTCTTTTTAACATCCCAATGATGTCATCAGGACTCAACTGCAATTTTTACTCGGTGGCCTGAGCGGGAAGTGACAGTCAGTGTCCTGCCAGACCGACCCAGTGGCAAAGAGGATCAGGGCCAGAAGAGGCCCAAAAAGGTAAGTTTAACTTTTTTTAAAAACTTTTCGTGTGGAGCCAGGAGGTGCAAGCAGACTCCTCCAGGACCAACAAGGCAAGCTTAGGCCTCCCCTGCTGCGATCTTGCAGGACCTTTGTGGGACACCCAGCAACCGATCCCACTACTTATCTGCTGTTGGTGATGACCTACAAGCTGCACGATTTTCTGCCCCTTCCTACTGACTTGCCGCCCGGAATGGGTGAGGAGTCAGCCGGTGGGATTTATTATTATTCATTTTTGGGATGTGGGCATCGCTAGCAAGGCCAGCATTTATAGACCATCCCTAATTGCTGTTGGGAAGGTGGTGGTGAGCCTTCTTCTTGAACCGCTGCAGTCTGTGTGATGAAGGTAGTCCCACAGTGCTGTTTGGTCGGAAATTTTGACCTAGCGGCAATGAAGGAACGGCGATATATTTCCAAGTCAGGATGGTGTGTGACTCGGAGGGCAACTTGGAGGTGATGGTATTCCCATGCACCTGCTACCCTTGTTCTTCTAGGTGGTGGAGATTGCGGGTTTGGGAGGTGCTGCCGAAGAAGGCTTGGCGAGTTGCTGCAGTGCATCCTATAGATAGTACACATGGCAGCCACAGTACACCCGTGATGGATGGGGTGGAAGTTTAGGCTAGTGAATCAAGTGTCGCTCAAGTGAACTGCTTTGTCCTGGATCGTACCAAGCTTCTTGAGTGTTGTTGCAGCTACACCCATCCAGGCAAGTGCAGAGTATTCCACCACACTCCTGATTTGTACCTTGTAGGTGGTGGAGAGGCTTTGGGGAGTCAGTCAGGAGGTGAGCCGTTTGCTGCAGAATACTCAGCTGCTCTAGTAGCCATGGCTGATCCAGTTGAGTTTCTGGTCAATGGTGACCCCCAGGATGTTGATGGGACTCGACAATGGTAATGTCAAAGGTTGGCAGTTAGACTCTCTCTTTTTAGGGATGGTCATTGCCTGGGTTAAATTAACTGGCCTGTAGTTGCTGGGTTTATCCTTACACCCTTTTTTGAACAAGGGTGTAACATTTGCAATTCTCCAGTCCTCTGGCACCACCCCTGTATCTAAGGAGGGTTGGAAGATTATGGCTGGTACCTCCGCGATTTCCACCTTAACTTCCCTCAGCATCCTAGGATGCTTCCCATCACCTGGTGACTTATCTACTTTAAGTACAGTCAGCCTTTCTCGTACCTCCTCTTTATCAATTTTTATCCCAACCAGTATCTCCACTACCTCCAATAGCCTAGGGTCTGATGAAAAATAGTCATCATTCCCTGTAGAAGTTATAAAAATAGTTGTTCGAGGCCAAGTGAATAATAGTATATCAGAAATCTCCTTCTCCTCTCTCATGCTTACATTTCTAGTCTAGGATTAGTGGTCTCACAGCATTTTCTGACATCGTACAAGATGTGACTCAAGTTCAGAAAAGCTTATTATTAATGTTTTTGGGAGGAGGATTGTCAGCACAAATCCACTGTTAAAATATAGCCCTACATACGGAGATCATCAGGGTTCTCAAGCTGCTTACTGGTAATGTATTCCTTTGGCTTCAAACTGACATCCTCATCCTGACATTGCAAGGTTGGGGCGTGCTCCTACTTCACCCAAGTTATGATAAAATCGAGGAACTTGAAGTATCATTTTCCTCTAACATATCTTAAATAATGTTATTTTCCTTTTGCAGTTATGGCATTTTCATACTTTGATTTAACATTTTGAACTGTATCAGAAAATAATATTTTGGGATACAGTACATGAGTACTTCGAGAAATGACATATGGTAAGTGTGGCATGTGTGGGAGGAGCAGGTGACTTTGGACCCATGGTTCCCAAAGCTTTCTATCACTGGGGGTTTTCCTCACCTCATGTCTGGGTCTGTTGCAGACTAATTGATAGAGACTGATTGCCATGATTAGTCAACCAATCATTATTGTATATATCATGTAACTACCAGGATGGTAGAGGGCAAACTAGATGGACTTTGATATTTTTTTATCCAGCAATTCTAATGTTCCTCTTTGTTATGTCTGGGGGCTGCTCAGTTCCCAGGTGCGACAAAGAGGAAATAGTGCTGAAGATTTGTTAAGTCTGATCTTCACACCTACTGTGCTTCCCCAGATTTCTTGGGGTTTCCTGGATCATTGTAACTGAGTCTGTGCCTGCATGTTAATGAGGCTGGAGGCCCTCCTGCTTCACTTTACTCTCATTATAACTATTGTGTGACCAAATGGAGGCTTGCTTCAAAAATGCTGGCAGCAGAGGATTGCATTGGGACCCTCTAGAATGTCACCCCAAGTATCAAAACAGGCATCCGGTAGGTAAAACATTTCTAACCCTCTCTCCACCCCCCAGAACAATCTTTGTGGCACTGGTACACTGTGCCCATTGGGCACGCAGCAGGGGACTGGAGAGGAATATTGGCCCTCATATCCCTAAAACAACTTAAACATTAATTATGGTTTCAAAATGAGCAACTGAAAACTGGTGGGTTTTTTTTGTGGCTAGTGCTTGTCACCAATAAGCAGTTTGAAAGGAATCCTTACGCTCTTATTTTTGGATAGTCATTTCATCAATCATAATTAAATAAAGGGAACTAGTTCCAGTAGTTCTCAGTGCAGGAGAGTGTAATTTCCTTTTACATTTTTTAACGACTCATTTTCCTGCTCTGATTCCCTGTGGAATCAATGGTAATGCCTGTCCAAACCATTCTACCAACAGCTTCTTCTAGTTAGTTAAAAAAAAAAATGAAACTTTTTAAGGGCAACCGTCTTTCTACAAAACACAAGATGTCAAATACCCAGCACAACGACATAACTCACATTGACATGTGTCATTATATCACTAGCGCACAATGTTATTGTAACAAAAATACTGTGTGGCTGTTTCCCTCCCCGGTGATGAAAACAGTACTCCTTTAAAGTGCTTCAATTTTTATAAATCAGAGATTAGGGAACTGCGGTTAGTCAGTGACCGAGTGGCAGGCAGTGACTAGTGGGGTACTGCAGGGATCGGTGCTAGGACCCCAGCTATTCACAATATATATTAATGATCTAGACAAGGGAATTGGATGTAATATCTCCAAGTTTGCAGATGACACAAAGCTGGGTGGGAGTGTGTGCCGTGAGGAGGATGCCGAGAAACTCCAGTATGATTTGGACAGGTTGGGTGATTGGGCAGAAGCATGGCAGATGCAATATAATGTGGATAAATGCGAGGTTATCCACTTTGGTGTCAAAGACAGGAAGGCAGATTATTATCTGAATGGCAATAGATTGGGAGAAGGGGAAGTGCAACGAGACCTGGGTGTCCTTGTGCACCAGTCGCTGAAGGTAAGCATGCAGGTGCAGCAGGCGGTTAAGAAGGCAAATGGTATGTTGGCCTTCGTAGCGAAAGGGTTTGAGTACAGGAACAAGGATGTCTTGCTGCAATTGTACAGGGCCTTGGTGAGACCACATCTTGAGTATTGTGTGCAGTTTTGGTCGCCTTATCTGAGGAAGGATATTCTTGCCATGGAGGGAGTGCAGCGAAGATTCACCAGGCTGATAACTGGGATGGCAGGAATGACGTATGAGGAGAGATTGGGTCGATTGGGCTTATACTCGCTGGAGTTTAGAAGAATGAGAGAGGATCTCATTGAAACTTATAAAATTCTAACAGGACTAGACAGACTAGATGCAGGATGTTCCCGATGGCCGGGGAGTCCAGAACCAGGGGTCACAGTCTAAGGATAAGGGGTAAGCCATTTAGGACTGAGATGAGGAGGAATTTCTTCACCCAGAGTGGTGAACCTGTGGAATTCTCTACCACAGAAGGCAGTAGAGGCCAATTCATTAAATATATTCAAGAAGGAGTTAGATATATTTCTTAAAGCTAAAGGGATCAAGGGATATGGAGAGAAGGCAGGGACAGGGTACTGAATTTGGATGATCAGCCATGATCTCATTGAATGGCGGAGCAGGCTCGAGGGGCTGAATGGCCTGCTCCTGCTCCTATCTTCTATGTTTCTATGTCAAATGAAAGCTTTATGAATACAATGGTTTTTAATGACTGCTTTAGAGTAAAAACGAAAATACATAATAACAACTAGTTGGCTCCTATCATTTTTGTTACTGAGAAACCCAAGTGAAGGACCAAGCCCCATAATGCGGGACTCCAGTAGGACAAAACAGGAAAAGAAAAGATGAAATAGTTCAGGAAGTCATGACTAAGTGATACTAATATTGAGTTTTAAAAGACTAAAGATTGTAGTATTTAAGGAGGTAAGTAGTTCCACAGTTTTGAGGTTCGTGGGATTTATCATCCAGAAACTATTTGAACGATGGCAAAATGGTAATCACAGTTAAAAGAGCATGATGTTCATGGAAAAAAGTAATTTTCCTTGTCTGGGGAGGGAGAAGAGCCAGTGGAGCTAAGTCCCATTTTCATCATAATGATACCATATATTTTGAAATGATTTATGTAATTGTGTTGCATGTTTGTAAGTAGAAAGAAAGGTTTGCTAGCACTTTTTCAGGAAGAGTTTCCCATTAAAATGACATTCTAGAAGGTTTCTAGCAGTGCTATTCAAAGCATTGCAAAACTGGAAAACCTTGCTAACTTCTGCATGGTATAGCACAGAATGAACTGACACATTCAAAGAAAAAGTTTTACATTGGGGTAAAATTCCATCTTCACCACCTGGGGGGTAATCTGGCAGAGTGAATTGCCTGCCCGTTGTAGAACCCGCCCAATTCTCAGTCGATTGGTAATGTGAATTAAAGCACCACACACTTCAGAAATATGAACTCTGTATTATCGGGCACAAAAGCCTGAGGCAGCTCTGCGCTGTGCTAGGACCATATTGTCTACCCCATTGTTTAGGCAGAGTACAGGGAGCTTTATTTTGCATCCAACCGCTATTGCTGACCTGGCAGTGCTTGATCCTCAGACTGAAATGGAAAAGTTTGCATGTCCATCACTAGAATCCCTCACCTTGATAGATACAAAGTTCACAAACAAAAGGCTTTTTAAAAAAAAACTTAAAACAATGTTGTAAAGCTTCATGGTGGAGCACATGTAACACACATAGTCATGCAGACTTTCACTGGCAGCCAACATTTCTAGAGCAGACAGTTTCTAACTTTGCCAAGAATTGAGCCTGGCCCCAAAACTCCCCAATGAAGGTTTTTAATATAAGTTTAATTTTAACTCTCCAGTGGTGCTCATCAGTAACTTACATCATTAGAACTGTTTGAATAAATACTTTTTGGAATGGGGTACCCGTGCACACTCGTTCCTTTCAATGTTTAAAATAAGTATAAATTCAGTGGTACAGATGTGTTAGACAAACAAACACAGGGGTCCCTAAAAGCTCCCTGAGCAAATATTCTACGGAAGAGTTATCCATTAAGAAAATAGTTACGATCCATAGAGTTTAAGAGAAAAATCTACTCCAATCTGTAACTCAACCTCTCATATTTTAGCGAAGTAACCTTTTAAACAAATTTAACATTCGTTTCACTCAATAGTAGGAAATGTAAACAAAAAAAGCCTCAGGAAGCTCCCACACATCTCAGGAAATCTTGGAAACCATGAATGCTATTTCAATGCTAACACCTGCAAACACAGACTTGTCCGTTCCTTCTCATGGACAATGAAAACTGAGAGTGATTAGCTTCGGATTTTTTTTAACTGCGTAGCAAGTACTCAGCGGCAGTCGCTGCCTGACACCAAAATATTCACAAGAATTTAGTGCAAGTACCTCATCACAAAGGCCCTCAGCCTAATAAAATTGAGTTTGTTTTTAAAATAAGCAAATAAACTTGGTTATCTTTAAAACCATTAGAGGCTCAAGAAAGGGTGAAACATTCTAATCAAATCTGTGCAGCAGATCACTGTGTGATTAATGCTGTTGCCATGCAAAACTTATCTCAACTTCATCTTTTCGTGACGCAGCGAGGGAGCCGGTTCTAACCAGACGGGGAAATGACCATCAGTTTAGAAACTACTGAAATTACACATTTCTTTCCACTTGGTAAACCCTCCGAGCCCACCCAACGAAAAGTCTGCAATAATGTCTGCTCCTGCATGGTTGCTAGGAGATCAAATAACAAACAGAACAGCCATGAAATAAACAACCAACTGATGCACTTCAAAGTACCTACAACATTCTGCTGAAGCAGTGGGCACACTGAGGAAGCGATGATTTATTATTTCAGCATATGTCAATTTAGTAAATTTGATAACAGATTTTAACTTAATCCAGCTGAGCTAACAGTGATGTGCTGGGCTATGGAAACACATACTTGGGTTCTGTGTTAAAAAACGGAGCTACTTTTACTGATGCAGGACCACAGTTAACTCTAATTATTAAAGGTAGTAGTGACGAAGGATATTTTATATTGAAAATGTTTACAAATTCAAATTGTAAACTGCATTTTTGGTGTATCAGCAACATGTTGGTTATTGATTGATTTGCAATACTGTGCTTGTTTCGCTACTCTACCTAAATGACAGCGGATTACACAAAGATGTTATACTGATGAAAAGTGCAGTGGGGTTGAATCCGATCTCTCTCACCCCTTCCCCACAGCAGTACTGTCCCCTCAGTTAGATAAATGTTACTGAGAAACGGTCCAGTCATCTCAATTTTTGCAATCAGCACAAATTAATTACACATTTTGTTCTCTCCTTTATTTATTTGGCTAAGGGAAGAGTTGCTACTCTCAGATATTTCCAAATACTATACTTTTGCTAATATGGCCACAACCTACATCTGTGTCCCAAGAATCTACCTTTTCCTAAGTTCTCACAGTTCTCCCAATGCCAGACAAAAGTGCCTATCGTTGATATTTTGCTGGCACTGTCCGATGTCATGCTTTACTGTTTCCTGGAAACTGTAGGGGTGTGGCAGCCCAGAAGCTGCAGTGGTATGAGTAGATTTGCAAACAGCCTGGCGTAGGAGCACATGATTCTCCAATGATTCAACAGCCCACATCGGATGCAGAACTGTAATTTCCAGAAGATTTTAAACTCTATTGCAAGACATATGGATTCAAAATTAAGATAAACTTAATTCTGACAAATTTTGTATTGCAAATCAATCGTTATGGTTGTCAAAATTTTTATTGATAACTCTCTTGTTAAGCACCTTGGGACATTTAGCTACGCTATATAAATGCAAGTTGTTGTTATTGTTGATTAAATTGAAGATCCACTGTTCATGAAATAAGTTTAAACTTTGCTAATACAGAGGTCTTGATAAAAAATTACTTTGCTGATCCTGGTAGTACATAAAATCTTAACTGCACTTTCTAGCAACTCCTTTCTGCTTTTCCACCAACATCTGACTTGATAATCCTGGACATATGGTTTAGATTATCCTTTTCATCAAGCCAAATCCATCTCTCCACTTTAACCTCTGTGTGCACAATCTGCCCAAATCAATCTCCCTGGATCAGAAATAGGAATATCAGTTTGGGTTGATGTGGATTTTTGGTTTGGATTTGACTACAAAAGGCTCAAAACTTAACTGCTATGAAAAAGGTTAGAATTTTACAGCATATTTCTCACATTAGTGACATTTCTCATGGAGCGATTTTACCTACACTAAGCAGTAGGAGTAATCCCTATCCCACTTTGAGTAAAGAGTTATCTCTATACCACAAAACCGGGTGTTATTCTTGCCACCGCGACACCTAGGTATCACGACCACAAAATCAAATACACTCACATGAGACAACCTGGGATTAGATGAATAGTAATTTTCTGAATTAAAAGAAATTGAAAAATGTTAAAAGGCACTTATTTTACTAATTATGTTAGTTGTGCACTCCCCACCGGATATATTGGTGGGCTACACAAACTGGCAGTACCCTTATCTCCCTCTTTGTATGGGAGTAGCCATATTTCTCAAATGCACAGCCCATCCAGAACCCTGAGTCTGAACTGAACAGAACTTTTTCACTTCAGGATTAGAATGAAATCTTAAAAAAAAAAAATCATTCTTGGGCTATGGGCGTCGCTAGCAAGGGTAGCATTTATTGCCCATCTCTAGTTGCCCTTGAGAAGGTGGTGGAGCCGCCTTCTTGAACCGCTGCATTTTGTGCGATGAAGGTACTCCCACAGGGCTGTTAGGTTGAGCCCGATTGCCAGCAACTGTCCCCAAGGGTCCCAGGCTGTGGCCTCCTGACACTGGTTTTCCTGCCCGGCAGTTGGCCAGCAGGCCAATTTGGCTGGCTGCTGGGTGGGAAACGGAGGAAAACATTTATAACGAGGTCCTGCCATTAAATTCGGCAGGGCCTCCGTGTCCCTGGTCTTGCTGGATTTTCCCCGCGTTACCGTGCTCCCCACAACCTCCCCGCCTCACCGTAAATATCGGGGCCTTAATCTCCAGAGCTTCAGCAGTGGTGAAATATAATCAACTTGTTTATTCAACCACTTGGTGGTGTACATGAGCAGGAAGAGATTTTGCTAGCAGGCAGTATAATTAAAAACACTTTTGTAACGGTTAATGTCAGATTCCCAGAAAATCTCCAGAAAAATGCCTGAGCCATTTCTCATGTGAAGAAGGACTGTCATGTTGACACAGCCTCCCTGATGAAGCAGTTCTGTGAGTTTTTTCCCTGCTGTTTTGTAAACCTATTTCACTTTTTCTGAGTCTCTGCAGTCCTTTCAGTGTTGACCCACCCAATAAGTTCCTTGGCTCTATGCGTTTGAAATGTGAATGCTCCCTTTATGGACAACTCCAGGGCAGAAGAGGGGGAAACGATGAACTGCTGTTAAAACAGCAATTGAAATAAAACTCTTATGGAGAATCCCAGTAGCAGAATTCAGTGCTTTGGGAAAACAACTGAGGCTTGAAGAATGGTCCAGACTTGGCCATTTTGTAGCAATAGCAGGAATAGGTCATTGGAAAATAATAAGAGGAGTTTGGCAATTGTAATATCCAAATGAGCTTTAATGGATTTGATGTAGGAAAGTCTGGGAGAAATTACAAGGAAATTTGCATCAATTGGTGAGGTAGTAAAGCAAAGCTGGCTCATGAGATAAAAGGAAAGAGCTGGCAGCCCGGCCAGGCAGACAGCTTAAGCAAGCACTCTTCAGCATTGTGCGTAATCTTACCATTCTGGATCCACAGCATCTGGAATCCATTGCCTGAAAAACTAGAGTCTGAATGGAATGCCACATGCAGACTAGAACCAGCTGTTCTGCCTGCTGGGGGGATAGTATTCCCACAGAAAGTATCAATAAGGGGGGACTGGGCACTGGGTCCATCGTATAGCTAAATTGATAAGGAAGGGATAGATAAAAAAAAAACAGAGAAGTTACTGGCAAACAACAGAGAAACCATGTTGAGGATGAGGCTTCATATTAAATATACAATAAGAATGAACCTTTTCCATTCACCAAGGTCCTGTGCTGAAACACACAGCAGCAATTCAAATGGTGAGAACACAGAGTTAAAAGAGAAGGAACGTTTAGGAGGAGTACTCCGCTTTTTGAAGAAGCAAATAATAGACTCGCCATAAATTTCTTTAAAAAAAATGTTGATTTTCATGCTGGTGTGAAGACCATTGTGTAGCATCTAAAGGAGCAATTCCATAATCCTGCGCTCCCAGCGAGAAGCCACGCTTACAGGGAGCGCAGGTTGGAGACAGGGCTACAACGTTGTAACTCCATCTATGGCTTGTACTCCCTGCGAGTGTATCTCTAATTTGCACTCCCAACTCGAGAGCAGGCTGACCCTGATATACCTACTAAGCCATACTGGTGACATCAGTTACTGGGGGAAACGGTGCTAGAATAGCTTCATTGCAAATAGCACAGGACTGCTCCAGAGTCAGTCGACACTGAGAAGCCATGCTATAGGCTCGGAATGCATTCAGCCTGGTTTCCCGAGGCCAGTAAGGTCTGGAACAGCTGTGAGGCCAGTTTGAAATCACGCCCCACTGTTTGCAGTGGAGCCGCTCAGATATACAGGGGGACTTTTCTCATAATTAACATCACTGAAGTGGGCTTGCAGTGAGAGTCCCTACTTAAAGTTCTTCATGAAAAATTAAATTAGAAGACAAATCAAAGAAATAGTGGGAGCCGATTATTTTCTTTGAGGAAAAATGGAGGGTACATTTAACAAAAAGTAATGCTCCTGGATTTCCCCTTGCCTTTAGGTATATAATCCTCTCCCCGCCTGCGCACCCACACACTCATTCCTGGCATGTGGTTTTGTGGCTGGCTGTGCATCCTCAAAGAAATCAGCATTTACGAAAACTGAAACACATAATTTGTTTGCAGATCTTTAAAGGGGCGGTTTTCCTAGCCCAAGTAGCCAGGAACTGAATGTTCTACGAGCGACAAGAGCCAGGATAAAGAAGCAGAAACCCAGATGGCCAGGTCTACACCCCTTTAACTCTGCCCCGGGATTCCCAAAGCTTTCCTGTGGGGGCAGAGACTGGCCTGCAGGTGGGGTGCAACCATGCTGCTGAGACAGCAAGGAGAGTCCTGGCCTCCCACCTCTATTTCCAGATGCTACACTTGCTGGGTCCCCAAGTGCAGGGATGCCCAGGAAAACCTTGTGGTGTGGACTGCCTCTGAACCCTCGCTGACTGGAAAGTCCTCGGCAGGGGGGGGTCCCGAAGGCAGGCCTTAGATTTGCAGGCGAGTCCTGCATTACTTTTTTTTACCTCCATGCTAGCAACCCAACTGCTGCACCCCGCCTCACTCGCCACCCAGACTTCTAAAGGACAATCAGGCACAATGGCGATCAGCAGCCAGAAGGTCCTGATCTCTGACGCAGCTTCAGATCTGAGAGTCCTGCAGATGCTCCTCATTTTGCTGCTCTTACCATTAGCATTAGACTTTGCCATTTATATAGCCCAGGACCTAAGCTCCCCCGGGGCTGGATTTTGAGTGCATTGCTGCTGTTTAGCACCCAGGCAGAGCGGGTCCAGGAAAATCGACCCTTTAATCTGCTCAGAGCTGTTTTTCTATTACACTGTGTAACTACACCTATACTTAAAATAATTTCATATGATGATACAGACCATGCACTTCCTGCAAATCCATGAATTGTAATATTTGTATCTTTTTATAGTACAAAATACTCTGTACATTAAAGGTCTGATCATTGCTATTTGGAAAGGCAAAGACCCTAGTGTAATTTCCATTGATTTGCAGATTTGGTTAGATATAAATGACATGGTATTGTCACCATTTTAAGCTTCCAATGATGTCTGTTGTTATCCATGAATAAATATAAACCAGAGCTGGATTAAGAATTCTCGGGATCCTGGACCAAGACCATTTGGGGCCCCATTGCAGCCCCTGGCACAACACCATCTCTCCCACCCTGATCCATTAAAACACAAATGTGTAGCAAACTGCATGAAGAAATAGGCCCACAGAATTTTTAAGGACTGCATTAATAACTCGTAAACTGCAATGGCAAATGACAATATTTTTAAATGTTAGAATATTTTGATCCAGCAATTTTTCTGTAGTATCGTGAGTTTTACCGGGGGTCCCATATTCGCACAGGGATCCCATTTTTGACTGGGGGGCCTAGGCACATGGGTTAATCTGCCCCTGCTGTACACAGAAAATAATTTTGATTAATTTTAGTACTTATCAAGGCAATGATCCTGAAATTACAATGCTTAACTCACTCATCTGAAATTCCTCTTTCCGCTACTTTGGTGGAGACATTAACCCACTTACTTTAAATGATTAATGCCCCTGCTAAAATAGCGGAAAGAGGAATTTCAGACAAATGCATTAGACATTTGTTTGCTACAGGCACTTTCAGAAATGGGGTGTTACCCAGTGTCAGGCGTTGCACACCCGCCTGCAGACAAGTGCCCTCTGCTCTGCCTCAACAACGTCCCATCCTCAAAGTGCAATTCATACTGTACCAGTGTCATATTTCTACTTCCCTGTCAATCTTGTGACCTGTCGACGGATAGCTGGAGTATTTATGACTAAGTAACTCAGTGGCACACCAACAAAGATATCATACCCTCTCCATGAGGTGAATGAATGACTCAGAGACTTATGATCATAGAGTAATGCTCAGTTTATGCTATGATTTGATGAAACTTTATGATGGTTATGGTGGTTATTTGGGGTCAAAAAGCTAAGTTAAATCAAGGTTTTCTTCAACAAAATTATCCTTCAGGAAGCAAAATACAATAAATTAGAATAAATAGATTAATGGCCTTCCTCATCTATGACCTGTGATCTTAAAATATTTTTAAGGGTGTTTGTAACTTCACTTATAGCTATGGAGCGTTCTGTAAATCTAACTCTTACCTTTAGCCAAACTAATTGGCAGCTGTTAAAGTTCAGACTGAAGGCAGTGAAGGTGTAGTTGATTGTGTTCCCGGCTGTAGCCTGTATAGTCCAGTTACAGTCTTGGTATGAGGGATAAGGCTGTGGAAAGTCTGTACTTTCCAAGATCCCCTGGCTACGATTTGCAATGATCACTCCCTGGCAAACTGCAAATGAAGCAACATGTTAGCTCTTTGAATATTTTGAAAGTTAAACACACAACTTGTCAGGAAAATCTAGTACACATGTAAACACAGCAAGAACAAACAATGCCAACTGAAAGGGCTACTGAGACAACAAAGCTTTCCCAAATGCTGATAGAGTGAAATTTTAATAAGATCTCTTCCATTTTGACATTAATTTGTTTCATGCCCTCAGATGGATTAAGGCTTGTGTCAATCACTCTTCCTTAATGAGATGTTGTTAATATGATGAGTAGCACTGAATAGTTAAAGATTATTTTCTATCCAAATTTCACTGCTTTGTACTGTTGACAGTCTAGTTTTATTTTAAGCAGTGATATTCAAAACTGAAGAGTGCTCCAAAATCAAAACAGAAAACAGGTCCCTCCTGTAAACCTCTGATCATTCTAGAAGTCATCAAATTAAGTGTCAAATAAAAGCTGTGTATTTCTGGAAATCATTAATCAGTTTGAAAGCATTATTTTTGATTATTGAGGGTAATTGGAACTGTTACTGTCCATGGCATCAATGTATAAAATAATAACTGACAAGCACGTGACATACGTAGTATTCAGAAATTCATTCAAAGAGATGTTTAAAATTATATTTTAAGTTCCAACAGAATAACAATGATAGGAACTCAGATAAATTCTCAGATAGGCCTAAAAAGTTGATCGCTCCGTGCCCATTTTGCAGCCATAAAAGGGGCGCCTAAGGAGGGAAATGGTGTCAGAGAGAGGGGGAATAGGTGTCAAGAAGAGGGGAATGGAGTTTGGAGAGAAGGGGAACCTCAGAGGTCTGTGGAATGCTCAGTTGATGAGTATATTCAAGACTGAGATCAATAGATTTTTGGACACTAAGGGAATCAAGGGATATGGGGATAGGGTGGGAAAGTAGAGTTGATGCAGAAGTTTAGCCATGATCTTATTGAATGGCAGAGCAGGATTGAGGGGCTGTATGGCCTACCCCTGCTCCTATTTCTTGTGTTCTTAAGTGCACAGCCCGCCATATTGGTCAGGCACCTCCGTAGGCGTCCAGTGCGGGTGCTGGAACTATTAAAAAGCCTCATTAAAATATTTCAATAAGGGTCTTATGCTTGGTGTAGGACCCATTTGTGAAACTGGGCTGCCCCAGCGACTGACTCGCCATATGATAAGCTCACTCAGCAACTTGTGGTGCTAACTGGCAGGAAGGACCCTTCAGGGCTCATCCACTATATACAGGTTAGCTGCTGGTTTGTTTTTTTAGGTTGTTGTTTAACTTTTAGGCATTTTTTCTGTCTTCTACAACTGAGTTCTGACTTCTGCTAAGAAGATTTTGCTTTTGCTGGACTGCTTTTGTCTGCCTTCAAAACAGTTTTACTGCAGTTATTGGTGGTCTGGTAGGTCTGTATTTGGGACTGGAGGACGAGAGGGAATAGCAAGGTGACAGGAAAGAGCAGGAGCAGCTAGGAGAAGAGGGAGGAGGAGGGCACTGTGCAGGAGACCATATCCACAGTGGGTCTTCAGAGAGCATTTCTCCTACCTAAACTTCACTGAGAGCAATGTGTCAGGCGCCTTAGCTTCACCAAGGAGGCTGTCATGGAGCTAGTTCACCTGCTCCACGACTCAAGCCTTGAACCAGGTTATGGGTAGCATTGTTTGGAAAAGACTGCAGTCCAGCCCCAAAAAATAATACCTCTCAATCACCCACTCACTGAAACATCCATCCAATTATTTCTTAAATTTTTTGCACATATCTGTTTCTACTATCTCCCTGGGCAGTTCACTCCACATGTTCACCGCCCTCTGTGTTAAAGTAGTTAAATCTAAAATGATATTGTTGACATCTCTTCGTCTTCACCTCCTCTAGATATGATGTGGAGATGCCGGTGTTGGACTGGGGTGGACAAATGTGAGAAGTCGCACAACACCAGGTTATAGTCCAACAGCTTTATTTGAAATCACAAGCTTTCGGAGCGCTGCTCCTTCGTCAGGGCCATTTCAGCTGACGAAGAGCAGCGCTCTGAAAGCTTGTGATTTCAAATAAAGCTGTTGGACTATAACCTGGTGTTGTGCGACTTCTCACATTTGTCCTCTAAATATGCCAGAGGAATCACCAATGGATCCACCGTTACCGGCACTTCAGAGCATGTGCCCATCACTCACAACCCCCTCACAAACATCAGCCCAGTGTCATCCATCCTGAGGAAAGTTACAGAATGAGCCAAAGAGTGCGCTGGGTGATACTTAGAACACAAGTGTGTAGGAATAGCTAGTATTGGAACATGAGAAGGTAAACGTTATTGACTTACCATAACCAAAGGGTGAAACAGGGCCATTTTAAACCAGTTTTGCTGTGGATTGATTTACTTACTGTGTGTATATTTAGCAAAAAATCCTCCTGCTGTTACTGAGCTGTCAGTTCGGAGTTTTATGTACATATTATTTTTGGAAGAGAGGATGGGTGCTGGTATCTGATTGCCACACAACTTGGCCAGGAGCTGAGAATTGATGTTTTTTCCATGATAAACCTAGAAGAGAAACATAAGGTATGATCAAAGTACTTGACTTGCATTACCTTTATTACCAGTCTTAAGCACAGCACTCGTACCCGTAGATCAAATAAGTTCTGTGATTTCACCTCTATTTTCCAGAATGGATTATGCCATCACGCATTATCTGACCTTATATTGTAAGCTCATATTTTGTTGCCCAATGTAATGTAAATGTATTGCATAATGTGTGCCACCTCAGTGTTCAGATCTTTAAATATCTGGATTATCTATCGCCTGAGTGATATGGAGAATCCATACCTACAGTAATATTGCGCACAATAGGTATGTCACCATGTTGCCCACAATAAGTCATCTTTGCAGTGATGAAAAGTCTTGTAGAACTTCCAGTGCAGTTTTTCCCAGTGAGAATTGATTGGCATAAGGTAATGAATTTGCAGCAACATCTGCATTGCATGAAGATGATTCACAGCAATGTCTGCATTGCATGAAGATGATTCACAGCAATGTCTGCATTGCATGAAGATGATTCACAGCAATGTCTGCATTGCATGAAGATGATTCACAGCAATGTCTGCATTGCATGAAGATGATTCACAGCAACGTCTGCATTGCATGAAGATGATTCACAGCAACGTCTGCATTGCATGAAGATGATTCACAGCAATGTCTGCATTGCATGAAGATGATTCATAGCAATGTCTGCATTGCATGAAGATGATTCACAGCAATGTCTGCATTGCATGAAGATGATTCACAGCAATGTCTGCATTGCATGAAGATGATTCACAGCAATGTCTGCATTGCATGAAGATGATTCACAGCAATGTCTGCATTGCATGAAGATGATTCACAGCAATGTCTGCATTGCATGAAGATGATTCACAACAACATTTGCATTGCATGAAGATGATTCACAGACACAAAGGAAGATGATTGTGGTTGTTGGAGGCCAATCATCTCAGCCCCAGGACATCACTGCAGGAGTTTCCCTGGACAGTGTTCTGGGTCCAGCTATCTTCAGCTGCTTCATTCAATTACTTTCTCTCCATCATAAGGTCAGAAGTGGGGCTGTTCACTGATGATTGCTCAGTGTTCAGCTCCATTCACAATTTCTCAGACTATGAGAACACATAGGAACACATTAACAATTCTGGATGGCCCATCTCTATTATCTTATAAAGTGTACACCTGTAGGTGGTTTCACTGCACAGTGAAGATAAGTAGGCTGGGATTGTCCATCCAGAAATGGTATTCCAGTGGGTGGGTGGGGGGGGGGGGGGGGGGGGGACATCTGTCTGATCCTCCAACACTGTCAGAATCATGACCCATAGTTCAGGGTCTGGGTCCTTCACCTATGCATGGTGGGCTTCCATTGAGATTCCCACCACCAAGAGGGACCCTGCCACTGCTCAGTCTTGGTGGTGCTACAGAGGTAGCCAGGCAGTTAAATTGTCAGTAATGCCCCAAATATGGGAAGATTGGTTGCCTTGAATACCTTGGCTGAGACCAAGGCCTACACAAGAAAATACGTGGGGGCTGGAATTGAAAGAAAGAAAAGAAAGACTTGCATTTATATAGCGCCTTTCACGACCACCGGACGTCTCAAAGCGCTTTACAGTCAATGAAGTACTTTTGAAATGGAGTCACTGTTGTAATGTGGGAAATGCAGCAGCCAATTTGCGCACAGCAAGGTCCCACAAACAGCAATGTGATAATGACCAGATAATCTGTTTTAGTTATGTTGGTTGAGGGATAACTATTGGCCAGGATCTCCTTCTTCTTCTTCTACCTATCAATGTGGGGAACTGTCTTCATAGTGTGGCACCAAGAAGCCCGAGTAAAACTGAAGTCAATGTGAATCGGGGGAAACTCTCCAGCAGCTGCAGTCATACACGGCACAAAGGAAGATGATTGTGGTTGTTGGAGACCAATCATCTGAGGCCCAGGACATCATTGCCAGAGTTTCTCTGGGCAGTGTCCTGGGCCCAGATATCTTCAGCTGCTTCATTCAATTAATTTCTCTCCATCATAAGGTCAGAAGTGGTGCTGTTCACTGATGATTGCACAATGTTCAGCCAGATTCACAATTTCTCAGATAATGAAGCAGTCCATGCTCACATTCAGCAAGACATGGGCCCAAAATTTGCGGTCGGAGGCTTCCGTGGGCGGTTGCCTCTGACTTGCAAAAAATCTACGAATTTACCTGGTGGTCCAAGAGTTTCATAGATTAGCACTCCTGGGCCTCTCCGGGTACCCGCGGGTAGAGGCCCACGTATCCCACTCCACCACATTCAAGGCACAAGTTAGGAGTGTGATGGAATATCCTCCACTTGCCTGGATGGGTGCAGCTGCAACAACACTGAAGAAGCACAACACCATCCAGGACAAAGCAGTCTGCTTGATCAGCACATCATCAACTAGCCTAAACATTCACTCCCTCCACCATCGGCATACCGTGACTGCAGTGTGTACTTTCTACAGGATGCACTGCAGCAACTCGCCAAGGCTTCTCGACAGCACTTCCTAAACCCGTGACCTCCACCATCTAGAAGGACAAGAGCAGTAGGTACATGGGAACACCACCACCTCCAAGTTCCCCTCTAAGTCACACCTCATCCTGACTTAGACACATCTTCATTGTCACTGGATCAAAATCCTTAAACTCCCTACCCAACAGCATTGTGGGAGTACCTTCATCACACGGCTGCAGTGATTCAAGAAGAAGAGCCTCCACCACCTTCTATGGGGAACTAGGGATGGTTGATAAATGCCGGATTTGCCAGCAACGCCGACACCCAGAGAATGAATTAAAAAAATTCCAGGTCATCAGAGAGCTAGTGTTATCATGCAGCATTGGGCTGGCACTTAGTAACAGTCAGCTGTGGCCAGTAACTTGATTCCATCTCCTTGCAGAATTATTAGAATGGTGCCGTAGAGTGGCATGCACGGGTCCACCCTTCCAACCACCTTGTGCAGCAGCCATCACCTCTACCCCAGCAGCCAGGTGCTGGGCTGCTCTGTCATTTGCCTGAAAAGTGTTGACTGCACTTTGTGTTTCCTTTGCCTTCAATTTTGCCCGTCAGTTATTAATCCCCTCACTTGGGAAAGAGTGTTAATGGGTTGAGGTATCTTTTGGGCCTTTGCAAAGACCGTCACAATTTTTGTCACCCTTTTCTGATACTCCCTTGCCACTTTAAATTTCATTTACGTGCAATTTTGTATTCCCACCACCAGCATGTTTTCTCACAGGTTAAAATTTGCACCTGGAGCTACACGTAATTATGATAATGAGATGACTTCTGAAAATTGAATGCAAATAGTACACTTCCATTCATGTCTGTGCAAAACCTATTTCTAACCATTCAGGCATAAATTGCACCCATAATCAGAAAATCAGATATCCTTTTCACTTAATATAGAATTGCATCCACTAGGAGGAAATGACTTATTCATTTGTGTTGTGTAATGGAAGCCCTTTTCTTCCCCCATTAACTCTCTGGAATTCTGCAACATGACAGAATATGCAAAAGTAAATCACAATTAGATTGAGTAGTTAGCAGAAGCACTACTTTGTGCTACCAAATAAGTCAATTTGAATAGCATTTTGAGATGCAAGAGGCACAAGGAAACCTGTTACACCATTATGGCTGGATGTGATACAATTTGACCCCAAAAATGTTTAGGACCCATAATAGAATTACAGTTACATTTCAAAATCTCCAATTTAAAATTCAGAAGGTGGGTTTAACTTTAAATTCTAAAAAAAACTTTCAATGCTTCACATCTTCTGTCTAGCCTAGACTGGGCATTAAAATTCCTTGAAGTAATAGTTAAAACATATCATAGCTTTTCAATATCAAACTTAAGTAAGAATATACATACAGCCAGGTAATCATAACTGCATCCAGTGCTGGAATCCAAGTGGAATTGTTCAAACTGCAGCCTAATTACACTGCCTGCACTAGTTTGAATCAGCCAGTAGCATTCTGCGTTGTGTGAATATGGCATTGGATAGTTGGGTGAGGTAAAACTACCTGTTGATGTTGTGAGGGTTGCACCACAACCTGAAGGAAATGGACAGATTTTATTCCATTGAGAAAAACAAGTGGTTAGTTTAATCCGTCATCCAAGACCAAAGACATTAACAGGCATAGTACAATATGCCCTCTCTGCTACTAAACTAAAGATTATGGGTTGGATTTTAAGGAGGAGAGCGGGCTGGGGGTGCGGAGGGGGGGGGCCACTGAGGCGGTTTAACGACTTTAGCGGCAGGGCCTGATTTGCATGCGAGGCCTCGGTTTTCCGCTCGCAGCCAGATTGAGAGGCTGGCTGGCTGCGGGTAGGCCTGCGGCACTAGGCCGCACAAAGGGGGGAGGGGGGGATGGAGGGATCCCATGGGCCAGCCGGTGAAGCACGGGGGAGGCGGGGTCCGAGGACGATCGCGGGCCAGGAAACAGCTGCAGCAGCACGGGAAGATCACAGGCTGGGAGGAGCACAGGGGGCTGGGGGATCTTCAGACGATCATGGGCCGGAGGAGCGGGGTGGGGGTATGTGTGTGGGGGAAGGCCTCGTAGAGAGATTGGAGGCCTGGGACGGGGGAGGGGGGGGCGGTTCTCTGATCGCGGGGGGATGGGTTAGGCAGGTACCCTGGATCCAGGGGATAGGTATAAAGGCACTTACCTCCTGGATGCAGCAGTCCCTGACTAGCTGTAACTGCCGGGTTTCACGAATTGTGTAAAACCCGTCCATATGCAGTTAAAAATGAAGTGGAGGTTAAAAAAGAGCCTTCCAGCCTCATTATAATATTAAATTGATGCACCGCCCCCTGGGAGCGGGTTGGTAGCCTGCCCCCATCCTGCCTTCTTCCCGCCTCCGTTAAAACTGGAAGTGGGTGGGTTGGAGGCGGGATCAGGTCGGGAATCCCATTTTTAATAATTTAACTACCCCCACGCTCCAAACCCACCTTTTTTTTTAGGTTAAAATTCCCCCCATGTCCCCCTTAGTGTTAAGTTATTTTCTCCCCTCTTTAATTTCTCCCTCCCCATTTTATAAACCATTGCTTAACTAAGTAGCATGGGAGATGATTTGAATAGAAGTACACTGCACTGCTTGCAATTGGGGTCCTATGTATTTGAATTGTTATGCAGGCCCTGGACAAAATGGCAGCGGGTGGGATCGGAGCAGGAATGGGGCAGTAAGTGCAGAACTCTGATTTTAGGCCGGGCAGACTGAGTTAAAATCAGCCCTCTATTGTGCGCCCTGCACATGTACAAATCTGCAAGTCGGTCTATTTATCAATGATAATGAGCTATTTCAGAAATTTGGGTGCAAATAGCAGACTTCCATTCATGTCAGTGTTAGATCAGTTTCTAACCATTCGCAATATCTATGCTCGAGTGTCAGGAGCCTATTTAAATGTGGCAGTCTGATTCTATCCTTATTCATCATTTAGGTTGTAGGTATAAGACTTATCCTTTTGCCCAATTTAAAGCAACATCGAGCAGTCTGAAATTAATTAATATTTGGTTATATTTGTTTGAAGTAAGGCTATTACCTGTGGAAGTGCCATCCCAACGAGCCACAAATGATTGAAGAATATTATCTGACTTAAATTTAATCCATAGCCTATTGCTGTGGGACATGATGGGCGGTGGGGCTTTGGTGCCACAGTACTGACCGACCAAGGGAGATGTTTCATATCCTCCATTCCTGAAATAAACAAGCAGTCATTTGAGGTTAAGAAACCTTTGATCACAATGATTACATACAAGGAACAACTAATTTGGACACTTGTAAAATCACAAAGATGAATGCCTTTTTATGTGGTACTCAATGTTCTTCTAACAAATGCACATGAAAGCCTAATATTCAATAATGTCTTTTATTCTCAGTGCAACATTATCTGCGGTGCATGCTGTTAAAGAGCATAAACATTTTAAGTTTTCAACAGTGGAGTTTTAGGTCAAATGTTCTTGTAGTAATGCAAACATATCCTGTATTGTAGCTTTTAGGCATGTCATGTCTGATTTTGAAGATTTGGGATTATATTTGTATAGAGTAATAATGGTGGAGAGAGATAGCTTTGGGGAGAGAAGCAATAGTGTTTGCGAGGAAAGTGATGGCTGTCCTGGCACTGAAGGAGCACATGAAAACAGAACTGGCTATGAAGGATATTCTTGGAGACATTTTCCGCTATTATAACGCCTAAAAATCGGGCATAATAGTGGCAGGAAATGAAGAGATAGTGTGCACTGAGGCCTATTACCAGATCCCTGCCCCTGCTAACGCTGTGGTAAATTTTCCACCCCCCTAGCAGAGATGTCGGCCTATAGAAGGCTGTGGGAGGTCAGACCCAGGGAGGCCAGCCATTTTCCTCGTGTTCCGCCTCAATTACAGCCGTGAGCAGGGACCATCGGAAGAGGGGTGGTGGTAGTACATGGTGGGGCTGTGGCAAAAAGCCCACTAATGACAATGTTGGGAGGGAGAGGGTACTAGTAGTGGACACCTTTCCCTCTCTTCAGGACCATACCTTTTTCTAGTGGGCTCGCCGCTCATGGAGAGCCTCTCTTTTAAATATTTATTTAAAAAAATTTATGGCACTTTTGCCACCTTTAATCCATCTTCCCGATCTGCCAGGCACTGCAGTGGCCAACTCTTCCTCACTCGGAGTGGTGGGTTCCCTCTATGTTGTGGAGATCCTGCAGGGAGCCCACCCTGCACGAAATATTAGGCCCTGACCTTAGAAAATGGGTTGGAATCATGGCGAAGTCCCGCCCAAACCACTTCCAGTGGAGAATCTGCCCTGAAGAAAATCCAGCTCTATGAGTCAGAAAATACTACTCTCTTCCCTTTGAAAACTCACTTTCTTTTCCTGTTTTATCTAGGTCCCGGCAAATCCTTTAGTTGTGGTCATAATAAAATCATATCAACTTGATATTATTATTAGAAGCTTCTTGGAAGCCAGACAAATTAAGTGATTTATAATAAAGGACAAACATAGCTGGGGTGCCAGCATATGGTAGGAGCTCAAAACTTTAAATCAAAATGGATTGCAGTTCCAGTTTTAAAATAAAATGCATTCCAATGTGAGACTGCTGCGTTGTCTCCATCTCAGCCTATTATTTTCTGGCACGCTTCTACTTCTCCTAACTCTGTCGTTACCATGGAGTTGATTTTAACACTATGATGGAAACCGGATGAGTGTGTGGTTAAAAACGAGAAGGCTATTTATAGGCTGATGGAGTTTGATGAAGTAGGGTGGGAGGAGGCTCGTATGGAGCATAAACACCGGCATAGATCAGTTGGGCCGAATGGCCAGTTTCTGTGCTGTAAATTCTATGTAATTCTATGTAATACTTACACGCTTGAAACTCAACCCTTTCGCGCCAGTTCCCATTTTAACCTACAGGATTCTCCACACAAATGAGGCGCCCATGTAAAGCAGGCAAGGGCGTCATGAATTTATGCAAATCAGGGTCCCATTACATCAAAAGGATCCCGATTACATTTTAACTGGGGCATGAGCGGGGAAGGTGGTGGAAGCAGATTCTGTGTTGCTAGGATTCTCTAATGCTGTGTTTTTTTTGAAAGGCCGAAGCAGGTCAGAAGCTGGTTTACAAACAGACGAAGTCCTCCAAGATAAGTCTAAAACTTTCCTCTGTGGGGCTAGGAGGAGCAGGAGTGCCCCTCTGGGCCCCACAAGGAACATCGTGGCTTCCCCTACCCTGGACACCGCCCCCATGTCCTTCTTCAGAGACCCTCCTGAAACCCCTTCCCTGCGACTTACCTGCATACCGGCGAGCCTTCCCTAGTGCCGAACGGGCAAACGTCCTCTCCTGCTGCCGGCCAGCTGCGATTTTCTGCCCGTTTCGGGCGGGCAACTAACGAGTGGCATATGGATGAGGCCCAAGGATTAACATACTCCCAGCCTCAAACTTAGGCCAGCCAGTGCATTTCGCACTTGCCCCACCTCCGCCTGCCCGAAATCTGCTCGGGGTTAAAATCGCAAATTTTCTATTTTCAAAATTCTAGCCAGCAGTTGCTTCGTCTGTTTAGTACTTCACAAAGCTGAGGGGGGTCGGGGTGAGGGGTGGAGGGCGATAGTCGATCCCGGAGGGGTTTGAGCATGGACCAGCATGGGCCCGCAGTAGTATTTTTGTGGAGCCAGGTGATGCACTCCTGCTCCTCCTGACCCCACAAAAATAAAAGAAAAGAAAGGGTTTTTTTTATCAGCCAAGGACCACTGTTTAGGATGGAAATGGGCAGCTGGCAGTTGAAAATCGCCCTATTAGTCTGTGCAGAAGCTGGTAGCTGATGCAGTTGTAATCACTACTAATCTATTTACAAACTGTAGTTCCAAGGTTTGTAATCATTGTTAGTCTGTTTAATACACCCCAAATATTGTTAGAGAGACTGAACTCCCACAACACACTGCATACTCTAGTGATTAATACATTTAAAACCAATAGATCCTTTGAAGAGTTTATAAAAACTGGAATATCTAAATAAATAGTCACAGGGACTACAGAAATAAGAACACTTACCTAATTTCAACATAGCCAGAAGTACAGGTTTGATATCCTTCTAATTTAAAGTAAGTAAAGTTGAGCATAATTTGTTTGTTGTTTTCCACGGTAATGGTGTAGATGCACTCTTGGTTATTAGAGTAGCCATTCGGATAGTTTGGAGAGGTAAATGTGCCAGTCGCTTCAAAGAATTCTTCTCTGCATACTGTAAGTGAAACAAAGAATGATTCCTATACTGTAATGTAAGTTAGTATGTTACTGCACTGCAATACAAGGTAGTAAATCTAATCACTATCTATGGGAGTGGAAACATAGCTAACATTGTACTCTGTAAAATTATGGATAGCCCATTCAGATATTAAATTACTGTAATGTTATCCGAGTGATATATATTCAGAATAATGTCACAAATTCAGAGGTTGAGACAATGCAAGTGTTGATTGCAGCGTGGAAATGCCATGCGACAGAACTCCACACATGCGAAGTGGACTCCACCATATTCTTAGGCATGGTGCTGAAAGTCTTTGGCAGGCCTTCCAATACCTCATGTACTTGTTGGTGTGCCTCAAGCGTTTTTCATATCATGTCTGGGCCCCAGAGTTGCTCATTTTTAAGCTGCTCAGCAGAGCTAGGAGAGGACATCGCCCTCGGGCGAATCATCTCCTGGGCTGTCCCTGCCACCAGTATCTGCTCCTGCTTACTTTTGCTGTGTGTTTCACCAGGTCCAGGCCTGACTAACTTGCTAGCTAACCCACCCAGGGTGCCAATCTCTGCTCTGGTGCTTGGGAGAGATGGAGTGCATGATGGTGCTTCCTCAGGAGGGCTGTCATTCTCCGAGGTGCCCCCTACATCAGTTTCCTGAATAGGTTCTTGCTACTGAAAAGGACCTGGAGAAAAGAGGAAAGGGACAAGTGTTAGGGTGACAATGAGAGGCTGGACAGTAGTACATGGTAGGCTTGACCATACTGTTTGAGGTCGGCTGAGGGTGAGATATTTTGTGGTATATGAAGGGGTACAAGTGATAAGCAGCCACCCTACTCAGTGATGCTGGCAGCCGCTCCATCATCAATGCTGCTTCCTCTTGCTGTCCCGCTGATCTCTAGTGCCTCCTGCTCCACCTGGGTGAGGACCACGATGTTGGGTGCTCCTCCACCTGACATTTCTTTCCCTGGTGTTGTGCACTGTCTTCTCCTGTAGAGGGAGAAGGAGTGTGAACTGAGGAAGGAGTCAAGAGGAGGTGCAGGTTCTGCAATTGACAGCAGGTGAGAAGAGTGGAAGCAGTGAAGGCAGCAAGCTGCAGGTCAATGTGTGCTGGGAGTGAGAATGAGAGTTGGTATAGTGTGCCCTTGTGATTGGTGGTAATTGTTCTTAGTGCTGGAGGAGAGGGACTGTGATGAGGTGCAAGCTAAGAGCAAGAGAAGGGGAAAGGAGGAACTGTACTTAGCTTTGCTGATTTTGTGAGGCCATTGAACCTATTCCTGCACTGTAACCGTAAAATCACCTGCAACTGCTTCTCTTCCCGCTCCCGCATCATTACCTCTGGTGTCCCCCAAGGATCTATGCTTGGCCCCCTCCTATTTCTCATCTACACGCTGCCCCTTGGCGACATCATCCGAAAACACAGCGTCAGTTTCCACGTGTACGCTGACGACACCCAGTTCTACCTCACCACCTCTTCTCTTGACCCCTCCACAGTCTCTAAATTGGCAGACTGCTTGTCCGACATCCAGTTCTGGATGAGCAAAAGTTTTCTCCAATTAAACATTGGGAAGACCAAAGCCATTGCCTTCGGTCCCCATCACAAACTCCGTTCCCTAACCACTGACTCCATCCCTCTCCCTAGCATCTGTCTGAGGCTGAACCACACTGTCCGCAAACTTGGTGTCATATTTGACCCTGAAATGAGCTTCCGACCACATATTCACGGCATAACTAAGACCGCCTATTTCCACCTCTGTAATATTGACTGTCTCTGCCCCTGCCTCAGTCCATCTGCTGCTGAAACCCTCATCCATGCCTTTGTTACCTCTAGACTTGACTATTCCAACACGCTCCTGGCTGGCCTCCCACATTCTACCCTATGTAAACTTGAGGTCATCCAAAACTCGGCTGCCCGTGTCCTAACTCGCACCATCCCATTCACCCATCACCCCTGTGCTCCATTGGCTCCCGGTTAAGCAACGCCTCGATTTTAAAATTCTCATCTTTGTTTTCAAATCCCTCCATGGCCTCGCCCCTCCCTATCTCTGTAATCTCCTCCAGCCCCACAACCCTCCGAAATATCTGTGCTCCTCTAATTCTGCCTTCTTGAGCATCCCTCATTATAATCGTTCAACCTTTGGTGGCTGTGCCTTCAGCTGCCAAGGCCCTAAGCTCTGGAATTCCCTTCCTAAACCTCTCCGCCTCTCTGTCCTCCTTTAAGACAATCCTTAAAACCAACCTCTTTGACCAAGCTTTTGGTCACCTGCCCTAATTTCTAATGTGGCTCGGTCTCGACTTTTTGTTTTATAACACTCCTGTGAAGCGCCTTGGGACATTTTATTACATTAAAGGCGCTGTATAAATACAAGTAGTTGTTGTTGTATCCAGGTCCATAGGGTGATGCTCCTTCAGCTCACTTTATCTGCCACCTCTATCCAGGCTTTCTTTGCTCGGCTGTTGGGCATCGTCTTCCCACTTTGTGGGAAAAGCATTTCCCTCCTAGCCCTGATCTCTGCAAACAAAACCTCCAGGCAGGTGTCTGAAAAGTCTGTCAGCAGCCATCTCAATGTGCAGAAGAAATGGAATCCAAATGAAAACACTGTTTGAGTTCGGTGAATGCAGCCTACATGTAAGAGGCGCATTCACCCTTTAAATATGCCACCTCCGGATGGCCGCCAGAAATTGCGCAACAAAAGTTGGGCGGGTGGCATGCTGCCAGCGCAATCGGCCGGCCGGCCTGCTAATCATAATAAGGCCCGAAGTTAAAAGCAGCCGGGCCTCGTGCCGAGAATGTTGTTGGGGAGCGCCGCTCACCTCAGCATCAATCCCCCTCTGTGTTAAAATCGTTCCCATTATTTCACCAGGTATATCAGCTGCCAATCCTAACCCCACTGACTGAGAGGCCAGGAGTGGGAACTCTGACATTTGGGGTCTCCACCTTTGCCCCGCCTTCTCGTATGCCACTAGGTACAGCGGCATAAGGTACAGGTGGGGATTCTGCATCTCGTAAGGCTAAGTGGGAATTTCCACATAAAGCTGGTACTTGGCTATGTTAATCCCAGCCTAAATTTTGGTGCTTCTGGAGACTCCCGCTGAAGTTACAGTGAACTAAACTGGAAAGGCTGGGCATTTTTCAAAGCCTCTTTCATGGACCAATGAGGATATTTGTTCACCACATCATTAGTAAAGATCGATATTTTGGAGCATTATTTTATAGTAGAATTCTGTAAGCAATCAGGATTTCCTCTTCAATTTATATTTGACTTTAAAAGTTAAATCATGGAATTATTCTTGTAATATTAAGTTTTTAAAAACTGCTTTTTTAGGCCATTCAGATTGCTTTAAGTGTTGTACTAAAGCAAGGATTTCTGCTGCAATGGAGCAAGTTCATCACAGCTCAGTTTTTACACCTTTTAGTTTTATATTTCTAAAACTAGGAACATATTAACTGTTGTACAGTAAAACTGGTCACATGTTAGTATTGGAAATCTGGATATACATTGGCTGTTTTTGCTGTAATTGCACACATATTTAGAAGTGAAAAAGAAACCTTTCTCTGTGCATTTATTTCTGCAGGCAATGGAAAATCAAACCAACCCAGACTGTGGCCGCAAATTGTGCGATTTTATCCTCCTGGCCTTCATTAAGCAATGGAATATCAGTCAACAGAGCAAACGGAGCACAAAGCACTTTTGTGCAGTTCTGGAAGCATGAAACCATAAAATCATAATGTGCACAGGATGCCAGAACTTTCCCTGTAGTTTAGTGTACAGCTTAGGAAAAAGCTGCAACTTTATGAGTCACTGCATAAGCCTCCACTTGGAAGTTGTCCATTTAACCCAAAAGTTAAAATTTGCAGTCAAATTTTTACTCGTTCTGCTCTATTCTAGAAAATTGAAACATCTCGGGTATTGACCCTTGCCTTTGCCTTTGAGACACCCTCGTGCGGCATATTCTCCACAATACTGATATATGTCTGTGTCCATGTCATCAGTTTGTCAGCAGGCTGGGGCTACTGGCTACTTAATGAAGGTACTAATAAATATGACATTAATGAGATGTGGCAACCATTTATTTTACTAGAACAGATAATAGCTTACTTAACTGAAGCCAGAGCTACTGGTTTTCTATCGAAGGGCACTGCCACAAACTGCTCTGTTAATGTGTCTCGGAGGAAAGAGTTTAACACTTTCGCTGTTAGTAGCTATCATCTCGCTGCTCTCAGCTTCTTTTGTTTGTTATATTGCCTGCAGCTGACTTGCAATAGACCAGAGCAGAACAGCTTTGAGTTTTATGTGTTTGATGTAAAATCAAAAGAAATGGCAGGCACACATTAGTTATGCCAATAATAACTCTGTTTCAACACACCCACCAGAAACTACAGTCAATGCCGCCTTTGTTACAGAAAACACCGTTACAGAGGCTGTCTTCTAATTTATTCCAGTTAGTCATAGCACATTTTGAGGGTGTTCTCCATTCCAAATATAAAAGGTTATTAAATATTTCAAAAATCATTTTTAATACTTCCCTTTTGATTCATATCCTGCAGGCCTCAAATTTGAGCCAGCCCTTGAGGGACTATGGAAATACTGTACAGCATTTTTTTAAAAATGGAGTTTTATCACTTTTTCAGAAAATATTAGAAATAAAATTAATTTTCATGTCACTTACATTTATTTTAGTTTCTATTTTGTAGTATGGTACTACAAATCTGTGTAGCATTCTCTCTGTGAATTATTAAAAATGTTTGTAGGAACATAGGCAAGTACAGGACCTGAAAAGAATCAGCAGTTTATCGGGCAACTCCCAAAAAGCTCATCTCGCTACTTCCAAAACAGTTTTACATACAAGGACAAGGCTATCGTCAAAAGTGAAAACAGGAGTTCTGGACTCCATCTTATGCCCCACCCTTACATTTCAATTCTGATGATTAATGCCTGAAAGCCATAGTTCTTGCAAGACATAATATTAGCCTGAAAAACAAATTTTCCTCCCTAGGGAACTGTAGGAAATGCAAGTCTTACTACACTCTATATATGGCTGTAAAGCCAGTGGAATGAGCATGCGATTGAATGCCAGCCAACTGGCAATTCTATGGTGTCTCAAATGCAATTTGATTTTCTGTTTTCCTTTTTTCTTTTCTGCCATCCCTCCTTTCTTGAATGTGCTGACTGATGCTGGAGTATGGTTTCGGTGAACACCATTTTTCTTGTTTGATATGTACATTGTGTCAGTGAGTCATTGAGTGTTAAAGGCTATTTGACCACAGCTGAACTTGATCCTATTCTCAAACAATATTCAGAGATAGACAACAGGGATCACTGGATAGCAATCACAAACAGAAATCCTGTTTGATTTTCCTCTCCCAAGTCCAACTATAGCATCCCACTGCACACCTGGCTGAGATCAACTAATAGCACAGATCAAGGATTGCACCTGGGCCACACTTTTGTGGCCCCACCTCCTCATCGGTTGTTTAGCAGTGAAAAACTTCTCTATTTCTGATGTTTGATGTAATTTTTATTAATACTTTGTGGTAATAAAAGCCTCACATGGATTGTAATTGCTGCATGCACCTGTCATCATACCCATTATAAGCTGCATACGGATACCTGGGTTTTATTTTTTTTTATTCGTTCCTGGGATGTTGGCATCGTTGGCAAGGCCAGAATTTACTGCCCATCCCTAATTGCCCTTGAGAAGGTGTTGGTGAGCCGCCGCCTTGAACCGTTGCAATCCGCGTGGTGAAGGTACTCCCATAGTGCTGTTAGGGAGGGAATTCCAAGAGTTTGACCCAGTGACGATGAAGGAATGGCAATATATTTCCAAGTCAGGATGGTGTGTAACTTGGAGGGGAACTTGGAGGTGATGGTGTCCCCATGCGCCTACAGGTGGTAGAGGTCGTGGGTTTGGGAGGAGCTGTCGAAGAAACGTTGGCGAGTTGCTGCAGCGCATCTTGTAAATGGTACACACTGCAGCCACAGTGCACCGGTGGTGGAGGGAGTGAATAGCAGTGGATGGGGTGCCAATCAAGTGGGCTGCTTTGTCCTGGACAGTGTCGAGCTTCTTGAGTCCATCACACTCCTGACTTGTGCCTTGTAGATGATGGAAAGGTTTTGGGGAGTCAGGAGGTGAGGCACTCGCCGCAGAATGCCCAGCCTCTGACCTGTTTTGTAGCCACAGTATTTATGTGGCTGGTCCAGTTAAGTTTCTGGTCAATGGTGACCCCCCCCAGGATGTTGATGGTGGGGGATTCGGCGATGGTAATGCCCTTGAATGTCAGGGGGCGATGGTTAGAAGCTCTCTTGTTGGAAATAGTCATTGCCTGGCACTTGTGTGACGCAAATGTTACCTGCCACTTATCAGCCTAAGCCTGAATGTCGTCCAGGTCTTGCTGCATACGGGCATAGACTGCTTCATTATCTGAGGAGTTGCGAATGGAACTGAACACTGTGCAATCATCAGCGAACATCCCCACTTCTGACCTTACGATGGAGGGAAGGTCATTGATGAAGCAGCTGAAGATGGTTGGGCCTAGGACACTGCCTTGACGAACTCCTGCAGCGATGTCCTGGGGCTGAGATGATTGGCCTCCAACAACCACAACCATCTTCCTTTGTGTTAGGTATGACTCCAGCCAGTGGAGAGTTTTCCCCCGGATTCCCATTGACTTCAGTCTTACTAGGGTTCCTTGATGCCACACTCGGTCAAATGCTGCCTTGATGTCAAGGGCAGTCACTCTCACCTCACCTTTGGAATTCAGCTCTTTTGTCCATGTTTGGACCAAGGCTGTAATGAGGTCTGGAGCTGAGTGGTCCTGGTGGAACCCAAGCTGAGCATCGGTGAGCAGGTTATTAGGAGTAAGAGCCGCTTGATAGCACTGTCGACACCTTCCATCACTTTGCTGATGATTGAGAGTAGACTGATAAGGCGGTAATTGGCCGCATTGGATTTATCCTGCTTTTTGTGGACAGGACATACCTGACCAGTTGTCCACATTGTTGGGTGGATGCCAGTGTTGTAGCTGTACTGGAACAGCTTGGCTAGTTCTGACATAGAAATAAAGATAATTCCCATTTATTGCATTTTATTTTTGAAGAAGACCATAACACCAGCGACAGAGCCCCAGAAACTTTCCCCTGGATGAGGAACAGGTGCAGCAAATCCTGTGGAGGGAGGCCAGACAAGAAGCTGGAGATGGGGAAGTACGACAGCACATGCCAGGTGCTGGTTCATTATGAATGTCTGCTTCCCTTTATTTTCATCCTACTGCGGTCTGCAGTAACCGTCAGCAAATCATATCATGAAGTCGTCATTTTACTTCTTCTACTGTAAGTTACAACTCTGCTCATCAAAAAAAAAACAGTAGCCTCCCTTTCTCTTTTCCTCTTCTAGGTGTTGCTGAGGAAGAACACACAAGTCCCAGGACATCCAGCGCTGCCAGCATTTCAGAGCACACACATCAGTCACTCTATCCCTCCCAAGTTCAGAGACATCTACCCTGGGGGAGTGAGGCAGTGAGCCAGAGTGGAGTCTACCGAATGACACACACAGTACAAGTGAGCCAGAGTGGAGTCTACCGAATGACACACACAGTACAAGTGAGCCGGAGCAACTGCTGATGGCATGAGGAAGAATACGTTGGTGGCTGGATGTTCAGGTTGTGTCGACCCCTGACTGAAGTGCCTGTATATAGATATTATAGGACCAGCTTTAAAAAGTGATGGTTCTAGAGCATCAAAGTGTTGGTGCAGGCATTGAGGACTCTGTCCATCAGCAGCATGTGTAGGACATTGGATGATGGCTTTTCAACTCTGCCATCTACCCTGAGCATGTGGACTTCACTGAGCTCATTGAGACATTAAGCCTGCATTCCCAGTGTCCAATGCCAGTGGGTTGGCAAAAACAGACTTTGACGATGGTGCATTCCATCAGGATTGCAGCATATGTGATTCCCACCAGCCTCCTCCAATGCCAGCAAGGATGTAGGGCCAAGCTGTCCGTGCAGCAGCACCAGAGATCCACCAAGACTTAGCTATCATGAGACGAGGTCTACCTCAGTCCCAGGAGGCTCCAATTACAACAGAGCAGCCAGCCCCCTCATACACTCTTGCTACTGAGGTAGCACCTAGGAGAAGCACAAGGACAGGGTCACAAGCTGATATTTCACATACTGTCACTGAGGCAATACGGTGATAAGAAGCACCAGGAACACAAACAGTATGGTTTTAATTAAAATGATGGTAGCAATCTATAACTCCCTCTGGCATTTGGGAATGCTGCCACTCTAAAATCGGTGTGTTGTTTCATGCTGGCGTCAGTTTTCCATGAGGAGGATGAAATTGCTTACTTAAGCATTTGCGATTTGCTTCATGCATCTGGTGGTAAATATTAGTGATGTCCTCATTGGCAGCCTGGAATGACCCCATAATATAAAAGTAGAGTGTAGAGTGTCCTTAACTGGAAAGTGATGCCTCTGGCAGAGGTGGGCTGTGCAGCAGCATGTGGCATAACTCAGTGACGGCCTCCTTTTGTAAAGCGAAGCCTCCGCAGGCACTGCTTCTTTCTCAAGGAGCCTCTGTTTGTATATTCTGATGTGAGGGTACCAGTGAGTAGGTGACATGCACCTCTGGTGCTACCTGACCAGGCAGGCATCCCTGCATTGTTCCTCCTCTTCTTCCAGTAAAACAAAGATACGGGGAATTCCCAATGCAGAACCCATTGTACTCGGTATGAAACATGGGAGGAAAATGAGAGCAAATGGCACAGAAGGCAGATGTCAAAATAGTTGTCAACAGCAAAAAAAAATGTATAAAAACAATTCAGAAGTAATCTTTAAAACAATGTTATTAAATTTTGATGCCAGCCTCTTTTGGTTCTCTTCTGTCTTCTTTTTGTGCTTGGCAACCTTGGATGTCTGTTTTACACGGGCAAAATGAGGAGCCATTTTAAGTAGAGTGGAAATGGCAGTAAATGGGGCAAAGGACATTCTGACTTCATTTTGCCTCACTTGCATTTAATTGCCCAAAAAAGATTGGGTGCTTCTTGGCACTGTCAGAAATGATGGTAAAAAAATGGGATGGGCTGAGATGAAACACATTTTTGCAAATCATGTCTGGTATCTTTTACATCTGTAGATTTGCTGCTGCATGAGTTGGGTGCAGTCCAGGGCACCCTCCCCACAGGACCTTGTCTGGCAGGAGGAGGCACAGATGAGACAAACTAAATGGCACCCTCAAAAGACTTAGCAGCATGAGCAGGTAACCACCACAGTATGAGAAGAGCTGCCCGAAGTTGCAGGACCATCTAATGATACAACACTAAAAGGTACAACCATCCCATGAGATCCTCCCAGTGGATGTCAGTAGCCATATTTACTCCTTCCACTGGAGTGGCACCCAGAAGGAGCAGATTAGGTTCAAGAGAAAGCACCACGGTACGAACAGTAATGTCAAATATATAACTCACTTGTAAGGAAATTAAATTATTGCACTTAGTTTAAACGAAGGTCCCATCAGTTCATTTAGGTAGTAGTAAGTGGATTGATGATGATGCATGGGAGTTGATAATGGAGGGCATGCTGTTGATTGGGCCACTGCATTGTGAACAATAGGACAGAACTGTTTGTGAAGGAGCCAGATTCCACATTTAGTTGAATGTTTGGCCAAACAATGACTGCTGTATGAGTATTCCTAGCTGTGACTTGCATTCATCCATTTCCTTCTCCTTTTCCTCATTCAAATCTAAGAGTGCCATTGGATTGCCCAGGGAAATTCCCATGTTGATCAATTTGCTTGCTGCAGTTACAGGAAAAGCAATGGGAAAAAAGTCTTCCAATGAAAAATAAATCAGGGCTGAGCAACTGCAGGATACAATGCAACATTCAAAATGTACATCCAGTAAGGCAAACAATTGCAATCAACAATAACAAGTCCAACCCTTAGGAAACCAACTCCAAAAGCCAGACCATCAAATCCCTCCTGCACACATTTTATATGGACTGGCAGCGCTAAGCCAGTAAAACTGATCAACTTCAGTTAGGGATCAATTTTCGTAAATTTGCATCGAATCAGGGATATAATGAGGCTCTCAGGTCGAGGAGCAAAGCTTCATAAAAGCTCAAAGAAATTCTAGATTGCAGAATTGTGCTCTCTGTGAATCAGGACAGTCAGCCTGCTCATCTGAATATGTGACCCGCCCTACCAAAATTCATGCAAGCACTTTTAGAACTGAGTCATCCCACCATCTAGACAGGTTAAAAGGGCTCAAACAAATAGGTGGTATTTATCCCAGCACACGGAGAGAGACTAGGATTTGTCAGGCACTGACAATCATTATGAGACAGTCACTAGAGACTTGCATAGTATCAGTAGGTTGGAAACAGGCTAAATAGGTACCTATAATCAAAAAGGTGACAAAACAGACACCAGCACATACAGAACCATTAGTCTTACTTCAATTCTGTGCAAAATAATGGAATTGATAACCAGGAGTAAATTTGAGGATTATCTGTACAATGATAACCTAGTAAACAGCAGTTAATATGAATTCAGAAGGCAAAAATCCTGTCTGTCTGAAAATCAGCCCCCTCAACATCTTAAGAGTGGATATATTCAACTTCCTGTCACTTCCTCTGAAAAATCCTGGAACGAGCACTGGGCCACAGGGAGGGGGCAAAATGGTTTCCAACCTCATCTCCCATCCTTGCCCGCTGGAGTTACAAAGGGGCATTAGCGTAACTCCAGTGGAAAATGTCCCGTCTACAATTGGACTTTGGGAATCTTTTGTACTGTTTGCTGTTACTTCATCCAATAGACTGTTTCAAGCCTACACGCTCTACCGTCCATCACTGGTACCACAAATAACACTTTGGGTCAATTTTTACTCACATGGTTCAATAAAGCAATGTAAATGGATACAGCATTTGGTTCTGGCATACCCACTAAAGAAAGTTTTCTGCTATTGTCATCAATAAGAGGATAGTATCATACAGCTGCATACAAATGGCTGGAAATGTGGGTTTTGCTGTGGTTCCCACTTCATTTTTTCCATCCATCAAGAAATACTTAAATAATTCTGCACCCAAAATGTGAAAATGGAAATTTCTTCACTCATATTTAATTACACCTATCACAATTTTGATGGAATCTATACATTAGTGATGAATGTTACATTTCAAATCCACTTATTTCTGGATTATAAGTCACTTAAGGACACCATTCTGGCATTCATTGCACAACATACTTGAATCAGTAAAGTATCCCAGTTGATAAATAGCTTTAGTTACAGCGAAAACCTCTTCCACTGTTAGTGATGAGATATTCAATTTATACACCTTCCCTCTTCCACTGTCAGCAATAAGATATTCTGCACGCAGATCTTCCCACGACTGTCTGTCATCAGATGTCTCACACGTGTAAATCCCCTCTCGCATCAGTAATGACATAGCTAAATATGGATCCTCCCTCTAGTGCCAGTGATGAGATATCTAACGTGTGTTTTGTCAGTGATACATCATGCTAAAATTCCCCTCTAGATCAATGAGCTATTTCCTTGTACATAGGAACATAAGAACAGGAATAGCCCATTTAGTCCCTCGAGCCTATTCCGCTATTCATGGAACATGGTTGATCTGTACCTCAACTCCATTTACCTGCCTTTTCGCCACATTCTCTGATTCCCTTGCCTAACAAAAATCAATCAATCTCAATCTTAGAATTTCAATTGACTCAAAAGAGTTCCAGATTTCCACTGCTGTTTGTGTGAAGAAGTGCTTCCTGATTACAGATCCCTTTAGTGGCAATGATGAAATCCCACAAATTGCAAGGACTCCAATTGAAGTTTAAGACCTATAGTTGAGGCTCGATATTCAAATTTAACTGTACAGAATTTATCAATAATGGGTCTGCCAGTTTTTTCTTTACCCCAAAAAATTCCTCTGTCAATGCACTGTAATTAAATCACACCTACTGTGGGAGTCACCATTTAATATGCCTTGTCTGAAAAATTACACTCACTATGCCTACTAGATGATGCCAGAACCTTGCTGTCACTTCTCCACTAATCAGAAGCATGGTAGGTACGGCAATGCACTTATTCTGAATGTGATATTTTTAAGTAAGGCAGACTGTTTAGTGCTGCCAACTAGATATGAATGTTTTTCTCAAAGGGCAATAAAAAAGGAACTAAACAAATGGGTTTTCTAGCAAACTCAATAACATTACTGTCCTATTAGTTAGTTTTTAATATTCAACCTAAAGGATTAGTTTGGTATGCCAATATTGAATGTCAAACCCAGTGTCAAACCAGAGACTAATGTATTTAACAAATATCACATGCTGGATGTTCAAATTTAAGTAAACAGGACTCAACAGCTTTGGCCATACTATCGATATCTTGCTCATTATTACAATACAGAACCACCACAGCAATATTAAAATTCTACACAGTAACAGCATACCTGATGAAGCATCAAGGGAATCATAACTTGCTGAGAATCCCTCAGTGGCTATGCTTGAATCAGACACAAAAAGAAGACTCAGCATATTGCCACTGCTGGTTATGGAAGGAGGAACAGCCCTACCGCAGTGCCTGTAATACATGAAAGAAATATTGCCTTTATCATGAAAAATGTTAATTTTCTTCAATAATTAAAGCAAATATATTACTTTGAAACCAATAATATTTTTCATTTTCCATAACAGCATAAAGAGTGCACTTTTTTTGTACATGATATGAACATATGGAGGATAGAGGCATTGTGGGGAAATGTATTAGAACAAAAACGTGTTGTGTCACAAGTGGTAGGATGCAAGTTTCCAAGCTTGACAAAGCTGCTGTGGGAATTCATTCAAGGCAGGCAAGGCTCTTTACCAAAAGAAGAGAGGGAGGTATGGAACCCAGCTTAAGATTCACATTAGTAGGGTTCAAGGAGCTCGTCTCATGCCAATCAATTACAAGACGGCATTAAATTAATTGTAAGGGAAGACTGTCAGCCAGACTGTTCCACTCTCCCGGAAATAGCCCTTTTACTACCAGTGACAGTGAAACAAATATGGAAAGGCAGACAGCGTCTGTTTAGTTGCTTCATTACATCACTTACTGAAGTTCCCTGCCCATTGACTTCATTATTAGGTAATTGTGAATGCTGCTTTATGATGGCTCATTAGCCAATCAAGAATAGAATTTCAGCTCAATGGTATAACAGGATACACTACTGACTAATCATTATATATGTACTGCATTATTTACTGTCTTCTTTTAGGTTTTGCCCACATTGCACTACATTTTCTAACTGTTCCCAGGTCTTCCAATGCTCCTGTTAAGAGGTACATAAGTGTGCTGTAGACTTTCCCTGCTCCTGTCAAAAAATGCCCTCATCTCTGCTCATAGTCTGTTCAAATTGTCTGTCCAAAGTTGAGAACTCCCCATCGTGAGCCCTACAATCTGACCATTCGCAAAGAAATGAACAGGATTGGCTATTCCTTCTGTGTCCGCCCCTGGAAAAAAACCTCTCCCAACTCACTTACAACTGCATTTTCAAAATCCCAAATGTCTAGTCTTTGGCCCTCCATTCACCACGACAGTTCTGCAGCTACTGATCAGTTCAACCACACCCTCACCACCACCTTTGATGCCCTCGTCCCTATTAAAACCATTAATCTCTCTCACCGTGCCCATTTCCCCTGGTAGGCCCTTATCTCCGCTCCCTTAAGTCCAAAGGACACAGACTTGAAGGGATATGGCGGACAACTGGTTTAGCCAATTGCTGGATCACATAAAGCACCATCAGGTCCTGCTCTTGTCTGCTAAAACTGCTCACTATTTCAGAATGCAAAGAAAATCCCCAGCTTCTTTTCTCTACTGCTAACCGTCTTCTTAAACCCCTCTCCACTGTCTCCTCCACCCTCACCTCCAACAAAAAGTGTGAGGAACTTATGGACTTCTTTGTCATTAAGATTGAGACCATTCGATCAGCTGCCTCTGCCACTTCCCTTTCTTTCCCTAGCACACCAGGCCAAACCTCCTCTAAGATTCCCCCCTGCCCTAGCCCTGAACTCACATCTTTCTCCAGTTTCTCTCCGATCTCCCCTCATGCCCTCTCTGAGCTCATCTTGTCCATGAGACCCACTTCCTCCTCCCTGGACCCTATTCCCACCAAACTACTGACCACCCAACTTTCTTTTCTGGCTCCCATGTTGGCTGATATTGTTAACGGTTCTCTCTCCTCAGCTACTGTCCCCTCTCCTTCAAATCTGCCGTCATCAACCTTCTCCTCAAAAAAAACAACCCTTGATCCCTCCGTCCTTGCAAACTACTGCCCCATCTCCAACCTCCCTTTCCTCTCCAAAGTCCTTGAATGTGTTGTCACCTCACAAATCCGTGCTCATCTTTCCCAGAACTCCATGTTTGAATCCCTCCAATCAGTTTTCCGCCCCTGTCACAGTGCCGAAACGACTCTTAACAAAGTCACAAATGACATCCTATGTGACTGTGACAAAGGTAAACTATCCCTCCTCATCCTTCTTGACTTGTCTGCAGCCTTTGACACGGTTGACCACTCCATCCTCCTCCAACACCTCGCCACTGCCGTCCAGCTGGGTGGGACTGCACTCTCCTGGTTTCATTCTTAGCTATCTAATCGTAGCCAGAGAATAACCTGCAATGGCTTCTCTTCCCACTCCCACCTCATTACCTCTGGTGTCCCCCAAGGATCTATCCTTGGCCCCCTCCTATTTCTCATCTACATGTTGGCCCTTGGCGACATCATCTGAAAACACAGCGTTAGTTTCTACATGTACTGAGGGAGTTCTGCACTGTCGGAGGTGCCGTCTTTTGGATGAGACGTTAAACCGAGGCCCCGTCTGCTCTCTCAGATGGACGTAAAAGATCCCATGGCACTATTTCAAAGAAGAGCATGGGAGTTAACCCCGGTGTCCTGGCCAATATTTATCCTTCAATCAACATCACTAAAACAGATTATCTGGTCATTATCACATTACTGTTTGTGAGAGCTTGCTGTGCGCAAATTGGCTGTCGCGTTTCCTACATTACAACAGTGACTACTCTTCAAAAAGTACTTCATTGGCTGTAAAGCACTTTGGGACGTCCAGTGGTTGTGAAAGGCGCTATATAAATGCAAGTCTTTCTTTCTTTATGTATGCTGACGACACGCAGCTCTACCTCACCACCACTTCTCTTGACCCCTCCACTGTCTCTAAATTGTCCGACATCCAGTACTGGATGAGCAGAAATTTCCTCCAACTAAATATTGGGAAGACCGAAGCCATTGCCTTGGGTCCCAGTCACAAACTCCGTTCCCTAGCCACCAACTCCATCCCTCTCCCTAGCATCTGTCTGAGGCTGAACCAGACTGTTCGCAACCTTGGTGTCATATTTGACCCTGAAATGAGCTTCCGACCACATATCCACGCCATCACTAAGACCGCCTATTTCCACCTCCATAACATTACCCGACTCCGCCCCTGCCTCAGCTCATCTGCTGCTGAAACCCTCATCCATGCCTTTGTTGCCTCTAGACCTGACTATTCCAACACACTCCTGGCTGGCCTCCCACATTCTATCCTCTGTAAACTTGAGGTCATCCAAAACTCTGCTGCCCATGTCCTAACTCACACCAAGTCCCGTTCACCCATCACCCCTGTGCTCGCTGACCTATATTGACTCCCGCTTAAGCAACGCCTCGATTTTAAAATTCTCATCCTTGTTTTCAAAACCCTCCATGGCCTCGCCCCTCCCTATCTCTGTAATCTCCTCCAGCCCCACAACCCTCTGAGATATCTGCACTCCTCTAATTCTGGCCCCTTGAGTATCCCTGATTTTAATCACTCCACTATTGGTGGCTGTGCCTTCAGCTGCCTAGGCCCTAAGCTCTGGAATTCCCTCCCTAAACCTATCCACCTCTCCATCCTCCTTTAAGACGCTCCTTAAAACCTACCTCTGACCAAGCTTTTGGTCATCGGCCTAATATCTCCTTATGGGGCTCAGTGTCAAATTTTGTTTGTTAACACTTCTGTGAAGTGCCTTCAGACATTTTACTACGTTAAAGGCGCTATATAAATACAAATTGTTGTTGTTGTTGTAGTGTGCTGCAGCTGCTCCTCTGGGCTACATCAATGGCTTTAAAACTCAGACGCTTAATAGAATTTAACGAATGGGGCAGGAAGGTCATCTTTCACTTAGAATCCGTCACAAATAGAATTAGTTATTGGCAGCATATCTGTCCATTCCTAAAGGGATTAACTACTTATTCAAAACTTAGTACCATGCTGACAGATGGTAAATAATGGCATCTCGGTGCGCTCTTGTGAAACTAGTTTAACATTTGTCTTGTTAAAGCAATTTTGGAGGCACCTAGTAATGCTGGTTACCCAGGAAACTTGAGTAATTAATATTACTGTCACCAGACACAAAATGCGAAAGTTATAATTTCTTACCTTCTGATTGGTCTGCCAGAGCTAATGGTACCATTATCATACACTTCAACATAATCCTTGGTGCAGTTCATGTGATATTCAATATTAAAGGAGGTGAATGTAAGGCGGATGACATATCCAGGCTGAACTGAGATATACCAGATACATTTGCCACCATGTGGATTATCTGTAGGGTGTCCAGGACTAGTAATGGTACCTACTGGTTGTGTCAGAACCTCACCACATCCTACAAAGAAAATCATTCTTTTTCACTGACTGCTTGGTACAAAGAGAAAGCCTGAATGATAAAGTACTTAAAACATACATTCTTAATGCTGTCAATTCTGATCATTCCATCACTTTAAAAAAAATGCATTTCTAATATAACAATGAGGAGTCAATAGCAGAATGTAATCATCCTAACCCATTTATATCAGAGTTTACATCAGACCCCAAAGACTACAACAAGTTCTCTGCAGATTTCAAACTACACACACATTTTGTCATTGATCAAATATCATTATGTTTATAGTCTACTTCAATAAATATCTTTATATTAATAGATCTCAAGGAGCCCCCGTAGATTCTAAATCCAATAGCACTGCTCTGATCGCTAAGTGAGCTTTTCAAGATGAATAAAATGGTGATTTCCACAGCCAGAGAAACCAATGTAAGAAGCAAAATGCAATAAACATTAATGTTTATTTAAATAAACCAGTTTAATAACAACATTTCCAAGACAACCCAAAGAGCCATGATTTAGATTCAACTATTTTATATGGAGAAAGTGAGCTCTGAGGGCAAAGCTGGCCAGAATAAGATCAAATCTAGCACAGGACCAATTCACATAAGTTTTGTGGCTTGTGCTGGTCAGCAGTGCAGCCTCCTGAAAACTGTCCAGTTTCTTTCCCATGCAGCACATTTTTTAAATCTCTGGCTGTGGGCAATACTAGCAAGCCAGTATTTATTACTAATCCCTAGTTGCTCTGAGGGCATTAAGAGTCAACCATGTAGTGTGGGACTGGCGTCGCTTGTCAGACTGGGTAGGCTCTCTTCCCTGCAGAACATCCACTAGCTTACATAGTCATTTTTCTGTTACCAGCCCACAAATTACCAGATTTATTGAATTTACAACTTGCCACGGTGGGATTTGAATGAATTAACCTCTGGATTATTAGTCCAGTACCATAACCACTAGGATACCGTATATCTGTGTTAGGTGCATGGGTTTATGGGCCCAATTTCCCCTCTCATGCTTAGCCACAACAAGGCTCCACACCACCAACAGAGTCTTGCAATTTTGGGTCTATTGCAGCCAAGATGCTTCTAAAGAAGATTAAAAAGAGGGAAGAGGTCATGGATAACAATAAAATAAAAATATTTGAAATCACCTTTTTCAGCTGATCCATACTCAGCTCGAAATCCATTGTTAGCCATTTTAGAGTCTGTCTTGAACTTGATGTACATTGACCTCTGTATTGACTGTACTATAGGTGGAATTACGGTGCCACAATATTTACCGATCAATGGAGAGTCTACGACAGCACCATCTTTGACCTGGAAACAAACAGACTCCTTTAAGATGAGCAACAGGCTTTACCATAAGCTCATGAACAAGTGAAACAATTTTCTATGGATACAATGAAAAAACAGTTGCCAGTTGAATCTGGATACACACAACTAATCTTCTAGTAAATTATATGTTCACATACCAAATTGTGTGATGCTATTTATTACTTCATTTGGAGAAAATATCAATAACTCTTCTCTAAAAAAAAGTAGTTCCTTAAAATAAGAACAAAAACACTGGAAATGCAGAGCAGGTTGATAAGTATACAAAAAAGAAAGACAGATTAATGTTTCAAACGGAACTCTTAAATCACAACCGGTTCATGAAAAGTAGTTCATAATTTCCATTGGCAAATGTTTATCAGTTTTTAGTGACCTGAGACACTTGTTGGTTCCCATCCGAGTTCCTTCTCCGATGATGGAGTCGGGACGACTCTGTCAGGTTGCCCACTGATGAGGCGCCAACCCCATTTTAACTGTAGTTAAAATGCCCCTCCTCATCTCTGTAACCTCCTCCAGCCCTACAACTCTCTCAGATCTCTGCACTCCTCCAATTCTGGTCTCTTGCGCATGCCCAATTTTCAGCGCTCCACCATTGGTGGCCATGCCTTCAGCTGCCTCGGCCCTAAGCTCTGGAATTCCCTCCCTAAACCTCGCCACCTCTGTCTCCTCCTTTAAAGCGCTCCTTAAAACCTACCTCTTTGACCAAGCTTTTTGTCAGCTGCTCTAATATCTCCTTATGGGGCTCGGTGTTAAATTTTGTATGATAATGCTCCTGTGAAGCACCATGGGACATTTTGCTATGTTAAAGGTGCTATATAAATACAAGTTGTTGTATAAGAATGAATTGGGGAGGCTTCTGTTTAAGTGGCCGAGTAGGCTGATATCAGGATATCAAGAAGTGGCTGAGCGCACTGGATACAGCAAAGGCTATGGGCCCCGACAACATCCAGGCTGTCGTCCTGAAGACTTGCGCTCCAGAACTTGCCGTGCCTCTAGCCAAACTGTTCCAGTACAGCTACAACACTGGCATCTATCCGACAATGTGGAAAACTGCCCAGGTATGTCCTGTCCACAAAAAGCAGGACAAATCCAATCCGGCCAATTACCGCCTCATCAGTCTACTCTCAATCATCAGCAAAGTGATGGAAGGTGTCATCGACACTGCTATCAAGGAGCACTTACTCACCAATAACCTGCTCACCGATGCTCAGTTTGGGTTCCGCCAGGACCACTCGGCTCCCGACCTCATTACAGCCTTGGTCCAAACATGGACAAAAGAGCTGAATTCCAGAGCTAAGGTGAGAGTGACTGTCCTTGACAAAAAAGGCAGCATTTGACCGAGGGTGGCATCAAGGAACCCTAGTAAAATTGAAGTCAATGGGAATCAGGGGGAAAACTCTCCACTGGCTGAAGTCATACCTAGCACAAAGGAAGATGGTTGTGATTGTTGAAGGTCAATCATCTCAGCCCCAGGACATCGCTGCAGGAGTTCCTCAGTGCAGTGTCCTAGGCCCAACCATCTTCAGCTGATTATTTCAATGACCTTCCCTCCATCGTAAGGTCAGAAGTGCTGATGTTCGCTGATGATTGCACAGTGTTCAGTTCCATTCGCAACTCCTCAGAAAATGAAGCCATCCATGCCCGCATGCAGCAAGACCTGGAGGACATTCAGGCTTGGGCTGATAAGTGGCAGGTAACATTCGCGCCACACAAGTACCAGGCAATGACTATCTTCAGCAAGCGAGAGTCTAACCACGTCCCCTTGACATTCAACAGCATTAACATCGCCGAATCCCCCAACATCAACATCCTGGGGGTCACCATTGACTAGAAACTTAACTGGACCAGCCACATAAATACAGTGGCTACAAGAGCAGGTCAGAGGCTGGGTATTCTGTGGCGAGTGTCTCACCTCCTGACTCCCCAAAGCCTTTCCACCATCTACAAGGCACAAGTAAGGAGTGTGATGGAATACTCTCCACTTGCCTGGATGAGTGCATCTCCAACAACACTCAAGAAGCTCGACACCATCTAGGACAAAGCAGCCCACTTGATTTGCACCCCATCTACAACCTTAAACATTCACTCCCTCCACCACCGGCGTACCATGGCTGCAGTGCATACCATCTACAAGATGTACTGCAGCAACTCGTCAAGGCTTCTTCGGCAGCACCTCCCAAACCCGCGACCTCTTCCACCTAGAAGGACGAGGGCAGCAGGCACATGGGAACACCATCCTGACTTGGAAATATATCAACTTTCCTTCATCGTCACTGGGTCAAAATCCTGGAACTCCCTCCCTAACAGCACTATGGGAGTACCTTCACACGGACTGCAGCGGTTCAAGAAGGTGGCTCACCACCACCTTCTCAAGGGCAATTAGGGATGGGCAATAAATGCTGGCCTTGCCAGCGATGCCCACATCCCATGAACGAATAAAAAAAAGGCACTGACAGCCCTCTGTGAACAATAAATGATTCCATCCCTACAATTTGGCATGGGGGTCTGTGGCCTACTATTAGGTGTGGTGGATAGGGGGTTCTACTCAGCTACTCTTCCACTGATGGAGTGGCCCCAGCAGAATTTCCAAACCATGTTTTTTTTATCTAAAGAGGTTCAACCAGCAAATTTCCATCATTAACAAGCAGTGAACAAGACTGTAACAAGTCTAATTTCCTCTCTGCTTTTGTTATTTACATATCAGCACTTCACAAATGGGAGGCAATCACCTTCCGGCAATAATAATGCAGATTTAAGAAAATGAATTAAATCAAACAGATTTTCTTGTAAGTTCATATACTGCAGCTTTTTGTTTTGGTTTACACCATGAGGAAAATGTACTCCTAAAGATTTTAAAGAGGTATGGAAAAATATTTAGGTGGTTCCCTGAAAGGTTCCAAAGCATGGAGCCAAGCAAGTACAATGCTAATACATAGTAGAGACTAAATAACAAACACTGAAAATCTGAAAATGTAAACAGAAAATGCTGAAAATACACTGCAGGTTGGTCAGCATGTGAAAGAGAAAGATAAGATAACATTTCGGGTGAAACCCTTTTCAGAACTGGAGAAAGCATTGTGCCTGAATCATGAACCTATCTTTCTCTTTCAAATGGTAATCAATGTAATGTTCAATAGCTACACATAGTAAGACAGTGCAAGGGTAAAAATAACTTCTACTCTTGCACTGAGTGAAATGCTGGAAGGACAGTTATTTCAGCTATGTGCTCCATTCGTAATTAGGACTATCCGTCTGAGTTCTAAAACAAGAAAGTTGTGTTTCAAAATTATTAATATATTGCAGATGAATATCTGATCATGTTTCTGAGGTTGATTTAGATCTGTTACACTACCAATCACATATGGATAGTAAATGTTGTATAATTATAGTTTCATCTCTGGTTTATCAAAAATTATTGCTCCCATACCTCCAGATAGTCATGGTTGCAGTTCGTAGCATTCTCAATGTCAAAGGAGATGAAGTTGAGGGTGACCACTTGTCCTTCTGGCTGGTTGATAACCCACTCACAAATTTTGTCATGTGGGTATGAGTTAGGATAATAAGGAGACTGAATCACTCCAGTGCCATTCAATGTGCCACCACATGCTGTATGGAAGCATCAGGAAAACATTTAGAAACTGAAAAAGCAGAACGTTAATAGAATAATCATTGCAACTAAAAATGAGTCACTGGCATTCTTTCTCAATGCCTCAGTAGGTCATGCACTGCTCATCTGTGGAACTGAACCACAGATTAGGGAGATCCCAGATTCCTCACCACACCCCCCAACCCCCCAGTGTGTGTTGTTAATTTATGCCAGGTGAGACTGCTGTATATACTACAATTAGCCTCAGTGCTTCTGGGCTGGGCCATGAGGAAATCAGCCAGGGTTCCCACCCTGTCACTATCTAACAACCCTGCTGCAAAATGTACATATGTTGGTGTTGGCTGAAGACAGTATCAGGCTGAGCAAATTGGTAGCGCAAAAAACAATGGAAAAGTAAGAGTAACTGTAGTTCTTGCAACGACACATTGCCAACCATTTATATTAATAGTTCCAAAACCAAAAGTATGTGTGTTTGCATTTGGGGGAACGAGTATTATGTTTGGATACTACATTTTTTCTAAAATTCATGGTCTAAGATATATGTGAGTGTGTGTGTATTATACTCAAAGATTTACGGTATCCATTTTTGAACATAAGAAATAGGAGCAGGAGTAGGCCATTCAGCCCCTCGAGCCTGCTCCGCCATTCAATAAGATCATAGCTGATCTGATCTTGGCCTCAACGCCACTTTCCTGCCTGCTCCCCATAACCCTTGACTCCCCTGTAGCTCAAATATATGTCGATCTCCGCCTTGAATATATTCAATGACTTCGCCTCCACAACTCTCTGGGGTAGAGAATTACAAAGATTCACGACCCTCTGAGAGAAGAAGTTCCTCCTCATCTCCGTTTTATCCTGAAACTATGCCCCCTAGTTCTAGATTCCCCCACGAGGAGAAACATCCTCCCTGCATCTACCCTGTCAAGGCCCCACAGAATCTTATGTTTCAATAAGATCACCTCTCATTCTTCTAAACTCCAGAGAGTATAGGCCCAACCTGCTCAACCTTTCTTCATAAGACAACCCCTTCATCTCAGGAATCAACCTCGTGAACCTTCTCTGAACTGCCTCCAATGCAAGTATATCCCTCCTTAAATAAGGAGACCAAAACTGTACGCAGTACTCCAGGTGTGGTCTCACCAACGCCCTGTACAGTTGTAGCAAGACTTCCCTACTTTTATACTCCATCCCCCTTGCAATAAAGGCCAACATTCCATTTGCCTTCCTAATTACTTGCTGTACCTGCATGCTAACTTTTTGTGATTCATGTACAAGGACCCCCAGATCCCTCTGTACCGCAGCATTCTGTAATCTCTCTCCATTTAAATAATAATTTGCTTTTTTATTTTTCCTCCCAAAGTGGATAACCTCACATTTCCCCACGTTATACTCCATCTGCCAAATGTTTGCCCACTCACTTAACCTATCTATATCCCTTTGCAAACTCTTTATGTCCTCCTCACAACTTGCTTTCCCATCTATCTTTGTATCATCAGCAAATTTGGCTACATTACACTCGGTCCCTTCATCCAAGTCATTAATATAGATTGTAAATAGTTGATGCCCCAGCACTGATCCCTGTGGCACCCCACTAGTTACAGTTTGCCAACCTGAAAATGACCCATTTATCCCGACTCTTTGTTTCCTGTTAGTTAGCCAATCCTCTATCCATGCTAATATATTACCCCCAACCCCGTGAGCTCTTATCTTGTGCTAGATCTTGTGCTTATCTTGAATACTAGATAAGGCATATTTTCAAAAGGGTATCATTAGATCTGTGCGAATGATGGTTTTCTTTTACAACTAGGCTGACACACAAGAACTTCAGAAATGTGAACTTGGGCCTTTTTTTCCTTTGTTTTCAGTGTACAAAGTTATTTTTAAATGTTACCAGCAGTAAAGAATTCTACTGGGGAATGGATTTATGGTAAAATGGCTCAGTCTTGGTCTGAACTATAAATGCCCAAATTTGCACATGATTTCTCTGTGTGTAGTTTTAGTCTAAATAAATTGCTTCATCTATTATATTAGGCACTGCTATATATATTTTTATGTCATTTTATTTGAGGGGATTGAGTGGCAAGAGTACATTAGATGAGATCCTTTCTTCCCTGGGATCTGAATTTGAATTCAGCACAGACTGATGTACAAATGTCTCTTCCCTTTATTGGTTGTAAAGGTCCTAATTGCTCACAGGTTTTTGCACACGAATGTGAACACGGCAAAACAGGTATATGGAAACAATAAAGAACTTCCATACATTTTTTAATAGGGTAAATGCACCAATCCTGCTCTCCCAGCCAGAGCCATGCTCAAACGCAGCAAAGCTCAGAGAATCATTCCCATCTCAGAGCCTCTTGGTACGCGGGATCAATGAATTTATCCTTGTAGCTTTATGAGTGTGCACACATGAATTTTTTCAAACCCAAGCATAATGTTAACTAGTTAATGCGTCTTCACATGCCACCTTTCTTTTCGACCTCCCTGGGCTGCTACTTTTCGGATGTTCTTTTATTTATTGTAACTTCTGTGACTTTTCCTTCTCTCTCGTTTCTGTGCTTATTTTTCTTTCACTTCTGTTTTTGCCTCTACGGTTACATATTACATAGAATTTCCAGCACAGAAACAGGCCGTTTGGCCCAACCGATCTATGCAGGTGTTTATGCTCCACACAAGCTTCCTCCCGCCGTTTTTGTTGTTGTTTCTGGCTTTGTTTCCCTCTGCTGTTTCCTTTCTGTTATTTTTTTCTTTCTCTGTCTGATTGTTGTGTTTTATCTCTCTGGGATAGATTGTCAGCTTCACCACCTAGGTAGTAATCTGGTGGAGCAGATCGCCCACCCTTTATAGAACTCAATGAAATCAACGGAATGAAAATCAGGTAGGTTCTATAACGGGTGAGCAATCCACTCCCCCAGATTATTGCCCAGACGGTGTAGACAAAAATCTACCCATCTGCCTTCTATTTGATTCTTTTTTACTCACCTTGGCCCTGAAATTCCTGGGACCAGGGAGGGCACAAAGCCTAATTTCCTCCATGTTGGGGAACAGGAATTGGGGTTGAACCCAGCACCGGGACTCTGCCCCTTTAAATTCTGGTGGGGAGATGCCTATTCAGATCATCTGTCCACTGTTCCCATGTCAAGGACCATGGATGGGGGAGTTCCTGGGCTTCCCTGGGAATTCCACTCTTGGTTGGCCTCAGTACACCAGCTGAGAGCTGGCGTGTGTGCCATCAAAGCCTTTAAAAGGACTCCAAACTTTTACTAGACTAAGATAATTGGTCTTAGAGGAGATCAATGAACTTGACTAGAAGTGCTGCTCTATTGGGTGTTGAAGTGAAAAAGAATATTACCGAGGTTGCTGGGCCCTTACCTGGCCTGTTTTCTGTATTCGGAGTGACATAGCATTGCTCCAATTCTCTGGGCCTATGTTGGGATGGGCACTGCTCACGCATCTTTTCAGGCTCCTATTACCCAACCTGAGTGTACAGATGACCATGTCCCTGAGATTTGGGATGGGGTCTGCATCCTCATGTCTGGGCAGAGAGGAGTTTACCAGTGCAGCAGGACTGCCAGAATTTTATTCAGGGCACACCTCCAACATACTTTTTTTTTTAAATTACAATTTATCCTCAAAAGTATGCCAAGTGCTCCATGTTGTCATCACCAACAAAGTACTTAATTTACAGCGAATCGGTGACCTTGACCCCTGTATTTTACCTGCTCTCTTATATGGTAGCTTTTTTTGGAGAAATGCTGCCTCCAAAACCGCTATAGATTTGAGGAATATTAGCAAAGCTTGTCACAGCTGTATCAGGGCAGAAACCTCAAACAATGGGAATCCTGATATAGATGGGAACACTACAGCATGGTCAGGAACTCACCCTGTGGGAAACTATAGGTGAAAACCTGTGCTCTACCACTTTGTGCCACAGCAAATCAATGCTCCACCATGCCACATGGTACATGGAAGGCATACCCGGCACACATTACTGTTGTATTCTATCGTTGACCAGGTCTTATAAATAAAAGCAAAAGGGAATCCTTACCAACTTTATATACCGCAAGGAAGCCTCCTTTTGAGACAGAGGCATCTGCTTTAAATTTAAGCCACAGTTTGTTTCCATTTGTGGTAATGGGAGCTGGGAGGGTAGAACCACAGAACTTGCCGACTAGAGGATCCGTCTCTGCTTCACCATCACGAACCTAAAATCCAAATAAAATTTAGGAAAAGATCAAACAAAACATTTCTGCTTTCTCAAAAGAAAAGTATCAGTTTACCAATATGGGTGTGCTCATCACTCAGATCATAATGAACGAAGCAGGTAATTGGATAAACAGCCAGTGTTTAAACAGAAACTTGAGTAATATTGTCATTTATAAATCTGTGTTATATTAGAGGCGTACTTTAACAGGATCAGTTAGTAAGATTGTAACTGCCGGTTTAGGTTGGTTGTTAGCCCTCTTTCCTCCAGGTCAGCAGGTTCAAGCCCAGATCTTGAGTACATAATCTAGGCTGGCACTCAAGTGCAGTTATGAGGGAGTATTGAATTGATGGAGATGCCATCTTCTGGAAAAGAGGTTAAACGGAGGACCCAGATGGTTTAAAAATTCAATGGGGTCAAAAATCTGCAGGGTGCATGGAAATGTAAGTGCTGCTATGCATCCACAGTCTGGAACTCCATTGCTGACTCTGACAGTTTGCAGGGTCAGGGGGAGGTTCCTTGATTTGAGTAAGGCTAGAGGTGCATTGGGAGTGCTTGCCTGCCAAAGAGGCCGCAAATTGCAGAAGAAAAATGACTGGCCTTTTCTGTGGGAGGGGACTGTCGGGTCTCAGCCACCCGCCCCACAAAGAATATTGCCTTCCTCTCTACCCTGCCCCCCACCCCACGGCTCCCTTTGTGAGGGGGGTCACACTTAAATAAATCTTTTAAAATTATTTGATCTTTCTTCAGCGATCCCAGCTTGAATCCCCATTCAGCAGCCTGTTGCACTTGGTTTCGCCAGATGTATTACCACTGATGAAACACTGGGTCATTCTGAGAGCTGGGGATGCAGGAACTTCCAGCATTGGGAGTCCCCACCCCCTCCTGCATCAATAGCCTTGTGTTTTATTTATTCATTCATTCATGGGATGTGGGCGTTGCTGGCAAGGCCAGCATTTATTGCCAGTACTGACCCTGTTTGGGGCAGGCAAAAGGGTGGGCAAGACCCATCATGTATATTTTCAGTTTCTTGTGCTTTCTTAAAGTACTGAAATTCCCTCACACTCGCCCACTATTTCTGAAAAGGCAAAAGTTATCACGTGTACAATTAAACAAGCTCTTCTGTCTTTCACATTGTAGGGTTATCTTGGAGGAAGAGGCTAGTCACTCCAATGATTGTCCGAGCACTTCCAGATCAACAGCTGCTGCCACACTGTCACCAACTTTGTCCTGACATCTTACTTGAGCAAGCACCAACACGGACACATCCACTTGTGAAGGATTAATTAAAGAGTTAGAAGGGCTGTCACCAGGTGATTCGCTGAGCAGTAGTGAGAGTGAGGACCGAGGAGTGGGAGAGAGGGAGAGCATTGGTCCTCCACTGAGGGGGGTAGAAACGACCGCCCTCAGCTGAGCAGCCCAGGAGCCCAGAGGTCAGGGACCCAGTCTTCAAAAGAGCAAATGATTCATGAGCATCAATGTCACGTGGTGGCAGTTTCTACACATATGGTTGCGATATGGCTATATCCCACATCTGCAAAATATTGCTAAAAGCTTCTCATGACCTACAGAACACCCTGCACACTGTGACAGCCCAGGAAATTGCTGCAGCATCAAGATCCCAAGAAGAACTTCTAAGGAGACAGGTGGCTTCTGGAGTGGCAGCTACCAATGCTTCAATAGATGCTTTGATCAGAACACAGTCCCAGGGCTTCCAAGATTCCATTGGGACTACTAGGTCTGTGATGACACTGGCCATTAACACCCCTAAGCCTATACCCAGCACCAAGGGTTATAAGAAGTGGGTGCAGATGTCACTGTGTCTCTAGAGAGTAGCAATTAACCCGCTTTCTTAAGGCCCCCTCCAATGCCTTCATATTAGAGAGCATCACACATTTACCAGCAGCCCTTGAAACGGCAAGCGTCAGAATGCCAGAAGCTAGTACCTCTGGGACAGCAGACAGACTGAGACGAGAGTCAGCTAAGGTCTCTAAGGCTCCAGAGGAACTATTGCAGCCACCCATGTTGTAGCTGTGCACTCAGAAGTACTTCTTCCGTGGCCTCTCAATACTTTCTGGCCCTCCCAGTCACAGTGCTCCAATATATGCCCAACAATATTCCAATGAGCTGATGCCACAATTTCTGGCATGGTCAGCATTGGGATCATAGGATGGGCAGTAATTCCTCCCCACCACACACTCTGGCGGAGGATCATGGACCTCAGGATTTCAGGTCATTGTTTTTATATCCTCTCTGGCTGCCTGCTGCAGGTCCAGTCTGCAATCTAGAAAAGAGGCCCTCAGCTGACATGGGTGAGTGGGTGTCATTATATTAGTACAAAAAAACTTCCTTTTTATATAGCAATTACAGAGCAATATCATAGATATTGTATTATGAAAGAATGATATACCTTCTTTTGAAAATGAGTTACAAGTTAAAACCATTAGAATACAAGGAACATGAGGGATAGTCATATCCATAATATGCCAACCAAGGACAGCTATGTACTGTATTTAGTTCCTTTTGTGTTAACTAAAACTTGAGATTTCTCTGGCCTGGTCTACCACAGTTTGTCATGTTGTGCACTATTAGTGACTGCACTCACCGCTGCTGAAAGTTCAGAAACATGACAAGCTGAGGATGTTCATTACTGGACAACATAGCACCCTACGGATAGAATAAATAGAACTGGCGGTGAATCCTTTTATTTGCTACATTGGTGTTTCCAGGGAGTTCACGACATTCCTCTCTGGAAACACCACTACAGTAGAAATAATAAAATGCATATTCCTGTCCAGATTTAGTAAATTTAGGGGAGTTTTCACGTCATTGTCACAGCCAGACTGGGAGAACATTTGACAGTTTTTTTTAATATGCCAATTGGACCTTAGTGAAGCATTTCTGCAATAACAGAAAATGCAATGTCTCAAGTTGCACACTGGTCTCCCTGCTCAGCCCACTTAATCCAGACTCAATGGGGGGATATCAAACTATCATTGACCATAAGTGCATGAAAGCCACAAATACCAAACAAAATGCTCTTACACAGTGTGTAGAAATTGTACAGGCTGGAATATTCAGGTGGAAAACTCAAAAAATGTTATCAATACATTACTGTGATTTAAACTTGATGAGCCAAATTCACCAATGGGTTTGAATCAGTCCTATCAAGACACTTTTTTATTTAATCAAACTTTGATTGAATCACGATGCTTTTTTGGTCATGAGTCAAGTCATGAGAATTTCCTGAAACACTGTTCAAAGGAATAGACAGCCTTCCAACCAGATCAGATTCACGGATACAGCAGCTCTGTGCCTAACAGACACAGCAGTAAAATTAAAAAAAAACACTGGCAGCTATAATCTTTCTCATTCTCTCCAGTAATCCTCCCACATACTTGCATCTGTAGACTTCATGACAAAGCTTGACTCCTTTTGGTGGGAAGCTATACCTTTCTCTATGTGCTTTCCCTCCCTAATTCAATATATGCTTCTTAACTACAGCACTATTATCTTGGGAAGGGTAGGGCTCAGTAATGCCTTATCCAGATGCAAAGAGCATAAAGATGGAATCAGGGTCTGCTTGGTCACAAAATTATCTACTATTTAATGTGGTTACGGCAATTAATTGTTTTTAAAAACTGAGTACAATAAGCCCTGAAAATGCCATGGCAATACTTTATCTCAGGTCAGTAACAGTGAATCCATTGGCTGGCTAATATGAAAAGAATGTACTTCATAAGAATGTATCCAGAGTGCCAAATCAGAGTGCAGTCATTTTGAACTCTGTTAGTCCTTAAATTGCATCGTTACAGCAACTGCAATCGGTTTACTTTTAAATGATCTATTCCCAGAGCACTTACAACTCAAAGTTCATGAAAGCACACTTATAAAGCAGAGAGAAGGGATAATTCACCTCTATGTAGTCCGAGGAACAGCTGTTGTGGGATTGCAACTCCATATGTGTGAAGTGGAGGTGGATGCGCTCCCCAGTGGGCTGCCGGATAATGTAGACACACTGCCTGCTGCTGGGATATGGATTAGGCCAGTTGGGGGAGATGAGAATGCCTTCACTGTCTCCATATGTTCCTCCACAGCCAGGGTCAGCTATTTGTTAAGAAGACAGAACACACAACTGTTAGTTCAACCATTTGTTCCAAAGAATTTTGACTCTATACCACAGACATTTGTTACAGCAATAGTTATTTTTATATAACCCGATAAATTCTCCACTGGTAACAGTGGTGAGAAAATAGTGGCACTGAAATTCCTGGAACCCTGCCCGCCTTAGCATCAGACCGGAGACCCCTGTCCCAAATCCTGGGATAGGGTCAGTTGTATGTCCTGACAGGCCATCAGTGCCTGGAAGGGCACTTAGAAACATAGAGGAAAAAATTCAGTTGGTTGCGCCTCCCGTTAGCGCCTTAAGAGGGCGCTAATGGGGTGCAAAGCAACTAGCGCCCGGGTGTGGCGATGTTTGCGCCGCTTGCAAAATTAACTAGACATCTTGCGGCGGCGCTAAACACTACCTGCCACGATCTCCTGCGCTGGCAGATCGTGACGTCAGTCGAGTGCGCAACGCCCCGGTAGCGTTCCGGAGCGGATATTGAGTGGCGCCCCCTGCCTTACCGCCTGCCGCTAGCAACGACAGGTTGAGGGGAGCGTTTTGTAGTCAGGAAGGGACTGGGGGAGCGCTATTTAAAGGCGACCGCTTCCTGCCTTTTTTTGTTGGTGACATTTTTGAACCACACATTCTGAGAGAGAGAGAGAGACTTCTGGAGAGATTCAACGCTGTGTGAAGGAGTTTTGGGTACTGAGCAGCACTTTGCTGGTTCATTTTGATTTGCCCTTCCTTGTATCGATTTAGAAGAGACTGTGGGGGCTGCACTCTGAGCTCTTTCCCTGGTACTCTCCATTGTTCTTTCCAGCAGATTTGATGTACAGGTCTCTCCAGGCCGAGATTCAAGGCTGCAATGAGCAGTATGTGGATGGAAAGTAAGATCAACCCTCCCCTTTAAGAACTGGCCGGCGCCATTGTGTGTGTGTTCCATTGCTGACTGACATCACATGAGCTTCGCCAGCGCTCTGAGTTAGCGCCTCGCTCCTCGGCCTTTGCACCTTAAGACAGGTGTGAAGCGCCTGATTTAGCTCTCCAATCACCTCCAGGGGCGATAAAAGTCAAGTTTGCAGTCGGAGGCGATAATTAGCGCCAGGCGCTAATATTTGCGCCCGGCCGATAATTGCGCCCCAAATGGGGCGATACTGAATTTCTCCCCCTTAGAAACATAGAAAAATAGGAGCAGGAGTAGGCCATTTGGCCCCTCGAGCCTGCTCCGCCATTCAATATAATCATGGCTGATCCTCTATCTCAATCACGCTCTCTCCCCATATCCCTTGATGCCTTTTATGTCTAGAAATCTATCTATCTCCTTCTTAAATATATTCAGTGACTTGGCCTCCACAGCCTTCTGTGGTAGAGAATTCCACAGGTTCACCACCCTCTGACTGAGCAGTGCCTACCTCAGCTCGTCTCCTTCCCCCGTTCTAAACTTGGAACAGTGCCTTGTCACTGTGCCTGAAGTCCTCCTGAGGCTCAAATCAGCCGAAGAAGAAACAATTCTGGTAAGTCTTCAGCTCTTACAGGAACTTGAGACAGTAATACAGGAAATATGTGTCCCCACGGATGCTGGCTGACTTACTGTGTATATACTTCTAGCATTTTCTGTGTGTTTTTTATATATAAACTATACTTTCAGGGAAGGGAAATGTCAGTTTATATGATGTTGATATGTCCTCAAGGGGACATTGATTTTGTTGTATTAAATAGCAGGGAGAATGAAACATGGAGCAATAAAAACCATTCGGTCAATCAAGCAGGTTTTTTCACAATGGCTCTATTATAGCCATTTATCCTCAGAAAAGTTCCTGCAAAGTCTTTCCCACACTAGCCATTCTAAAATGTCAACCTAATCTAAAATCTATTTACACACACTGGACCTGTTCTACACAGTATTCAGTCCTCTCCATCTATACTGATCCTTATAAACATCAATCCTGTTCCTAACTGGATAATTTTTCAGTTCATTTTTAAAGGTGACATTATTTATGTGGGAGCTCATTCCACTGCTGTGTGTGGGGGAAAATCTTTCTAATCTCATTTTTTTCCTGAGGTTTGTTGATTTTATATTTATGCTCTCAGATTTGGCACCCACAGAACAAATTAAATAAACTGCTTGCATCTGAATTATCTACGAGACTGTCTGAGGCATGTTCTTATTTTCAAACCAGTTCCTGCTACATTTTACTGTATAGATCAACTGCAAGTCAATATCTGGCAGCTATAGGAGAATATTTTGTACTAATGCAGGACAGCATACCATTTTGAAAACAGCTGCAATAATTCTAATAAGATCTGATGCATAACACACAAATGCTTACATGGTGTCGTAATGTACGTGACAATAAACCCGCGGTCACTGACACTTTTATCACTGTGGAAATGGATCCATGCAGAAGGGCCAGATGTCTGTAGAGGGGGAGGGCTTTCTGTGCTACAGACCTTCTGAAGGATGGGATCTTGGTCCAGCAGACCATCTCTAATCTAGAGGAAACAATAATCAGTAAGTATTGATAACTGCAGCTTTACTATACACACAAAATATACACAGGAACAATACGTGCACATATACAATTTACAGAGAAAAAGTACCGAACCGTACACACCATATGCTAAATAAGACACGAAGGGCAGAATGGCCTCCTGCTGTGCTGCAAATTTCTATGATAAAGAGGAACATTACTAACATCTAATACACACACACACACATATACACCATACAGAGAAACAGACTAAGAGCTAAATCGCACACACACCTGTACACTACGGGGCCACTAATGTAGTTCCAATGCAGAGGAACCAGGACCACTGCTCCTTGGGCACTGCATGTTCCTTGTGCTATAAAATCAAGTCTGTGTGACAAAAATTAAATATTTTTGTCTAAGATTTAGCTTAATAATAGCTTTCTAAATGTTATCACACTACCTAACAGGTTATAAACTAGCTTCACTCACAGAAATCATGTTTAACTTAATTTGATACATTGATTCAATGAGTTGGTTGGACTCTGGGCAGTTTGCTTCAGGGAGAAGCCAAGCTATTCAATTCAAATACAAACATGTTGTATGATTTGTTCAAATATTAATTTTTAGGCATAGCTTTCTTTTGATCTTCTAACTAGCTATGAATTATCTGACAGATCCGATTTAAATTTTCAGACGGCCTTAGGGAGAGCCATTGGCTCGCGCTGGCAGGTTGGCATGAACTGGGTGCAGGAAATGAACCCGGCAATGGAACGAGTAGGCCCGATGCACACCTAATATTGGGCCCCGGGTCTCATTTGAATGAGACCAGTGAGCAACGGACGCATGCTGGGCGTCCTCAGGCAACTCGCTAGTAAATCAGCATTGGATTTCGGGCTGCTGTGTCGCTGGCAGCGGCCCTCAGGTAGTGCCTGGATGGAAGGGGTAGGTCCTGGAGGGGAGGACGATCAGGAGGAAGGGGGCGATCAGGAGGGAAGGGGGGCGATCGGGAGCCAGCAATGCTCTTTGGTACTGCAGTGGAGCCTGGAGGAGCACTTCTGCTCCTCCCGGTTTCACAGTCAGATAAGTATTATCTAACAAACATACCTTTTAGGTGGCAGCCTGCCGCAGTCCCTTTAAGGACCGCTGGTTAGGCTGCATGTAAACCACGTTTCCTGAACGCAGTTGGCTGCATTTAGGGCAGACCAATTTTGCAAAGGGAGCCTAATGCCTGTTTCAGGCACACGTCCTGGACGCCTCATTTACAGCCTTTACTAATATGGTGGGTGGTGCACTTTCCTAGTCTGGTGCGACTCCCTATGGAAGATAGGGAGCTTGCCTCAAAATTCTAATGACCCTAATGCCAAAAGGTCAGCTGAGGCCAATGGTGCATTTCCATGGAGGGAGGAAGTCCTACCAACCCTCCCCCCGCTCCCCTAGAGATGCACCCCAATCAAAGGAGGGTGGAATGTCCCAGCCATAGTCTCTGCATGCAGGTGTCTTTGGACATGTTCTGGTACAATTTTCTGGCCCTGTACACATGGGTGGCAGTATAAGGGATAGCCCTAAGTTCAAACACACCTGTCTGGTGTAACTCCTCTGATCCTCCTCCAAAACCTGCAAATGTAGAGCAGTAGCCAGAGGAATACTCATGTAGGCAGAACACAATGAAATATTCCGGGGAAAACAGGCAGAACTAGCAGATGAAATGCAGCTTCAAGAAGTTGCCTGTAAGTTCCATTGTGCCAAAAAAACTAAACAATAAAGCAGCAAAGTAGCTGAACAGCAAAGAAGCATTAAAATAGATGAAATTATACACAGCAGTAATTGGCAGCAAGCCTGAATCAGGCCACTGTAAAACCACAGGCCCAACATGATGGACGGGGCCTCCCTCATAATGTCTATTTTATAGCATTGTCAAGCCCTAATTTTTCAGTACCTTAATGAATCCAGTGCAGGCTCTCAGTACTAGAAGCACGTCTGGGCACTTAGGACATGAAATACACATTGGGTGCTGAGTAGGCCTCAATGCCCAATAATGTGGGGTACCGGATGCCGGTGCACAGCCAAGCTACGGGCACCAAAGATTGCATTATTGCCCCATGTATACAGAACAGTAGCTAACCATACAAGCGCACATATATTTACACACTATATACAGACAGGGCAGTAGCAAACCACACATAGTATACACAGGAGCAGTAGAAAACCATGCACAGTATATGCATACACAATGTACAAGCCAACCAAGTGCACACACACACATCCAAAAATAATATTGGGAGGAACTGTTCCTCCTTCCCTGACCCACAAACAAAGATACTATATATATTTAAAAAATAATACCAAACTAAGCATACCTTCTTATTTTGCAGTGAAAGTAACAAATATGCAAGGTCAAAATTTCACCAGGATTGCACCCGTCGATGACCTCCGGTGCTGACCCCACCAAAGTATGCAAGGTCAAATTTGTATGGGGCCGGTGGATGTCCGCACCACAACAGCCACATCTCATGCACCCACCAGCCCAGGCTGCCTGGAAATCTGGCCTCTCTGCCAGGTCCAGGGAGTGGGGAGGAGTGATGCAGTCTCCCCAAAACAGAGAAATTTTCCTCCAAGCAGCTCCAAAAGGGGGCTGCAGTTATGAAAATTAAAAAAGATTGCACTTATGACTTTTGGGGATCCACACCAGAATTCTAGCCTGGAAACCTCTACGTCTGTGCTTCAGGAGGCTGATACACTTCTTGTCCCACCAGGTCCCTGTTATGCTGGGGCTTGTGATTTTCTGACTACAGCCCTGCCCCACCCCCCTACCCCGCCCTTCCCCATCACTGACCTCGCAGGGGAGGCTCTGACCCCACAAGGGAATCCTGGAAACTAGACCATGCAGTTGGGACCCAGTGTATCTGGGCCCTGGTGAAGTTGGTGGAACGGCTGAGGAATTCTGGCTCTGTAGTATGGGTTTAGTATTTTTTACCTCTAGGTAGTCAAAGCTGCAATTTTGATGGTGTCCGATGTGAAGGGGTCCAAATGCAAAAGTAATCAGCAAGTTGGGGCTGACAGAAATGGTCCAATAGCAGTCTCTGTTGGTTGGGTAGTTGCCTGGGTAACCCGGTGAACTAATAACACCATAGGTTTCATTGAGATGACCACCACACTCTGAAAAAGTAAAGGTGCAGATGATACAGGGTATAAGGCTTGTTGTAAGCAAGCAGCCAGGGGTACATTCTTACAGAACTGCCATCCAAATAGTGACAAACATTTTATAGGAAAACAGATTTTCATGAAAATGACAAGTAACCTTTACTGCTGATACTTGATGTACAAGTAAGAGCAGTGAAGCATCTCTCTTTTTCCTGTTTTAAATTATTCATAAGCATTATAAACTTTGTTCTGGTCTAGCAATTAAAAAAAACAATTGTTAGAATATTTAAAACAAAACCTTTCCACTTCAACAACAATTTGGATTTATACAGTGCTTTTAACATTTAAAAATGCACCAAGGCATTTCACAGAGATCTAATCAGGCAAAAATAGAAAGAAGAAAGAACTTGCATTTATAAAGTGACTTTTACGACTTCAGGCACTTTAAAAAGCACTTTACAGCCAATGAAGTACTTTTGAAGTGTAATCACTGTTGTAATGTCGAAAATATGGAAGCCAAATTGAGGACAGCAAGGTTGAGGGTTAAATATTGATCAAATATCGGAGAACTCCCTTGCTTTTCTTCGAATAGTGCCATAGGATCTTTTATGTCCACCTGAGAGGATAGATGGGACCTCGGTTTAATGTGGTAAAAGAACCAGAGACGAGATGAGGAGAATTTTTTTATGCAGCGAGTTGTTATGATCTGGAATGCATTACTTGAAAAGGTGGTGGAAGTAGATTCAATAATAACTTTCAAAAGGGAATTGGATAAATATTTGAATGGGAAAAATTTGCAGGGCTATGGGGAAAGGGCAGGAGTGGGACTAATTGGATAGTTCTTTCAAAGAGACACCACAGGCATGATGGTCCAAATAACCTCCTTCTGTGCTGTATCATTCCATGATTCTATGAACGCCTCATCTGAAAGACAGCAGCTCCAACGGTGCAGCACTCCCTCAGTGCTGCACTGAAGTGTCAGCCTAGATTACGTGCTCAAATCTCTGGGGTGGGACATGAACCCACAACCTTCTGACTCAGAGGCGAGAGTGCTACCACTGAGCCAAAGCTAATACAATCAGTAGCCGCATGGACCCTAAGTCCAACAAAAACAATAACAACTTTTATTTATATAGCGCCTTTAACGTAGTAAAACGTCCCAAGGCGCTGCACAGGAGTATTTTAAGACAACAAATTTGACACTGATCCACATAAGGATAAATTAGGGACGATGACCAAAAGCTTGGTCGAAGAGGTAGGTTTTAAGGAGCGTCTTAAAGGAGGAAAGAGGGGTAGAGAGGCGGAGAGGTTTAGGGAGGGAATTCCAGAGCTTAGGGCCCAGGCAACAGAAGTCACGACCACCAAAGGTTGAGCGATTATAATTAGGGATCCTCAAGAGGGCAGAATTAGAGGAGCACAGATATCTCGGGGGAGTTGTGGGGCTGAAGGAGATTACAGAGATAGGGAGGGGTGAGGCCATGGAGGGATTTGAAAACAAGGATGAGAATTTTGAAATCGAGGCGCTGCTTAACCGGGAGCCAATGTAGGTCAGCGAGCACAGGGGTGATGGGCGAATGGGACTTGGTGCGAGTTAGGACACAGGCAGCCGAGTTTTGGATGACCTCAAGTTTACGTAGGGTGGAATGTAGGAGGCCAGCCAGGAGTGCATTGGAATAGTCAAGTCTAGATGTAACAAAGGCATGGATGAGGGTTTCAGCAGCAGATGAGCTGAGGCAAGGGCGGAGACGGGTGATGTTACGGAGGTGGAAGTAGGCGGTCTTTGTTATGCTGCGGATATGTGGTCGGAAGCTCATTTCAGGGTCAAATATGACACCAAGGTTGCGAACAGTGTGGTTCAGCCTCAGACAGATGTTAGGGAGAGGGATGGAGTCAGTGGCTAGGGAACGGAGTTTGTGGCGGGGACTGAAAACAATGGCTTCGGTCTTCCCAATATTTAATTGGAGAACATTTTTGCTCATCCAGAACTGTATGTTGGACAAGCAGTCTGACAATTTAGAGACCGTGGAGGGGTCGAGTGAAGAGATAGTGAGGTAGAGCTGGGTGTCGTCAGCGTACATGTGGAAACTGACGCTGTGTTTTCGGATGATGTCGCCAAGGGGCAACATGTAGATGAGAAATAGGAGGGGGCCAAGGATAGATCCTTGGGGGACACCAGAGGTAACGATGCGGGAGCGGGAAGAGAAGCCGTTGCAGGTGATTCTCTGGTTACGATTAGATAGATAAGAATGGAACCAGGCGAGTGCAGTCCCACCCAGCTGGACGACGGTGGAGAGGCATTGGAGAAGGATGGAGTGGTCAACCATGTCAAAGGCTACAGACAAGTCAAGAAGGACGAGGAGGGATAGTTTACTTTTGTCACAGTCACAAAGGATGCAATTTGTGACTTTGATGAGAGCCGTTTCGGTACTGTGGCAAGGGCAGAAACCTGATTGGAGGAATTCAATCATGGAATTGCGGGAAAGATGGGCACGGATTTGGGAGGTGACAATACATTTAAGGACTTTGGAGAGGAAAGGGAGGTTGGAGATGGGGTGGTAGTTTGCATGACGGAGGGATCAAGGTTTGTTTTTTTGAGGAGAGGGGTGATGACGGCAGATTTGAAGGAGAGTGGGACAGTACCTGAGGAGAGAGAACCGTTAACAATATCAGCTAACATGGGAGCCAGAAAAGCCAGAAAATTCCACCTGAGTGAAGAGGCCCAGACCCATCCCAAATCAGGGGGATGGGGTCAGTTGAATATGCAGTGACCACGCATCGCACCAACAAGGACACTTCAGTGGCACCATTCCGATCTGCCCTTGTGGAGCAGCTGCGGCCACTGCGCTTCACAAGATATCTGCTAAGGCCTTTACCAGGCCAAAGGAAAAAGGCGGTCAGAAAATCTTCTGCTCCTGATTGTCTGGGGCCTGCCCAAAGACCTCAGTGGTACTCATGCCAGCTCTAGGTTGGCGAAAGTTCCATTGAGATCTTTTAAGTGTGCAAATGACAGAATTCCCAGGGTAGCCCAGAAACTCTCTCTGATATGCCCCCTTGATGCAGGGAGGACGAATGGAAGATCCACCCATGTTTCCTCACTTGAAAATGGCTGCACCAAAAAAAGGGGCAGAATCCCAGTGGAACCAGTTTCTGCCCCTTGTTGCAAGTTCCAATCCAGAGAACTGTCAGGTGTCCACTCTGGTCCCGATATGAATTTCTGGGCCAGAGGGCTGTGGACCATCAGTCGTTAAGTATATTCAAGACTTGAGATTGATATATTTTTGGACAATAAGGGAATCAATGGATATGGGGATAAGGCGGGAAAGTAGAGATGAGGTAGAGGATCAGCCATGGTCTCACTGAATGGTGGTGCAGGCTTGAGGGGCTGTATGGCCTACTCCTGCTCCTATTTCTTATGTTCATATAATTGATAAGGTATCTCAAGAGCCTTGTTCTATGGTACGTGGTATGTAGCAGCATGGATAGAAAATTAGTTGATGGACAGGAAATAAAGAGTTAGAACAAATGGGTATCGCACAGATTGGAGAAGTGGTGTACCCCAGCTGTTAGTGTTGGATCCACTTTTAGTTTTGGTGAATATAGATGATTTGGATCTGGGTATAGGGAACATAATTTTTCAAATTGCTGATGACAGAAAAGTTGGAGGCTTGGTAAACAGTGCGTAGGACTGTAAAAGATTTCAGGAAGATATAGATGGACTAGTGGAATGGACAGACGGGTAGCAGGTGCAATTTAATGTGGATAAGTGTGAGGTAATATCATTTGGGAGAGAACAAAAATCAAGAAATGGGAGCATAGACTCAATGGAAAGATACTGAAGAGTATGGATGAAAAGAGAGATCTAGGGACTCAAAGACATAATTCACTGTAAGTGCAATTGCAAGTAGATAAAAACAGCAACATTAATTTTGGTTTTAGAAACAGGGGCATAAAGCACAAGAGTAAAGAAATAATGATAAATTTGCACAAAAATTGGTTCGGCCACAGTTGGACTACAAGGTGCAGTTTTGAGTGTCCCAATATAGAAAGGTCAATAAAGCCATAGCGAGTGTATAGATTCAACAGGATGATGTCAGGGATAGGAAACTATAGTTATAAGGAGAGACTTGAGATAATGGGACTATTTGCACTGAAACAGAGAAAGCTAAGAAGAGATTTAGTAGAAGTTTTAAAATTACGAAGGACTTATTAGGGTGAATAGTGAAAGACTACCGGGGAGTCAGTAATGAGGGTCATCAATTTAAAATTGTCCCGAAGAAAGCGAGGAGAGAGGTTAGGAGAAATTTCTTTATGCAGATACTTTGCCACAGGGAGTGATTCAGGGTGAGACCACTGAATCTTTGAAGAGAAAATTATATAGATAATTGAAGCAAAGGAACATACAAGGCTATGGGGAGTGAGTGAGGCAGTTGAATTAGTTTTGGATTCCTCTGGCAAAGAGCCAGTACACCAAGAACTTTGAAATGTAGAGCATGGAGGAGTTTCTAGCCACTCAGTTCCAATAACCAGTTACATAAATATAAATACTGGAAACACTCACCCAGCTCTCTTGAGTCCCAAGCAACTGTGAAACCACCACTATTTCCTGAGACATCAGAGGAGAACCAAAAATATAAGGAGTTATGGGAGCTGAAAAGTTCTTTTGGGACTGTGGTGCCACAATATCTTCCAATCATGATGGCTGAAGCTGAGTCTCCATCGTGGATTTGCAGAAAATCAGCATTACAATCTTCAGTACTCTCCAACTGGAAGACCAGAAAACTAATATGTAGAACCTATGAGGCAAAGAAAGAGATAAGCTGCAAACTGCTGTATTGTTGTTGGCATGAACAGCATAATATGTATAAGAACATAAGAACTAGAAGCAGGAGTAGGTCGTACACCCCCTCGAGCCTGCTCTGCCATTCAATAAGATCATGGCTGATCTTATGATGTAGGAAGTAGCTTAGTACTTGGTAAAAATCTTAGTAAATGTATTCACTCGTGAATAATCCAGTAATATTGTTATAAAATAAACTTGTAAGCCATATAATAGTTTAATACATTAATTAACTACGGCAACAATACTTAACTTCTAATTAATGTGAATGAAAAAAGTAACGTTGGGAAAAAAAAGCTGGAAGGGTCTTCTTAGAATGAAAGAAAGAAATAACTACTATTTTGTATAGCGCCTCTCACGACCTCATGACGTCCCAAAGCATGTCTCAGCCAAGGAAGTATTTTTGAAGTGCAGTCACTGTTGTAATGTAGGGAAATGTGGCAGCCAATATGCACACAGCAAGGTCCCCCCAGACAGCAATAAGATAAATGATCAGATTAAATCTGTTTTAGTGATGTTGGTTGAGAGATAGTTATTAGCCAGGTCACTGTGGTGTTGGTTGAATGCTACCAAAATGAATTGATTCTGATTTCTTGTTGCAATCCTACCGTCTGATTTATTTCTATTTTTATTCTAAAGTAGAATAGAAAATAGGTTAAAACTGTAACAAAGATCATTTCTGGTATATATTTATTCTGTAAATTTAGCTGGTGTAAACTTTTTTTTTTGTTCCTGGGATGTGGGCGTCACTGGCAAGGCCAACATTTATTGCCCATCCCTAGTTGCCCTTGAGAAGGTGGTGGTGAGCCGCCTTCTTGAATTGCTGCAGTCCGTGTGGTGAAGGTACTCCCACAGTGCTGTTAGGGAGGGAGTTCCAGGATTTTGACCCAGTGACGATGATGGAACAGCGATATATTTCCAAGTCAGGATGGTGTGTGACTTGAAGGGGAACTTGGAGGTGGTGGTGTTCCAATGCACCTGCTGCCCTTGTCCTTCTGGGTGTTAGAGGTCGCGGGTTTAGGAGGTGCTGTCGAAGAAGCTTTGGCAAGTTGAAAGATACCATGGAATAAATATATCAACGGTCAGGTTGTTACCAATGACCAATCAGGAGAAAGGCTAATTTTTAAAAAGGGAGCACCGTGAAAAATGTACACGCTTAGTTATAATGTGTGGAAATTGCAAGCTTATCTTATACTTTTCACATACTTTGTCAGGGTCGGTCCTGACCACCCAGACACAGCTGACTTCCTGGTCATACTGTGCACTTCCAGGATTATGAGGAAAGTGGAAGGAGCCAGATAATCCAGAGAGGGATCCACCGCAAGCTGCAAGAAATTTTTTTATTGTTTAGTTGAAAACATTATGGCTGCAAATATTCACAGGCTGTAATCTCAGTGGTTATGCTGCGATCACGGTTGCTGGTGTTAAAGTTTCCCTGTGTACAGGCATCCTCTGCAAATAAATCTTAGATGCTCCCTCTGCCAACCTTTAAATGCTGCGGGCCAAGGGCTAACAAGTAAACCTGGCATCCACGTTCTAAAAGGGCAAATGGCGGGAAACACAGCAGTGACCATGTTTCCCTCACTTGAATATGTCTTGCATGGTCCCACCACTAATGGGGAAAGACATATTACGCCCCTAGGTTGACTTTACAGAGAAACGGGGGAGGTGGTGATGTGATGATGCGTGTCCCTGAGCACTTTTCCAAACTTCTCTGCCCCCAGTCCACCAGAGGGTCGGTAAACCTAGACCACCATATCGGTCTGAACAGCAATAAAGGCCCAGGTTTGGCGGTGCCGATGACGGCGTACGCACAGCACGTTGTCGTAAGCCTTGTAAAAGGCCCTGCAAGTTCCGGGTTTCTGTACACTCGAAAACCTGGAACTGTGATCTGTCAAGATTCGCCTCGACAGATCTACCACACCGACTCAAAAATCACTTTCACTGGCGCAGAGTTGGGCTATTTGCCCAACTACTGACCAGCAAATGCCCACGAAACGCTTACACCTGGTAAAAGCAGGCGTAGGGCCTGCTTTCACCAGCGTAAGGGTTAATATAAATCTTAAATTACAAATTCAAAATTAAAAATCATGCACAAACACTTAAAATTAGTTTATGTAAATTTTGGCCCAGACAAAAATGTTTAAAATTATTTTTCAAAAAATGTAATTTTTATTGTAAATGCTTCATTGAAGGGACTTCTTTTTAAATTGGAAAATGGGAACATTTATTTTTATTCCAGTTGTATAAATTATTTAATTAGTTGGGGTTTCCTCATATGCTTATGGGGATTCTGTTTGTAAATGGAATCCCCATAAGCATGATAAGGAATCCTCCTTTCTGATTGGAGGACCTGGCCCACGTGATCCCAGGGACGCTTCCGAACCGCCTGCGTCCCTGGGATCCGTGGGCCTTTACGCAAGTGTACGCCTGCAGACCCAGGACCCGAAGTCTCCAAAGCAGTGTGGATTTTTTATATCGGGTTGGAGGTGTCCTCCGGAGGGACGCTTCCAACCGCAAATTCCAGCCCAAAGTCTAAAGCTTATGTTTTTATGCAGTGTGTATCACATTTATCGCAACTAATTACAAAAACAGGTAGTTAATCTCTTGGAATAAAAACAGAAAATGCTGGAAATACTCAGCAGGTCAGGCAGATTCTGTGGTGAGAGAAACAGAGTTAACGTTTCAAGTCGATGACCTTTCGTCATTAATATTCTGACGAAAGGTCATCGACCTGAAACGTTAACTCTGTTTCTCTCTCCACAGATGCTGCCTGACCTGCTGAGTATTTCCAGCATTTTCAGCTTTTATTTCAGATTTCCAGCATCCCCCGTAATTTGCTTTTGAGTTCATCTCCTGGACTCCCTCCATCCACACAACATTCACACACTCTCATGGTTTTACCTTGCTGTGGTATCTGGCACTGTGGGCCTGTCCAGCCTGTGGTGCAAGTACAAGAGTAACTATTGACACCATCAGTACAGATTCCATCATTCTGGCAGGGGATGCTGGCACACTCGTTAATATTCTGAGTACAGTTGGTGCCAGTCCATCCTGGATCACAAACGCACTCATAACCTGAAATCGTGGCCTGTAGAAAGCAAAGGGTTAGTACAAGAAACTTGGTGATTTCCTGTGAACCAAGTACTATTGCTGGGACTTTCTTTGCAGCTGCTCTCGCTCCATCGTCCTAACTCACAGTGTGCGCGGCAGAAACTCCGTCTACGAACGTAAACAGAGTTTCTGTCACACGTCTGGCGAAGTTACAGCAGCGAAACAGGAGCAGCTGCAAGGAAGTATATAATGGTGGCAAAATAATCCTCGATGGGCTATGGTGTACACTAAAAAATTGCTTTGTTAGAAGTTTATGTTTATTCCCTCCAATTTTCTCCCCTGCTTTCCTTTTCTGAAGGCACTGACTCATGTTATAAGACAGTTATGAAACTTGAGTGGTTCATCATTGGCATCTGAATCCCAAGATATGTTTCTGCCTGGAAACATGCTCCAGCGTGTATTTCATTTTTTTCTGTATTTATTAAAAAGGCAGTCCAGATATGCTTTATAGAATTCTTCCAGAAATTCTGGAAGAACTGCATTAAATTCTATTCACACTATAACTACCGAACTAGTTTTGAAAAGATTTCACTCAAAAACAATATCTGCAAATGTAAATGTTCTTCTGCGAAAGAAAATTGCCATGAATATTGTGGACCAACATTTTTTTTAACCTGGAGCTAGAAAAGCACCAAGCCATTTGGGCTCAGAGCCCTCCTCCTCCCACCATCCTTTTATGGGAGATTCATGTGAAGGCGGGAAGAATGGCAACCACACAAATCTTAGGTGTTAACCTCAAGCTTTCATCCTGCACAAGGCCTTTCTGTGTCATGAGAGAAAAAAGGCCATTATTTAGCCACCTCCATGACCACACGTCCATGTTTATGGACAATCGGTGCCTTCACTAACACAGCACTGCATATCATCTGATGTGTTGTAAACAATTCAACTTTAAAACTGTATGACCCAGCACACTTTTCTATGAACAGAATGTATCATGAACTAATGTGTACCTTGTTTATATATTTTTTTAATTTAAAAAACAGATATAGTAAAAAGAAAATAGGAACTTCTGTCCAGTTACAGAAGTAACTGGATGCCTGCAAAATGAATCCCTTCAATGTTCTTCATATTCATGTGCAACTCTCTCCGTGCTTCATTGAAAAAATGTAAATCATCCAATTAAGTTTTCTCCGGAATATTGCTGAGCAAGATATCGGCAGACAAAGCCTCTTTGCATAATTATAACTTACAAAGCATTGCCCATTCACACAGGGATGGTTGTGTTGACAGACTTCACTGAGAGGAATACAGCCATCCGGTCCATAGCCATTTCCAGCATAATCAGGAGGACAAGTGCAAGTAGGAAGGTTATTACCTGAGAGGTAGAAAAGCGAGGGAAAGTCAGCACTCTACTTCGTATCAACCATGTATAAAATAATCAATAGTTGGTTCATTGTAAATTTTTATGGACCACAAATATGCTACAAACAACAGCGGGCCCCATATATTTAGCGATTAGTAGAGGTAGGAGCAAGAGAGTTCAGATAAAAAGAACATTCTCATATTGGCAGGCAATGACCTGATTTGGGGGATAGAGAAGACTATATCCAAACTTGCTGATGTTATCAAGTTAGGAGAATCTTTGGATGTGAGCAAGCTCCCTAGCACTGCAATGGCACACGTTACTACACCAATCCACGGGGCACGCCCCATCAATTTTACAACCCACCCGGAGATCCATCTATCTTACTCTTTTTTTTAAAAGAGCAATCTGCAAAAACATTAGTACAAACAATGCTTTAACTCCAGAGATGTTATTGTTTCTGTAAATCCCAGATCAGCTTTCCTTACAACTACACATGGGCCAACTCCTATGCTGCAAATGCAGATCCGTACTGTTTTCATTGGAATGCTGCAGGGGTGATTTTTAAAATAAAACAAATGCAAACTTTGCCATAAATAATAAAATAATTAGCAGGGCTCCAGTTTTATGCAGTGAAATTAAACAGAAATTACCAAATCGTGACTTTAGTTATAAATTTATGACTCAAGACATTAAGGAGTCTGTTTTCAATGTACAAATATTATGACAAAGCAAGTTCATGCTGGTGATCAGAATATGAGTTATATTGAACACTGTTTGCATCGCAAAATATTTGTCTATGTGAGTAGAGTCCAAAACTGGTAATGAATAAAACTGGAACGATGTCAGCCTGGGCTCAGTGGTAGCATCTCGCCTCTTGAGTCAGAAGGTTGTGGGTTCAGTACCACCCCAGAGACTGGAGTACATAATCCAGCCTGACACTCCACTGCAGTACTGAGGGAGCGTTGCACTGTCTAATAGATGAGATGTTGAACCGAAGCCCCGTCTGTCCTCTCAGGTGGACGTAAAAGATCCCAATACACTATTCAAGGAAGAGCAGGGCTGTGCTCCCCGGTATCCTGACCAATATTTATCACTCAACCAACACCACTAAAACAGATTATCTGGTTATTATGTCATTGCTGTTTGTGGGACCTTGCTGTGCGCAAATTGGCTGCCGTGTTTTCTACATTACAGCAGTGATTCCACTTCAAAATGTACATCATTGGCTATGAAACATTTTGTGACATCCTGAGGTCATGAAAGGCGCTATATAAATGCAAGTTATTTCTAACTTTCTTCTTTAATATGTTACTATTTTTCCGATCAGGATTTCTATCTCTTTTGACCCATCACTTTCTATCATGCTTATGTTTTTCATTCAGTAGTATTATGCACTAAAATACACTGCATTATAGGAACGTCCTTAATGGGATTTCAACTTGCCTGGCAATTTTTTGAGCCACAAGATTGTTGCCTATGAAAGCAGTTATGCAGAGTTTTTAAAGAAGCTATGCTTTATGAAAGCTACTTGTCCTGTTAGTCTGATGAGCAATTTCTACACATTTTTGGTTTCTTAATACTTTTCATAGTGCAGAAGCCTGATGCTATGCAATATCATACATGCTTAAAGTTTCATTAAATGTAACTTGAAGCTCAAAAATTGCTGTACTAACTTGAGCTACAAGTCAACTGAAAGTACCATGCTCCAATAGCAGTACCATTTACAACATGAACATACTCCTTTACAGCTTTAAACTCTAAACCCGAGTATGGCTTCAAACATTGGATCAGATTGTTAGTGGATGACATTAACTGCAGTTAATGTAATTATACATTGCTAATTAAATGGTGCCAACGTCCCACCTGGTGATTAACCCAGAGGCAGAGAGGCTGGGTGACAGAGGCAATGAGAATAATGAGCAATGGAGCGAAAAATGAGAGAGCAGCTAAGGGAAGGAGAATGTGTGGATGTTGAAGTCAATAGCCTCGTACACTAAAATACACTGTTTCCACTATAGTAACAGCCGTCACATGCTTTTGACTTCTCTACCATTTTTCTAACCACAAGATTGTCGTCTGTGGAAGCAGTCATGAAGAATGTTTGAAGAAAGGGTGCTTTGTGGGACTGGTTGTGACGTGAACATCTCGTTTGTTTTGGTGTTGAACTCTTAGTGCAATCTTCAAAGAGGGAATAATGTGAAAATTCATAACAAAGTGTTGGCAACAAATTCCTACATATAAACAAATGGGCTGATTAGGAGCATTAAAGAGGTTGGAGGAAAAAACAAGTTCGCAGCAATCTTAACAAATTAAGGGGGAGAAATTCGGAATCGCCCCGTTTGGGGCGCAATTATCGGCCGGGCGCAAAGTTTGGCGCCTGGCGCTAATTATCGCCTCCAACTGCAAACTTGGCTTCTATCGCCCCTGGAGGTGATTGGAGCGCTAAATCAGGCGCTGCACACCTGTCTTAAGGCGCAAAGGCCGAGGAGCGAGGCGCTACCTCAGAGCGCTGGCGAAGCTCAGGTGATGTCAGTTAGCGATGGAACTCAGACACACTGGTGCCGGCCAGTTCTTAAAGGGGAGGCTCGATCTTGCTCTCCAGCCACACCCTACTCATTGGAGCCTTGAATCTCGGCCTGGAGAGACCTGTGACTACATTTTCCAGCCAAGGACTATGGAGAGGGTGAGAGAACGAGCTCAGCGCTTCAGCGAGCGGGCCTTGGAGGCTCTGGTTGGCGCGATGGAGCGCAGAAGATCTATACTCTACCCTGAGAATGGCAGGAGGCCTTTGCCGCGCGAGTACAGAAGAGTGTAGAGGGAGGTGGCTCAGCACGTCTCCTCCAGGAGCATGCTGCCCAGGACCCATACTCAATGTCGCAAAAAGTTCAATGACCTCACTCGGGTCGTCAGGCTAAGTGGCTTTTTTTCAATACCTCTCCATCCCTCCATTTCAACCTCACTCTATGGCCAGCGGGTCTTAAAACCCCAATGCCCAGCACTCATCCAACACCTATGGCCCTCTCATGAAACACACACGCACATTCCACACTTTGCATATAGTAAGGGCTATTCAACTATGGGAGGCACATCAGGCAAGACCGTGGCTGCATATTTACTCAGACGCCGTCCTTTTTCTTGCAGGCCAAGCTATCTCATAATAGGAGACAGCAGCAACGGACGGATGGAGGGCGGCCTCAGCTGCAACCCCTCAGCGATCTTGAGGCGCGCATCCACAGGATTGTGGCAAGCCGGGTGATCGGTCCCGTCGCCCCTGGAGAGGCTGACCCCGTTCGGGACAGCAATGGTAAGGTCATCAGCTTTCTCTCCTCTCTCATTCCACTTGTCCCTCACAACACCAGCCTTTGACACTTTCAATCCAACTTACTAAATCGCTACACTCCTTCCTCCCTTACTGCCCCCCTGTCCTCACGCTAAAGCCACTCTTGTACCTCCCTGCTTTCAGATGGTAATTCACCAGCTGAGGAGACGGGCCCTGAAGCTGCCAGTGGGAGCGAAGCTGCAGGCGAGGAGGAAGAGGAAGCCGGAGCATCAGCGTCACCCTCTCCCGAGGAAGCCCATGCCCACACTGGGACCATGTCTTCCCTGGAGGGGAGCAGGGGGGAAGGGTCTGATGAGGGTGAAGCTCCGGGACCCAGCAGGCTGCAGCAACGCGATGTGGCTAGGGAAGCTAGGGGGCATAGTCTTAGAATAAGGGGCTGCTCTTTCAAAACTGAGATGAGAAGGAACTACTTCACTCAGAGGGTGGTAGGTCCATGGAATATGCTGCCCCAAAAAGCTGTAGAAGCTACATCATTACATAAATTTAAAACAGAAATAGACAGTTTCCTAGAAGTAAAGGGAATTAAGGGTTACGGGGAGCGGGCAGGAATTTGGACATGAGTCTAGGTTCGGATCGGTCATGGCCCTGTGGGTAGCGTAGCGGGCCCAGGGGCCATGTAGCCTGATCCTGCTCCTATTTCGTGTGTCCAATTCTGTTAGGTTCAGGAGATGGTTCTGTGATAGTAGATTGGCGGTTAGGATCAGATCAGCCATGATCTTATTGAATGGCGGAGCAGGCTCAAGGGGCCAATTGGCTACTCCTGCTCCTATTTCTTATGTTCTTATGCATCTTATACTGCAGCTGCCAGCAGCTGACTACAGTGAGCAGTTAGTGATCTGAGTTACTTGTCTACTGTGCAGCATTGCAGGTTATATTGAATTCAACGACAAATTATCTGTATATGCAACCAGCTATTATTTAATGTTAGGAAAACTCAATGCTTCCATCCACACTTTGCTAACATGGGGGAAAAATTCGCTAGTGGCCATTTTGATGGCTAGCATCGCCTGGGCGCTAAATTTAGCGCCTGGCGAAAAATAGCGCCGGCGATCAATAAATTTAGTTTTAGCGCCCCAAGAGGGAGGTGGAGTGCTAATTCAAGCGCTCCACTTCCTTCTTAGAGCGCTAACCCCGAATATCGGGGCGGTGTGTACTGCAGCGCTACTCACTGAGCCACGTAGCGCTGCCGCATGGAAGGGCTCTTCCCCTCATTAAAGGGGAGGGCCCAATCCCACAACTCTGCGGGGGGCCCTACCTGGACCACCGGGTAGCGGGGTGCTGTGCCAGCAGCCTGGCACACAAGAGGAGTGCCGGGCTGCCAGATTGCGGCACGGACCCCGTGTTCAAAAAGAGGCAACGGGCTGCGACAAGTAAGTCGGCTGATTTTTTTCCCCGCCCGCCACCTCCCCTTTACTTATCACCCCGCGAGCTTCCTGCCGCTCCGTTCCCGCCCCCTGAATTGTTTGCTGTCATCGCCTGGCACAGATTCAGGGGGCATGGGCCAATTTTGCAGGCAGGGCAAAAATGGGGCGCTGCGCACGGTGATGACGTCGTCATTGCCTGCACAGCGGAGCGGGGCGCTACCAGTTACCGCCACTGCTAAACTCCCACTGAATTTAGCGGGAGTTGTTAGCGGCGCCACACCCGGTGAAAAGTTGTTGCGCCCTGTAGCGTGGGGACGCTAACAATAGGGGCAAATGCACCGAATTTCTATTGAAAAGTAAATGTATGAAGAGCACAGAGGACCAAGAGAGAGCTGGGCACCTTTAAAATGAGTTTTTACATTGGCGTGCGCTGTATGTACTGTGATCAGCTTTCTTAGGCAAACAGTGATAAACCAACGGTTCTTAAAGGGACCACTGGAGGCTGCCACCTAAAAGGCATCCTGCCACCCAAATGTCCACTAGATTGATTCCTGGGATGAGAGGGTTGTCCTATGAGGAGAGATTGAGTAGATTGGGCCTATACTCTCTGGAGTTTAGAAGAATGAGAGGTGATCTCGGCCATTTAGAACTGAGATGAGGAGAAATTTTTTTACTCAGAGGGCTGTGAATCTTTGGAATTCTCTACCCCAAAGGGCTGTGGATGCTCAGTCGTTGAGTATGTTCAATGCGGAGATTGATAGATTTTTGGACTATAAGGGAATCAAGGGATATGGGGTTCGGGCTGGAAAGTGGAGTTGAGGTCGAAGATCAGCCATGATCTTATTGAATGGCGGAGCAGGCTCGAGGGCCTACTCCTGCTCCTATTTCTTATGTTCTTAAGGCAAGTTTAATTTTTTTTACTTGCCTTAATGCGGAGCCAGAAGGAGCAGGAGTGCACTTCCCTGTTCCATATTAAACTACAAGCCTCCAGTCGACCCTTCCTCAGACTCACCTGAGGATCTCGGCACCTCAGCTGGCCAAATTCAATTCCACAACCCACTCCCACCCCCACTGTTCCCGGTGAGTGACTGCCGCCCACAGTGTGTCAGTACTATCCTAATGAGAACAGTCTGATATAGTCATACTCACAGAATCATAACTATTGGCCAACATCCCAGACTCAGACTCCTACATGCCATCCCTGGATATGTCCTGTCCCACCAGAGGTGGAGGCACAGTCGTGTACAGTCTGGTGGGTGAGGGGGAAGGCCTGGCCCTGGGCCTCCCAACATTGACTCCGGACCCCATGAAGTCTCATGGCTTCAGATCAAACATGAGCACGGAAACCTACTGCTGATTACTACCTATCATCCTCCCTCAGCCAATAGTTATACATTTCTCTTAAATAACATACTCCTCCTCCATGTTGAACACCACTTGAAGGAAGCACTGTTGATAGCAAGGGCACAGAACATACTCTGGGTGGGGGTGTAAGGAATGAGTTAATCAAACTGCCTCGAAGTCTGCTAATGGTATACTGCTATTGATTTCTCTTTCTATTATAGTAATAGTAACATTTAGCAGAGAAGTTTAAGCAAATTTAAAGTACCACTTTAATGGTCAGTTTAGACACTTCAGTGAACCTAATTAAAAGACATGCCAGGGCATACTGCAGAGAAATTTAACCAGTTGATAACAAGTGCAGGAAAATCAGTTTGTTCTGCAAAGGAAAACATCCGAGTAAACGTCATCCTTTTTAATTGGTATTTCTGCAGAAGTACAGCATTGACTGGTACCGAATCAAAGACAGACTTATCATTAAAGGTTTCACTTGGTGGAATAACAATTATCTGTAACAAGAGTGAAACTATTGATAAGATAACCAAGTCAGGGAGTTGCACTGGATGTATGAGACAACAACTCCTAGGTAAGGAAAACGAAAGTTATTGATAAGTGAATTAAATTCTCCTTATATGGAGCTGTATTTTAAGTTTTATATAATCATGTAATGCAGTTTTGTATGGATTGTCACATGATGGGAGTAAGAGAAATGTATTAAAATTGGCTGTTTGTAATGAGTATTTGAATTCATAAAGGTCTAAGATACTGAGCTTAGAACTGTAACACGTTTGAATCCCCAATCAATCATCATTAGGTCTGGTTGCAAGTATTACCTTTTATGTGTTTGTTAATGTACCATTACATGTACTATATGCTTAATAAATCTGTGATACCTGAGATGAGGAGAAGTTTCTTCACTCATATCGTTGTGAATCTTTGGAATTCTCTACCCCAAAGGGCTGTGGATGCTCAGTCATTGAGTATATTCAAGACAGAGATCAATAGTATAAGAGTAAAGAAGTCTTACTACAATCATACAAATGTGAGAAGTCGCACAACACCAGGTTATAGTCCAACAGCTTTATTTGAAATCACAAGCTTTCGGAGCGCTGCTCCTTCGTCAGCAGCGCTCCAAAAGCTTGTGATTTCAAATAAAGCTGTTGGACTATAACCTGGTGTTGTGCGACTTCTCACATTTGCCCACCCCAGTCCAACACCGGCATCTCCACATCATACAATCATACAAGGCATTGGTGAGGCCACACTGTGTTCAGTTCTGGTCTCCTTACCTAACAAAAGACATATTTGCCTTAGAAGGAGTACAGCAAAGGTTCACTGGTTCCTGGGATGAGGGGATTGCCCTATGAGGAGAGGTTGAGTGGACTAGGCCTATATTCCTTAGAGTTTAGAAGAATGAGAGGTGATCTAATTGAAAGATATAACATTCTTAAGGGGCTTGACAGGGTTAATGCTGGGAAAATGTTTCCCCTGGCTGGGGAATCTAGAACATGGGGTCACAGTCTCAGAATAAGGGGTCGGCCATTTAGGATTGAGATGAGGAGAAATTTCTTCACTCAAAGGGCTGTGAATCTTTGGAATTCTCTACCCCAGAGAGCTGTGGATGCTCAGTCGTTGAGGAAGAATATACTTGCCTTAGAGGGGGTGCACGAAGGTTCACTAGATTGATTCCAGGGGTGAGAGGACTGTCCTATGAGGAGAGGTTGAGTAGAATGGGTCTATATTCTCTGGAGTTTAGAGAATGAGAGGTGATCTTGTTGAAATGTATAAAATTCTTAGAGGGCTTGACAGGGTAGATACTGAGAGGCTGTTTCACCTGGCTGGTGAGTCTAGAACTAGGGGTCATAGTCTCAGGATAAGGGGTTGGCCATTTAGGACTGAGATGAGAATGTTTCTTCACTCAGAGGGTTGTGAATCTTTGGAATTCTCTACCCTAGAGGTCTGTGGATGCTCAAACAATGAGTATATTCAAGACTGAGATCAATAGATTTTTGGGCACTAAGGGAATCAATGGATATGGGGATAGGGTGGGAAAGTGGAGTTGATGTAGGAGTTCAGCCATGATCTTATTGAATGGCAGAGCAGGCTCGAGGAATCATATAGCCTACTCCTGCTCCTACTTCTTATGTTCTTAATACTAGTGAGCCTATTTTCAATAGAGATGTACAACAACAACAACAACAACTTGTATTTATATAGCGCCTTTAACGTAGTAAAACATCCCAAGGCGCTGCACAGGAGTATTTTAAGACAACAAATTTGACACCGATCCACATAAGGATAAATTAGAGCAGGTGACCAAAAGCTTGGTCAAAGAGATGGTTTTAAGGAACGTCTTAAAGGAGGAAAGGGAGGTAGCGAGGCTGAGAGGTTTAGGCAGGGAATTCCAGAGCTTAAGGCCTAGGCAACAGAAGGCACGACCACCAAAGGTTGAGCGATTATAATCAGGGATGCTCAAGAGGGCAGAATTAGAGGAGCGCAGATATCTCGGGGCGGTGGGGTGCTGAAGGAGATTACAGAGATAGGAAGGGGCGAGGCCATGGAGGGATTTGAAAACAAGGATGAGAATTTTGAAATCGAGGCGCTGCTTAACCGGGAGCCAATGTAGGTCAGCGAGCACAGGGGTGATGGGCGAACGGGACTTGGTGTAATTACGAAATAAGTCATTCTAAGCAACAGGTAAAGGGGAATATTAGACAAGTAGGCAGGAAAGTTAAGTGGCCACATGATCATGTTTTGCAGCCACAGCAAAGTTCTGCAAAGCTGGATGAGAGCAAAGGAGGATAGTTGGCATTCGAGAGTAATATTAGAGAACAAAATGTGATATTAATGGGGAAGAAACAATGAGGGTCAAGTATTAATTCCCTAGCTCGCCCTGCTCCCCAGCATGAGCGCATTACCAACAATAGAAAGAAACTACACAGCTAAGACCATTCCCTCTCTCTCTGAACCATTCTTGAACCCAACTCACAATAACAAATTAAAAAATGTTGTTTTAAAAACAGTCCCACCCTGCTACAGCTGAAAAATTATTTTCTTTTGAAGAAAACATTCTGAACTCACTGAGCTGCTTCATAATTAATTTAATAATTCTCACTCCTTTTGTTTCATTAATACATTTTGAGCAACCATGTTCTATTGGTATGCTATCCACGCACACCCTATTTCTAAGAAACAGTTATGTTTGCACGGAACAGAGGTTCTCAAACATTTTTGTGCTGAGTTCCCCTTCGGAGATTTTCTCTTAAAAGCTCACTCAGCAGAGTCATTCAGGCTAGCTCACTGATGAGGTCAAGCAGGTTATTCCCTTGTGTTGGTTCTCTCACCACCTACTGCTAGTCCAGTCAGTCAGCTATGGCCTGCAAGACTAGGCCAGCTTGGTCAGTGGTGGTACGACTGAGCCACTCGTGGTGATGGACACTGAAGTCCCCTGTTAGGTGCTGTTAGAGCATTTCTGTCCCAAAGCGGTGTTTATACACAGTAAACAGCTATGTTTTGAGCTATTTATCTGGAAACTTCAGTAAAAGGTTCAAAAGCTACATAACTACAAGAAAAAAGAAAGATTTGCATTTATATAGCGCCTTTCACGACCTCATGACATCCCAAGGCGCTTTACAGCCAATGAAGTGCTTTTTGAAGTGTGGTCACTGTTGTAATGTAGAACTCCCTGCATCAACAGTTATCCTCCAATCACACAGCTCCTGTACAAGTCGCAAAGCCCTTATAATGCATTGGAAAGTACTGCTTGTCAATCTTTCAGACAAGAGAAGCAACTCTGAGGGTGGACAATCTCTGACTATTCTCAGCAGTCATTCAGGCTAGTTCTCTGCCTCTCTACAAGTGGGAAGGAGGCAATGAAGCCAAAATGTACCTAAATATGGCAAACTCATTATTTGCACAGGGCAACTTAAAGCACAGGAGATAGAACTTTGCTATCCCAGGGAGAATATGGCGCCATTATCCAAACTTCACCTGACGAAGGAGCAGCGCTCTGAAAGCTAGTGATTTCAAATAAAGCTGTTGGACTATAACCTGGTGTTGTGCGACTTCTCACATTTGTCCACCCCAGTCCAACACCGGCATCTCCGCATCATGGCCAAAATGATGGGAAGCAATGCTAAATGGTTTACATCGGAGGGTGGAATGGTCAGTTTTAGCACGCAATAGTTCGATGATCCTTGGCTCAAGCCAGACACATCGGTGCTTTTAGATGAGTGGGCAACTTTCTTGTCTGAGGGTAATGACCTTCCTGTGCTCCTCTGCCTCTCTATCATGCTTTCAGTGTTGGAGCCTGGCTTTGTATTTTGCTCGCAAATCATATTTTGTTTCCACCATACAATCTTATCAACATTTGAGGTGATTCTGCTTGTTTAATAATCTTAGTTGTACTGAAATGTGATAGCTATTAGCAAACTGACAGCACTCTTTGATCTTGTGATTGACTGAGGTCAGATAAAAAGTGACCGAAAAGAAAAAAAGAATAATTAGTCAATAAAATTTTGGTCACCTCTATAATAAATGCTAAATGCTTTAACAACAATTTTGGAGTTTAATCTGAAAAATAATGTCTTCCCTGATGAGAATGTGTTTAAAATTAATTCAGAATTTAATTGTATTTGGATCTTTGCGCAAGTTTTAAAGGTACGACGAATTTGAAAAAAAAGTAAAATAGAGTTTGATTCTTTTTCTTCGGCTAAGTTTTTGAAAATTTACGTGAAGTGATGCAAGTGAGTGAGTCTAACGATATCGCACTCCGTCTTCTTATAAACATGTAAAGAAGTTAACCCTTTCCGTTGACAGTTGTTTTTAATTCACCAAGCAACAACTTTTGCATTGTTGAATGCAAACATATATTCGGCACTATTAAATTATAAGTTTCTTAATTTGAGTGGATATTTCCCCACAGTGATAGAAGGAAATCATGAATTGACAGATTAACCCTTTGGGCTCTCAAGCAGCGCCACTATGGATTCTCTGTTCTAAAAATTCGGGGGCTTTAGGCCACCCATTACTGGCAAAAAGTAGCGAAAAGACGGCGGCCGCAGCTCTATTGCCAGCTGGTGGCGGGTCCCGCGGCGTCCGCCATTTTCCGAGGCCTGGCAGTGCTGCCAGTAAGATCGATGGCCCTGCAGATTTACATGAGGGAGAGGTGACATCAGTTGGCATGCAACGTCAACTTAACATCACCACGGCGAACTTGGACCTTAACACTGAGTTCAGCGCTGGGTCCTAAGCATGTCATGAAAACACAGCATTCAGCAGACTCACAGAGGTGCCGTCAGCACCTCTTAAAGGGGACACACATCTTTCTGGTAAGTTTGCATTTAAGCTTTTGGACTGGATTTTTTTGATTTTATTGAAGTAGTGGCTTGCTGCAATACATGTTAAAAGTTTTTTAAGCGTGTAGGGAGTGCTGCTGGACGCATCCAAGACCTTGGATGGTAAAGGAAGGCCTCTGAGAAGACAGAAAATGCTGCAAATACTCAGCAGGTCAGGCAACATCCATGGAGAGAGAAATAGAGTTAACGTTTCAGATCAATGACCTTTTGTCAGAACTGGAAAAAGTTAGAGATGCAACAGGTTTTAAATTAGTACAGAGGCAGGGAGAGGGGGGAAGGGAGCAAAGAACAAAGGGGAAGGTTTGTGATAGGGTGGAAGGCCGGAGAGATTGTATGACAAAAGGGATGAGGTGCTGCCTGACCTGCTGAGTATTTCCAGCATTTTATGCTGTCATTTCAGATTGACATCATCTGTTCACAGAGTGAAGAGGAAGACTCAGAAGAGGAAAAAAACAGAAGAGAAAAAAGCCAAAGAAGAAGAAGCCGAAGAAGAGGAAGCAGAAGGAAGAATGTAACCCAGACATCCCCTTTCTGGCCAGGATATCCAGGATGTAATCATCCGCCCGTGGCACCAGTGACCACAACTTCAATTCACCTTTCAACAGTTGTCCCAAACCTTTCCTTCCCTCTGTTACTGACCATCACAGCGTCCTATTGGCCACAATGTTAAAATAAAAGCCACCACAAAGCAAACTTTCCAATCTAACTTTATTCATCTATCCATCCAATATGACATCAAGAAATCAACTCAGCACCCTTATGCATTCCCTTAGTGACTGTCTTGTGTGTGCCTTTGCCTATTCTACTGATGTTACACAGTGCTACCCCAGTGGCTGCAGCATGGCTGGTGGAAGACTGCTAACTTTCAGTGGGGGGCACTGCCAATGGCCTTGCTGGTTGACCTTGAGGAGCTGGTGGCTGGGAGTGTCAGATCGAGTGATGGTGTTTCTTCTTCACTCTCCTCTCCTTCTTCCTGGTCAACCACTGACTGGGCAGGCTGCGTTTCTTGGGTGTGTGAAATGAGGAAGGCACAAGGGTGGAGTTGTGGTGAGGGGAGGGCAGGAAAGCAAGAGGATAACGTATGAGGATACCAGCATCTTGCATCCTTTCTGCCCCGCCACTGGCCAATGGCTCAGCCATGCCCCTGCCAAGAATGGCCAGCACCGTCTCCTCCAAGGGGGTGAGGTGAGGCTAGGAATGGGAGGTGTGTCCCATTATTGGTAGATTGCTGGTAGGTGAGTGATGGGGCGGTGGGTAGTTGTGCATTGAGCAGTGTGTCAGGTTAGTGATTCAGTTGGTAGGAGACGGCTTTTGAAGATGCATTCACTGACCTTAACCAGTGGTCTGAGATCATGAAGCTTCTTTGGGCACTGGAGCCAGGTGGTGGGGGCAACACTGTTGGCAGTGATGGCCTCGGTGATGTGGTCCCACACTGTTCTTTCTGGAGGGTCTCCTGGCCCCTGTGGGTAGAGGACAAGTCTTGCAGTGTTGACCCCCCTGCACAAAGCTGAAGTGCTGCGTGCGAGACCCTGGGTGCCCCTTCCCTGGCTTGCTGAGCCATTCGTGTTAGTGCTGAAGCACTTACCGCATTTTTTGAGGTGCGGAAGGGAATTCAGGTTTAAGAGCTGAAGACTCCCATTTAGGACTTCGTTTTCATGTTCATTTTTTTTAAAAAAGGCAGTAAGGGTTGAAAACTGCATTTTGTTTTACTTCATTTTACTTTTTATTAGTGCCCTTTTAATGTCCCACAATGCCTAGCGAACTCATTGCCTCGCTTCCAGAGGCTGTTGGAAGATGGAACGCTGCTTCTGGATGCCAACTTCGCTACCGATGCCTGCACTACCACCACCAGGAGGGCGTTACATGGTAAGTTAGCGCTGGGTTAAAAATCTTTAGACCCCAGCACGAATTTTTCTCTTCTACTGCCACAACCATTTTCAGCGGCCATTAACCCGAGGCCGCGGTGAGACCGGCAACTCTTTGTGGTGGCCACGATTTTCTAGGCCTCTGCTTTTATTTTCTTTTAAAACAGGGGATCATGTTTTTTGGGACCACATGAGTGTTGACGGTGCAGGATTACTGAGTTATTTGATATTAAAAAATGGCTTTGTAGAGTTACGGAGCAACATTTACTGGAAAAGTGTTGGTGCAGGCGGAGATCCAGTAGTGTTAATAATTTAAGACCTTATCTGTAGACATCAGCAGATATCAAATGTCACAGTGTGGTGATGATTTTGACTAACACTTTGCCTCTCAACTTTAACACATTGTTATCTTCCGAGACAGAATGCTGGGGTGGAGTGGTGGGAAGGGAGATATAGGCGTTACCTTCAAAAGTAAATGCAAGCAGTTCTGTCTCAAAATTTTGGGGAAATATCATTTTTACATTGTCAAGTCCTGTCAGTCCAATAACACTGCTCTTTGGATTTGAGATAATTTTGCAAAGATAAAATGGACTCAGGCACAATATAGCAGGTTATTTTAAGAAATAAAAGGTTAAGTAAAATAAACAAACATTATGTAATAACTTGGACTAAGTGTTAACGTTTAGTCTATGTTTATGATATTATGATAATATTGTATTAAACAGTAAAGTTCCTCCAGGGCTCATGAATGAGATGAAATAGTAATTACTGGGATGGGTAAAATTGGACGAGAGGAAGTGATTGAGGATATAAGATAGAAACAGGAAAATTACACTACCAAATGGGAGTCTTTCTAAAATCATTTTTTTAGGTCATAACGGGTGAATTGGAACCAGTCTAAAGGGATTAGGGAAAGATGTGTGAGTGCATCCATGAGTAACACAAATCACCAAGGCACAAGTTACCAAAAGATACCAATCTTGTATCAATGTATATTCTACTGAAAGTCAGGAAAGTCTAGTTAACAATAGTTAATTGATAGCTTTCTCTTGGAAATGTTTGTGTCCTTGCCTACACTGAACAATAAGAAAACTGCATTTGATAGCCTGGCCACTACCCAAGACATCGTAACCATGCAACGGGAGATAAGTAAAGACCTCCAGTCACCCCCGATCTTTTGAAAAGATAACCTGAAAGCCCAAGATGGCTTATATCTGATGCCATGATATTATGCGCAACTGTGATACATTGCGTGTGAGGCAACTAACATGAGGCAATGCATGGTGAAGATGCACTGAAGAACGGGTCTCAGACATGCTCAGTTACTTGACAACAGCACGACATGAAATGATTAATGTGGCTCAGGAGAGTGAGAAAACGTTTTAATCAAGACACTGACACATGCTCCTTAGAGAAACTGACTAATTAATTAATCAATCAGGATAGAATTAAATGCACTGGTACCTATCAGAAGGGTTGGGTTCCTTTGAGTTAACAATGAAACTGGGACAATTTAGGGCTAGGGAGAAAAATACTTAGCAAAAATCTCTCTTAGGAAGTCCCTCGGAACCAAGGATGACTTGCTTCCACACTAAAAATGAGTTCTCAGGTGACTGATGAGTCCAATGCGGGACCTACAGTCCCTGTCACAGGTGGGGCAGACAGTGGTTGAAGGGCCGGGTGGGAGGGGTGCCTGGGTTGATATCCACAAGATGGATAATGGTAAAATATCCACAAGATGGATAATGGTAAAAGGGAAGCTGGAGAATTTTTTAAGTCCATGATTTCTTGATAATATGGTACACTGTAGCTTTCTGTGTAATGTAGTATGATTTTCTTTGTCTGTATCATGATGTGTAATCTTGGCCAAGTAAAATTTATAGGCTAAAAGAGCAACTGGCTCGAGTAAGGTATATGATGCTAACAAGACGAGGACCTTAGATATGGCCATGCAGGATAACCAGGGGCTGTTGGAGATTGAGACTGAGAAGTTGTAAAGGAAACTATTTCCCTGAATTACTTATAAAAACCCTAATATTGAAAGACTGACATGCACATGAAACAACATAATGCTGACATTAAAAAGGGGATATCTACTCTTGGGAATCATGCATGGTGGGAGATGGTTTATAATACAGGACAGCATCCTTGGGCAAGAATAGTCCTTATGTCTCTAGTAATTTTGCAAGCTATCCTGACTACAGTTGCAGAGCTCAGCAGAGACACTAGTTTAGAATTCACTGTTTTAAATGCCACCAATAAGCTTACACAGAGCACATTTCATATCTTTAGAATGACTCAACCTAATTGCAGATTTATGGCTTCATTATTATTATTTATTCTAGATATTGAAGGTGCAGACTGTTTAATGACACAATCGGTATTGTACCTGGATTGAATGTACATGACGCCAAGTGATGACATCCTCCATTGTTCATAGAGCATACATCAATCTGAGTGCACTCCTTGCCATCGCCCTGATAACCTGCAATACAAATATACGAGTAAATTATAAGGAATCTTATTTAAGAACAAATAGGTTCCATGTACCAAAAAATTGCATTCTCGACAATATAAAATACCATGAGTAAGGTTAGTTGAATGACATTATGAGGGAGAAATTGCAATGTGTCTCACACGTGTTCGGGGTCCAAAACGGCACGACAAAGACCAATACAGCAGAGTGATGTTCTGCGCCAGATGTGCACGTAATGCCATATTGGTATGGGCGCTCAATAGGCGTCCACAGCGGCTGCTTGCAACAAGCGCAGGCATCATTTAAATGTGATAATAAGGGTCCTGCACCTGAATCGGGGCCCTTTTGTTAAATTGGTGCTTGTGCGTTCAACAACAACAACTTGTATTTATATAGCGCCTATAACGTAGTAAAACGTCCCAAGACACTTGTTATAAAACAAAATCTGACACCGAGCCACATAAGGAGAAATTAGGGCAGGTGACCAAAAGCTTGAACAAAGAGGTAGGTTTTAAGGAGCGTCTTAAAGGAGGAAAGAGAGGTAGCGAGGTGGAGAGGTTTAGGGAGGGAATTCCGGAGCTTAGGGCCTGCAATGTCACTACTTAACCTGCGCAGCGAATCATGGCGGGAACAATCGGTAAGCAGTTTTCACAAACGATATTTAAAGGGATCTTCTCCTCCATCAAGGTAAGTCTGGTTAGTTGTTTTAGGCTGCTAAGGTGCTTTGGGGCCAGGTTTTTGGCTGTTTCGGCAAGTGTTTCTCTGTTTAATTCTTTTTCAGAGTGAGATTGTGGAGGAGAGGAACTGTTTCACAGGATTTGCTCACTCTCAATTACTCAACATGGGAATGCTGTTGAGCTTACCATTAACCTCCCAAATCGGGAGGAGGAGCAGCAGCTAGAAAGGCAGCAAAGATCTGCACAGGCTGCAAGAAGAGACAAAGGAGGCAAGGACACAGGAGGCCTTACAGCATGTGGGTATTCAGGGACAGTACATCATGGCTGAACCTCACGGAAGAGCAGCGAGTACAGTGGCTATATTTCAGCAGGGAGACTTACCTGTGCCACCTGTTGCAGTGAGATTTGGAGCCCAACACCAGGGCATGCACTGCAATTGGAACTTCTCATTTATTCTACTCTGATTGAAAGAGAGGGTGGTCCATAAGTAATGAGAAAGAACATGCATGGGAGCAGGGAACCCTAACATTCATCCTCTAACCCCATATGTTGAACAGCCGTAAAAATCCTGGGAATAGAACAAAAACTTCTATTTATATAGTGCTGTTAACATAGAAAAACATCCGAAGGCACTCTGGAGATGGGGAAGTAAAGGGACTGCCACCAGCTCAGGTTTCATGCAAACCTTCTCCTATTCTTCCCTCTCACCCTATGGGTAGCAAAGCAGAAACTGAACCATTTTACCACATCACTCCTTCTACGGAAACCTGCAAGATATTTCATCTTTATAAAAGAAAAACAGAGATATTTAAACTTTCAACATACCAACTGCAGCATCATTTTCCCAATAGTTACCTCAACAGTGACTCTCTCTTGTTTAATTACTATCACCACCACCCCTCCCCCCACCACCCCCCCATCACCTCAGCCCCCCCATCTGCAGTCCCATTCACAGAGGCATTCTACCCTCCTCTGGAGCCAGTTCATGGAGACACTGTAACCTATCAACTCTACACTTTTCTGAGATGTTCACTGCTTCTCAAACTCTCTCAGTTTATACTGATACTCCTCTCCCTCAACGCAACCTACCACTTTTTTTCCCCAGTTCAAGATTATATTCTTATTCTTCTCTTCACCCTCCAGTTCAAGCTGACCACTCTTCCCACCCTTCGGTTAATGCTAGAACTATTACCCTCTTAGTTAATGGTGGCACTATTTCGGCATCAGCTCTTGGGCTGACTGTTGCCTTCTCAAGGCAACAAGAAGGGCAATAAATATGACCTTGCTGGTGTCGCCAACATACCATGAACACAATTTTTTTTTAAGTCTTTCTTCACTCCTTCAGTTAATCCAACATTCTTTCCCCCTCAGTTGATGGTGGCACTCTCCCCCCCTCAGTTAATGGTGGGATTGTTTTCAGACCCTGCCCCCGTTAATGTTGGCACTCTTTCTCTTGCTCCCTTAGTTAATGCTGTCATTCTTTAACCCTTCAGTTAATGGTGACACTTTTCCTCCCCCCATTTAATGATGGCACCCTTTCCCCTCTCTCAATTCATGATGCCATTCTTTCCTCCCCTTTAATGATGACATTCTCCCTCCCCAACCCCAAATCCCTCTGCCCTTTACCCCTTCACTTTTCCCTCTTTTCATTCGCCCTTCCCACTCCCCCATCACCATTTTCCCTCAACACTGCTTCAACCTGACTGCGGCTGCTGCTTTAAGATTTTCCAGATGCTGCATACTGCAGATCGGAACTCCAATTCTGGAAGATTTCCCACCTACGCTATGCAGAGGCCACAACCACTTCCATTGGCATTGGAGCAGTGTCGAAGCAAGAAAGGCGTGGTCCATGCTCAACAAACACTGGCACACAGATCAGGTCCCCAAACCATTGACTGTAAGTGTGAAATACTTGTATGTATGGTGCAACTCACATTGGAAATATAAAGAACACAGTTAACAAGGATAAATACTGAAACTACATTGAAAGAATATTAGATTAGATAGAGTAGATGTTGTTCCTTCTGAAGACCTGCTACTTGTCCTTATGGGGTATATATTGATGCTGCTCTATGCAGGCTCTTGGAGTTTGTTTAAAAAATAGCAGTGGGTATTATTCCCAATATTCCAAAAGTCTGCCGTCAATCTAACAAAATGTAACATTGCAACTGTGATGAATTTCCAATTAGAAAATAACACTGGTTACATTTATTCAGAGAAAAAAAAATCAAACTTATACTGTTTTGCATTTGTTACAATGATTGCACTCTTCAGGAACCTAACAATAATTGCTAATTACTGCAATTTCATGATTAAAAAACAAGCTTAAATTAATTTCAAGGTTTTGAACCAATGTCATAGCCATGCAAATAAGTGTCCCTTCACTGCTGTATTGACTTGAGCTAATCTTACAGTTATCTTAACATACCTGGTGGACATAAATCACAATGGTAAGATCCCATTGTATTAAGACACCGAACTACTGGCGCCTGAGAGCATCCTCCATTATTTGTCTCGCACTCATTAATATCTTGGCAGCTGTGTCCATTTCCTTCCCAGCCTGTGGACATTTTAGCAAAGCATAACCATCTAGCCAAATTTCTTTTAAATTACCTAATTAATGCAAGAGAAATTAATTCATTAAATCCAATTAGACTTAGGAGAGACATAGTGAAAACATGTACTTGTCATATTGACTAGTTTCTGATGATTGATCACAATATAATTAAATGAAGATAATAAATAAACAAACAAGTATCACCTTCTGGGCACGACCCACAAAAGTAAGAGCCTAGGGAATTAAAGCACTGGACTGGAGGATTTATTGAGCAGGGGTGAGCAGGAAGACTACATTCATCAATATCAGAACTGCAGGCTGGGCTTGTAGGAGGCTGAGCCCACCCAACATCACAGATACACTGGTGCTTGGGCTGTGAAGTAAAAACAATGAGCATTAATAAAAGTTTGCAACTAAAGGTACAAATGCTACAATTACCAGAGCGTCTACTGGCACCACTGTGTCAGCCAATGATTTGAAGGCAGGGCGGGACTTACGGCAGAACACACAGCAAACAGTTTATTTTACAGCACACAAAGTCTATTTATTTAGCAAACAGCGTCTATTTAAACAGCTCACTACAGCAAACAGTCTACAGATTCTAATTAAAAAGAATTTCTATGAACTGCAGCAAACAGAACTCATGATCAAAAGTGCAACAACTTCTCCTGATAAAAGCAGGGCAATTTCTCCAGCAAAATGCAGTGAGTGGAGGATAGTTACATAAAAATTATGCGTGTAAAATCAATCCCAGTCACTCCAGGCATGATTGACGGGGAAATTATCCAATCATCTCCATTCTGGCCGGGAATAGTGGTGTCACTATCTGCAGCCTACAATTACTTCATGACCTTCAGGTCAAGTGTTCTATTAGAAGCTACTTAATCAGAGTACCTACATTGAATAAATCGTATTGTTAAACTAGGAATCACAAATGCGTCCATAAATGTTTACCTGGTTTGGCTGCACCCTTTCTAAATCAACACAGATGCCATGTTCACATAGCGCTTGTGAGCCACCTTGGCAATCATCATATTTGGAAATGCAATGTGGACCATACCATTCTGGAGTACACGTACAACTGAGGATGACACAATGCAGAGTATCATTAATATTAAAAACAAGTTTAGTAGGATCTATATTTTGCAACGTCATGTCCTTGGTATACAAGCTTAATATGGATGCTTCACAACACTTTGCTATCCTGGCTTGATTTAACTGTGATTATACTGTTCATTAGAAACCACAATGGACTAAGCGTGGGCACTCATTGTAAATAAAAGGGAAGCTTGATGCGACCTGACTTCAAAACAAAGAGCATATTTCTTTTTCAACATGTTGGTAAATGGACAAAGGATTAAATATTCATTCAGCATTCTAAAATACTTCACACAAATAATATAGCAGCTCATTATGTATTTAGAAACAAATGTTTCCCATGTGCTAATCCTAAATATCTTGGCCTGCTGTCTCTGTGTTGAATCAACAGGTGAAGATTGCCACCATGTATCACTCAATGAAACAGTAATCCTATTTCTCTGGCTTTTTGGACAAAGTAACTTGGCAGTAATAACTTGTAACAGTAAAACATCCGCAGCAAGCCTAACATATCTCTGATTTGACTGCGATAGGTTTCTATTACCTGTAACTGCCTTCGGTGTTATCACATGTTGCTCCATTCTGGCATGCTAGCGGTGATCCAGCAAAGATCTGACATTCATTTATATCATCAGAACAAGTAGGTCCCTAAATAAACAGAATAATGAGAAATGATAAGCACTTGGAATTTAGCTTTGGGTTTGCCTTTGGCTTCAGTGAAATTCAAGCAATCCACAACTGAAAACCCTAATGCTCACTGTTAATTATGGAGCACCATTCAATCACATAACAGCTATTATTGTACTCAGTAACAGGATTAGCAAAACATATAATAAAACTAGAACCTTAAGATTTAATATGAAAATCATTATGATGAAGATGGTACATACCCTATAGCCTTTTTAAATGACAGAATCACTTCAAGAAAAAGCTGCCATGGGACCTGTGCTGTTTATATCGCAGGGCACACAAACATATGAAACTGATGGACAAGAAAGGACCCAATGATCCACCCAGCCTGTCCCATATAATTGTAATACCTAGTGCATCACAACATAGACATTCCCCACCCACCCGGAGCCATGTAATCTCCTGGGAGAGGCGAAAACCTGCTAAAACCCAGGCCAATTAGGGAAAAAAATCTGGAACAATCCACTCCAACTCCTTTAGGTAATCAAAACTAGTCCAGGAGATCACATAGACCCGAATTTATATTACATGATACCTACCTCTTGTACGAGGTGATCTCCACCCCAGCTAAAAACAGGCACAGCTCTTTCTTGAAGGAATATAGTGAATCAGCGATCACCGCACGAGCCGGCAACCTGTTTCACAGGACCACTATTTTCTGGGGAAAGAAGAATTTCCTAACATCCAAACTAGTTCTGCCCTTACATAACTTGTAAGGGTGACACCTGGTCCTCCCCAACCTACGGCGTTGAAATAATTAGTCCACATAAACACAATCTAATCCCTTCATTATTTTATCGCCCCTGAGTCTATGCTTTTTCTGAAGTATACAGACCCAGCTCTTCGAGCCTATCTGGGTAACTAAGGTGTTTTACACTGGGAATTAATCTTGTGGCCCTTCTCTGCACTCTTTCCAGGGTCTCAAAATCTCCCACTATGTGAGGAGACTAAAACTGGATACAGTATTATAACTGAGGACTAGCCAAGCTCTTGTATAAGAACAAAATAGTATGCTTTATTTTATAGTATATTGTCCCGTGAATACATCCTAGAACCACGTTTGCTTTAGCTGTAGCTTCATGGCATTGGGCATGAACCTTTAGAGAGTGATGCACTAAAACACCCAGATCTCAACATTGATGCAGCAGACAAACTGCTAATATACAGCAGTTTGAAAGTCACAATTCACAATTTTATTTCCTGCCCACTAAACTTTCCTCATTGGCTATGGAAGGTCCTTATAGGCCAGCAACTGAGAAACCGCAATACTGGCCTGTATGGTTAGGCTGAGCACACAGACTCCCATCAGCCACAAACATGGTAGTTTATACATGCAGAGGCAATGTTTATATCTGCCACCTAGGCACTAATGGCATACACAAGGCAGCTGGCAAAAACCACCTCACCAGTTGGGTCTTAGCATTTCGGGAGACAGCAGCTTCACCTCATTTACTTTGCAGCACAGTCACTGAAGGCAGCCTGCCAGTGCTGCAAGGTGCAGGGAGCATTAATGGACGTGTTATGTTGTAATTCACTGTTTAGTTCATTGGCAAAGTGTATTGTATATGACAGCAAAGAGCTTCTTTTTGCTAATGGCACTTGCTCCATACCCATACAGCCCCATCCCCATACCTGCATTAAATTAGCATTCATGGGTTTTACTTGGTGAGAAAAATCACATAACTGGAACATTTTCATCTCAATTAACAGGCCTCACATATTACAGCGAATATAATTTCTGATGAGAAATGGTCTTGCCTTCCAGTTGTTTGGACAGAGACAGAAGAAAGAATTGATGAGATCCAGACACATTCCATCATTCTGACAAGGGTTGCTAGTGCACGGGCGTCTTTGCAATATCTGAAATATGGAAAATACAGTTTAAAAAAGTGAGTGCCCACTTTTTTTGCGGAAATACATTTTAGATAATACAATATCAAACAGGAGGAACAATTTTAATGTGAGGCTTTCAAATCTCTGGTTTATTGTATGATATCTCTGATAAAGGTTGATACTCCTAAAGAATGGGTATTTAGATGGCTCTTGCTGTTTTTCTTTCTTCACCATTCTCTTAACCATAGGAGTTCTAACGTTACTCGCTAGTCAGAAATGTGTGGCAAATCAGGCCGTGGAATACTTGACAACAAAGGACAAATAGATAAATTGTCTGTTTTCTTTTAAGAAATGTTTGCACCAACACCATAGCTAAGAATAGAGCACACGAATAATAACCATGTCTCAACAGCAGCCACCATCACAATGAATCCATGGATCAAGGTCCCAAGTCCTAGATACGGTCTGAAGAATTAAACACTTCCCATTTTGCTGGGTCCTTATTTTTCTTTGATCCATTAATAATTTGTCCCAATCTGGATTGTTAACTATTTGTAAACAGACCAACTCACCTCTGGTCCCAAATCAGGCAGGACTGAATACTATCCTGCAAGATATGAGATTAGGTATGCAATCGAGTTACCCTTAGTGTCAGTAAACAATGTAACCTCAATCTACGCTTCGTCTGCCCTCTGGTAAGGCAGCTAGCATTCAAATCCTACACAAATTTAACCCAAGCTTTTTCAGTCATGTTTTGAGTCTGTGTCATCTTGTGCTTTATATTTGGCTGAAACATATGACTATCATTGCTGTAATAGAAACTCATAAAAATTCAAGGTACTTACTGTTTGTATATTCTGAACATTGACTTCAAGAGCTGTCAGCTAAAAGGACAGCAAAAGCAACAGTTAAATCAGTGTTCAAATATTTCAACATTGCATTGCTACCTTAAGAGGAAAGAGTGTTCAAATAGCTATCTTACAAGAAAAGATTAATCAAACTCTTGCAATTACAATGACTATCTTCATACATTGTATATACTGGCTTGTAATTTCTAAAGGTTCTGCTTTCAAAATACAGAGTCCTTCTGTGGATCCCTGTATTCATCCATTTGGTTGTTGGAGCAATGGGGGGTGATGTTAGTCACCTTGTATTATGTCCATTCCATATCACTGACATCAGTAAGAATGGATTCTTTCTGGTCAGTATTGCAATATTTAGAAAATACTGAAGTAATGACTGAAAGTCAAAAAGGTGAATAACTTATGATATTTTTAACTGACACCAACATGGGGCAGATGGTCTGCAAGGAAGTCCTCTTGAACCTGCGAGGAGTCGGCAGCAGCACCGGAGGAGGCAGATACAAATCGGGCGAATTCCAAAAGAACAGCGAAATCAAGGAGTGGCGTCACAGGACTGCAGATAGGTGATTGGTGGGTGAGTATTAGTGTTTTATTCTCTCTAACTTAACGAGATAAACTAATTAGTAGAACTATAAATAATCGTACGAATAAAGACTTAAACTAAGAGAGCGAGAGAAGCGGCCGGAGATAAAGGTAGGCCTGACTCCTAAGGGGCGAAATTTGGCTCCTTTGTGCCTGCTGTTAGTGCCTCCGTTGGGGCGCTAACGGGGCGCAAAGGGGTTATCGACCAGGGGGGCGAAAAAAATGACTCCCGCAAAATCCAGCGGGGCGTTGCTGAGGTGCTACCCGATAGCGCACGACCCCGCTGGTAGCACCCTGGGCCGCTGCGCCTCCGGCGATGACCTTATTGCCATGCACGGTGACCCTTTAGTGCCCCGCCGCGTCCCCTTACCGCCCCGCGGCAGAACTTCGACTGTGCTCGCAAGGCTGCCGCGGGTGGTGTCAGCGCCAGCATCGCAGGTCACGAGCCGAGCCGACCTCCGCTCGCGGGGCGGTAGTTAAAGGGGAGGTGCGGCCGCGACCTGCACCGCTATTTTCTTTTTTGGCCGACCTCCAAGTCGGCCCTCCATGGTGTGCCACGGCATAGTCCTGGCCGCCATCACGCAGCCCGGCACCGCCTCTCGGCACCGGGCTGCTGCCTTGGCACCACGCCGTCCTGGTGGCCTAGTGTGGGCCATCGGAGGCCCTGCAGAGTGCGCAGTGGCCCTCTCCTTTAACTGAAGGGGTGGGCCGTTGAAACGCGGCAGCTCTCAGCGGAGCCTCCGATGAGCGCTGCCGATTGCTCCCCGACATCGCCTCGGTTACCGCCCCACCAGGAAATGGAGCGCCCTGACATTGCGCTCCATTTCCTGGGCGGGGCGGAAAGGCGAAATTCGCGGCCGGGGCGGGAATTCCTCGCCGGGTGCAGGATGTCCCGCCTCGCCAGCGTTACCACCCCGAAATGGGGCGCTAATAAATTTTGTGCCCATAGGACAACATCATCACCGTGCGCAGCGCCCCGTTTTCGCTCCGCCTGCAAAACTGGCCCGCGCCCCCTGAATCTGCACCGGGGGGCTGGAATGGAGTGGCAGGAGGCTCGAGAGGCAGTAAGTAAAGGGGAGGTGGCGGGCGGGGGGAAAAAATTCGGCCAACTTACTTGTCGCGGCCCGTTGCGTTTTTCAACGCGGGGTCCGTGCCGCGATCTGGCAGCCCGGTACTCCTCCGGTGGTCCAGGTAGGGCCCCATAGAGTTGTGGGCTTGGACCCTCCCCTTTAATGAGGGGAGGAGCCCTTCCATGCGGCAGCGCTATGTGGCCCAGTGCGTAGCGCTGCAGAACGCACTGCCCCGATATTCGGGCTTAGTGCTCTCAGAAGGAAGTGGGGCACTAAAACTGAATTTAATGATCGCCGGTGCTATTTTTTGCCGGGCGCCAAATTTAGTTCCCAGGCGATGTTAGCGACCCCAAATGGTCGCTAACAAATTTTTCCCCCTTAGTCTTAAGTTTATTTCTGTAAGTTAGTTAACAGTCGAATAAATAGAGGCAGGGCAGGGCACCTCAGTCCCGTGAAATGCTCATCCTGTGCCATGTGGGAAATCCATGACGCTTCTCATGTCCTGGACAACCACATGTGTAGGAGTGTCGTCAGCTGGAGGAGCTCGAGCTCCGGGTTTCAGAGCTTGAGCAGCAGCTGGCGTCACTGCAGTGCATCCGTGAGGCTGAGAGCTACGTGGATAGCATGTTTCAGGAGGTGGGCGTCTCGCAGTGTAAGAGTGTGCAGGCAGAGAGGGAATGGGTGATCGTCAGACAGACAAGGAGGAACAGGCAGATAGTGCAGGAATCCCCTGAGTGCATCTCGCTCTCCAACCAGTACTTAGTACGGAGTACTGGTGAGGGCGATGGTTCCTCTGGAGAGTACAGCCAGAGCCAAGTCGACGGCACCACGGGTGGCTCAGCTGTACAGAGTGGGTAGGAGGAAGATCGGGAAAGCAATAATGGTAAGGGATTCGACAGTTAGGGAAACAGACAGGCATTTCTGCGGCCTCAGACATGATTCCAAGATGATATGTTGCCTCCTGGTGCCAGGGTCAAAGATGTCATTGAGCAGCTGCAGAACATTCTGAGGGGGGAGGGTGAACAGTCAGAGGTCATGGTTCATAGCGGTATCAACGACATAGGTAGAAAAAGGGATAAGGTCCTGCAGGCAGATTTTAGGGAGCTAGGAAAGAGATTAAAAAGCAGGACCTCAAAAGTAGTAATCTCCGGATTACTTCCTGTGCCACGTGTGAGTGAGTATAGAAATAGGAGGATAGAGCAGATGAATGCGTGGCTGGAGAGATGGTGCAGGAGGGAGGGTTTCAGATTCCTGGGACATTGGGACCGGTTCAGGGGGAGGTGGGACCTGTACAGGCCAGATGGGTTGCATCTCAGCAGAGCTGGGACCAATGTCCTCGCCGGCGGGGGGCGGGTGGGGGGGTTGCTAGTGCTGTTGGAGAGGGTTTAAACTGATTTGGGGATGGACACCAGGATGGAGCATTAGAAAGGAGAAACAAAGTGCACAAAGGATGGGGAGAGACAGATCGCACTAGAGTAAGAAATAGCAAGGCATTAGGTGGCGTCAGACTAAGAGAGAATACAAGAAGGTCTAAGACAGGTTTACAGTGCATGTGTGTACATAAGAACATAAGAAATAGGAGCAGGAGTAGGCCATTTGGCCCCTCGAGCCTGCTCCGCCATTTAATGAGATCATGGCTGATCTGATCTTGGGCTCAGCTCCATTTCCCTGCCCGCTCCCCATAACCCATCACTCCCTTATTGTTCAAAAATCTATCTCCACCTTAAATATATTTAATGACCCAGCCCCCACAGCTCTCTGCGGCAGAGAATTCACAGATTTACGACCCTCTGAGAGAAGAAATTCCTCATCTCACTTTTAAATGGGCGACCCCTTATTCTGAAATTATGCCCCCTAGTTCTAGATTCCCCCATGAAGGGAAACATGTTCTCTGCATCTACCTTGTCGAGCCCCCTCAGTATCTTATATATTTCAATAAGATCACCTCTCATTCTTCTAAACTCTAATGAGTATAGGCCCAACCTGCTCAACCTTTCTTCATAAGTCAACCCCTTCATCTCAGGAATCAACCTCGTGAACCTTCTCTGAACAGCCTCCAATGCAAGTACTTATCCCTCCTTAAATAAGAAGACCAAAACTGTACGCAGTACTCCAGGTGTGGTCTCACCAATACCCTGTACAGTTGTAGCAGGACTTCCTGCTTTTATACTTCAACCCTCTTGCAATAAAGGCCAACATTCCATTTGCCTTCTGATTACTTGCTGTACCTGCATGCTAATTTTTTGTGTTTCATGCACAAGGATCCCCAGGTCCCTCTGTACTGCAGCATTTTGTAATCTCTCTCCATTTAAATAATAATTTGCTTTTTATTTTTCTTACCAGAGTGGATAACCTCACACTTTCGCACATTATACTCCATCTGCCAAATGTTTGTCCACTCACTTAGGCTGTCTATGTCCCTTTGCAGATTCATTGTGTCCTCTTCACAACTTGCTTTCCCACCTATCTTTGTATCATCAGCAAATTTGGCTACATTAAACTCGGTCCCTTCATCCAAGTCATTAATATAGATTGTAAATAGTTGAGGCCCCAGCACTGATCCCTGTGGCACCCTACTAGTTACCGTTTGACAACCGGAAAACTACCCATTTATCCCGACTCTCTGTTTTCTGTTAGTTAGCCAATCCTCTAATATATTACTCCCAACCCCGTGAGCTCTTATCTTGTGCAGTAACCTTTTATGTGGCACCTTATCGAATGCCTTCTGGATATCCAAATACACCACATCTACTGGTTCCCCTTCGTGTAAATGCATGAAGCGTGGTAAATAAGATTGGTGAGCTGTGAGCACAAATAGCCACATGGGAATATGATGTTGTGGCGATAACGGAGCCTTGGCTCAAAAAAGGGCAGGATTGGGTTTTAAATATTCCTGGATATAAGGTGTTCAGGAAAGATGGGGAAGGAATGAAAGGAGGTGGGGTGGCAGTATTGGTTAAGGAAAATGTTACAGCGCTGGAGAGAGAGGATGTCCTGGAAGGGTCAAGGAAACAATCTATTTGCTTTGAGGTAAGAAATAATAGAGGTGCCATTACACAACTACGTGTACTCTATAGGCCACCAACTAGTGGGAAAGATATAGAGGAGCAAATTTGCAGGGAAATTACAGAGAGGTGCAAGAACTATAGAGTAGTAATAATGGAGGACTTCAATTATCCTAATATAGACTGGGATAATAATAGTGTAAAGGGCAGAGATGGGGAAGTATTTCTGAAGTGTATTCAGGAGAACTTTCTTGATCTTGTAGATAGAGAACCAGCTACAAGATGCACTGCAGCAACTCGCCAAGGCTTCTTCGGCATCACCTCTCAAACCCATGACCTCTTCCACCTAGAAGGACAAGGGCAGCAGGCGCATGGGAACACCACCACCTCCAAGTTCCCCTCCAAGTCACACACCATCCTGACTTAGAAGTATACTGCCGATCCTTCATCGTCGCTGGGTCAAAATCCTGGAACTCCCTACCTAACAGTACTGTGGGAGTACCTTCACCACACGGACTGCAGCGGTTCAAGAAGGTGGCTCACCACCACCTTCCCAAGGGCAATTAGGGATGGGCAATAATTGCTGGCCTTGCCAGCGACGCCCACATCCCATAAAAACAAATTTAAAAAAAAGTATGTTTCCAGCCCAACGAGGAAGGACGCATTTCTGGATCTGGTTCTCGGGAATGAGGTGGGTCAAGTGGAGCAAGTGTCAGTAGGGGAACATTTAGGGAAGAGTGATCATAGTATCATAAGGTTTAGATTAGCGATGGAAAAGGACAGGGAGCAATCTGGAGTAAAAATACTTAATTGGAGGAAGGCAAATTTCAGTAGGTTGAGAACGGATCTGGCTCGGGTAAATTGGAATCAAAGATTGGCAGGCAAAACTGTAATCGATCAATGGGCTGCCTTTAAAGAGGAAATAGTTTGGGTACAGTCGAGGTACATTCCCACAAGGGGGAAAGGTAGGGCAACTAAAGCCAGAGCTCCCTGGATGACGAAAGAGATAGAGAGTAAGATGTAGCAGAAAAAGGGCGTGTATGACAGATGTCAGGTTGAGAATACAAGTGAGAATCAGGCTGAATATAGAAAGTTCAGAGGGGAAGTGAAAAAGAAAATAAGAGGGGCAAAGAGAAAGTATGAGAATAGATTGGCAGCTAACATAAAAGATAATTCAAAAGTCTTCTATAGGCATATAAATAATAAACGGATAGTAAGAGGAGGAGTGGGGCTGATTAGGGACCAAAAAGGAGACCTACGCATGGAGGCAGAGGGCATGGCTGAGGTACTAAATTAGTACTTTGCATCTGTCTTCACCAAGGAAGAAGATGCTGCCAAAGTCGTAGTGAAAGAGGAGGTAGCGGAGTTACTGGATGAGATAAAAATTGATAAAGAGGAGATACTAGAAAGGCTGTCTGAACTAAAGGTTGATAAGTCACCAGGACTGGATGGGATGCATCCTAGGATGCTGAGGGAGGTTAAGGAGGAAATCGCAGAGGTACTGGCCATAATCTTCAAATCCTCCTTAGATGCACGGGGGTGGTGCCAGAGGACTGGAGAATTGCAAATGTTACACCCTTGTTCAAAAAAGGGTGTAAGGGTAAACCCAGCAACTATAGGCCAGTCGGTTTCACATCAGTAGTGGGGAAGCTTTTGTAAACGCTAATCAGGGACAAAGTTAACAGTCACTTGGACAAGTGTAGATTAATTGAAGAAGGCCAGCACAGATTTGTTAAAGGCAAATCGTGTTCAACTAACTTGATTGAGTTTTTTGATGAGGTAACAGGGAGGGTTGATGAGGGCAATGCGGTTGACATGGTGTATATGGACTTCCAAAAGGCGATTGATAAAGTGCCACATAATAGGCTTCCTCGCTCCTGGGTCCCGACCTCGCTCCTGGGCCTCGACCTCGCTCCTGGGCCCCGTCCTCACTCCTGGGTCCCGTTTCTCGCTCCTGGGCCTCGACCTCTGCAATGCGGATTCCGCCCACTAAGGGGCACAATGGACATGATCTTCACCACACGTCAACTACAAGAGAAATGCAGGGAACAGCACCAACCGCTGTACATGGCCTTCTTTGACCTCACAAAGGCCTTTGATAGGAGTGTTCAAAATCATGAGAGGTCTAGACAGAGTAGATAGAGAGAAACTGTTCCCATTGGCAGATGGGTCGAGAACCAGAGGACACAGAATCAAGGTGATTGACAGAAGAACCAAAGGCGACATGAGGAAAAACTTTTTTATGCAGCAAGTGGTTAAGATCTGGAATGCACTGCCTGAAAGGGTGGTGGAGGCAGATTCAATTGTGGCTTTCAAAAGGGAATTGGATAAGTACCTAAAGGAAAACATTTATAGGGCTACGGGGAAAGGGCGGGGGAGTGGGACTAGCTGAAATGCTCTTGCAGAGAGCCGGCACGGGTTCGACGGGCTGAATGGCCTCCTTCTGTGCTGTAACCATTCTATGATTCTACAGCACCCAATGTCTCCAATCCTCTATTTTTAGCAAAAGAAATGGAGGAATACAGGCTTTCTGGGGAGCTTTCAAAACAGGATTATTCTCAGCATTTTATTAAAGTTTTACCAGTAACTAATGAGTAAGTAACTGATATTGTTTGCCATAAATCTAACTTCTTCTTCAATGAATAACTGCACCTTTTACTTGTAAGGAAAGTAATGGCTTTTGTATTGATACTAAACTGTTTAAAATTCAAACAAAAGAAATGGAAAAACATGCACTGTACTTTCAACAATTTCTTCATGCTTTTCAGAAAAAATATCATCATAGGATCTAATGTGAGGCTTGGTAATAGTAGTGATAGTGGAAAACACGCAATATCAGCTCGGCCAACCTGTTAAACACCTCTCCTGATTTTTGTTTCCATTGAAGACAGTGGAAATGTAAATCGAGAGAGATGTTTAACAGGTGGCTGAGCTGATAGCATGCATTTAACACTATCTAAAGTCAAAATTACCCCCAATTTCACTGAAAGATAGGTTTGCTATGTTGTCTACAACAGATTATTATCCCCTTTGCTGCACCTCCAGAAAGTTCATATGAACACCTCAGAAAGCAGCTGGGGTGCGATTTTTACTCCATCTGTAGCGGTAGCAGGGAGGATCGGACAATTTTAATGGCCAGACCTCATTAGCATGTCTCTTGCCGACTTCCTGACCAAAACAGACGGGGGGGAAGATCGAGGATCGAAAGGGGAGAAAGAGGGAATCGGAGTGGGGAGAGAGAGAGACTGGGGAGAGAGAGAGGGACGGAGAGAGAGAGGGACGGAGGGAGAGGGGGCGGAGAGGGAGAGGGGGATGGAGAGGGAGAGGGGGACGAGGAGAGAGAGAGGGGGATGGAGAGAGAGAGGGAGAGGGGGACGGAGGGAGAGAGAGAGGGAGATGGAGAGAGAGAGAGGTGGCGGAGGGAGAGAGAGGGCGACGAAGGGAGAGAGAGGGAGATGGAGGCAGAGAGAGAGAGAGGGAGATGGAGGGAGAGACTGAGAGAGAAGGACAGAGAGAGGGGTGAGGGTCCAGACGCGTGTAGTCCATTCCCGGGGACTGAGCGGAGGCCGCACTTTGGAACAACACAGGCAGCACATGTACAATGGCCACTGGAAGGAGGCTAAAGTAAACAAGTTTTAGACCCCCGGTGAAACAAAAATGAGAATTTTTTTTTAAATTCAGAAAATTGTTTAAAGCCAGAAAAAAATACGGGAAAGTGATGTTGAATGTCCCGTGGTAAGTTCCAGTTAAATTTTGCCAGGTGTTGTTCCCTTTTTTGAAAGCGTCTATCAGGGTTATTTAAATCATGTTATGAGAGAGGGAAAAACATTTGTGCCCTTGTTTGTACCTCAGAGTCTGTGAGAGACGGAGGGAACAGCAGCAGAAAAAGAGGTAACAACTTCTCCAAAACTGATCCCAACTCAGCTGCAAGGCTGGGGATTGATAACCTCACCGCCTTCTTAGGAAGTTTAACCACTTTATTCACTTTCTTATTTGAGCTCCATTTGGAATTAGAGTTTATTTTATTATTTTTTGTTGTATGTTTAACAACAGCATTGAAGAGGGAAAGAGAAACTTGGAGCAACTTCTGTCAAAACTGCAACGAGACTTGAAAGAATTTAAAGATTTTTAATGAACTATTCACAAAAAATGAGTGTTAAAAACACTTTTTCCCCCTAAGTTTCAAATATGATTTTGGAAGAAACAGAAACAAAATCAATTTTCCCCTCATCTAAACAAGTTTCAACCAGGTCTTGAAGTCTAAATGCTTTTAAAGAGGTTCTGAAATGCTTAAAACATTTAAAAATTGAAATTTCTCAATATTTGATTTTGAATGATTGACTGAAGTGAGTAGCTTTACACAAACATGCAACCATGCTGTTGACTTAAAAAAAAATATTAAGACATTTAGGAAGAGAGCCAAAAAAGGGGGAAAACACACAAACCATTTTATTTTGTCTGTCGTTCTATAGTCCTAACAAGTCCCAGCAATAACGTAAATATAGATTTCCTCTTAAACGTTTCGTGGAGTGTTAATAGAAACACGAGTTATGTAATGATGCATAAAAATTGCAGGAAGCTACTTTAGAAAAACTACTATTTATTGAGAAAGACACAGAAAATACTTCGATTAAACTGATAATGTACAATTTTGATTTGCTATAAATGTTTGAAATAGGAGATTAAAAATTGAGAGTACAATGAAGTTTATTTCCCACTATTTAATTGTGAAGTACCTAAAATAATTCAACACTTCGTGATAAGAGTAGAGATTAATATTGTGGAGAATGTTTGTGAGAAAAAGATTAGAAGTGAAATTCATAAATTAACATCTTTATGTCAACATATTAGTAAACATTTCCAAGTCAGTCTGATTGGTTCTCCTGTCCAGGAAGAAAGATGAATGTTTATTTCTGTTAAATCATAGCTTTTCCTGCTTTTTGTTTTTAATTCGGTGACACAAATTGTGTATGTGTTTTTCTGCACTTGTGAATAAGTGCTGCATTTCTGACATGATACATGGGGGGTGTGCTGGTTCAAGAAGACAACGTTTATTGATGGAAGTGATTGAAATTGAAAATATGGATACCCGTTCTTGTTCAATGGTTCAACTCTTTTTAATACTATGAACTAAGAACTACAGCACTTTATATTTGTTGGTTGTCTGGTTGCATTGTGATTAATATTCTAATTACTTATGTGGACACACAGCATGTCAGCGCCATAGGAAAGCTGCTGCTCCTGCTGCTTGTGCAGCCATTGCTATAGTTGAAAACTTAAAAAAAAAAAATACTGATTGCACGAATAGATATACCTCCTTCAGCTCACCCTGGGTTTTTGGATTGTTTGTCGACGCATAACCGTGTAACTGAGTGACGTTTCTGAAGTGTTAATGCATTAGTATGCAGTTCTTTTATATCCCTGTCATTTCTGACAAGTATTTTTTTTTTAAATAGAGTTTGTACATGACGAACTAAAAGCTTTTAATTAATTCTACAATAAACAAACTTGCAGACTGGGCATGTAAATGACAAATTAATTTCAATAATAGGTAAGTGTGAGGTGGTGCATTTTGGTAGGAGGAATAAGGAGGCTACCTAATCCTTGGAAAATGAGAGTCTAAATGGGGTAGAGGTGCAAAGGGATCTAGGGGTATAGCTTCACAAATCATTAAAAGTAGCAACGCAGGTTAAAAAAGCCATAAAAGTGCAAATAAAGCACTGGGGTTCATTTCAAAAGCAGAGAAGTTATGTTAAACTTGTCTTTTGAACCATGTCTGATTGTCTCATGATTTGAGATGGTGGGGTGGCAATATGGCATTACTCTATATATGCTTTTAAGTGGTTGTTGTAAAAGAGGTTGTTGTAAAAGTGGTTGTTGTTGTAAAATGTGCTCATGGACAAAAAGGTCGCGCTCAAAGGAGGTTGTGGCCCGCTCAGTACAAAAAAAAATTAGAGGGAACATTGGATGGGGCAGTACTTTGCAAAAGTGTTGTTTTTGAGGAAAGGTTGATGACAGCAGTTTTGAAAGTGTGGGGACAGTACCTGAGGAGAGAGACATTTACAATGTCTGCTAGCATGGGTGCCAGGAAGAAAAGTTGGGTGGTCAGTAGTTTAGTGAGAAGAGAGCAGGAGGTGGTCTCATGGACATGATGAGCACGGAACAGCATGAGGGGAATTTAGAGAAAGACACAAGTTCAGGGCTATGGCAGGGGGAACCTCATGGAAGGTTTGACTTGGTGGGCAAGGGAAGGGAGGAATGTAGTAGTCCACGAGATCCTTGCACATGTTGTTGAAGATGAGGGTGGAGGGAGCATGGCAGAGGGGTCTAGTTGGTAGTGGGGAAAAGAGCAAAGGATTATCTTTGCTTTCCAGGATGATCCTGGAGTGATGAGCTGTTTTAGCAGAGAAGAGAAATTCCCAATAGTGTTTGATGTGGTCCAGCCAGATGGCTAAACCAGTTGTGTGCCAGATACACTCAAATCTGTGCCCCTTGGACTCCAGGAGGGAGAGTAAGAATTTTACTGGGGACAGGGCATCAAAGGTGGAGGTGAGGGAGTGGTTCAGTAGATCAACAGCTGCAGAATTATTATGACGAAAGTTGTGAGTTTGAAAGAGCAGTCGTAAGTGACTTGGGGAGAGTTTTTTTCCAGAAGCAGATGCAGAAGGAAGTAGGGCTGGAAGAGGGTGGAGAGTTGTGGGTAGTGAGGGCTACAAGGAGGTGATTGAAGATGGCCTTGTCTGTGTCTGGGAGTAGAGAGGCCACATGAAATGGCAAGGTCGATGGGGTGGCTGTTGTGGGAAAATTCTTAGAATCTACAATTCAAGATCAAGTTAATCAAGGACAGTCACCATAAATTTGTTAAGGGCAACTTGTGTTTGATAAATTTAATAGAATTTATTTGGAAGAAGTGACTTATTGAATAGATAATGGAAATATAGTAGAAGTGATGCATATGAATTCTCCAAAGGCATCTGATAAATTGGCATACAGATGATTGTTACAAAAATTCAAACAGGTGGTATAAAAATAAATATATATGAGCATGTATAGAAAATTGGAAAAAGACTTCCGGGAAACACAGACATATTAGTGGAGAGTTGCTGGAGAATGCTTTGCCACAGGAAGTAGTTGAGGCAGAGACAATTGCATTTTTTAAGAGAGGAGTAAATAAAATTTTGAAGCAGAGGAAGATGCACAGCTATGGAGAGAGAGCAGGGCAGTAGGACTAGTTTTGTATTGCTCTAGCAAAAAGCCGCCATAGACACAATTGGCCAAGTGAGCTCCTCCTGTACTGTAAACATCTATGGTTCATTCAATACTGATTGTGATTTATGAACCATCTGCAACCTTCAATGAAACTCACACCTTGTAATTACTACCAATTATTCATTATTCGGCATATATTTAGCATATAGCTTACTTCTGATAATCAGCTGTCAAAATAAATCATGTTATATTCTTTCACCTACATCACAGTGGCTCTCTCCCACTCAATAGGGGTCATTTTAACCTAACCTGCCCAGCAGGAGACTGATGGGATCAGATCAACTGCCCACTTGACACGCTGCCCGATTTTACTCTCCATTGACTTCACTGTAGAGTAAAATCAGACAGCAAATCTGATCTTGTCAATTTCTGCACAGCAGGTTATGTTAAAATTAGCCCAGTTACATTTGGGACATAACGGCTATTAAAAAAACCTTTGAAAAAAAGTTTATTAAAAATACAGACCTTACTGTATTTGTATTTGAATATTAGGGTTTCATAAATAGGCATATCTATTATCTGGTGTTTGGTTGTGATCAAAATTACCGAACTGAACACTATCTGTAACTTAACTATCAAGAATCACTCCAAATGCCCCACACCTGGTTCAGCCAAGACAAAGATTTTTTTTCCTTTGCAGAGTAAGTTTTTTTGACTGCTAATATGGCTTATATAGAGGACAGTTTCAAGACGCTAATTCCTCTTGTATAAACATTCTTCAAATGCATTTTGTAGAAAACCTTAAAATCTACATATTGAATGGTCATTTAGTGAAATGCTGCAAAAGCAGACAAAACGCAGGGTATCACATGTGAATACAGACACACTTTCCCTTCCGGGTGTGATAAAGTCCAAGGACATTCTTCTGAATCCTAGACGTTACTTCGATTTTTATGGCCATGAACATTAGTTCAAAGAGAGCAAGTGAGATAGAGATCATGAATGGTGTACTTACCCTTGTATTCAGCTGACTGATTTGATTAGAAACATTTTGAGGGATTTGACCTCCACTCGTTTTCAGTTCTACAATGTCATCTTTATTTTTTCTAATCTAAAATTACAGTAAAACAGTTGAATTAATTTCATGAAATATTACAAGACATCTGTGGTTGTACTCAAATAATAAATGCAATTCAAATACAGTCAAAACTGACGTACATCAGTCAGGGCCACTCTTACATGTTAAAGCTTAATACATTAAACTTTATATGAAGCAGAATATTTAATTCGATAAAAACTCTGTTTAGGCTGGCTAAATAATACTGTGATGTAAAAGTTACTTAATTAAAGAATACTATCGCCACAATCTAAGTTACTTATATTCCGGCAATATAATGTTTTATATGTCAGAAATTGTCAATTATTACCTGAATAAATAGTTGTTCAAGATCATCATTATTTAGTTTAATCTTCCCGGATGATGAAGTCTTGAATTCGATGTTCTTTAAATTGCCGGTTTGAAATATCAAATTGCCATTAATTGAAGTCATTCTTGGTCTTGGAATAAAAAAGGTACTTGAATTAACAGCACAATGGATGCTAACTTCAAAAACTGTATGCATGCATTTGTTCTTCTTCAAAACTTAGCAATTTTCTTTGAAATTGTTAAAGTAATACCTACTGGTCACTGCTGATACCTCTCTCTGTCGATTATTTCCATCATTTTCAGATTCACATTTTAATGTGGAAAGTATACAAATTACAATTAGCAGCCAGATGGAGTGCCTGGAGTAAGCCATATTAATTGCATATCCTCACAAGCTCTGCTGACCACTGTGGTCGGTTGAAGTAACTGTTTAAACTTCAGATTTTAAAAAGGTGTACCTTTAACCCAAACAAATGAACCTTGCCCATATCTGTCCCCAGATAAGATATGCAATCCTTCCAAAGTATTATTAGTCAGCTAAGATATCTGCACTCCTCTAATTCTGCCCTCCTGAGCATCCCTGATTATAATCGCTCAACCATTGGTGGCCGCTGCCTTCTGTTGCCTAGGCCCTAAGCTCTGGAATTCCCTGCCTAAACCTCTCCGCCTCTCTTTCCTCCTTTAAGATGCTCCTTAAAAACTACCTCTTTGACCAAGCTTTTGGTCACCTGCCCTAATTTCTCCTTATGTGGCTCGGTGTCAAATTTTTTGTCTTATAATACTCCTGTGCAGCGCCTTGGGACGTTTTACTACGTTAAATGTGCTATATAAATACAAGTTGTTGTTGTTGCAGCTGCTTTTTTTTTTAACTGCAGCGTATATAGTCCTGCAGCTTACACCATTTCAGATTCGCACAATTGAAAATGTTGACTTTTAGGATCAATTCCCAATGGTGTGTTCAGGGAGTGCACCCACACATTCTGTGCAAGCTGATCGCAAAATTGGTCAGGTAGACCCGAGCACTGGCATTGCTGAACTCCAAATTTTCTGATGGAGAAATTTTAGTTTTTTTTTTAAGAGGCTGTGGTGAGAGCTTTATACCCACTGCCCCCATAAACAACATAGGAAACATACAAAGTGAAAGACAGAAAAAGACCATGTGGCCTCTCTAGTCTGGCCTATATTGTTATTGTGTGACTTCTACACAGCATCACCCCCATCTACCACCCTCTCCCACCCACCAGCCACACAATCTTTTGGGAGAGGCAAAAAACAGAGAAAAAATCTTTTGGGCCAATTTTGGAAAAAAAACTCTAGGCAGCTCCTCTCCAACCTCTGAAAACAATCAAGCAAGTTCCAGAAGACTACGGTGATTGGGAGGCACAACTCCCAGTACCCAGCTAGATTCTATATAAGGTTATGTTAAACACACTTAGGCCGCGATTTCGCCTACCGAGGCGGGCTAAGTGTGGCTGAGGTAGGTGCTGGATGGTGACCCTGCTCTCGGTTCCATCCCACTGTGTGAGAAGAATTTTCCGTTGATTAGGCTTGTTAAGCCCACCCTGCAAGGTTCCCGGCCAACTAAAAGAAAGTGGGTCTGATGACGTCATTTGATAATGTGTCAGCAGCCGGTTTCCTTAAAGGGACCATGTCCACATTCATTTTGACAGTTGTGCTGTCAGTGTTCTACAGCATTGAGGTGCTGCAAACACTGACAAGCACTGCACAGAGGTGCACGGCTGCACCCAGGCTCTCCCATGACTCCCTCCATATGCTTATATCTATCTCTCTATCTACACCATCACATCCCCATCTCACTAGCCACCCCTCACACTAACCCTCATCCTACTGCAAGCATACCAACTAAGAACACACGAGGGTAGGCACTTGGGTGGATTATCCAATGTTCATGTGAAGTTTCTGGTAATGTGCTGTCAAACATTGAAATCTTTATTTTCAACACTTCGTATTCTTGGACAGATTTGTGTGCACCTTTGGCAGTGACTTAGTGAGTTGCCGTGAATGGTGAGACATAAGGGTACCGCCCCGCAATGGTGATGAGTGTGAGAAGAATGGCTTGGACTTTGTAAGGATGCTTTATGGTGTTGGTGTGGGGTGGTGCCAACCTGGCGCATCATGTGGCAGCCAGGGTGTACAGCGTCAAGTGAAGTAAATCTGGCCATGGTGAGGCCATCCCTGGCTTCCCAGGCAGCAACGTGGTCGGGTGCTGATGCCCTGTGTCCTATCAGGTGATTGTAGAGAAGGTTGGTGTTGTTGTTGGTGGTGCTGGTGTGCCTGGTGCTGTTGGTGTTGGGGCTGATCGTGGTGGGATTCTGAGGACAAACGTGAGATTTTTTCAAGGGCACCGATGTTGCTGGAATCGATGGCAGCTGAAGTTGAGATGACAGAAGCGATCTGTCAATGGTGAGAGAGCTTGCTCCAAGGAGGTGACAGTGGATAGAGAGTTTACTCCAAACACTTCCAAACTGCATAAAGCTCAAAAGTGGGTTCCAAATCATGAAGGCTCCAGCTTCTAAGATTGAGAAGTGAACAGCTGTGAAATGGTAGGTTTTATACTGTCACCTATTCACAGCAATGGAGAGTCATTGAGAACATGACATACTTACCTGACATGATACCCGCTCTCTGGAAACCTCGTTAAAAACCTGGTAAAATGGTAAGTACATGGGAAAATGGTGCTTAACTACCTTTTAACAAGCTTTTAAGTATTTAAATTGGCTGACCCGCCACTTGGTGTCGGGTCTGTTCAGGGATGACAGACCTGACACCTGGGAAACTGACAAGGAGGCGCGTTTACAGCGGGATACCGACCCGGTCAATCTTTGTGATTTTGACAGCGGACCCGCCTTCAAACCTATACTCTGAATGCTGGTAAAATTCCGTCCCTAGAAACTCATCCAGTTCCCTTTACAGCTTATAGTGAATCCATGCTCACTGTATGTGCTGGCAAGATGTTCCAGAGGTCAGTGACTCCCTGCAAAAAGAAGTACACGCTAACATCTAACCGAGTTCTGTACGTATGTAACTTACGCACATGTCCCCATGTCCTCTATTAGATGTCTAGCTCGAATAGCCTATCCAATCCTTTCACTATTTTAAAGACCTCAATCAAATCTCCTCGAAGTCTATGCTTTTCTGGAGTAAAAAGCCTCAGATCTCTGGAGTTCAGGCCGAGGGAAGGCAAGTGTGCTTGCATCTCGAGTATCTGGTTCCCATTAGGAATCAGCCTGGGAACCAAGTATTCAGATCCAGACATACCAGCTTTAGCATGTCTGTGGAAACCTGCTTTTGCCATGGTCACTTCATGAGGGAGGTTATCACTGTGTTGTGCTATCTACTGGAGCCAGACCTGCAGACAAGATCTGACACAGCGACAGTCCTATCCGGTTGCTCTGAAGATCACCACAGTATTGAACTTGGACACGACTAGATCCTTTCAAGCTGCCACTGGTGACATTGTCACATTAGTCAGACATTAGTTCACTGATGCATCAAACAGGTGACAGAAGCCTTGTTTGCCAGGGCAACACTTTTATCCATTTCCTCATGGAAAGTAGGCAACCAGTATGAAAAGACACAGCACGGTTAACAATGGAAGGCTTCCCTATAGTGTAGGGCTTCATGGATACACACATGTAGCCATCAGGGTCCCTAACAACAATGCCATGCCGTATATGAATAGGAAAGACTTTCATTCCATCAATGTACAGGTCGTATCGGACCACAGGAACAGAATAATGCCTTCACTTTGCAGCAGACCACTGTGCCATCATTATTTCAAGGAAAAGAAGCAGAAGTTGCATTTATATAGTGCCTTTCATGACCTCAGGACATCCCAAAGCGCTTTACAACCAATGAAGTACTTTTGAAGTTTAGTCACCGTTGGAATGTAGGAATGCAGCAGCTAATTTGCGCACAGCAAACTCCCACAAACAGCAATGTGATAACGACCAGATAATCTGTTTTACTGATGTTGCTTGAGGGATAAATATTGGCCGGGACACCGGGGATAACACCCCTGCTCTTCTTCGAAATAGTACCATGGGATCTTTTCCATCCACCTGAGAGAGCAGACGGGGCCCCGGTTAAACATCTCATCCAAAAGACGCCACCTCTGAGAGTGCAGAACTCCCTCAGTACTGCGCTGGAGTGTCAGCCTAGATTTTTGTGCTCAAGTCTCTGGAGTGGAACTTGAACGGACAACTTTCTGACTCAGAGGCGAGAGGAGTAGAATGGCTGGAAAGATGGCTGCTTTGAGGAGCGATCATAATATGATAGAATTCTTCATTAAGATGGAGAGTGAAGTAGTAGTTGACTCAGAGACTAGGGTCCTGAATTTAAATAAAGGAAACTACGATGGTATGAGGCGCGAGTTGGCTAAGATGGATTGGGGCATGTTACTTAAAGGGTTGACGGTGGATAGGCAATGGCAAACATTTAAAGATCACATGGATGAACTACAGAATTTGTTCATCCCTGTTTGGCATAAAAATAAAACAAAAAAGGTGACTCAACCGTGGCTAACAAGGGAAATTAGGGATAGCATAAGATCCAAGAAGAGGACATAAAAATTGGCCAGAAAAAGCAGCAAACCTGAGGATTGGGAGCAGTTTAGGATTCAGCAAAGGAGGACAAAGGGATTAATTAAGAGGGGGAAAATAGAATATGAGAGTAAGCTTTCAGGGAACATAAAAACTGACTGTAAAAGCTTCTATAGATATGTGAAGAGAAAAAGATTGGTGAAGTCAAGCGTAGGTCCCTTGCAGTCAGAATCAGGGGAATTTATAATGGGGAACAAAGAAATGGCAGACCAATTAAATACATACTTTGGTTCTGTCTTCACAAAGGAGGACACAAATAAACTCCCAGAGATGTCGGGGAACATAGGGTCTAATGAGAGGGAGGAACTGAATGAAATCAGTATTTGTAGGGAAATGGTGTTAGGGAAATTGACGGGATTGAAGGCCAATAAATCCCCAGGGCCTGATAATCTACATCCTAGGGTACTTAAGGAAGTGGCCCTAAAAATAGTAGATGCATTGCTGGTCATCTTCCAAAATTCTATAGACTCTGGAACAGTTCCCATGGATTGGAGGGTAGCTAATGTAACCCCACTATTTAAAAAAGGTGGGAGATAGAAAACGGGGAATTATAGACCGGTAAGCCTGACATCGGTAGTGGGGAAAATGCTAGAGTCCATTATAAAAGATGTAATAGCAGAGCACTTGGAAAACAGTGACAGGATCGGACAAAGTCAACATGGATTTACAAAAGGTAAATCATGCTTGACTAATCTACTGGAATTTTTTGAGGATGTAACTGGTAGAATAGATAAGGGAGAACCAGTGGATGTGGTGTATTTGGACTTTCAGAAGGCTTTCGATAAGGTCCCGCATAAGAAACATAGAAACATAGAATCTAGGAGCAGGAGTAGGCCATTCGGCCCGTCGAGCCTGCTCCACCATTCAATACGATCATGGCTGATCATCCAAATCCAATACCCTGTCCCTGCTTTAATCCCCACAGTACACATATCCCACCCTACCCCCGTAACCCCACGTATTTAATTCCCCCTAACATATCCCATCCTATCCCCATAACCCCACACATTTAATCCCCCCCGAACACTAAGGGTCAATTTATCATAGCCAAATCAACCTAACCCGCACATTTTTGGACTGTGGGAGGAAACCGGAGCACCCGGAGGAAACCCACGCAGACACGGGGAGATTAGCGTGCAAAGTTAAAGCACATGGGATTGGGGGTAAGGTACTGACTTGGATAGAGAACTGGTTGGCAGACAGGAAGCAAAGAGTTGGAATAAACGGGTCTTTTTCCGAGTGGCAGGCAGTGACTAGTGGGGTACCGCAGGGATCGGTGCTAGGACCCCAGTTATTCACAATATATATTAATGATCTAGACGAGGGAACTAGATGTAATATCTCCACGTTTGCAGACGACACAAAGCTGGGTGGGCGTGTGTGCTGTGAGGAGGATGCAGAGAAACTCCAGTATGATTTGGACAGGTTGGGTGATTGGGCAGATGCATGGCAGATGCAGTATAATGTGGATAAATGCGAGGTTATCCACTTTGGTGTCAAAAACAGGAAGGCAGATTATAATCTGAACGGCAATAGATTGGGAAAAGGGGAAGTGCAACGAGACCTGGGTGTCCTTGTGTACCAGTCGCTGAAGGTAAGCATACAGGTGCAGCAGGCGGTTAAGAAGGCAAATGGTATGTTGGCCTTCATAGCAAGAGGATTCGAGTACAGGAGCAAGGATGTCTTGCTGCAGTTGTACAGGGCCTTGGTGAGACCACACCTTGAGTATTGTGTGCAGTTTTGGTCGCCTTATCTGAGGAAGGATGTTCTTGCCATGGAGGGAGTGCAGCGAAGATTCACCAGACTGATACCTGGGATGGCAGGAATGACGTATGAAGAGAGATTGGGTCAATTAGGCTTATATTCGCTAGAGTTTAGAAGAATGAGAGGGGATCTCATTGAAACTTATAAAATTCTAACAGGACTAGACAGACTAGATGCAGGAAGGCTGTTCCCGATGGCGGGGGAGTCCAGAACCAGGGGTCACAGTCTAAGGATAAGGGGTAAGCCATTTAGGACTGAGATGAGGAGGAATTTCTTCACCCAGCGAGTGGTGAACCTGTGGAATTCTCTACCACACAAGGCAGTTGAGGCCAATTCATTAAATATATTCAAGAAGGAGTTAGATATATTTCTTAAGGCTAAGGGGATCAAGGGATATGGGGAGAAAGCAGGGACAGGGTACTGAATTTGGATGATCAACCATGATCGCATTGAATAGCGGAGCAGGCTCGAGGGGCCGAATGGCCTACTCCTGCTCCTATCTTCTATGTTTCTATGTTTGGGACCACAGCTGCCCCTGGAGTCCTGACCATCAACACCAATGAGGTACCTTTGAACGGAGGCCAAATGGGAATACAGTGGTCATTAGTCAGAGCCTGGTGTTGATATGGTTAGTGTATCATAAAGAGGATCATATGATTGTTCACGAAGGGCCACATGGCCAAATTTTGAGCGTCATCCACCAGAATACAGCCAAGCAGCTGTAAAACATCCAGTTACCAGCAGGTACCAGAAACCAGCCAGACACACAAAGCAACCAGATGTCAGCCAGCAAACAGAACCTTCTCTTCTGTTAGAGGGTTTCTCAATGGGCCAGCAGGCAATGGATGCAGAAGATAGCCCTGTTTTCCTAAGCCCATTAACTCAATATTTCTCCTCTTTCAAATTATGCAGACACCATGGACTGCTATTTCCTGCATAACATACTGAATGACGTTTCTATAGTCAGACACCACCTTAAGAATCCTGACGCTCACATTTTTAATTTTTTATTAATTCTCGGGATGTGGGCGACGCTGCCAAGGCTGGCATTTATTGCACATCTCTCGTTGCCCTTAAGACGGTAGTGGTCGGCTTTCTTGCTGACCGCTGCAGTACGTTTGGCGGAGGTGCTCCCTCGATGCTGTTAGGTAGGAAATTCCAGGATTTTGACCCAGTGATGATGAAGTAACAGCCATATATGTACAAGTCAGGATGGTGTGTGACTTGGAGGGGAACTTGGAGGTGTTGGTGTTGCCATGCACCTGCTGTCCTTGTGGTGGAAGTCATGGATTTGGGAGGTGCTGCTGAATAAGCCTTGCAAATTTCGACGGTGCATCCTGTAGATTGCACACTGGAGCCACAGTTTGCCGGTGCTGGACATGATGCACGTTTAGGCTAGTAGATGAGCTGTAGATCAAGCGGACTGCTTTTTCCTGGATGGTGTCGAGCTTCTTGAGAGTTGTTGCAGCTTCACCCATCCAGGCAAGTGGAGAGTTTTCCATCACAGGGGAATCAGGTGAGCCACTCACTGCAGAATACCCAGCCTCTAACCTGCTCCAGTAGCCACGGCATTTACGTGGCTAGCCCAGTTAAGTTTCTGGTCAATGGTGACTCCCAAGATGTTGATGGTGGGAGATGTGGGGATGGTAATATAATTGACTGTCATGGGGAGGTGGTTAGACTCTCTCTTGTTGGAGATGGTCATTGTTTGGCACCGATGTTACTTACCGCTTATCAACCCAAGCATGGATGTTGTCCAGATCTTGCTCCATGCGAGCATGGACTGCTTCATTATCTGAGGAACTACAAATGGAGTGAAATCATCAGCGAACAGCCCCATTTCAGTATGCAATTCTTTGCACTTAAGGGAATCCTGCCACCCATTCAAAACTGTTTCCAGTCCAGCTGATGCCTTCTTTCTATAAGAAAAGTGATGAAAATGTTTCCCCTTGAAAGCAAAGCTGGTTCCACTTCCCTGATGCACTGCAGACTTTCTGATGTTGCCTCAGCTGGCTTGAAGGGATGCAATAAAATGTGAAAACCTTCACTTCTACAGGAACACTATTGTCTTGTAAAACAGAAGTGGCAGAGGCAATTCTCCGTTGATGTGTCTAGATTGAGCTCCTAGGTAGTGTCAGGTGCGGTCAAAATGCTTCAGGGATCATTTGCACATGCATCTATTTGCTCCTCATGAATCTCTCTTCCTCATTTCATTTAGGTAGTGCGTTTGAAACCCCGCCCCCAAAAGAATACTGATCTTCACCTCTTTGTAAGATGTGTTATCAAAGCCAGCAGAAACTTTGGTTTTTGAATAATAATAATAATATAAGTATTGGCAGGGAAAGAACTTAAAAATACAAAAATAGAGATCAACCCAGCAATACCAATTAATACACGAAGCAAAATGCAGCCAAGCATACATAAAATCGTGAAAAATTAACAATATATTTTTTAAATACCTTCTTCCTTTAAGATGCATTCGAGAACAGACAAGCTCACAAACACAGTGAGGTGCCCGGTTTTTAAGGGGGCAGAGCATCACCCAGTCTTAAAAACTTGCTGTCATTTTGCATTAAGATTTACATATGTTAATGAGGCTGTGCGTGCCAGTGGCGTGGTCTAATTTTTTGGCATCAAATCTCCATTCACAAAATTTGGCACGAGGTTGGCCACCTGATTTTACAGCCAGTGATTTCTCTGCCCCTGCCGGTGAAGTGATCCGAATGGATTGGTATGGGTTACAGGTTGTCAATTAGGAGGGCCCATGTCCACATGTATAATATTCTCAAAGTCTCTTAGGGCATAATATTGGACCCTGAAATAGTTCGGCCCGGCAGTGGAGAAGCTCTCTTTTATATCGAATGTTAGAGAGGGCCTCTCTGCAGCTTAGAGATTTTTTAAACCAGTACAATCACAGAAGTTTTCAGCACAGATGGGAGGCCATTCAGCTCATCATGCATGTGTCAGCTCTTTGTTACAACAATGCAAAGCAAATTCCACTGCCCTGAACTGTCCTCATAGCCCCGCTGCTTTAACTATTTAGCCAACTTTTTCCCTGAAAAGATGCAAAGGTCTCTGCCTCAACTGCTCATGCACAACAATGCAAAATAATTTCTCAGGCTGTACTCTCGTTACTCCATGTAGCATTCCTCCGCAAACAAAAACTCAACACAAAAGATCTTTCCGTTCATATAGGTCAGTTAAAAAAATATCACAAATAGAATTGAGATAAATTGTAACACAGCCAAGTGCTCTTGGAGAGTATGTTCGGAAAACATCGAGAGACAACACCTCATTTATAAACAATGAGCTTGTCCTCTTACAATAGTGTTCATCATCTCACATGTGGGTCTGGGGAATTATTAATATAACTGAAATCGAACAGCATTTTAAAGAAGTATTGCTACGGGTGTTTTAAATCATTAAGACATCAAAGTATCATACAAAAAGTACACAGATACACAGGCAATACTGTACCCTACTTTTTTCCAAATGAAGCATTTGTCTGACAAGAGGTATGCGTAGTCAATTCAGGCCTTACTAGATCTCCTGTGGCATTGCTCACTTACCTAATTTAAAGTGGAGAACTTACAGCAAGATGTACTAGTTGAAGTTAGTTATCATATTTAGCAGTAATGGGTGGAGGAAGTATAGTTTATTTGCCCTGGAGGTGGTTCTGGGCTTTGGTAGCAGTAGATGGTGCTCGGGTTTGGCAGCACAGCACTGGAGTTTGGCAGCATCGAAGGGAATCCTTTGGTAGTGGATCACTGTAGAGAAGAACCAAGGACTTGGCAGAATTGTGGAGAGAGAACCTGATGTTTGGCAGATCTGGGGGGTGGAATGTAGGTTTTGCCTCAATAGTGAATTGCTGGGTTAGGAACATAACAGCAGTAGGCCATTCAGCCCCTCGAGCCTATTCCGCCATTCAACTAGATCATGGCTGATTTGTATCTTGACTCCATCTACCCACCTTGGTTCCATATCCCTTAATACCCTTGCCTAACAAAAATCTGTCTCACAGTTTTGAAATTTTCAATTGATCTAGCCTCAACTACTTTTTGGGAAGAGAGATTTTCACTACCCTGAGTGAAGAAGTGCTTTCTGACATCATCCCTGAACAGCCTAGCTCTAATTTTAAGATTATGTCCCCTTGTTCTAGACTACCCCACCAGATGAAATAGTTTCTCTCTATCTACCCTATGATCACCTTAAACACCTCAATTAGATCAAGGGAATACAAGTCTAGTCTATGCATCCTGTCCTCATAATTTAACCTTTTTAGCCCCAGTAACATTCTGGTGAATCTGCGCTGTGCCTCCTCCAAGGCCATTATATCCTTCCTGCAGTGCGATGCCCAGAACTGAATGCAGTACTCCAGATGGGGTCTAACCACCAGAGCTCTGTAATATAACTTCCACCCCCCTTGAGATAAAGGTCAACATTCCATTATCCTTTTTAATTATTTTTTGTACCTGCCCAATAGCTTTTGGATTACTAGAGTTGGGAATGTCCTTGAAACTGCTGCCAGTTACTTGCCAGAAGTGCGATGGAAACCCCGTTTTTGGAGTGCACAAGCCAATGAGGCCCAACTAGAAAATGGTTCAGGTCTCTCAATGCTTGCATCAGGCAGACGCAGGCTTGCTCCAACCAATGGAAGCAGATGCATCATTGAGCCCCTCCTCTCTGTCGTAAAGGAAACACTATGGCCCGTAATTTACAGTCAGCGGCGAAGCAAAGCCATTCGCTGCTGGCCCCGAAGTAAGCTTCCCACAAAGATCTCGCAATCTTTGTGGCGAGAAGTTCAGCTTTTCTGACGTGCAGTTGAAATCAACGTCGTACAGTGGGAATCCCATAGAGCGAGCTGCTGTGAAGTCAACAAGCTGTCTAAGCAGCCAATCACATTGAGGAATTCTCTCAGACAGGGAACCAGGAATTAGAAAGCACTAATAATCAATCACTTCTAAATTTTTTTTTACAGAGAACAAAATAAAGATTGGGACATACACATTGGGTTAGGATAGAAGCTGAAATATCATGAACAAACTTCAAAAAAAACCTTTTTTAATTAATTTTAAAATCTAATAAATTTTAACTTGAAGAAATTTGACATTCCACCAATATAAAGTTAGTTTTTCAGGGCCAGAACTGTTGTTTCTGAGTAGTTATTACTCAGATTGCCATTAAAACCCAGTTACACCTCATTTGAATGGGTCTAACTTTTTATGGCGTTTCTAACAGCGATATTTGTTCGGAAATGGGGAAGTTTTCATCAGATCACTGATTACACTGATTACTGGCTCGGGGGAAGGGGGTCCACAGTGCAGCCTATGGAGGAGCAGTGAATGACTGACCGCAACTTCAGAATTTCCACATTGGCTGCGCACGTGCTAAATCCTGAAGTTGCGGTCAGTTTCAAAGGCGAAATGACAGTGAACGCTGCCAGTTTGTCGTCATCAGGACCGCAAGTTCTGGGCTTATATATTTTCACAGAATCATAGAAAGTTACAGCACGGAAGGAGGCCATTTCGGCCCATCGTGTCCGCGCCGGCCAACAAAGAGCTATCCAGCCTAATCCCACTTCCCAGCTATTGGTCCGTAGCCCTGCAGGTTAGAGCATCCCAAGTGCACATCCAAGTACTTTTTAAATGTGGTTAGGGTTTCTGCCTCTACCATCCTTTCAGGCAGTGAGTTCCAGACCCCCCACAACCCTCTGGGTGAAGAAATTTCCCTTCAAATCCCCTCTAAACCTTCCACCGATTACTTTAAATCTGTGCCCCCTGGTTTTTGACCCCTCTGCTAAGGGAAATAGGTCCTTTCTATCCACTTTATCTATGCCCCTCATAATTTTATACACCTCAATAAGGTCTCCTCTCAGCCTCCTCTGTTCCAAGGAAAACAAACCCAGCCTATCCAGTCTTTCCTCATAGCTAAGATTCTCTACTCCCAGCAACATCCTTGTAAATCTCCTCTGCACCCTCTCTATTGCAATCACATCTTTCCTGTAATGTGGTGACCAGAACTGCACGCAGTACTCTAGCTGAAGCCTAACTAGTGTTTTATACAGTTGAAGCATAACCTCCCTGCTCTTGTATTCTATGCCACGGCTAATAAAGGCAAGCATTCCGTATGCCTTCTTAACCACCTTATCTACCTGGCCTGCTACCTTCAGGGATCTGTGGACATGCAGTCCAAGGTCCCTTTGTTCCTCTACACTACTCAGTGTCCTACCTGAATAAAGCTTATGAAATTTTCCCTCTAGCTTTCCCTCAAATACTTTTGAAAAATAACCAACAGATTGTGTTAAAGGCAGAGAGAAGCAGTCTATTTGTGGACAGAAAGTGAATGTCATATGCACAAGTTTTAGTTATAAATTTGTACATATATTTTAAAATGGTGAGAAAATGTTACTGTTCCTAAAATAAGTGAAAGAAAAGGAAGAATGTTGATTCACAGAATTCTCATGCAAGTAAAATGAAGTTTTCCATTCAACGGTCAGATGACTTGTAAACTTAAAAAGAATTTAACTACATTGGAATACACCATTTGTGTTTGCAGTTACTTAAAAGTGAAACTTAATAGCTTGATTACTACAATTTCCATACGTTAAAGGTCACAGTAACTCTTCCCAGTATCAAAAATTACAACAGCTGTTTTATTGTGCAATCTTGAACGATTTTCTTCCGCAGCTTTTGTCATACTATATGCTAAAAATAAGCAACAAGTTTGGCCGGTTTGATACCCATGGAAGGAAATTAAGTGTGCAGTTTTATTTAAACTATTATAGATACAACCCATTAATAGGACAGTTTAGGCTACATCGGTCAGGTGAGGGAAATTAGTATAAAGATAAGCAGCACACTGAAAATGAACCTATCTTCATTTGTTGAACTTTGCTACTTGAACTTCAAAAGAAAGAGTATCTGCAGTATTGGTGCAACACTGAGATTTCGCTGGGAACTTCCTGTAAAAGTCATATTACAAGTTTTACAAATAAAGAGTAGACTGACAAACTCTTCGCAGATCAAGTCACATAGATTTCTTCATGCAATACGAGCATGCAGTATTTAATTCCAATTCGCTCCAGAATATCACAAAACTAGAATGTGATGACAAGAAACAAGGGGCTAAAAATCGGAGAACGTTGGAAACCAGCCGGTAACAGAGGCGGCCAAGGATAACGACCGCCGGCCGAGAGAGCACAGGCAGTGCCGCCATTTTGGTACTGTCTGCTCATTATTAGCGTGGCGTTGATTTTCTGGTGTAACGTGCTCTTTGCAGCGCTAATCTCAGAAGGAGGCCAAAGGTCGCCTGCCTCCCGCTTGCAGTGTAGGGGAGCGGGGAAGAAAGGTGCGACCCGAACAGTTGCCGTACTTGCCCCAAAAATATTAGCTGCCACCCAATGTTTGTGGATTTTTTAATAGTTTATGAAATGAATGCATCTGCATTCTCTGCAACACTAATCCTTCCCCAATGGTTACTCTTGAAAGTGTTTAAATGGGTAGTCATCGTGGCAGCTTTTGGTGGGTCTTGCATACTCAACACAAAATAATTATTTGATAAATAATTGGTTATGGAATTTTGAATAAATTATTTATAATTCCTTAAAATCTTAAGCAGTTGAGTCCAGATTTGCTAGGAAGTGACGTTCTGGTAGCGCTATCATAAAGATAAAAAGAGATCTTATCAAAGATCATCTTCAATCGTTGCAATGGAGTTCACCCTTTGATTTACTGACCCACCCTCCCGGAAAGCTGTCAGAAAATGCAATCCCCCCCCCCAACTGATGGGCAAAAAATGAAAGTTTAAAAGAAGAACCTTGGCAAAGGAGGCGTTTGAAGTTCCGGCATCCATCTGAGGTCTTTTCCACTTGTCCGCGTTCATCCTCGTAAGTCCTGCCAGACTCCTGAGGGCCGTTAACACTGCTGAAACACCTTTTAGCGGCAACATGCACTGGTGTGATTTAGAGTGGGTGGCAATGGGAACGGCGAACTCCAAAATGGATGAGCAGGCATCAACTCGGCGTTGCACGCCGACTGACGTCACGCTCCAATTCATGAAAATACTTTCGCCGACCTGCCGAAAATGGCGGCCGCCACGGGACCTGCCACCAGCTGGCGGAAAGAGCACCGGCTGCCATTTTTTTCACCATTTCATGGCAGTAACAGGTGGCACAAACCACCCGCATTTCTAGACCAAGGACTTATTGTGCAAAGAAAAGGTAGTGTAAAAGAGCTATGATCCAAAAACAACTCTGTATAAAACCTTTTATTTTTGTTGTGCTAAGGTACAAATATTTTCTGCCATCAGGTTGTGCGCTTACAAATACAAAGTTAGAAACAGACATCATTTAAAATATATATCTAAGAATTATTTTAAATTTGTTCGCACTACAGTATGTCCTGAATAAGAATCTTATATAAGAGTCTTATGTCACAAAATACAACTAAAAAGCAAACTATTCAGCTTCAACTGCAGTGCAGTACTATGCAGGTTGAGCTATGATGTTCTAATGCATGGAAGGGCCATGTTTTATTCAGCAACACATGAAAGGACTATTTCAAGATATTGATATTAATAAAAACGATCAACATATTATTTCACGCAATCTACTGTTATTTTTCATTTATTTATTAGCCAAAATAACATTTCCAGATGTACATATTTACATACCATAAATGATAAAAGCTATGGATTTTCAACATCACTCAACCATCAACTTAATGAGCTTGGCTACCACATGGATATTGAGGCTGTTTCCTAGCAGACGGTAACTTTGTTTCAGTGAAACTTTCTCAGGAAAACCTGCAAGAATAAATCAAAACAAAATTGAAACCATAAATAAACACAAGCTATGCAACTATCAAAATATTTTTACAAACAAATAGATATGTAGGCCTCTAGGGGAAATGTTATTGGAGAGATTTCAAACACAGAAAAAAGACATGTATGCTTAAATTTAATAATATTTTGGATTATGTAATTTTAATATATTTATTATGCTAGAAATCTTATTTCCAATGTTGTTAAGAGCAGGAAGTCCCCCTGATATACTGGCCAACACCACTAAATAAAGATGAATTGGTCATTTATCTCATTTGCTGTTTGTGGGACCTTGTTGTGCACAAATTGGCCCCTGCATTTGCCTTAATTACAGTGACTAAACTTCAAAAGTAAATTATTGGATGTGAAGTGTTTTAAGATTTCCTGAGAATGTGAAATGCCATCATATAATTGCACATTTTTTCTTCTTTATTATATCGCCATGAGAAAACAAGCCGGCGACCAAAATGATTTTCAAAAAATAATTTGAATAACTTTATTGGTTCCCCTACTTTTTTTTGCTGATTAGGTTATTGGTAGTTGTTTGATGACAACTGATTCTTGTTTGTTGCTTTTTGTTCCCATTTGCTACTTGTTCGTTATTCACTGACCTGTTCAACTGTGGATTGCCACTTTTTATACATATAAATTTGGATCCATTCAAGTGCAAGGGGCATCACAGTAAAGCCTCATCAGGATGATGAGAAAAAGGAGACCTGGCTGATTTTCAACTCCATTTCAAGAGCACCAAGACCAATTGTAGCATCCTTACCACCACCATGGCTCAAATTGGTTAATTAAGTAAAGACCACAAAACAAATCTTGGACCTTCTTGGTCCGTATAGTGCAGTACCACACCACACCAGTTTATTTTCACACTAATCCACCAGGGAGCTTTATTCTTACATTTAAATGAAAATATTCTTCTTTTCCAATCTCCCAAAAATTGTGTGTGTATCTGTATTATAAGACAATAATTTAACTAAAGTATTTCAGAGGCTCTCATAAACTATGAGAGTTAGGCACAACCCATCTGTTCAGGTGTGTTCCAGTGGGTAGCACTCTCACCTCTGAGTCAGAAGGATGTGGGTTCAAGTCCCACTCCAGGGACTTGAGATCAAAATCTCGGCTAGCACATCAGTGCAGAACTGAGGAAGTGCTACACTGTCAGAGTTGCCGTCTTTCGGATGAGACGTTAAACCGAAGTTCCGTCTGCCTCTCAGGTGAATGTAAAAAATCCCATAGCACTATTTTGAAGAGAGCAGGGGAGATCTCTCCAGTGTCCTGGCCAATATGTATCCCTCGACCAACATCACTAAAAGCAGATTATCTAGTCATTATCTCATTGGTATTTGTGGGAACTTGCTGCGTGCAAAATTGGCTGCCGCATTTCCTACTTTACAAAATTACATCACGGTGACTACATTTCAACAGCACTTGGCTGTAAAGCACTTTGGGACATTCTCCGGTCGTGAAAGGCGCTATATAAATGCAAGTTTTTCTTTTTCCTTTTTTGTTCATCAGTTGAACCCCAAGATTGGATTTTACTAGCCACTGTCTAAAACTATCTTTATGGTATGGATTTTTTTATTAAATAAAAAAACATATACATCAGTGGGATAAATTACACAGAATTGTGTTTAAATCCTTCATGGCCTCATTTTTCCCACATCTGCAACCTCTTCCAATGCTACAACTCCACTCCAAAATCTGTTTCTCTGATTCTGGCCTCCTGTAGATTCCCACCCCCAACTCCACCCCCACCTGTATCCTACTATGGGTGGCCATTCCTTCAACCACCTTGGCCCTATGCTCTGGAATTTCCTCCATAACCGCACTCCACCACTCTCTCATCCTTTAAGATCCTCCTTAAAATCCACCTCTTTGACCAAGCTTCTGGCCACCCCTCCTAATATCTTCTTCTTGGTGTCTATTTTTTGATAATGCTTCTGTGAAATGCTCTAGGATGATCTTCTATATGAATGCAAGTTGCTGTTATGCTACAAGTTTGTTTTGAATTTATAGCCAACAAAACAGCCACAAATTGTGCAAACTGGATCAGGTGGATCCCAAATAGAAACAGATTCACCCTGATCACCCAATACTGAAGTCAATATAGACGAGGCAATAATCAGATGGGCCATCACAGCAAATCTCTAACTGATAGGGTTAGTGCTCAATACAAGTACGCACTGGACTAATTTCCCACATAGCAGTTTCTTCAAAAATGGCATTATGAACAAAAATAAACTTTTATAAAAGTTTTGGAACAGAACAGATGAAATAAAGTTTTTTTTTTGTTTTTTTAAAGTCTTACTCTCCCAATGGCACAGTTGGTTATGGCAGTGAGCAGCTGAACCAGGAAGATCCCAGGTTTGATCCCCGTTCTGTAAATTATCAAATTTCAGCCAGGGCAGTGGCAGAGATGTTACAATGCCAATGATGTAGGTGGGGATCAGCCATGGTCCCAGATCCTGATTGCTATCCAGCTACCCCTGATGGAAGTGTGCATGTGCGGACATCAGGTGAGGACAGGATCAGACTGTGATGCCCCCATGTGGTTAAATAACTGCCAGGCTCACACATGACAAATGACCACTTGGTTAAGGTAACAGGGGCTGGCTAACGCTTATGGAACCATTCTGAGGAAGCAGTCAATCCCTTCAGCAGAGGAGGGACGAGGGAAAAGAAAATTTGTGAAGAAGCCAAAAAGTTTATAAAGTCCCATGTGCATTGGTCCTGTTTATAATTATTAATGAAACACACACATAAAAGATATTTACACAATTTGTTCTTCTGGTGCACTAAACATGTAATTCTAAGTAATTCTTAACATTTGTGGTAAACACACTTCAAAAGGAAGTGTAAATATGAAATAAAGGCATCTGTCACACCAATGCTAAGGCTTAGAACACTTATTACCAATAAAAAAAAACAACTTGGTGGATTAAATTTCAAACTTTAACTTCCAAAGATCTGTACTAAAATTTAAAATGCATCAATGCCCTTAACTGTGACAGAAGTGCATCTTATTTAAGTGGCCCTGCACTAAAATTATGGTGAAGGACTGGTGGACAGAGTACAGAAGAGAGTGACCAGGATGATACCAAATCTTAGAGCTCTTAGTTATGAGGATAGGTTCCAAAAGTTATGTTACGTTCAAAAAGGTACTTTGAAGAAATGAGTTTTAGAGGGGGATCTACTTGAATTCTTTAAAATGATGGCAGAATTGGATACAATCCAATTAGACAGGTTATCTGAAAGTAATAGGGATTGTAGGGCTTGAAGTCATGCCTATATAAAATCAATAGGTAAAGAGTTAAAAAAGCAATATACTGTGGATGCTGGAAATCTGAAATAAAAACAGAAAATGCTGAAAATACTCAGCAGGTCAGGCAGCATCTGTGGAGAGAGAAACAGAGTTTACGTTTCAGGTTTGTGACCTTTCGTCAGAACTGAAAAAAGTTAGAGATATAACAGGTTTTAAGTAAGTGCAGAGGCAGGGAAAGGGGGAGGAGAGGAATGAACAAAAGGGAAGGTCTGTGATAGGGTGGAAGGGAGGAGATATTAAACGACAAAAGGGATGATGGTGTGAGGCAAAAGGAGATGGTGTAAATGGCAATAGCAGAATCATCAACAGTTGCCATCCGAAAAAAAGGGGGTAGAGGTTATGATCTGAAATTGTTGAACTCAATGTTGAGTCCGGAAGGCTGTAAAGTGCCTAATGGAAAGATGAGGTGCTGTTCCTCGAGCTTACGTTGAGCTTCATTGGAACAGTGTAGGAGGCCGAAGTACAGAGGTCAGAGTGGGAGTGGAGCGAGAATTAAAGTGACAGGCAACCGGAAGCTCGGAGTCACGCTTGTAGACTGAATGGAGGTGTTCCCCAAAGCAGTCACCCGATCTGCGTTCAATCTCCCCAATGCAGAAGAGATTGTGAGCAGCGAATACAGTATTAGGTAAAGAGTTAGGTTAGATTTTTTTTTTTTTACTTAGACAATGCTCTCTGGAAAAACCTGCCATGCTGGGTAAGGAGTCGCTACAGCTCTTTAAAAGGAACTTGACAAGTTCAGGAGAGAAGGTAACATTTCCATTTATAGAGGGCACATTGCTAGTTATGAGTATGAAAGATAGATAGAATTTTGCAGCAGCACTTGGATGACAAATAAATCGATGGACTAAACAGCCTTTGCTCATTCTTTCTTGAGGACACAGTGAACAAATGAAGGGAATAAAGTCTATTAATCTTTCAACTCATCAAGAAAACACGTCAGTCCATTTATTGTTATTCAATCATTCTCAAAATAATTTTTATTTCCATTTATTTAAGTTAGATACCAAACACTAAGCCAAAACAAAACCCCCATACCCATTAATATTACAACCAACAGGTTATATCTAAAGAGGTCATATCCAGAACTTAAAAACTCTACTTAAATTTCCCTGAGCAATAAGATTCAGAATTAGCTTTATTATGGAAAATAGCAGACAGATAGTATTCAGCCACTGAGAATGCCACAAAACTAAAATCACATGCTTGGCCAATGGCTAACAAAGATTCTTTAATTTGTCGATGTGGTTTGGACTCAAGCACAAGTTCCACAGGTTAAAATAAAAACATTCTACCAATTGCGCCAGTCAGTCCCATAATAACAGTTACTCTTTAACTTTTATGACAGCCTACGTTAGAAAACAGTAATTTATTAACTGGAAACAGCTACATTTTGGAAAACCATCTATGGTTTGCAATTCCAAAAGGAAATAACAACAACTTGTATTTATATAGCGCCTTTAACATAGTAAAACGTCCCAAGGTGCTTCACAGAAGTATTAAAAGACAAATAATTTGACACCGAGCCACTAAGGAGAAATTAGGGCAGGTGACCAAAAGCTTGGTCAAAAAGGTAGGTTTTAAGGAGCGTCTTAAAGGAGGAAAGAGAGGTAGCGAGGTGGAGAGGTTTAGGCAGGGAATTCCAGAGCTTAGGGCCTAGGCAACAGAAGGCACGGCCACCAATGGTTGAGCGATCATAATCAGGGATGCTCAAGAGGGCATCATTAGAGGAGCGCAGATATCTCGTGGGGGTGGGGGGGGGGGGCTGAAGGAGATTACAGAGATAGGAGGGGCAAGGCCCTGGAGGGATATGAAAACAAGGATGAGAATTTTGGAATCAAGGCGTTGCTTAACCGGGAGCCAGTGTAGGTCAGCGAGCACAGGGGTGATGGGTAAACGGGACTTGGTGCGAGTTAGGACACGTGCAGCCGAGTTTTGGATCACCTCAAGTTTACATAGGGTAGAATGTGGGAGGCCAGCCAGGAGTGCGTTGGAATAGTCAAGTCTAGAGGTAACAAAGGCATGGATGAGGGTTTCAGCAGCAGATGAACTGAGGCAAGGGCGGAGACGGGCAATGTTACGAAGGTGGAAGTAGGCGGTCTGTGTTATGCCACGGATATGTGGTCGGAAGCTCATTTCAGGGTCAAATATGACACCAAGGTTGCAACCAGTGTGGTTCAGCCTCAGAGAGATGTTAGGGAGAGGGATGGAGTCAGTGGCTAGGGAATGGATCGAAAACAACGGCTTCAGTCTTCTCAATATTTAATTGGAGAAAATTTCTGCACATCCAGAACTGGATGTCGGACAAGCAGTCTGACAATTTAGAGACCGTGGAGGGATCGAGAGAAGCGGTAGTGAGGTAGAGCTGGGTGTCGTCAGCGTACATGTGGAAACTGTGTTTTCGGATGGTGTCGCCAAGGGGCAACATGTAGATGAGAAATAGGAGGGGGCCAAGGATAGATCCTTGGGGGACACCAGAGGTAACGATGCGAGAGCGGGAAGAGACGCCATTGCAGGTGATTCTCTGGCTATGATTAGATAGATAAGAATGGAACCAGGCGAGTGCAGTACCACCCAGCTGAACGACAGTGGAGAGGCGTTGGAGAAAGATAGAGTGGTCAACCTTGTCAAAGGCTGCAGACAAGTCAAGAAGGACGAGGAGGGATAGTTTACCTTTGTCACAGTCACAAAGGATGTCATTTGTGACTTTGATGAGAGCCGTTTCGGTACTGTGGCAAGGGCGGAAACCTGATTGGAGGGATTCAAACGTGGAATTGCAGGAAAGATGGGCATGGATTTTTCCCCTAAGAATCACATTTTTAAAGTATTCTTGCTTTCTTCTCCTGTTGTAGGTTTTCTTCTTTCCATTGCCTTGCTGAGAGGAGAGTGACCTTCTGCCAGGTCTCTGTCACTATTGCTCTGTAGCAGCTAAAGTGTAAGAGTGTGGTGACACACCAATGGTCTCCTTCCCCCCAGAGGAAATTATCTCATCCACACTTGGCATTTACTACCTGATGGCATCAGAAATGTGGCATGTGGTAAAACTGCAGGTAGAAAGCTTGTGTCCTACCAATGGAGTACCTAGAAATATGGTCATCCATTTGGCAGTTAACATTAAAAATATTTTGTTAAAATTATTAATAAGAATTTTTTAGTAGGTTTCAAACATTTTCACCAGACTATACTATTTTTAAATGTTGCATTCACAATTTTTTACATAACTAAATTGATATACTATATTAAACAACCTTGGAGTGAAATTCCTGTCTTTGCTAATCTTCGCAAAAGAGTAAACATAATTATAAACTGAATAGCACTTTATATTTACATCTACTTTTTGCTAAAATTAGCTATTGGCCTTATCCCTTATCCAGTGTGAGCAGCATTAGAAACAGATTTATTTCCCGCAACATATCTGTTTGGGACACAATGCATTAACCTAGAGGTGCCCAACCTGTGGTCATAAGGTCACATACAGCTCCCATACGCTGACAATCCAACAGTCTCCCTCCAAGCCCAGACAACTCGATTGGATTTGTGCTTATATTACATATTTGCTGGCTGGTGCTGTTTGAATTTTGCAGGCCTGGGTGGTTTAAAAAGGGCTGATCTTGGGATTTATCAACCAATGAGCCAATACTGCTAAATCTGAACACCAAACATAGAAACATAGAAGATAGGAGCAGGAGTAGGCCATTCGTCCCCTCGAGCCTGTTCCGCCATTTAATGAGATCATGGCTGATCATCCAAATTCAGTACCCTGTCCCTGCTTTCTCCCCATATCCCTTGATCCCTTTAGCCTTAAGAAATATATCTAACTCCTTCTTGAATATATTTAATGAATTGGCCTCAACTGCCTTGTGTGGTAGTGAATTCCACAGGTTCACCACTCTCTGGGTGAAGAAATTCCTCATCTCAGTCCTAAATGGCTTACCCCTTATCCTTAGACTGTGACCCCTGGTTCTGGACTCCCCCGCCATCGGGAACATCCTTCCTGCATCTAGTCTGTCTAGTCCTGTTAGAATTTTATAAGTTTCAATGAAATCCCCTCTCATTCTTCTAAACTCTAGCGAATATAAGCCTAATCGACCCAATCTCTCCTCATACGTCATTCCTGCCATCCCAGGTATCAGTCTGGTGAATCTTCGCTGCACTCTCTCCAAGGCAAGAACATCCTTCCTCAAATAAGGTGACCAAAACTGCACACAATACTCAAGGTGTGGTCTCACCAAGGCCCTGTACAACTGCAGCAAGACATCCTTGCTCCTGTACTCGAATCCTCTCGCTATGAAGGCCAACATACCATTTGCCTTCTTAACCGCCTGCTGCACCTGCATGCGACTGGTGCACAAGGACACCCAGGTCTCGTTGCACTTCCCCTTTTCCCAACCTATTGCCGTTCAGATAATAATCTGTCTTCCTTTTTTTGCCACCGAAGTGGATAACCTCGCATTTATCCATATTATACTGCATCTGCCCAATCACCCAACCTGTCCAAATCATACTGGAGTTTCTCTGCATCCTCCTCACAGCACACATGCCCACCCAGCTTTGTGTCGTCTGCAAACTTGGAGATATTACATCTAGTTCCCTCGTCTAGATCATTTATATATATTGTGAATAGCTGGGGTCCTAGCACCGATCCCTGCGGTACCCCACTAGTCACTGCCTGCCACTCGGAAAAAGACCCGTTTATTCCAACACCAAGATCTGTTAGCATCAAAAACTTGAGATATATGTAAAATAATGGGAAAACTGACTTGAAGTTTATGTAGCCCCCAAGGCTCCATGGCACGTACCTATGCAACGCCTGACAACAAAAAATGCTTGGACATCCCTGCATTACCCTTTAGGTCAATATGTTGCATCTCAGTACTCGGTTGCAGGCAAACATCTACAATCCTCTATACTCCAAGTATACAGATCATAACCATTCTGCTGTAGTGGAGTCAATTGGAGGCCAGGTGCTTGCCTACAGAAAGGTTGAAGAAAAATCAAAGCCTTGGGTTACTGTTGTGAGCACTCCAGTAACTGGCTCCACAGCAGCAATGGCAAGACAGGACACAGATTGCACACTGGCCTTCCTGGTTGAGAAAGGTGTACAATGTGCAGAGGAACATTAAAAATTAAGAGTAGATGTGAAGAAGTAGTCTTTCACACAAAACAACAATACTCAGGAACATATCATTGTGTACGTACTAAATTCAGGAGGAAATCCATGGAGATTTGCTATTTCTCTGGGAGTGAAATATCGTAGTTTTAATTTTGACAGCTGGGTCAACTTTTCATCCTCTGATAATGTCTGAAACGACTGGAAGACCAAGGCAAGCTGTTAAAACAAAAACCAAACAATTAAATACTGAAAGACAAATGAGTTTCTTCAAATCCAGAGTTGCTTAATAGACCATAAATCTGAAAACAATTCATAAAAATTGGAAACAAACGTTATTGAAGTATATTTTAACGCACAAACATAAATTCAACAACTGGACATTCCTGGTGGAGAGCTGCACTCGAAGGGGGGGGGTGCAGATTAGAGAGGTTAAACACTAGTTGGATTCTTTGACTTGTGTTACCTTCTAGCACCCTGGTATCAGAGTGCACACTGGTTCCAGATCAAATGTGGACTCGGACCATTCCCTCTTGTCCTTGCCATATGGAAGTGCTAAGGAAATTTGGGTCAAAGGAAAACCCTTTGAACTACAGTAACTGATTTGAATATCTGGACATTGGTTCAGTGTTAAAAACTTTTAGGCACTTGTCACAATATTGTTGAATTGTATTTGAGATCCGTGAAAAAGATATATACAGGGTAGTAATGACGAATGCTCACTCTAAGCTGCGCATGTGTGCAGCAATCTGCAAGGTACTGCGCAGGCCGCTCATAAGCTTTTCCATTTGAAGTACTGTGCATGCGCAGAAATTTGAAGGGACCGTGCATTGAAATAAACAGGCCACGCACAACAAAGCCAATTTAGAGGGAACATTGGTAATGACTGCCAAACACATTATGTGTGGTGACATTCTTTAACCTGCTCTGGATTAATTCATAATTAGAACTGCAGTAGCTGTTTTCTAGTTACACTTACTTACAACAGATTCCTGACACATTAAAATCATTTCACACATAACTCTGTTGCTAAAGTACTCCACATTTCTGATACTTAATGCCTAGCTTTTGGCCCTATGTTCGCCATGATACCTCTCAAACTGTCAATTTGCTCAATCACTCTCTTATCTCAATCTTTGATGCCTCATCCTGATTGTGTCCCATGGTATGTCTCTCATCTTAGCACCCTTAAGTCTAAAGGGAAAAGGCTAGTTGTATCTTACACACAACCAGCTTACCATCCATCGCCAGATCTGGCTAGACCACATCATGCTTGATTGGGCCTCTCTCTCCTTTGCCAAAATCACCCACTACTCTAGGGTCATCCTGGAAACCAAAGATAGCCCCTTGTTTTCTCCATTACCAACCATCTCCTTAAACCCTTTTCCCCTGCTGGCCCCCCACCATTCTCAGATCTAATAAGTGTGAGGAGCTCATCGATTTCTTTATCACCAAGAGAGAGACCATCTGTTCAGCTGCTTCTCCCCTTTCCTCGACGCAAACCTACCCCCAGGAACCCTATATAGCCTATCCCTGAAACCCCATCTCTCTCTAATTACTTTCCCATCTCCTCCCATGCCCTAATGGAGCTCACCTCTCGTCCATGAAACACACCTCCTGCTCCCTTGACCCCATTCGCACTAAACTGCAGATCAACCAACCTCCTTTCTTGGCCCACATGCTAGCTGATATTGCAAATGGTTTGCTCCCTTTCAAAACTACCACCATCACAACCTCCTTAAACAAAAACACTCCCAAATTCTCTGTCCTTGCATCGCCTTTTCTTCATCTACCTATCCAATCTAAACTTGAATGATGGCATAGTTTCTGCTTCAACCACCTGGAAGTGAATTCCACAGCCTCACAACGCGTAAAGACATTTTTCTTTCTCTCATGCATTTAATCTTGTATCAATCGCTCCTCATTCTAGACCCCTCAACTACTGGGATCTGTCTACCTCCATTTACTCTGTCCTATCCTTTCATAATTTTAAACACTTTTACCATATTTCTCCATATTTTTGTTCGAACAAAAGAGCCCCAGTTTTTCCAAGTCGTTCATATGAGGTTTACCCACAGGGAAGCTGGAACTGGTTCAACTTCTAAGAAGACTAGTCTATCTCCTGTGGCATTGCTCACAGGGAGTCATGACCAAGTGTAGTGTTCAGATGAAGTAGAGTTAGGGAGCAGAAGATAATTGGATCGGGTGTGCAGGGGCAAGACAGTGGATCGCCTGTGGTTTTTCTCACTACAAGCCCTCTGCTGAGCTGATGTTTGTGTCTTCCTCGTTGTGTGGTTGTAAACTCTGTGGGCTGGATTTTGATACTGGGGATGGGATGGAGGCAGGACTCCCACTTTTTGGGTTGTAGTCCCGCCTCCATCGACTTTGGCCAACCCACTGTATTTTCACTTGATTGACCTTGTTGAGCCCGCCCAGCGGGCTCAGCAGGCCAATCAAGGACCACCCAGCAACAGGTGATGTCACAGATTGACATTTCATCTGTCAAGAGCTTTTGACAGATGAAATATCAGCGTTTGACAGCTCTGTGAAGCTGTCAAACACTGACAATCTGTCTTCTAACTTGAGACCTTCCTCTCAGGCTGAGTTAGAAATCAATCCAGCACAGAAAACAGAAGCTGCAGTTTTTGACAGCTCAACGGCCATTCTGTTTTCTATGCCGGTGTGATTCTGACTCCCGAGACCTGAAGGGCTGACACCTGCAGGAGGAAGTTAAGGTAAGTAAAACTTTTTTCCACACTTTACACTTACCTTACACACTTACCTCTGCACACATGCACTCATCACTCACCTGCCCACCGGACATATCGACCCCTCCAACCCCTGCAGACCCACGGTCCGCCTTGCTAACTTGGCGTGGTTCGGACCTGTCGGGAAGCCCACATTTCACGCATAAAAATAGGGATTAGGCAAAAAACTGCCTGTTAACTACCTGTTAACAGGCAGTTTATTGCCACTAATCCCCTTCCCGCCTCGGGGAGGCGGGTCCCAGCACAGGTTGGGTACCCGCCTCCAGCGAAACTGGCATGGAGGCGGGTTGGGGGCGGGACCCCCGAATCTGCAACTTTAACCCCCCACATGCCTCCAAACCCGCCTCCACGGGTCAATGAAAATTCTGCCCTGTGTCTCTGTTCAAAGATAGGTATTTTGTCTCAGAAATCTTTGTTTTAGTTCTGTTGTGTGAATGTCCCTGATCATTTTCTCTTTCCTGCTTTTGCTGTCTCTCTCTCTCTCTCTTTTAGTGTTTCTTGCTGTGGTTTGATATTTCTCTGAGTATCTATAGATTTCTGTGTTACTGTGATTTATTTCTCTGTCTATGTTATCCTGATGTATTTCTGAATGTTTGTCTACATGTCCCCTGATTTTTCTACTGATGTCATTTGATTATGGTGTCTTACTAGACTGTTTTGTGTGTGTCTCCTGCAGCCTGTCTGTGCGTTGCGCATTGTCTGGTGATTTGTTTGTCTTTCCCTAAAATCTCTTCCTATGTTTGTCAAATGAATGCCCTTTCCTATGCCATAATCTCTTATTTTTGTGTTAGTCCAAATCATTTACATATACTGAAAATAAAAGTGGACCCAGGGGGTACATCACTTCTAACCTTTCTCCAGTTCCAGCAACACCCATGTACCTTAACTGTTTCCTCTCCACCAACCAAATTTCTATCCATGCTGCTGCATTTCTTCTTATAACACACATCTGATATTTTAGTAATAAACCTCTTGTGGGGGACCTTATCAAACACCTACTGGAACTCAATGTACACAACATCTACTACATTCCTTTATCTATCCATTTGGTCACTTCTTCAAAATACTCTATTAAATGTATCAGTAATTTTTCCAATTATTTGGTTCAAAAATGGAATGATGAAAATATTTAGCAGCCTAAATAGAGGTGCAAAAAGTTTGTTAAAAGATTGAATTCAGATTAGTTAGCAAACAAAAATGGCAGTACAGTGGTATTACAAGCTCTAAATAAATAATCAAATCATTTAATGAAAATTCGTTTGGCGTCTGATGCGATTTTCTACCATCAATTAATTACTATTGAGCATCTCAATAGTCACATTGCACATGATCTAGCAACTCAAATATCTTTAACTTAAGAGATTCCTTCTGTGGTTTAAAAAAAGTAAATTACCACTTCAAGCTCCAAAAGATAACATACCTCAACATCTGATGCAGTCTTCAACACTGAACCTGTTCCTTCAACATAATTGCCATATCTGTATCAGAAATCAGAACTAATCAATTATCACAACAAAAAGTGAACTTCCAAAAAGTTAGCACCTGACTATAAAAAAAAATTACATATGCCAGAAAATGTCAGTTGTTGCTCAAATAATATAGCATAATCATGTAGAAACCTATTTTCAAAAAATATCAGGGCAACTCCAAACATGCAACCAAACCAATAATTTTACCAATAAGCCACTAAGTCTTGCTCATTGTTTAGAACAGGGTAATCTGTAGTCAGTATAACTAGCCGTTCCTTTGCTAATTTGATGGCAAGTTTAATACAAAACAGTTCCTAAGCATAACTGGGGCATTAGAAAATCAGCACTGTAAAATAAGAACATAAGAACACAGGAGCAGGAGTAGGCCATACATAGAGTTATACAACACAGAAAGAGGCCCTTCGGCCCATCGTGTCCGCGCCGGCCATCAAGCCATGTCTATTCTAATCCCATTTTCCAGCACTTGGTCCGTAGCCTTGTATGCTATGGCGTTTCAAGTGCTCATCTAAATGCTTCTTGAATGTTGTGAGGGTTCCTGCCTCTACCACCCTTTCAGGCAGTGAGTTCCAGATTCCAATCACCCACTAAGTCAATTTTGGATCCCATGGGCTCTTACCTTCTTGACCAGTCTCCCATGTGGGACTTTGTCAAAAGCCTTACTGAAGTCCATGTAGACTACATCAACTGCACTACCCTCATCCACACACCTAGTCACCCCCTCGAGCCTGCTCCGCCATTCAATAAGATCATGGCTGATCTTCGACCTCAATTTCACTTTCCCGTCCGATCCCCATATCCCTTGATTCCCCTAGAGTCTAAAAATCTATCTATCGCAGCCTTGAATATACTCAATGACTCAGCGTCCACAACCCTTTAGGGTGGAGAATTCCAAAGATTCACAACCCTCTGAGTGAAAAAATTCCTCCTCATCTCAGTCTTAAATGGCTGACCCCTTATCCTGAGACTATGCCCCTTAATTCTAGATTCTCCAGCCAGGGGAAACAACCTCTCAGCATCTACCCTGTCAAGCCCCTTCAGAATCTTATATGTTTCAATGAGATCACTCTCATTCTTCTAAACTCCAGAGAGTATAGGCCCAATTTACTCAATCTCTCCTCATAGGACAACCCTCTGATCCCAAGAATCAATCCAGTGAACCTTCGTTGCACTGCCTCTAAGCTAAGTATGTCCTTCCTTAGATAAGGAGACGAAAACTGTGCACAGTACTCCACGTGTGGTCACACCAAAGCCCTGTACAATTATAGTAAGACTTCCTTACTTTTGTACTCCAACCCCCTTGCAATAAAGGCCAACATGCCATTTGCCTTCCTAATTGCTTGCTGCACCTACACGCTAACTTTCTGTGTTTCCTGTACGAGGACACTAAAATCTTTCTGAACACCAACATTTAATAGCTTCTCACCATTTAAAAAATATTCTGTTTTTCTATTCTTCCTACCAAAGTAAATAACCTCACATTTCCCCACATTATACTCCATCTGCCACCTTACTGCCCACTCACTTAACCTGTCTATATCGCTTTACAGGCTCTTTGTCTCCTCCTCAGAGCTTACTTTCCCACTTAGCTTTATATCATCAGCAAACGTGGATACATTGCACTCGGTCCCTTCATATAAGTCATTAATATAAATTGTAAATAGCTCAGGCCCAAGCACTGACCTTTGCGGCACCCCACTAGTTATAGCCTGCCAACCGGAAAATGACCCGTTTATCCCTACTCTCTGTTTTCTGTCCGTTAACCAATCCACTATCCATGCTAATATATTACCCCCAACCCCATGTGCCCTTATCTTGCATAGCAACCTTTCATGTGGCACCTTATCAAATGCCTTTTGGAAATCCAAATATACTACATCCACTGGTTCCCCTTTATCCACCCTGCTAGTTACATCCTCAAAAAACTCTAATAAATTTGTTAAACATGATTTCCCTTTCATAAAACCATGTTGACTCTGCCTAATCATATTATGATTTTCTAAGTGGCCTGTTACCACTTCCTTAATAATGGATTCCAGCATTTTTCCCGATGCCTGATGTCAGGCTAACTGGCCTGTAGTTCCCGGTTTTCTCTCTCCCTTCCTTCTTGAATAGCTAGGTTACATTTGCTACCTTCCAATCCGCTGGGACTGTTCTAGAATCTAGGGAATTTTGAAAGATAACAACCAATGCATCCACTATCTCTGCAGCCGCCTTTTTTAGAACCCTAGGATGTAGGCTATCAGGTCCAGGGGATTTGTCGCTTTTAGTCCCATTAGTTCCTCAAGTACTTTTTCTCTACTGATATTAATTACTTTAAGTTCCTCACTTTTATTAGCCCCTTGGTTCCCCACTATTTTTGGTAAGCTTTCTGTGTCTTCTACTGTGAAGACAGATACAAAATATTTGTTTAACGTCTCTGCCATTTCCTTATTCCCCATTATAATTTCACCTGTCTCAGCCTCTAAGGGACCAACGCTTATTTTTGCTACTCTCTTCCTTTATACATACTTGTAGAAGCTCTTACAATCTGTTTTTATATTTCTTGCTAGTTTACTCTCATATTCTATTTTCTCCCTTTTTCTAAATTTTTTGGTCATCCTTTGCTGGTTTTTAAAGCTCTCCCAATCTTCAGGCTTACTACTATTCTTCGCAACATTAGAAGCCTCTTCTTTTAATCTAATACTACCCCTAACTTCTTTAGTTAGCCACAGATGGATCACTTTTCCCGTGGAGTTTCTATTTCTCAATGCAATGTATATTCATCGAGAATTTTGGAATATTTCTTTAAATGTTTGCCACTGCTAATCTACCGCCATACCTTTTAATCTAATTTCCCAATCTACCTTGGCCATCTCACCCCTCAAAACTAAGTAATTGGCTTTATTTAAGTTTAAGACTCTCGTTTTGGATTTAAGTATTTCACTCTCAAACTCAATGTGAAATTCTATCATATTATGATCACTCTTCCTCAGAGGATCCTTTACTACGAGATTACTAATTAACCCTATCTCATTACACAATACAAGATCTAAACTAGCCTGTTCCCTGGTTGGTTCCATGACATATTGTTGTAGGAAACTGTCTCGAATGCATTCCAAAATTAATATCTCTGCACAGATATTTGATATTTACTTTACAGGAATGTTCAGATAAAAGGAATGATTTGACCGGCCTCCCATCTTCCACCCTCCGTAAACCTGAGATCAAGCAAAACTTTGCTGTCCATTTCCTAACGCACCAAGTCCCGTTCACACCCCTGTGCTTGCTGACCAATACTGGCTCCTGGTCCAGCAACTAATTTAAACTTCTCGTCTTTGTGTTCAAATCTCTTCATGGCCCTGCCCTTCCCTATCTCTGTATCCTCCACCAGCCCTACGACCCTTCATAAACTTTGTATTTCTCCAATAATGACCTCTTGGGCATCCCCATAAAAGAAGATAGCTGGGTAAAATCCCAATAGTCAAAAAGGATGGTTCATGGCTGGCAGAAGGCCCTTCAGGGTTGAGACATTAAAGGACGTTTTAACGGTCCAAAGTTGGTGAGTAATCAAGTGAAGACAGTCATTCAGAAAAATCGAATTTTATTTCCGCTGCTGGGAATAGAATCTCCCGATTTTAGAACTCCAAATTAACTCATTCACTGAGGAAAACCCTTGTCATGAATGACAGTAATGTTTGTGGAGTTGACAGGAGTGAAAGACTCCACTTCTATTTTTTTCTCAAGAGTTTAGATGGCCATCTTAGCAATGGTTGGTGAGCATCGAGGACAAACTTCAAGATGACAACATCTGGGGAAAGAATAATAACCACTTTCTGAGCTGTTAGAACGTACTGGGATCAAGGTCAGGACTAAGCATCAGCTGATGATAGAAATGCAGGTTGAAGTTAGCAGATAGAGAGAATATTTCCTTGGAGCCTGTATGAAAATTATAAGGATTCAGGGTATAATTACAGCGTGGCAAGTTGGCAAGACAGTTTCCATTACAAATGTGGACATAGAAATTTATCATGGAAATATAAAAATAAGCATAGATGGATAAACTTTAAAGTAAGAGCTCAATTACGTCTGTTGGACCAGTCCAATTATTCCCTGTTCTCTAACCCCACGTCATCTAAAGATTACACTTGGTCTTGACTTCCTGTGTGCAATACCACATAAGATCGATTGGCTAAATTTAAATTGATTTGTTTTCTAAGTGAGAAAAATAATTCATTATACATGTCATGTGGAGCAATATCATCCCAACATGTTTATATAACACGGCTATGCTAATGAGAAACTACTGGAAGTTTGCGTGAATCATGCAATTAATAGTTTATCAGGGCGAAATAAAATTAACACATTGACCCACAGGGTGCAAAAAAAGATAAAATTCTGCCCAAGAATTTAAATTACAGTAAAATGATCTGCATGTCAGAGCAATGAGGAAAATATAATTCAAAGATATCCACTCAGCAGTCTTGCTTGAAAATGTTCTGACTAAAAAGATTACTTAATTTTGAACACTAAAATATCAGTTTCTTAATGGAATGAAAGTGGCCTACCCTTTAGTAAAACACACCGATCTCCTACAAGTCTGTCCAACTATGTCTAGTATCAAAGCATAACGTAGTAAGGACTTTGGGGGTATGAAGTACAGGCTCGGATCCTGCAATCCCTCCTCCAAGAAATCTTGGATCATCTGCATTGATAAATTATTGTCCTGGTTTTGCTTCTGTTTCAGGTGTTCAGATGTCTCTAATTTGTAAAGCAGAATCACATTTGCTTGGCTTTTGCTATTATCAGCACAAGATGCAGAGTTATTCTGTTCCTTTTTGTTACCATCAGTGGATAATGTCTGATTAAAACTCGAAGCCTCTATTGGTCTCAAATCCGTACGATCATGGTCTGGGAAATGTTCTAGTATCTGAAATTATAGATAAAAATGTTAGCAGCACCACAATGGTTAGCACTACAAAATCATTTGCAACAGAAAATGTAAAAAGAATAAATTACTTCTCTTTCAAAAAATGCTAAACATTCTTGAATGCTTCACAAGCATATGATATTAAATTATTATTTATCAAGAAAGAGATTTGCATTGGAATAAGAATATGGTCAAAGTCCTTTTTAAAAATGTATATTTTTAGCGTGCCTCAATGTGAGGAATAACATGCTGAGAGATGTCTACTGTAGCTAAGGTCTTCTAGATTCTTTAAAAGAAGTTCAACCTCCACAAACAAGTAAGATTTACCTCATAAAAATCAGCTTGTACTATTACTTTAAGAAATCATGCTTGGTCGTGTGATCTTTCCCAATCTGCTATATACAACAGCTCCTTCTAGGCTGGATCGTTGGTTCTTTGCCCAGAGAAACAGCATTGGATTGATGATATACTAAACATTACAGTAATCAAAAACATCTACAGGTCACACCAAATCAAAATGAAACCAGGGTTTAGGTCAAGAGGGAGCTTTGCATATGGAGTTCAACAAATTAAGTAGACCACCACATCTACACTAGATAATCGAATAATCTTCATATGTTCGGCTGCTACATAGGATTAGGAGTGAACCAAATCACTATAAAAATTGGTGATGGAGTCAAGCTAGACTCAAGCTTAGAAGAATTCCCATTCCCCCTAGAATAGTAGATATGTAGAACAAACTCCCAGCAAAAGCAGTTGATGCTGTGCCAATTAACTTATTCAAAAAAGCTAGATAAATATTTGGTTAGAGATTATACAGAGAGCCTAGACTGGGATGATCAAACAAGTCACAGGATATAGATTAATTAAAGTTTACAGCACAGAAGGACATAATTTGTCCCATCATATCATTGCTGGGTCTTTGATAAAGCAACAGAAAACTCATTCTATTGCCCTACCTTCTCACCATAGCCTTGTATCTACTTCTACTTCAAAAAATTATCCACTTTTCTCTTAAACGATGCAATGGTCTCCACTTCAACTCTCCATACAGCTAAGTATTCCATGCTGCAACAAGCGAATAAAGTACATTTTGAAATGCAGGCACTATTGTATTCTAGGGAAATATGGCAGCCAAATTGCACACAGCTAGGTCCCACAAAAAGCAATGAGATAAATTACCAATTAAACTGTGATGTTGGTTGAAGGATAAATGTTGGCTGACACCCAAAGGACTCCCCTGCTCTTCTTTGAATAGTGCCATGGGATCTTTTATGACCACCTGAGGGGGCAGACGGGACCTCGGTTTAAGGTCTTATCTGAAAGACGACACCACCGACAGTGCAGGACTCCCTCAGTATTGCACTAGAGTCAGCGAGATTATGTGCAAGTCTCTGGAGTTGGATCTTTTGAATCAGAGGCGAAAGTGCTACCACTGAGCCATGGAGTTAGGTTCGGGGCCAGGAAGTTATTTTGCAGAGTGTCGATCTCTGGAATAGATTGCACCATTTTAGGATGGGGCAAGTTAGAGGAACCAGCTGTTTTTTCCCTGTCCCCTATCTTTTGCTCATAATACTATAAAATTAAAACCTACCTGATGAAAAGTTTGGAAGCAGAAAGTATCGGGTTGGTGCTTTGCCAGAAGAAAATATCGCAGTCTTGAGTTTGGTATGCCCAACTAATGCACAAATATTTGTTAGCATCATCAAAATTCAAAAGAAATGAGAAATTAGATACAGTGGAATTAAATCATAGAGCAAATAAACACAAATCAAATCTTAAGAAATGTACACTGATGGCTCGCATGTTAACAGTGGAGTGATTAGCAACTAGGAAACATTTCTGAACAGAGTGGAGGGAGTAAGAAGAAAATAAATGAAAATTATAATTTTATAACAGTTGTTAACAATACTATAAAATTGTTTGAAAACTTTTAATTCATTTTCTCCTACCCTCCCCTGAAAATGGAAACTCATGTTTGACTATGGCTCCCCATGGGTTTTGGTAGTCCTTTGGTACCTTATTCAAGTGACCATTCTTCCTGTGTTAGTCTCGACAGTGAATGTCCGCAGACTATTTAGTCAAAATCAATCCTGTTTTCACCTGCACTTCCCATCACAGATCACTGGCTAGCAATCAGAAGCAGGAATTTTCCCCTCCATAATCGAGGGATGATGTGGCCAATTGTATCGCCCCTACTGCCAGCCTGTCTGATATCAGCTAGCTTACTAGTGAATGGGGCTCAAACCTGGGACCTTCTTGCTCTGTAAGGCACAGTATCACAGTGGGGAGCAGTTTTAGCAAATATGCCACAAGAAAGCAACATTCATTGTTAATTAAAAGTAAACTTGTAGTTACAGCATTTGCTGTGTTAGCTAAATGAACTCACAGGTCCTATTACTTAGCCCAAAGGAGGTCACTCACTTTAATTTAAATAGATAGACAGACAGACAGACAGCCAGCTCGCCAGAGGGCAAGATTGCATACTAGCTCTGTTGAAGAGGACTCAGATGTTGACTTTGAGAGCCCAGTCTACCAAAGACCAGTGATGGGCATACACCAGGAAATGCTAGGTACACTGGGCAGCTTGCCAGCGAGCTTGAGTACAATGACTCAGAGCATGGAGGATTCCACCTCCAACTAGTATTGAAGCTTCGTGTACAGCATGGAGACCAATCTGTCAGACATAGAGTGAATGGTCAGCTCCATGAACACGACAGTGGCGCGCACCATGATGCAGCCTGTGCGGACAGCTTCCATGGAAACTCACACCACTGCCATGGAAACTCAGATGGCTGCCAATTTGGCTCTGGTGCCAGTGTTGACAGGGGATTCTACATCGTCTCAAGGCCCAAATCTGCTTGAGGTCGGCCTCCATGGCCATCTGAAGTGTCCTCAGTGGAAGCTCAGCAGGCCTTTCACCTCCCAAGCTGTAGCCACTAAGGATACACCTCGTAGGAGCACTAGGATAGGTGAATAAGCACAGAAGACAGGCAATAAGGGGTTGCACAGGAATGATTCTTAATTATTTGTGTTAACTATTATATACATATAGAATTGAATTATTGGGAGTATTTGTTTTCCTGGATTTGGTGTTGGTGTTAATATTTGTAGTGAAGTGAGGGCAAGACCCATAAGGCTGGACTGAAAGAAGGTAATCAGATGGTGGCAGTAAGGACGGTGGTGATAAATAGTGCAGGATTGTTGGTGTATTGGGAATGGAAGGGATGGTTCACACGAAGTGCTCTTGGATGAGTTGCTCCCTAAAAGCTCTGGCAGCTATCACTAGTGACGATGCTGCTTATGCTTATCCTCCTCTTCGTGTTGCACTTCCTCCTTCTCCTCCTCCTCCTTCACTTCTTGCTGCCCAGGTGGTGGTAAAGGCCAGTCCCTCAGTAGTGTAAAGTTGTGCAGCATTCTGCACACGACAACAAAATCTGGAAACAGCGTCAGGAATCTACTGCAAAGCTCCCCCCGAACGGTCCAGGCAGCGGAAGCGGTGCCCGGGTTCCTGACAGAAGTCATGAACCATGAAGGGGATAGGCCTCATCTCCCAGTAGTCAGCCTGTGATCTGATGACCTGGTTGGAATAAAGGCAGCACAGAGCACTGGCGCAGGATCAATGAATCATGACTGCTGCCAGGAAAACGGGTGGGCACTTGCACAAAAACAAGTTGGACATTGATGGAGCAGAATCTCTTTCTATTGAGAAAGATCCCTGAATCATTATGGGGAGTATGCAAGGTAATGTAGGTGAAGTTGATGGCACCTTGGACTCTGGGGAAGCCGGCAACATGGGCAAAGCTTAGTGCTCGCTCATCCGGCTTTGCTCTGTTCATTGCAAAAGTGAAGGAGGTGTTCCTCCTGGTGTAGAGAGCCTCGGTGACCTCCCTGTGGTGAACTAACTGGGAGATGTCACTTCTGTCATCTGCTGCAGCTTGGAAGGAGCCCATGGCATAAAGTTAACAGCCACGGTGGCCTCAACAGCCAAAGGCAGTGCCGTCCATGCTCTGGTTTGAAGCTCCAGTTGTGGCTGCAGCAGGCAACATAGATCAGTGATGGCTTCCTTGGTGAAGTGCAGACGCCTCACATATTGCTCCTCGATGAAGTTGAGGGATGAGAAGTGCTCCCTAAAGACCCACTGTGGACATGGCCTCCCGCACCGTGCCCTCCTCCTCCCTCTTCTCCAAGCTGCTCCTGCTCCCTTCGTCCTCCAGCTCCAAAGACAGATCGACCAGACCACCCATGACTGTAATAAAACTGTTTTCAAGGCAGTCCAGCACCAGCAAAAGGTTACTAGGAGAAGTCAGAATTCAGTTGTGGAATGCAGAAGAGAGTCAAAAAAGGGCCCAGAACTTAACCAGCAGCCCTTTAAATACTGCTCCAGCAGGATCCTTGCCGTCTGTTAGTGGCGCAATTTACTGGGCAAGTTAATCACATGGCAGTCAGGCCCTGGGGCAGATTAATTTCACAAAAGGATCCTACAACAAGCGTAGGTCCCTTATTTAAATATTCTAATGAGTGTTTTTAATATTTCCAGCACATGTCCTGGACACTTACAGAGGAGCCCAACCCAACAGGTCAGGCAGCAAACGTGAGCACACTGCCCGCCATATTGGATCCTTAGGCCCCCCTTTTTATTCTTGAAAAACGGGGGAAGCGCAATTAAACTTCTAGGCCATAAATTTTTAAGTGTCACGTCTTTTCCTACAATATGAAACAGCCAAGTAGGGCCTCTGCCATCAATTATTCTCTTATCCAAAACAATAGTAGTGATGGCAGCAAGAAACATAAGCCAAGATATTTTAATATTCTCTCACACTGTTGGAATTTTTAGTGAGAGAATAGTTGTAAATGTGTTGTAATGGTATTAATATAAATTTGCCAAATATCTGGCCCTTATCTTTTAGTTTTTGAGGACTGGAGGAATATTTCTACACCTAAAGTTACCCCAGATTAAAATGGGATTATTTATTAAAAAGAATACCAATTACAATAAATGGTCTCTTTTTACATATATATAATTTATAATAATCAGCAGTAGAAATGTTTAGACGGAGCACTCCAATGCCTCAGTGGATAAATCCATCACAAGATATATGGTATTGCAGATCAGAAAGGTGTTCGGTTTGATTTAAGCAGGGCAAAAGCAAGGACATTACAACTGATGGGCATATAATTTGAAATTCGGCTATGTGTGGCTGTATGAATTCCCAACCATTTATATTAACAGTCATAAAATTAGGAGCCGCACATGCCCAGATTTCCGATATGCACTCCCGGAGGGTGAGGTGCCTCAGCAGAAGTGCAAAGTTCATGTGAAAAGCAGGCATTTCTATATTTCTTAATCAAAGTTAATGAGACAACCCAATTGATCTGCCAGTGTAGCAACTATTCTTTTGTTTATATCAGAATGTCATCTTACAAAATAAAATATAAAATATTCAATTAACTGTTGAAATTAATTTTTATAAAAAGGACTACATACATGAAAAAATTAGGGTCAAATCTCATCTATTCTATTGGCTTGTCTACGTACCAAGGTTGGTGATAGCAGGAATGCCTGGTAAGTGTATCTGCAGCGCTCCAGTGTCTGTATTAATTTATCTCTGTAAAAAGATAAAGCACAACTAAAATACTATTTATCATATCCAATATAAAAATATTTTTGTATATTTCAAATGCAGTTGAATGCCTAAAATGTACAATCAGTTTCTAAGAACCAATCTAACATCACCTCTTTAATCTATGATACAACTACACAAATATAGGCACTGATTATAACTGAAAAACTAGACTTATAACTCCAAAAGTAATGACTGTGCAATAGAATAGCTCTGAGCATGTTCTGGCTATTAATTATATTGTTAAACGAGTGTTTAATGGTTTAAGAATTTCTAACTGAAAAGGGGGAAGGGAGAGAAATCACATTTGACAGGCCACCAACCTAATCAGATTAAAAAAAGTAGATGATGAAATGCTTTGTGTATTCTTTACTTTAATCCTCCCTGGCACTAATGTTACAATAACTAAAATGACGGCAAATTCTTCATAAGTGGAAAATCATTTTAGCTTGTGTAAGAGTAATAGAAACATAGAAGATAGGAGCAGGAGTAGGCCATTCGGCCCCTCTAGCCTGCTCCGCCATTCAATGCGATCATGGCTGATCATCCAAATTCAGAACCCTGTCCCTGCTTTCTCCCCATATCCCTTGATCCCTTTAGCCTTAAGGATATATATCCAACTCCTTCTTGAATATATTTAATGAATTGGCCTCTACTGCCTTCTGTGGTAGAGAATTCCACAGGTTCACCACTCTCTGGGTGAAGAAATTCCTCCTCATTTCTGTCCTAAATGGCTTACCCCTTATCCTTAGACTGTGACCCCTGGTTCTGGACTCCCCGACCATCGGGAACATCCTTCCTGCATCTAGTCTGTCCAGTCCTGTCAGAATTATATAAGTTTCAATGAGATCCCCTCTCATTCTTCTAAACTCCAGCGAGTATAAGCCCAATCGACCCAATCTCTCATCATACGTCATTCCCGCCATCCCAGGTATCAGCCTGGTGAATCTTTGCTGAACTCCTTCCATGGCAAGAACATCCTTCCTCAGATAAGGTGACCAAAACTGCACACAGTACTCAAGGTGTGGTCTCACCAAGGCCCTGTACAACTGCAGCAAGACATCCTTGTTCCTGTACTCAAACCCTCTCGCTACAAAGGCCAACATACCATTTGCCTTCTTAACCGCCTGCTGCACCTGCATGCTTACCTTCAGCGACTGATGCACAAGGACACCCAGGTCTCGTTGCACTTCCCCTTCTCCCAATCTATTGCCATTCAGATAATAATCTGTCTTCCTGTTTTTGACACCAAAGTGGATAACCTCGCATTTATCCACGTTATATTGCATCTGCCATGCTTCTGCCCAATCACCCAACCTGTCCAAATCATACTGGAGTTTCTCGGCATCCTCCTCACAGCACACCCAGCTTTGTGTCGTCTGCAAACTTGGAGATATTACATCTAGTTCCCTCGTCTAGATCATTAATATATATTGTGAATAGCTGGGGTCCAAGGACCGATCCCTGCGGTACCCCACTAGTCACTGCCTGCCACTCGGAAAAAGACCCGTTTATTCCAACTCTTTTCTTTCTGTCTGCCAACCAGTTCTCTATCCAAGTCAATGCCTTGCCCCCAATCCCATGTGCCTGAACTTTACACGCTAATCTCTTATGCGGGACCTTATCGAAAGCCTTTTGAAAGTCCAAATACACCACATCCACTGGTTCTCCCTTATCTATTTTACTAGTTACATCCTCAAAAAATTCCAGTAGATTAGTCAAGCATGATTTACCTTTTGTAAATCCATGTTAACTTTGTCCGATCCTGTCACTGTTTCCAAGTGCTCTGCTATTACATCTTTTATAATGGATTCTAGCATTTTCCCCACTACCGATGTCAGGCTTACCGGTCTGTAATTCCCCGTTTTCTCTCTACCACCTTTTTTGAATAGTGGGGTAACATTAGCTTGGGTATTGTTCCAGATTCCATCGAATATTGGAAGATGATCAGCAATGCATCTACTATTTCTAGGGCCATTTCCTTAAGTACCCTAGGATGAACTCACAGTCTATATTCTGACCTTAGTACTATCCTCTTTTTACGATTTTACATTTTTGTGCGCAAATTTCTTGTCCATCAAGATAAAGGATGAATATGCCGGGGTATCAAACATTTTTCATCTCTGCACCCAATACACTAGAGAGTTAAGAACAGTCCAGCCATGGTGGAGTCCAACATCCTCTCCAAATGGGTCACTGTGATTTCTATTTACATTTGGTCTGCAGCACTCACAGCAAATGATGAAAGCCAGCTGCTGATATCAACCAGCGGCCAAGTACACAGCAAAAACTTGAGAGAGAGAAAAAAAAAATCAGGTTCCAGAGACTCACAAAGGCCAGTATGTCCAATAGAAATCAGTGCCAACCAGGCAACGCCCAAGTATTAAAGTAAAGAAAAAACTTAGAAGAAAAGAAATTGAAAGTTACAAAAATTGCATAACTACTGCAGCCAACTTCAGCAACTACAGGAAACTCTTTGGTATCCGGCACCGATGGGACTGGCGTGGTGCCGGTTGATCGAAAGTTCCGGATAACAGAGAGTTATATCTACCGAGGCTATTTTTAACAAAGAAAAATAAAAAAATCAAGAAATGTGCAGTATACAGTATTTGGGTACTCACCTACAGAATGTTGTGTTAAACGGATGGTGGAAGATGCTTGATTAAGTACAGTACTGCCAGTTGAGAGTAATCCATAACTCTTTAATTACTTAACAACTGCAGTGTTTCGGACTTCCGACAGCGCCAGGAGGCCGAGTAGTGGCACTTTTGAAAACTACCCCTACTGACTAAATCGGCGTTCGCGGACTCGGGATCGGCAACATTGCCGGTTATTTGAGAGGAGTTTTCGGAGTACTCGGCACTTGCGGAGACTTGGACTGCGACTCGGCAACATTGCCAGTTATTTGAGAGGAGTTTTCGGAGGATGATTTTTGCCGGTTAAGCGAGAATTCCGGATATTTGGGTGCCGGATAAACAAGAGTTTCCTGTACTGAGAAACTGATCCAACAGTCATAAAAATACTGAACAATTAAAATGTTCCTTGTGGGAAACAACATACCAATGACAAGTTATTGGGAAGAGGAATCAAAACTGAGATTTTATCTCAAAGAGAAGCTATGAATCAACATAAGAACATAAGACGTAGGAGCAGGAGTAGGTCATTTGGCCCCTCGAGCCTGCTCCACCATTCAATAAGATCATGGCTGATCTGATCTTGGCCTCAACTCCACTTCCCTGCCTGCTCCCCATAACCCTCAACTCCCTTACCTTTCAAAAATCTGTCTATCTCCACCTTAAATATATTCAATGACCCAGCCTCCACAGCTCTCTGGGGAAGAGAATTCCAAAGATTCACGACCCTCAGAGAAGAAATTCCTCCTCATTTCCGATTTAAAAGGGTGCCCCCTTATTCTGAAATTATGCCCCCTAGTTCTAGATTCCCCCACGAGGTGAAACATCCTCTCTGCATCTACCCTGTCAAGCCCCTTCAGTATCTTATATGTCTCACTAAGATCCCCTCTCATTCTTCTAAACTCCAATGAGTATAGGCCCAACCTGCTCAACCTTTCTTCATAAGCCAACCCCCTCAGCTCAGGAATTAACCTTGTGAATCGTCTCTGAACTGCCTCCAATGCAAGTATATCCTTCCTTAAATAAGGAGACCAAAACTGTACGCAGTACTCCAGGTGTGGTCTCACCAACGCCCTGTACAGCTGTAACAGGACTTCCCTACCTTTATACTCTATTCCCTTTGCAATAAAGGCCAACATTCCATTTGCCTTCCTAATTACTTGCTGTACCTGCATGCTAACTTTTTGTGATTCATGTACAAGGACCCCCAGGTCCCTCTGTACCTCAGCATTTTGTAATCTCTCCCCATTTAAATAATAATTTGCTTTTTTATTTTTCCTACCAAAGTGGATAACCTCGCATTTTCCCACATCTGCCAAATGTTTGCCCACTCACTTAGCCTATCTATATCCCTTTGGAGAATCTTTGCATCCTCCACACAATTTGCTTTCCCACCTATCTTTGTATCATCAGCAAATTTGGCTACATTGCACTCAGTCCCTTCATCCAAGTCATTAATATAGATTGTAAATAGTTGAGGCCCCAGCACTGATACCTACGGCATCCTACTAGTAACAGTTTGCCAACCTGAAAATGACCCATTTATCCCAACTCTCTGCTTTCTGTTAGTTAGCCAATCCTCTATCCATGTATTACCCCCAACCCCGTGAGCTCTTATCTTATGTAGTAACCTTTTATGTGGCACCTTATCGAATGCCTTCTGGAAATCCAAATACATGACATCTACTGGTTCCCCTTTATCTACCCTGCTCGTTACATCCTCAAAGAATTCCAGCAAATTTGTCAAACATGATTTCCCTTTCATAAAACCATGCTGACTCTGCTTGACTATATTATGATTTTCTAAATGTCCTGCTACCACTTCCTTAATGATGGACTCCAGCATTTTCCCAATGACAGATGTTAGGCTAACTGGTCGATAGTTGCCTGCTTTCTGTCTCCCTCCTTTCTTAAATAGGGGCGTTAAATTTGCAGTTTTCCAGTCCGCTGAGACATCTCCAGAATCCAGGGAATTTTGGTAGATTAAAACCAATGTATCCACTATCTCTGCAGCCCCTTCTTTTAAGACCCTAGGATGCAGGCCATCGGGTCCAGGGGACTTGTCTACCTTTAGTCCCATTAGTTTGCCTAGTACTTTCTCTCTAGTGATAGTGATTGTTTCAAGTTTCCGCCCCCACCCCAATAGCCCCTTGATTATCCATTTTAGTGCTTTTAGTGTCTTCTACCGTGAAGACTGATACAAAATATTTGTTCAAAGTCTCCGCCATTTCTCTGTTTCCCATTATTAATTCCCCAGACTCATCCTCTAGGGGACCAACGTTTACATTAGCTACTCTCTTCCTTTTTCTATACCTGTAGAAGCTCTTACTGTCTGTTTTTATATTTCTTGCTAGCTTACTTTCATTAACTATCTTCTCTCTTATCATTTTTTTAGTCGTCCTTTGCTGGTTTTTAAAAATTTCCCAATCCTCTGGCCTTTCACTATTCTTCGCAACATTGTATGCTTTTGTTTTCAATTCGATACCATCCTTTACTTCCTTGGTTAGCCATGGATGGTTCATCCTTCTCTTAGAGTCTTTCTTTCTCACTAGAATATATCTTTGCTGAGAGTTATGAAATATCTCCTTAAATGTTTGCCACTGCTTTTCTACAGTCTTACCCTGCAATATATTTTCCCAGTCCACTTTAACCAAGTCTGCCTTCATACCTTTGTAATTACTTTTGTTTAAGTTCAGGACACTAGTTTGAAACCTAGCTTTCTCACCCTCAAACTGAATTTGAAATTCTACCATGCTATGATCACTCTTCCGAAGAGGATCCTTTCACTTTGAAAATCATTAATTAATCCAGCCTCATTACACATTACCAGATCTAAAATAGTCTTCTCCCTGGTTGGTTCCACAACATATTGTTCCAAGAAACCATCCCGTATACACTCTAAGAACTCTTCCTCAAGTCTACTTTTGCCAATTTGCTTTGTCCAATCAATATGAAGATTAAAATCTCCCATGATTATAGCCGTACCTTTCTTACAAGCCTCTATTATGTCTTGATTTATTCTCTGTCCTACAGTGTGGCTACTGTTTGGGGGCCTGTAGACGACTCCCACCAGTGACTTTTTACCCTTATTGGCCCGAAAATTAGACCTAATACGCGAGAGTACGCACTGTGTACTCTCGTGTTTTAGGTCTCCAATTGCCGGTTTCCAGCATGCACTGCGCATGCGCGGGAAACCGGCACTTCGTGAACTCAAAAGGGGGCGGTTCCTAAGTGAACCGCGTGCGCGCTACAGGCTGCGCGCACGCAGTGCACTTAGTGGTTTGAACGCGCAGGTAAGCATGGAAGATTTTGCACATAAAGAAAGGAGGCGTAAGACCCTCTTTTAACAAGGTAAGTAGTTAATTAAGTATTATTTTAATTTTTTTTCAACAGGTTTATCTTTTTTAGAGACTTTAAAGAAAGGTAAGTTTATTTTTATAACTTTTAAAAAGATTTTAAATTTTTTCAAAAATTTAATTTTTTGTTTAAAGTGGTTAATTTATTTAACTATACTTATTTTATTAATGTGATGGCTTTTTAAAAAAAAATTAATTGAGGTTTAGCTGTTCTTTTGAGGGGGTATAGATTCATAGCTTTGACAGCCCTTGCTGTCAAAACTATGAATGAAAGATGGTGTGCTGCCATTGGCTCTAACTGAATCACGTGATCCCAGAGCTCGCACGAACTAACTCCGTCTCTGGGATACGCACACACTGCACAGCTGCAGCCTTGAAACTAAAGTTCGTGTGAGCTCGGAGGGAAAAGGTAGGCGCGCAGTGACATATCGTGGGGAAGCCTTACCCCCGCAGGAACGCTCCGTGTTTAATTTCTGGGCCATTATTTCTTATCTCCACCCAAACTGATTTTACGTCTTGATCTTCTAAGTCAATATCATTTCTCATTACTGCACTGATCTATCCCTTGTTAACAGAGCTACACCACCTCCTTTTCCTTTCTGCCTATCCTTACGAAATGGCAAATACCCCTGAATATTCAGTTCCCAGCCTTGGTCACCTTGCAACCACGTCTCTGTAATGGCTATCAGATCATACCCATTTATTTCTATTTGTGCTGTCAACTCATCTATCTTGTTACGAATACTGTGTGCGTTCAGATATAGAGCTTTTAATGTTGTCTTTTTACCATTTTTCCATACTCTGACCCCTCTTTCTGATGCACTCTTATGTGTATACGCTCTGTCCCTTCCTGTCACAATCTGGTTATCATTACCCCTATCGCTACCCTGCACTTTTGCCATCTCATTTTTCTTTGACTTTTTAATTTCCGCTCAGCGTATCCCTCACCCCCACTATTTAGTTTAAAGCTCAATCTACAGCCCTAGTTTTTCGATTCGCCAGGACACTGGTCCCAGCTTGGTTCAAATGAAGCCCGTCCCGACGGAACAGCTCCCTCTTATCCCAGTACTGGTGCCAGTGCCCCAGGAATCGAAACCCATTTCTCCCACACCAATCTTTGAGCCACTCGTTCATCTCTCTGATCTTATTCACCCTATGCCAATTTGCACAGAGCTGTGGGGGTGAGGCGGGAGGAAATCACACGATCTGAATTGCAAAAATTTAAAGGAACAGTGTAATTATTCCTGATGATCTGGTAAGAATTCCTATTTTTTTTTAAAATAAAGTGCAGGATGGGCAAATGAGGAATTGGCTATTGTTATGCTATTTTGTCTTTGGTACTGTATCAAGCATTTTCACTGAGCAATGCACAAAGACATTGTAACGCAGTTGGGCTACCTAATCTGAAAAATATTGTAAAGAAATGAATACATTTTGGTTCTACACCAGATGCAGTAGATATGCAGCCAGAAAAAGTCTGCCTTTTCTCAAAAAAAAACACAGGCACACTCTTGCAACACTATTCTATTTTATACTGATTAAAAAGAGCTAAACGTCCTGTCAACCTTTTATAATCTATACATAATTCACCAGAATTACAAAGGGATGGTAAACTGAACTATGTGCATGTGCTTCAGTGATGAAAAAATCTGTTTCGCCTCACACCACTCCTAACAGTTAGTTCATGTTCTGACTGTTAACACAAGTGGTACAGTACTCCGAAAAGTTGTACAGTGGCAGCATTATGTGCAATATTTAAAAAGAGATATGTAAATAAAATGCTCTCACTTTGAACACCTTTGAAGTCAGTTTGGAGATGGCATTCGAAAATACCTAGCATGTGTGCACTAAGTTCTTCTGCTCTAATGCGGTCATTCCTGCTTTTCATCTTGTGTGCCAGGGCAGGAAATTACATCACAAGCTAATAATTATACTAATAACTAGTTGAATTCCCCATGGCATTGCACATGGGGATTCAAGGCCAAGTGCAGTATTAAAATCAAGTAGGGCTACAGGACAGGGGGTGAGGAAATAACTGGATCAAGGTTGTGGAGGAGGGGCAAAAGGGTGGAGGGAGAGTGGGGAGGGAAATGGAGAGATGAGTGGTGGGGAAGAGTAAAAGGCGAGAGAATGAAAGGGACAGAGGAGGGGAGGGGAGCCGGGTTAGAGAAAGAGAGAAGGAAAGAAGGGAGGAGAGAAGGGGCGTGGAAAAAGGAGGAGGAGGAGGATGAGGGATGAGAGGCAAGGTTACGGGAGAGAAGAGAAAAGGCAAGGAAACTTTTTCAGTAGGTTGAGGGGGAGAAGGGGGAGTAGGCTGGACCAAATGCTTACATGGGTTTGGCACTGGCAAAGTTTGTATGCGTAGAGGGAGTACAGAGCCTGCAAAGTCTCTCAGTTGGGGGTGGGAAGTGAGGTACAGGAAGGAAGGGGAAGGAAGTGAGGTACTGGAAAGAAGGGAGGTACTGTAAAGAAGGGAGATACTGGAAGGAAGGAAGGTATCGGGAAGGGATGGAAGGGAGGGGAAGAAAGGGAGGAAGGAAGGGAGGTACAGGAAGGAAGGAAACAAGTGAGGTACAGGAAGGAAGGAAGGAATTGAGGCACAAGAAGGAAGGAAGGAATTGAGGCACAGGAAGGAAGGAAGGTACAGGAAAGAAGGATGGAAGGTGTGTTAGCGTGAGTGTGTATGTGGGGTTATTTACTTCGTTCCCTCCCATCCAAGCAGAGCTACAACTTTCTCCCCAACATGCACATTAATTCCTCCTAACGAGGTGGAATCACGGACCCTCAATCCGAATGGAGGAACTACAACTTCTTTCCCATCCAGCCATCAAAATTTTCCCCAGAGGGAGCCTGCTCTTTCCCCAGCAGATGAGGTGCTGTGTACATTGATTCCCATTAATGGCCTCAAAATTCCACTTTTCCCACAACACCCGGCTGCCTTTCTATGTTGTTAAGCAATTTTTAATGCCAGGCTTATTTCATGTTGGGCCTTTACTGCCAGCAACCAGCGAAATTAATTGGCCTGGATTTTGCGGTGGGTACCCCTCAAACTCACCGTAACTTCAGGTTTAGCCAATATCGCTGTTAAACACTCCATTAAATGTTAAGTCTTGTGGGAATAGTATCGACTGCTAAACAACCACTCTGGCCCTGAAAAACTAATTTTATATTTGTGGAATGTCAAATTTCTCCATTATGATAAAAATGATTAGATTTTTTTTTTAATGTATTTTTAAAAAGTTTATTCATATTTCAGCTTCTACCTTAACCCCATGTGTATGTTGCAATCTTTAGTTCGTTATCTGTAACATTTTTAAAACGGAGTGACTGCTGCCAACGAACGGAAGCTGCGCAGAAGCATACTGCGCATTAATCTGGAACCGGAAGCATGATGTTTGAGGTTTTTGCCCCGAGCCTGCTCCCTCCCCGGCACTTCTCCCCGGAGCCCGCTCCCATCCCGGCATTTTCCCCCGGAACCCACTCCAATCCCGGCATTTACCCCGGAGCCCGGTCCCTCCCCGGCATTTTTCCAAGGAGCCCGCTCCCTCCAAAGCATTTTTCCCCGGAGCCCGCTCCCATCCCGGCATTTTCCCCCAGAGCCCGCTCCCTCCCCGACATTTTTCCCCGGAGCCCACTACCTCCCCGGCATTTTTCCCCGGAGCCCGCTCCCTCCCCGGCATTTTTCCCCAGAGCCCGCTCCCTCCCCGGCATTTTTCTCAGGAGCCCGCTCCCTCCCCGGCATTTTTCCCCGGAGCCCGCTCCCATCCCGGCATTTTTCCCCGGAGCCCGCTCCCATCCCGGCATTTTTCGAAGGAGCCTGCTCCCATCCTGGCATTTTTCCAAGGAGCCTGCTCCCTCCCCGGCATTTTTCCCAGGAGCCCGCTCCCTCCCCGGCATTTTTCCCCGGAGCCCACTACCTCCCCGGCATTTTTCCAAAGAGCCCGCTCCCTCCCCGGCATTTTTCCAAAGAGCCCGCTCCCTCCCCGGCATTTTTCCCAGGAGCCGGCTCCCTCCCCGGCATTTTTCCCCGGAGCCCGCTCCCATCCCGGCATTTTTCCCCGGAGCCCGCTCCCATCCTGGCATTTTTCGAAGGAGCCTGCTCCCATCCTGGCATTTTTCCAAGGAGCCTGCTCCCTCCCCGGCATTTTTCCCCAGAGCCTGCTCCCATCCCGGCATTTTTCCAAGGAGCCCGCTCCCTCCCCGGCATTTTCCCCTGGAACCCGCTCCCTCCCCAGCATTTTTCCCCAGAGCCCGCTCCCTCCCCCTCCCCGGCATTTTTCCAAGGAGCCTGCTCTTTCCCCAGCATTTCCCCAGAGCCCGCTCCCTCCCCGGCATTTTCCCCCGGAGCCCACTCTTTCCCCAGCATTTTTCCCCGAGCCCGCTCCCTCCCCGGCATTTTTCCAAGGAGCCCGCTTCCTCCCCAGCATTCTCCCCCGGCGACCACTCCCTCCCGGCATTTTTCCCCAAGCCCGCTCCCTCCCGGCATTTTTCCCCGAGCCCGCTCCCCCCTGGCATTTTTCCCCGAGCCCGCTCCCCCCTGGCATTTTTCCCCGAGCCCGCTCCCTCCCAGCATTTTTCCCCGAGCCCGCTCCCTCCCGGCATTTTTCCCCAAGCCCGCTCCCTCCCGGCATTTTTCCCCGAGCCCGCTCCCCCCTGGCATTTTTCCCCGAGCCCGCTCCCCCCCGGCATTTTTCCCCAAGCCCGCGCTCCCCCCCCGGCATTTTCCCCCGAGCCTGCTCACCCCGGCATTTTTCCCCGGAGCCTGCTCCTCCCCGGCATTTTTCCCCGGAGCCTGCTCCTCCCCGGCATTTTTCCCCGGAGCCTGCTCCTCCCCGGCATTTTTCCCCGGAGCCTGCTCCTCCCGGCATTAAAAAACAAAAATTTAAGGAGCCCGCTCCCGTAACGAGCCGGAAGCGCAGATACGCAGAACGCTTCTACGCAGCTTCCGGTTTGTTGGCAGCAGTCGCATCCTTTTTAAAAAGTGCAGCTAATCAGTGCTTTTCATTGCCTGGATTGCTGTCCGTGAGAATTCTTCAATGTGATTTGCTGCTTGGACAGCTTGATGATGTCACTGCTGCGCTGCACTAGGAATCCCCTACTGACAGCGCGACAATCAATTACACGTCGAGGAAGCTAACGTTCTCACCAGAGAATGCGAGATCTCTGTGGGCAGCTTTCTTTGTGTTCAGTGGCGATCGCCGTCGCATCGCCGCGGATCACAAATTACAGGCCATTATCTTTGTCTGGGCTGGATTCAAACCCAGTTCTCGATGTTAAACTGCAGTGTCTAACCTAGTTCACCAGCCAGTCCCTCCATCTATTTATGGTCTTTAACGAGCAGCAGTGTGTGAGGTCGGAGTTAAACCTAACTGAAACACTGGACCAACACAGGAAATTGGAATAATGTCAGAAGCGAGAATTATGATCAACCAGAGACAGGTTGTAAGTTTGTTTAAATAGTATGGTCCGGATTTTGCGACAGAAATAACGGCGAGGCTATCAGCATTCACCGTTATTAAGCAGTAAATCGGACAGCAATTTTCTGGAACCACACATGCGCAGTTAAATGCAGAAATCAGGAAGATTTTACTTTTTCTGTTTCTTTTATGTCTCTCTCTCTCCCTCCCTTTCTTAATCCCATCTTTCTTTCCCTCTCTTTATTTTGCTTTCTGTATATAATTTTGCATTGAATTAACTATTCTAATTGATACTTTCTGGTTTAGACGCTTTCGCCTCAGTAAGGATTCTTCAATCTGATTGGTTAGGGAGACATGTCATTGCTCGCTCTGTTCACACAGGTCCCAGGTTCTAATAACTGCAACTTCCAGTGCAAAAGCCCACAGAAAGTCTGTAGGAAAGTGTAAGTGTAATGAATGGCTGGCGGCCTTCGCTCGCCGCTGACCGCAAAATCCAGGTCGATGGAAATATGCTCATCATCAGCAAGGTACATCAAAATTGACAGTACCAAAGAATAGATAATTTACCTTCTGAACAATTCAAAACACAATTCATAGCTGTATTTTTCCAATAAATGCTTAGATCAAGCCATTACAGTGCATTATCCTGAAGTATTCTTTTAATCTAACACACACTTCTAATTGGGAATCAAGTGCCCAGTGAGCAGAGCCAACAGGTTGTTCCCTGAAATATGATTTTAATCCAGAATATATCTTTAGTACAGCGAAGATGTGAGGTCAACATCGTACTGTCTCTTCCCTGCGTTTGATGGTGCAAAAATCTTACAGTATGAAGTTAAGCAGTACCTGTTTTGTAAGAATGGATGCATACCTAGCAACAGATGTTTCAAATCCTTTGACGTTTTCTAGAAGAATATATTTAGGAGTCTTTGAAAGCCTAGGAAGACCAAAACAAGAACACAATTTTTAAAACTTTTATTTTGGTTTTTACTTTCATACCATTAATGCAAAAATGATACATTTGAGAACAAATGATTTTGTAAAGCTTTGTACAATGGATATTGACCACAGCATTTCTGCAGTACTATTATAACTTGACAAAAAATGAGAAAAAAACTTGGATCTGTTTCAGCCAGTCAGGTGTCTGATACTCACAGAAACCTGTGACCATATTTAAGAGTTTGAAAGACAAACTACCAAAAAACACACACAGGCAGAGTTTATTTCGCTCCCTGTAGGGACTAGTAGGGGAGGTATTTGCAAACTAAATTCAATTAATGCCATAAGCGTTTATGATTTTGCTCGACAGTCTAAAACTTAAAACTGCTCAAGAAGCAGTTAGAGTCATAGCGTTTTACAGCACAGAAAGAGGCCCTTCGGCCCATCGTGTCCGCACCGGCCATCAAGCCCTGTCTATTCTAATCCCATTTTCCAGCACTTGGTCCGTAGCCTTGTATGCTATGGCGTTTCAAGTGCTCATCTAAATGCTTCTTGAATGTTGAGGGTTCCTGCCTCTACCACCCTTTGAGTTCCAGATTCCAACCACCCTCTGGGTGAAAAAGTTTTTCCTCAATTCCCCTCTAAACCTCCTGCCCCTTACCTTGAAACTATGCCCCCTGGTTATTGACCCCTCTACTAAGGGGAAAAGTTCCTTTCTATCTACCCTATCTATGCCCCTCATAATTTTGTACACCTCAATCAGGTCCTCCCTCAGCCTTCTCTGCTCTAAGGAAAACAACCCCAGCCTGTCCAGTCTCTCTTCCTAGCTGAAGCACTCCAGCCCAGGTAACATCCTGGTGAATCTCCTCTGCACCCTCTCCAATGCAATCACATCCTTCCTATTGTGTGGCGACCAGAACTGCACACAGTATTCCAGCTGTGGCCTAACTAGCGTTTTGTACAGCTCCATCATAACCTCCCTGCTCTTGTATTCTATGCCTCGGTTAATGAAGGCAAGTATCCCATATGCCTTTTTAACCACCTTATCTACCTGTCCTGCTGCCTTCAGGGATCAATGTACATGCACACCAAGGTCTCTCTGATCCTCTGTCCTTCCTAGGGTCCTACCATTCATTGTGTATTCCCTTGCCTTGTTAGTCCTCCCAAAATGCATCACCTCACACTTTTCAGGATTAAATTCCATTTGCCACTGTTCTGCCCATCTGACCAATCCGTCTATATCGTCCTGTAGCCTGAGGCTTCCCTCCTCGCTATTTACCACCCCACCAATTTTCGTGTCATCTGCAAACTTACTGATCATACCTCCTACATTCATATCTAAATCATTAATGTACACTACAAACAACAAAGGACCCAGCACCGATCCCTGCGGTACACCACTGGACACAAGCTTCCAGTCACAAAAACGACCTTCGACCATCACCCTCTGCCTCCTGCCACTAAGCCAATTTTGGATCCAATGTGCCAAATTGCCCTGGATCCCATGGGCTCTTACCTTCTTGACCAGTCTCCCATGCGGGACTTTGTCAAAAGCCTTACTGAAGTCCATGTAGACTACATCAACTGCACTACCCTCATCCACACACCTAGTCACCTCCTCGAAAAATTCAATCAAATTGGTTAGACATGATCTCCCCCTAACAAAGCTATGCTGACTATCCTTGATTAATCCTTGCCTTTCCAAGTGGAGACTAATTCTGTCCCTCAGAATTTTTTCCAATAATTTCCCTACCACTGATGTTAGGCTCACTGGCCTGTAATTCCCTGGTTTATTCCTACTACCCTTCTTGAATGAATGGTACTACGTTGGCTGTCCTCCAGTCCTCTGGCACCTCCCCTGTGGCCAGAGAGGTTCTGAAAATTTGTGTCAGAGCACCTGCAATCTCCTCCCTTGCCTCACACAGCAGCCTGGGATACATCTCGTCTGGGCCTGGAGCTGCGGCTTCTATTTTATCAATGTAGTTGATTACTTAAATTTTCTAAATCCATTTTAATAAGCAATTTACCCTCTCAACCAGTACTGCAAATTGCTTGTAAAGTATGGACAATTTTGGTTAACTGCAATCATTTATTGAAATAAAATACACGTATTCAAAATTAGTCTTGAATTTTCATTTTAGGAAATTGTGATGTGTTGAAGGGCAAAAACAAACAAATGATCAGACTAGAAGGTTGTAATTAAGCTTTATATGAGATTCGAATAGCCTAGCAACAACTCACTGAAATGTTAACTATAAGAACATAAGAATTAGGAGCAGGAGTAGGCCGTATGGCCCTTCGAGCCTGCGCCGCCATCCAATAAGATCATGGCTGATCTTTGACCTCAACTCCACTTTCCCGCCTGATCCCCATATCCCTTGATTTCCCGAGAGTCCAAAAATCTATTTATCTCAGCCCTGAATATGCTCAACGACTCAGCATTCAACTATCCTTTTTATTTTCAGATGTTACCAGAACTGCTGTGAATTTCTAGTTTTTGTTATGCCTTTCAGAATGTTCTACCTGCTTACCATCGAGCACGTGTGTTTGCTGATAAGACATTCTCATTTGTTTTTTATTAAGTACGATTATTCAAAGAGCAATACATTCAGACCTTGGAAGTATGTCAAGGATGTACAAAAAGCTCTTGGTCCTGGGATCCAATACATCTTTCTGTGAACCTATTCTGTTTTAAAAATAAACATGCACAATTAGTTTTTGAAATAGAAAGATTTTCTTCTTTTCAAAACTGTTCCTATATTGGAAAATTGAGAGGATGAAATAAAAGCCATTTTCACATTTAAATCATTTGGTAAACAGAGTAAATAGCTATTTGCTATCTAGTTTATTCTGCTCATGAAGAAGATCTTTACAACATATTCCTAACAAAGCTATTGTACATTAAGAATTTAAAACAGCTACAAATATGGCACAAACTCCACAGCATCATAAATGCTTGGAAGTACAATTCAAAAAGAGTTCCTCAAGTTGTCTCAAAGAGCCGTTAAAATACTTGTCCACTTTGCCTCAATGTATCTGTGTGAAATGGGATGTTCTTCACTTACATCAAAGACAAGTATAGAAGCTGCTTGACTAATTTGCAGTTGAAACTCTCCAAAATCAAACTGGGATTCCACAAATTGTGTGCTAGAAGCAATCAGGTTCATCCTACCCATTGAGACAAAGGTGAGTTATCAAGCATTCGTCAATGTTCAAGTTTATATAGTACTATAGTAGTATGGCGGTATTTATGTTGCTTTTTGTCTTAAGCAAGATGTTATGTCAGCCGAGACAATAAAATCCTCTTGTTCCATGAAAAAGTACCATTTCTTAGGAGTGGGCTGCACATGGAGGGTGAATCACCAAAGGGAAGCCCAGCAAAAAAAAGTCTGAAAACCTCTGCTGTAGATAGTGCATACTGCAGCCAAAGTGTACCGGTAATGAAGGGGGCAGATATTGGCCCTGAATTTGCAGGTCGGCGGCATAGCTAAGGAGTACACCGCCGACCTCTGAACAAAATCTGCACATACCTGGTGCCAGACCCCCTTCGAAAACTTGCGTTGTTTTGCTGCGGAACTGTGCGCTGCGCAGTGGCCCACAGATCCCAGGGGCGCACCTTGTGCGTAAACGTACCCGAGATCACGTAGGGCGGTGCGCCAATCAGGAAACAGAAATCTCCGATGCCCATTCATTTGTAGGGCATGGATTTGAGAAGACTTTTCTGCCGTCCTCCTGTTTCCGGGGCACCCTGGCATGTTAGGCAGTCGGTGCAGAATTTTATGTGGACGTGTGGGTCGACTTCCAATATTTAGGCTATGCCAGAAAAAATTAATCTCTAAATGGCAACACGCACTTCGAGCTTTGAAACCCGTTATTTCGTTTAAGCAATGTTGCATTTAGCTGTGAACATATTACAGACATGATTTTTAATGCACAAAAAATGAAAGTACCCTAAAATCTCTAAAATATTCCAAATATACCAAGTTCATTAACCTGAAGATTTATGAGAACCTATCTTTTGAAACAGTGCAATTAGCACTTGCTGTTCCTGGAAGGACAGTTATTTATATTTAATCTTAACTTTATCTTAATTGCTTTGAAGTTTGATAAGTTTTAAACCCATTCATTGCACACTGAAAACCATATTTCAAGCTGCTGTTCTGATGCTTCACATGATATTGCATATCCCCTTATGCTGTGCAAATAGGCTTCTGCGCCTGTTTGCACCAGTCATAAAACTTTCCTGCATAATTGATGCGCAGTTGGTGGGTAATTAGCCCAACTCTGTGCCAGCAATGAGGATTTGACAGTCGCAGTGGATGATCGAACTAGTTGGAACTTGACAGATCATAACTTCAGGATTTAGTACATACGGAAATCTCAAACTTGCGGTCAATTTCAAAGGCGGTATGACGGTGTACTCGGAGTCCTGGATGGTGTCAAGCTTCAAATGTTGTTGCAGCTGTACCCATCCAGGCGAGTGGTGACTATTCCATCACACTCCTGGCTTGAGCCTTATAGATGGTGGAGCGACTTTGCGTGGTGCTGAGGTGAGCCGCTCATTATACATTATACAGTATGCAGCCTCTGCCCTGCTCTTGTAGCCATAGCTAGTCCAGTTAAGCTTCTAGTCAATGGGGACCCCCATGATGTTGATGGTAGAGGACGCAGTGATGGCAGTGCGATTGAAGGTCAAGGGAAGATAGGTGGGCTTTCTTTTGTTCAAAATGGTCATTACCTGGTAGTTATGGGGCACAAAATATTACCTGCCATTTCTCAGCCAAGCTTGGTTGGTATCCTGGTCCTGCCGTAGGCTGGCATTGACTCCTTCATTATCATAGGAGTTATGAATGGAGCTAAACACTTTAGAATCATGAGTGAACAGCCCCATTCCAAATCTTAAAAAGATGGAGGGAAGGTCAATGACAAAACAGTTGAAGAGGGTTGAACCGAGGACACTTCCCTGAGGAACTCCTGCAGCAATGTCCTGGGACTGTGATAATTGGCCAACCACCTTTCTTTGAGTCAGGTATGACTCCATCCACTGGAGAGTTTCCCTTTGACTCCCACTAACTTGAGCTTTGCTAGATCTCTTGGTTCCATAGTCAGTCAAATGCTGCCTCCTGTCAAAGACAGCTACACTCACCTCTCCTCTGGCTGTTGCGTCCACATCTAGATTAAACCTGTGATGAGATGTGCAGCAGAGTAGTTCTGGCAGAACCCAAACTGAGCACTTTATTGGTGAGTAGGTGTCACTTGATGTCACTAATAATGATTCCTTCCATTACTTTTCTGATAATTGGAAGGATCAGATTTTTTTTTGTGGATAGGACATACCAGGGCAATCTTCCACAATGATGGGTAGATGGCAACATCATAACCGTATTGAAACAGCTTGGACTAGGGGAGCAGCGAGCCCTGGTGTACAGGTCCTCAGCACCAGAACCAGGATGTTGCTGGAGCCCACAGCCTTTGATGTGTCCAGTGCACTCAGCTGTTTCTTAATGTCATACGGAGTGAATTGAACTGGCTTGACACTGGAGCGGGTGGAGGGAGTCAAAATTGGTGCAAGAATTATTGTATGCAAGGACTTCTGTCTTATTTTGCAAGGGTCTCTGATTGGTGAACACCCAAAAAGAGTGGTACCCATTGCTTGTACCCAGATCAGAGGATCTGAGAAGGACAGGTAACAAGTACATGGAAGCACCAAAAATGTACGTCTTTCTTTTTCAAGGTATAGCAGAGGAGCTTCAGAGCTTGAGGTTGGCTGGTTGAAAAGAAAGAAAACCTTGCATTTATATAGCGCCTTTCACGACCATCGGACATCCCAAAGCGCTTTACAGCCAATGAAGTACTTTTTGAAATGTAGTCATTGTTGTAATGTAGGAAACATGGCAGCTAATTTGCACATAGCAAGCTCCCACAAACAGCAATGTGATAATGACCAAATAATCTGTTTTTTAGTAATGTTGATTGAGGGATAAATATTGGCCAGGACACCGGGGATAACTCCCCTGCTCTTTTTCTGGTTGCTGGTTTTGGACGAGTCAGAAGGCCTCGAAGTCTGCTGGCATTATTGTTGCACCTGGCCACCTAAGGTGGGGGGCAGTGGGGGGAGGGGGGGAACGACAGGGAAACCTTGCTACACATAACAGACGGAAATACAGGTAAGCTCAGGTCAAGTCAGGTGGTGCACACTTTGGCATTATATTGAAGGAAAGCTGTACTTCAACTACTCACGTTGCCATGTAGGCTCTAGGTAAAGTTAAACACTTATTCATCACCTCTGTTGTATGTGTTTGTTTGTCTGGTCACTGCTTACTGATGAATACAATGAATTGTTGTTTGTGTTTCTTATTTTATCTTTTGTCTTTTACTTTTTTTAAATTTGAAAATCAAATAAAATTATTAAAAAATGCCATACTGTACATTTTGTACAAAGATATTTTCTAGACAGGGTAGGGCTTAACACTAACATACCTCAACTACTTTTCCAGTTGCGACACTATTATCAAAGCATTTACGGAGAGTAAAATTTACTTAATTCAAGAGTATGAATAGAACAAAAACGGGCAAAGTGCTCCATGAATTAAATGACAAATGAAACTCTCACTTTCTACTAGGCTGACACTCCAGGGCAGTGCTGAGGGAGTGCTGCACTGTCGGAGGTGCCGTCTTTTGGATGAGGCGTTAAACTGAGGCCCCCGTCTGCCCTCTCAGGTGAACGTAAAAGATCCCAAGGTACTATTTCAAAGAAGAGTAGGGGAGTTATCCCTGGTGTCCTGGCCAATATTTATTCCTCAAGAGTAGGGGAGTTATCCCCGGTGTCCTGGCCAATATTTATTCCTCAATCAACATAACAAAAACAGTTTATCTGGTCGTTATCACATTGCTGTTTGTGGGATTTAGCTGTGCGCAAATTGGCTACCGCTTTTCCATCATTACAACAGTGACTACACTTCAAAAGCACTTCATTGGCTGTAAAGCGCTTTGAGACGTCCGGTGGTCGTGAAAGGCGCTATATAAATGCAAGTCTTTCTTTTTCTTTACTACAAACATGGACACTTTTTTTTAATGCAACAAACTATGTTTACATATAAATAACTATATTTCCTTTCACAAAGATCGAGTTGTACTCTTGAATAGGAAATATATATTGCAGCATGGACTAGCAATGTTCACTTGCATGGTGGTTTTGTTCTAATAAATGTTCAGAGCAGGAAGCCGATACTTGGCTCTTGGTTCTGATGAAAGGTCATCGACCTGAAACGTTAACTCTCGTTTCTCTCTCCACAGATGCTACCTGACCTGCTGAGTGTTTCCAGCACTTTCTGTTTTTATTTAAGCCAATACTTGTGTTGTAAAACTTTGTTGCAAGTTTGGTACAAGAAAAACATACAAGATGTGAGTGTTTAAAAGTTCACTGTTAATTAGAGAGAAAAACCTTGTATTTATATAGCATCTTATCACATCTCTCAGAAATGTCCCAAGACATTTCATATACAATTAATTGCTTTGAAATGCAGTCACTGTTGTTATGCAATTGCACACCTCGTGAATGGCTGACATGGAGGGCTCATCAGGATCATGTCAAAGTCCAATCTGTTAAATTGATCCACCGTCATACCCTAAAATAAAAGAAATACTTCAATTAATTTTATAAAATATTATACTGCAATAGTAGACTTAAGTGTTATTTTATACTTTTGGGGGGAGCAGGCAGACAAACGAGTAACGCGTTCAAAGTGAGCAACTTGAATATTTCCGTACAAAAGCAAAATACTGCGGATGCTGGTAATCTGAAATAAAAAGAGAAAATGCTGGAAATACTCAGCAGGTCAGGCAGCATCTGTGGAGAGAGAAACAGAGTTAACGTTTCAGGTTGATGACCCTTCGTCAGAACTGGAAAAAGTTGGAGATGGAACAGGTTTTTAAGCAAGTGCAGGGGCAGGGAAAGGGGGGAGGGGAGGAAAGAACAAAAGGGAAGGTCTGTGATAGGATGGAAGGCAGGAGAGATTAAGAGACAAAAGGTATGATGGTGCAAGGCAAAAGGAGATGGTAATGGGACATGTTAAGAAACAAAAGATGACTCTAGATGAAGTGTAAATGGTAATGGCAGAATGATCGACAGCTGCCATGTGAGAGAAAAAAAAAATAGGGGCAGAGGTTATGGTCTGAAATTGTTGAACTCGATGTTGAGTCCAGAAGGCTGTAAAGTCTTTCCTCTCCGCCCCTCCCCCTGTTGGTATCCAGGGGGAGAGGGAGGGTAAATGTGGTTGGGGGGGGGGGGGGGGGGGGGTGAAGGGGAAAGGGAACCCTGTTGACCTGTTTTTCTTTTCTCATTTTGGAACTGGTGCACCTACTATACTTGACGAGCAATTTCTATCTCAATTTCAAACCTATTTTCCTTAGGCCTCACTTGGTTCATTATTTGCATATTCTTAGCTTCTTTAATGTATTTTCTTTCCTTAGTGCTTCTGTCTATTTCCATGACTGAGATGATCTGTTAATAATTCCAGTGATACTTCCTCTCTGTATTTGACTGTTATTGAATAAATTATATATTACCCCCTTTTCTGATCCAATATGCCTTTCCATCTCTTATCTTCTGATTCTGATGACAGATTTGCACCTGAAATGTCAACAGTTCTCTCCACAGATGCTGATTGACCTTTTGGGTGTGTCTAGCTTTTTTCTGTTTTTACCACTGATAATCTCAGTGTCACCCTTCCGCAGTGACACAACAGCAATTTAACTAGTATGTGTAACATCCAGCCACTATGCCTCAGCTGTGCAAAAGAAAGCTTGCGAGGCAGGTGTTGTTGTCCCTTGCCAACCTTCACCTGCCATGGTGTCTGCTAATGCCTCTTTTAATGGTAATGCTGTGAAGTGTGCAACACACTTTTTGATCATCTTCTCAGGGGCTAAGCAACTAACATGCATTTTTCACCAAGCTAAAAGTCCAAACCTGCTCTTCACTGTGCCTAGTATACAGGTTACAGAGAGTTCCATTGCAAAGCCCGTATCTCCCAGCAGCCAGTTATCAAGTTTTTCATCTTGTTGAAAGAACTCAGTAACGTTGAAATTGAGCTGGATGTATAAATTACAGATGCTAGCAGTGTACGATTATAGCACCATGATTCATAAATCTCCGAGTCAGAAGGCTGCGGGTTCAAGACCTACTGCAGGACTTGAGTGCACAATCTAGGCTGACACGCCAATGCAATACTATTCCTATTGGCATAGTACATATGGGGTTAAAAGACAGATTCACCCATAGAAAATGGCCCAGTTTGTTTTGATATACAATGGTGCCAGAACAGGCATTTCATCTCCAATAGTTATTGGAGGGAGGAGCCAAACCATTCAATTCAAGCATCTTGTGGGTTTAGTTTGTATAGTTCTTTTGAGTTTAATTGACACATACTTCATATACATACATACATATATACCTAGACATTCTAAAAAAAACTTCCAGGTATGTCAGCAACAAACTGCATATAAAGATTAATATTCAGGGACACCGGGGGGGGGGAATTTTAACCCAAAAAGTCAGGTGTGTTGGGGTCGTGTGGAAAGTTAAAAGTGTTCAAAATCTGAATCCCGACCAGAATCCGCCTCCAATCGCCCACCTCCGGTTTTAACGGGAATGGCGGGAATCCTACCCGCTCCCAGGAGGCGGGTCGTCCATTTAAATATCATAATGAGGCTGCTGCGTCTCAGATTTAACCTCCATTTTAAATTAAACACTGGCTGATTGGGTTTTGAAGGCCTCGTAAAACCCGCCAGCTCATGGAAGGCGAGGACTGCTGGATCCAGGAGGCAAGTGCTTTTACACTTACCTCTTGGATCCAGCATCCCCGTCTAACCCACCCCTCCGCGATTGAAGACTTCCCCCACGAGGCCGAGCACCACCCCCGGGCCTTTGATCCCCCCCATGAGACCTCCCCCTCCACCCATGCTCCTCCGACCCTCCGATGTCATCTGCCTCCCAGTGCTCCTCCAGCCCCCCACCGACCACCCCCACCCCACTCAATCCCTCCCTCCCTCCCTCCCTCCTCTGTGGCCTAGTGCCGCATGCCTACCCACCCGCAGTCAACCAGCCTCTCAATCTCCCGGGTTTCCTGACCACTTCCGAGCCCCCCGCTCCCAACTCTCCAAACTATTAAGCTCAGAGGGGATTTAGCCATAGTGGACTGGAAACAGCTACTTGAAGGTAAATCAGTGTCAGAGCAGTGGGAGGCATTCAAGGAGGAGATCCGGAGGGTTCAGACCAAACATGTGCCCTGAAAGAAAAAAGGTGGGACTAACAAATCTAGAGCCCCCTGGATGTCTAGAGACATACAGGGTAGGATAATGAAAAAAAGGGAGGCGTACGACAGATACCGAGGGCTAAATACTCCAGAATCTTTAGAGGAGTACAGAAAGTGCAGGGGTGCAATTAAAAATATTAGGAATGAAAAATTCTTGGCAAGTAAAATCAAGGAAAACACAAAGATATTTTATAAATATATTAAGAGTAAGAGGATAACTAAAGAAAGGGTAGGGCCTAGTAGAGATCATGAGGGTAATCTGTGTGTGGAGGCGGGAGACGTCGGTAGGGTTCTTAATGAATACTTTGCATCTGTTTTCACGAAGGAGAGGGGCGAAGCAGACATTGCTATCAGGGGGGGAGGAGTGTGAAATATTAGATGAAATAAACATAGTAAGAGAGGAAGTATTAAGGGGTTTAGCAGCTTTAAAAGTGGATAAATCCCCAGGCCCGGATGAAATGTATCCCAGGCTGTTAAGCGAAGCAAAAGAGGAAATAGCAGAGGCCCTGACCATCATTTTTCAATCCTCTCTGGCTTCGGGTGTGGTGCCGGAGGACTGCTAATGTGGTACCCTTGTTTAAAAAGGGAAAAAAGGATAGACCGAGTAATTACAGGCCAGTCAGCCTAACCTTGGTGATGGGAAAATTATTGGAAAGAATTCTGAAGGACAGGATAAATCTTCATTTAGAAAGACACGGATTAATCAAGGATAGTCAGCATGGATTTGTTAAGGGAAGGTCGTGTCTGACAAACTTCATTGAATTTTTTGAGGAGGTAACAAGGAGGGTAGATGAGGGTAGTGCATTTGATGTAGTGTATATGGACTTTAGCAAGGCTTTTGATAAGGTTCCACATGGCAGACTGGTCACAAAGTTAAAAGCCCATGGGATCCAGGGCAAAGTGTCAAGTTGGATTCAAAACTGGCTCGGAGATAGGAAGCAGAGGGTAATGGTTGATGGGAGTTTCTGTGACTGGAAGGCTGTTTCCAGTGGGGTTCCGCAGGGCTCAGTACTAGGTCCCTTGCTTTTTGTGGTATATATCAATGATCTAGACTTGAATATAGGGGGTATGATTAAGAAGTTTGCAGATGATACTAAAATCGGCTGTGTGGTTGATATTGAAGAAGGAAGCTGTAGACTGCAGGAAGATATCAATAAATTGGTCAGGTGGGCAGAACAGTGGCAAATGGAATTCAATCTGGAGAAGTGTGAGGTAATGCATTTGGGGAGGGCTAACAAGGAAAGGGAATACACATTAAATGGTAGGACACTGAGTAGTGTAGAGGAACAAAGGGACCTTGGAGTGCATGTCCACAGATCCCTGAAGGTAGCAGGCCAAGTAGATAAGGTGGTTAAGAAGGCATACGGAATGCTTGCCTTTATTAGCCGTGGCATAGAATACAAGAGCAGGGGGTTATGCTTCAACTGTATAAAACACTAGTTAGGCCTCAGCTAGAGTACTGCGTGCAGTTCTGGTCACCACATTACAGGAAAGATGTGATTGCAATAGAGAGGGTACAGAGGAGATTTACAAGGATGTTGTCAGGAGTAGAGAATCTTAGCTATGAGGAAAGACTGAATAGGCTGGGTCTGTTTTTCTTGGAACAGAGGAGGCTGAGGGGAGACCTTATTGAGGTGTATAAAATTATGAGGGGCCGAGATAAAGTGGATAGAAAGGACCTAGTTCCCTTAGCAGAGGGGTCAAAAACCAGGGGGCACAGATTTAAAGTAATCGGTGGAAGGTTTAGAGGGGATTTGAGGGGAAATTTCTTCACCCAGAGGGTTGTGGGGGTCTGGAACTCACTGCCTGAAAGGGTGGTAGAGGCAGGAACCCTAACCACATTTAAAAAGTACTTGGATGTGCACTTGGGATGCTCTAACCTGCAGGGCTACGGACCAAGAGCTGGGAAGTGGGATTAGGCTGGATAGCTCTTTGTTAGCCGGCGCGGACACGATGGGCCGAAATAGCCTCCTCCCGTGCCGTAACTTTCTATGATTCTATGATTAAAATTTAGGCCACTGTGTCTGCTTTAGTTTACATTGCAGTTTAGTGCAGTAGATACAAATGTGTTATTTTCTATCTTTCTAAGGAAAGGAAGTTAAACCTGTAACTACAGCAATATCTATGTGTCATTGCTTCTGTTCACACCCATTTACTGCTTAATAAATCTGTTTGGCAGTTTTTAGCCTAAGCCATGATCCTGTAGAATGATAAGGAAGTGTCCATCGATGTTTTCTATATAGACTTCAGAAGGCATTAGATACGATTCTGCACAAAAGATTATTAGCAAAAATAAAACCCAAGGAACCGGAGGTAACCTTGTGACATGGGTTGGTAACTGGTTGGGAGTTAGGAGACAGAGAGTAGCGATAAAGGGAATGTACTCTGATTGGAACATAGGAAGACTAGGCCATTCAACCCCTTGAACTGGCTCCACCACTCAATTGCATCATTGCTGATCTGTACCTCAACTCCATTTATCCCAACTTTGCTCCATATCCCTGGATACTCATACCTAACAAAAATCAACCTCAGTTTTGAAAGCTCCAATTGTCCTAGCCTCCACAACCTTTTGGGAAATTAATTCCAGATTTCTATTACCCTGTGTGTGGAAAAAGTGCTTCCTGATTTCACTCCTGACGAAATGTGACAAGTGGTATTCCCCAGGGATCTGTATTGGGGCCTCAGCTTTTCACTATATATCAATGACTTGGATGAAGGAATAGAGAGTTGTATATCTAAGTTTTCAGATGACACTAAATTAGGAGGCACAGTGAAGTATGTAGATGGAAGGAGGAAGTTTCAAACAGATTAAGTGAGCGAGCAAAACTGTGGCAGATGAGTTCAAAGTGGGGAAGTGTGAGGCCACTACAACTACATTACAACAGTGACTACACTTCAAAAAGTACTTTATTGTTATAAAGTGCTTTGGAATATCCTGAGGTCGTGAAAGTTGCTATATAAATTCAAGTCTTTTTAGATTCAAGGTGGTCAGATCAAAATATTTTATTAATTGTGAGACTAGGAACTGTGGAGGAGCAAAAGGATTTACATGTCCAGATACACATATCACTAAAAGCTTGTGCACAAGTACAATAAGTAACCAAAAAGGCTAATGTAATATTGGCCTTTATCTCAAGAGGGCTAGAATACAAAGGGGAAGAAGTAATACTTCAGTTGTACAGAGTCTTGGTCACACCTCTAGAGTCCTGCATTCAATTTTGGGCACCGCATGAAGATGATTAAGAGGAAGTGGCCAAGGATCTTTGGGGGACTGCAGAGGTAATAGTGCGGGGGTGGGAAGAGAAGTCAAGCTGGAGATGTTCTAGCTATGATTTAATAGATAAGAGTGGAATCAATGAGGGCAGTCCCACTCAGCTGCACAACTAAGGAGAGGCACTGGTTGAGGACGGTGTGGTCGACCATGTCAAAGGCTGCAGAAAGATCAAGAAAGACAAGGAAGAATATCACTGTTGTAAAGGGGGTCACTTGTGACTTTGATCAGGGTTGTCTCAGTGTTATGGCAAGCGCAAAAACCTAATTGGAGAGATTCAAATAGAATTGTGGGAAAGATGGGCACGCATTTGTTAAGCGACAACACGTTCAAGGACTTGAGAGGAAAGGGAGGTTGGATATATGGCGATAATATACGTGCATAAATCCAGGGTAACAGATCTTTGCCATTCTTGTGATTGGTTATGCCCACTTTACATACACCAAAAGGGCTGAACCGAATGGAAAATCTACTCTCTGCTGTAGAATTAAACCTAAATGGTCAATATGACTAAAATTTATGTTAATTAGAAAGAATGCAAATATTACAGCAACAACAGCTTGCATTTATATAGCGAAGAGATTTGTGTAACAATTCCAAAAACTTCACACTTCGATGACATACACCAGGTGATAACACACAATGCAGTTATAGCACAAGGCATGGGTACAACTTACTGAAAAATAAATATCTTTGAGTAACTGCAGCTGCTCATGGTTCTTATCCAAAAAAAACTAGAATTTCCATAAAAGTCTTAAAGCTAATCAAAAGGGGACTCATAATTATGACAACATGCTCAAAAATGTAAAACTACTCTCTGTAAATATGTTCAAGCTGGGATGTCAACCGTTGCAAAATTAATTTTAAATCTGCTTTTATTTTTATGACACAAGCCACAGCTACAGGGTTCAAGGGGAAGACTGAAGAGTCACTAAAAACCAGAACCAACAGACAGATGTCACTGATCAGCATTATGTATTACAGTAAACTCCCTTTCACTGTGTGTTACACATACATGGTTTCATAAGAAGCATCACAAGAAATGAAATGTAGAAGTGAAATGTGGCAACCAGAAATTGGCACTGGAATGCATTTTACCACTTATTGGACCAATCACCATATCATCGTCACTTGCCTATTGCTAAATGTCCTGGACTCGGTAAAGCAGGCCAATGCTCATTTCATTCCTTAAAGATGCTACCACAAAATGTAAAAGCACTTTGTCCACCTGTGTATCATGTAACTAATTAACCCTCACATTTCTTTACTCTCCATCATAGCTACATATTGATTAGTTTCTAATAAGCAGTTGAATCATAAAAATAGTCAAGAAAGCAGTCATTTACTTGAAAGACTGTTTGGAATAAAATCTCCCAATTCTTCAAGCTGGCGCTTGCCTACAGAGTGCAAGGGTTGTTGGGCTGCAGCAGGTTACAGAGAGGCAAAGTCACAAAGGGATTTGAACACGAGGATGATAATTTAAAAATGGAGGCGTTGGCAGGATGGGATGCAATGTCGTTCAGCGAGCACAGGTGTTAGGAGACAGTCAGCAGAATTTTGCATGAACTGAGGTTTATGGATGATGGGAGGCCAGCCAGGGAAGCATTGAGTCTGGAGCTAACAAAGAGGGTTTCGGCAGAAGATGGATTGAGGTAAGGGCTGGGGCAGTAAATGTTACGGAGATGGATGCAGGCAGCCTTTGTGATGGAGAGGATATCAAATAGGATGCTGAGATTGCAAACAGCTGGCTTCAACCAGAGTTTCTGGGAAGGGGGAGGATGTAATTCATGTCTAGGATACAAAGTTTGTGGTGGGGGCTGAAAACAATGGCTTTGGTCTTCCCAATGTTTAACTGGAGGAAACTGTTGCTCATCCAGGATTGGATTTCCTCCAACTTCCTCCATAACCAGGAAGACAGGGGGGAATTGGAAAAGTTAATACAGGAGGCAAAGAAAGGTTACGAGAAAAGATTGGAGGCAACATTAAATTGAATCCTAAAACATTTTATAAAAATATAAAGTGTAAGAGGTTAGCTAGGGAAAAAGTTGGGCCTATTAAGGACCCAAAGGGAAATCTTCATGTTGAGGCAGAGGACATGGCTAAAGTATTAAATGAGTATTTTGGTACTATCTCCATAAAGGAAGTAGATGATGTGAAGGTTATACTAAAACAGAGGGAAGTTATAGACAGAATAGTAATAGAGAGAGAAGACGAAGAAAAGATTAGCATTACTGAAAGTTGGTAAGTCACTTGGTAACCAGGTATTCTGCGGCGAGTTTCTCACCTACTTACTCCCCAAAGCCTTTCCACCATCTACAAGGCACAAGTAAGGAGTGTGATGGAATACTCTCCACTTGCCTGGATGAGTGCAGCTCCAACAACACTCATGAAACTTGACACCATCCAGGACAAAGCAGCCCGCTTGATTGGCACCCCATCCACCACCTTAAACATTCATTCCCTCCACCACCGGCGTACCGTGGCTGCAGTGTGTACCATCTACAAGATGCACTGCAGCAACTCTCCAAGGCTCCTTCGGCAGCACCTCCCAAACCCGCGACCTCTTCCACCTAGAAGGACAAGGGCAGCAGGCGCATGGGAACACCACCACCTCCAAGTTCCCCTCCAAGTCACACACCATCGTGACTTAGAAGTATATCGCCGATCCTTCATCGTCGCTGGGTCAAATTCCTGGAACTCCCTACCTAACAGCTCTGTGGGAGTACCTTCACCACACGGAGTGCAGCGGTTCAAGGCGGCGGCTCAGCACACCTTCTCAAGGGCAACTAGGGATGGGCAATAAATGCTGGCTTTGCCAGCGACGCCCAGATCCCATAAACGAATAAAAAAAAACAAAGGCATGGATGAGGGTTTTAGCAGTAGATGAGCTGAGGCAGGGGCGGAGACAGGCAATGTTACCAAGGTGGAAATAGGCGGTCTTAGTTATGCCACGGATATGTGGTCGGGAGCTCATTTCAGGGTCAAATATGACACCAAGGTTGCGAGCAGTCTGGTTCAGCCTCAGACAGATGCTAGGGAGAGGGATGGAGTCAGTGACTAGGAACGGAGCTTGTGGCAGGGCTTCGGTCTTCCCAATATTTAATTGGGGAAAATTTCTGCTCATCTAGTACTGGATGTCGGACAAGCAGTCTGACAATTTAGACACCGTGGAGGGGTCGAGAGAAGTGGTGGTGAGGTAGAGCTGGGTGTCGTCAGCGTACATGTGGAAACAGACGCCATGTTTTTGGATGATGTCGCCAAGGGGCAGCATATAGATGAGAAATAGGAGGGGGCCAAGGATAGATCCTTGGGGGATACCAGAGGTAATGATGAGGGAGTGGGAAGAGAATCCATTGCAGGTTATTCTCTGGGTATGATTAGATAGCTAAGAATGGAACCAGGCGAGTGCAGTCCCACCCAGCTGGACGACGGTGGAGAGGCATTGGAGGAGGATGGTGTGGTCAACCGTGTCAAAGGCTGCAGACAAGTCATGAAGGACGAGGAGGGATAGTTTACCATTGTCACAGTCACAAAGGATGTAATTTGTGACTCTGATGAGAGCTGTTTCGGTACTGTTGCAGGGGCAGAAACCAGATTGGAGGGATTCAAACATGGAGTTCCGGGAAAGATGGGCACGGATTTGGGAGGCGACAACACATTCAAGAACTTTGGAGAGGAAAGGGAGGTTGGAGATGGGGTGGTAGTTTGCAAGGACGGAGGGGTCAAGGGTTGTTTTTTTGAGGAGAGGGGTGATGACGCCAGATCTGAAGGAGAGGGGACAGTACCTGAGGAGAGAGAACCATCAACAATGTCAGCTAACATGGGAGCCAGAAAAGGAAGTTGGGTGGTCAGCAGTTTAGTGGGAATAGGGTCGAGGGAGCAGGAAGTGGGTCTCATGGACAAGATGAGCGCAAGGAGGTCATAAGGGGAGATCGGAGAGAAACTGGAGAAAGATGTGAGTTGAGGGCTAGGGCAGAGGGGAAGCTTAGAGGAAGTCCATGAGCTCCTCGCACTTGCTGTTGGAGGCGAGTGTGGAGGAGACAGTGGAGAGGGGTTTAAAAATACGGTTAGCAGTAGAAGATAGTAGCCAGGGGTTATCTTTGCATTCCAGAATGATCCTGGAACAGTGAACAGTTTTGGCAGATAAGAGTAGGACCCGATAATGCTTTATGTGGTTCAGCCACATCTGATGGTGAATGATTAAACCAGTTGTCCGCCATATCCATTCAAGTCTGCGTCCCTTGGACTTGAGGGAGCAGAGATGAGGCCGTACCAGGGGGAAGAGAGAATAATGGTTTTAATAGGGACTAGGGTATCAACGGTGGTGGCGAGGGTGTGGTTGAGCAGATCGGTAGCTGCAGAAAGGTCATGGTGAATGGAGGGCCAAAGGCTGGACAGTTGGGATTTCGTAAGTGCAGTTGTAAGAGAGTTGGGAGAGAGTTTTTTCCAGGGGTGGACACAGAAGGAAGTAGGGTTGGGTAGGGGAAGGGGAATGTGGGTGGAGAGCGATACAAGGAAGTGGTCAGAGATGGCCTTATCTTCGACTGACACAGTGGGAGTAGCGAGGCCACGAGAGATGGCAGTGAATATGGGTTGGGGAGTTCACAAGGAGCGAGAGATTAAGGGATAGGAGGGTAGTGAACTCAGAGGAGAGAGAGCATGATGAATTGAGATGGAGGTTGAAATCACCGAGGATGAGAAGTCTGAGGCTGAGGGAGGAAAGCAGTAAGGATATCTCGGTGATAAAATTATCATACTTGGGTGGGCGGTAGAGAGCAAGAATTTTAAATAAGAGGCGAGAGAGGTGGAACAAGGTGAGATGCTCAAAGGAGGAGAAATTGCCAGAGGAGTAGGGGGACAGACCCAAGGTGTGATTTGGTGATGAGAGCCACACCACTACCACGGCGGTCTGGGCGGGGCAAGTGGTGGAAGGTATAGCCAGGCAGGAAGCATGCAGTGGAGATTTACAAGAATGGTACCAGAGGTGAGGGGCAACAATTACGTAGATAGACTAGAGAAGCTGGGATTGTTCTCATTAGAGCAGAGAAGGCTAAGAGGATATTTAATAGAGATGTTCAAAATCATGAAGGGCTTTTATAGTGAATGCAAAGCTATTTCCAGTGGCAGAAGGGTCAGTAACCAGAGGACACAGATTCAAGGTAATTGGCAAAAGAGTCAGGGGTAAGATGAGGGAAAAAAATATGTAGCGAGTTATGATGATCTGAATTACACTGCCTGAAAGGGTGGTGGAAGCAGATTCAATATTAACTTTTGAAAGAGAATTGAATAAATACTTGAAGGGGGAGAAAATTGTAAGGCTATGGAGAAAGAGCAGGGGAGAGTGGGACTAATTGAATAGCTCTTTGAGAAAGCCGGCACAGGCACGACGGGCCAAAGTGCCTCATTGTCAATGTTCCCGTTGAGCTGCACAGGTGCGCGGTCGCGCAACAAGCTTGGAGGTGCTGCGCAGTAAACAAAAGTCTGCGCAGGCGCTTGCAACGTCGTCAGGCCCGCAGGGAGCAGGCTTCTATGCGCAAGAGGATACAATGGAATAAAACACATTGAGTGATACTATGGAATAACAAATGGGTTCGACTGGAATGTTGAATTTCGATTGGAATGGATGAAACACCGAGGAATCAGCAACTTAAATTGGGATTCCCATCACTATATTGATCTGAGAGAGAGAGAAAATAGAAATTAAGGTAAAGAAAGGAAGGAAGAAAAATAACGATAGAACTGCTTTCTTATTCTCTATTTTTTTTACACTCACTCATCAATAAATAAAAACTGTAAATAACTGGGAGAATTTAACCAAAAAGGGAGAGAAAATGCTGCCAAAACCCAGGATCGAACAAGGCCCCATCAAACACTTGTTTAACTGTCTCCTTACTGGGGGATTTCCATCGGTGAGCAATATTATCCTCCAAATTTCATTTTTTGTTAAATGAACCTAGATCTGGCACTCGGAGTGAATATCAGTGTTCTCACGGCTGAATAATAAAATTGTGAGTTTGCGAGTTATTTAATATTTTCTGACAGATTTCCTGCTGAAAGCTTACAATTTATCTGATGTAAAGCTTATGAACAAAGGAAGTGACATCCGTGATATCTTTTTAAATATTGCAGCTTTTTTATTATTATTAAGTCACATTCCTGTGTAAAAGTAACACATTCCACAACGGAACTATTATCTGCTGCCCAATGATCTCCAGCACTCTCTCCTCCAGCTGGCTGAGGTCTTGGATGGCAGCTTGCCGCCCACCTGTATGCCGCTGCTCTCTCCAATTATGCGCGTGTGTAAGTGTGGGGCAATGTGTTTGGGTGATGTGCCTGCCATGATTGAATAGCTGTCAATGTGTGCAAGGTGTGAGATGTGGGTGAATGTTGCAGCAGTGGCAAGGCTGTGAGGGTGAAGTGAAGCTAGGATTGTGAGGTCTGAGCAGTGATAGGTAGAGATTGTTGGTAGGTGAGTAATGGGGGTTGCAAGGTTTCCAAAATTTGCAGATCCCCAAAACCTAAGGAAAAAGGACTTTGGAACTACCTCAGAGTGATAATATTGTATTTGAGCCGAACCTAAGAGACTGTAAGACCAAAAACCAAGTTTTGGCATTTTAAAACTATGTCTGGGCCTGTAAAGGAACAAAAGGGTGGGCCCAACCTCTGTAAAAGCAGTTTTGGGTATTGCACTGTCTGGGGAACCGGGATGACCCTACTCAAGCCCCAGCAAGCATTAACATTTTGACAATAGACCCTAGGAGAAGACAGTCCCACCCAAAACAACAGGTCCCATCAAACCGATTACAGGGCCCATCAGAAAACATGCATAATACAAATCACTCAGGACTAGGCGATAGAAAAGACCGAGTCCAGCCTAGAAACCCAAAACACGAAACCAATCACCAGTGATCAGCCAAGGAGATCGACAGGATGCAAACCATCCCAAAGGCCATTTGACACTTACAGAGCAGTTACTGGTAACAGGCCCGCCAAAATTCAGACAATGAACTGAGGAGATTTGGCGGGTAGATAAGGCCATGTTCAATGGGTGAGATTGAAGGCCTGTTAAAAACCCAGTTAACGTGCTAGTAAATCGTTACCGATTTACGAGCCCGCCAAAAAACCAGACAATGAACTGAGTAGATTTGGCGGGTAGATAAGGCCACTTCAATTTTGTATAATTGAAGGCCCACCAAGGACACAACAGTCCAAAAAGTCATTGGGTCGAGCAGTCAGTCGCAACCGGTGGTCATCAGAAGAAGAGACCAAGAAGGTGGCGGCCCGAGCTGGAAGCGAGTCGGCATCGCTCACCACTCAGACACACCCGAGTCCAGCTCGCGAAGACACCACCTCGACGGACCTCCAACAACGGCCCCAACACAGTCACCCGGAGCAACAAGCAGCAACAAGTCACCGACGGCTCCACAAGATCGACCGACACACTAAACAAGGCCTAAAGTCATCGCGGAAACCAAAGGCCTCACGAAACCAACAACCGCGCATTACCCCCAACTGACCGGGTAATAGCAGGCCACCGCGACCAACAAAGACCAACTCCAGGGAAGAAAACCCGAAGAATCGCAAAGTTTCCACACTACAAACGACTCCTGACTTACCCCTGGGTAAGATTTTCCCCAAAGACTCTAAGCCCTACTGCTAAACTAAAGAAATTGAGTACTCACCAGATACATCCAAAACGACATCCTACCGCATCAGCGGACTCGCGAAGACTGACCAGAGACCCAGGTGAAGTCCTCTACCGCGTACGGCAGACACTAACCGCCATAAACAGCGAACCCCAAAACCGCGATTAAGCCCAACTGTCAAGGATTGGTGAGCATTATCCCTGGTCCTTCAAAACCTAACTTAGCTAGTAAAGTGGGGTTTGGAGGGGTGAAGTATTGTTCTACTGTCATTTCCCTCGCTTGTACCGAAGTGTTCCCCACCTTTAGAGTGTTAAGAGTGTTATTATTTTTGTCTTACCTTTTAATAAAGATTGAAGTTCTTTCATCAAACTCAGTTGTCTGCTGCACCTTTGTATCACAACCCCCAAATAAGTCCAAGGTCTAGAACCAAGGGAGTGGGAGCGATTTGAACTGCTCAGAAGTCAGAGGTAAAGCTGACACAAACCACCACCCCCTACAGGGTGTGGTGCATTGAGCAGTGTGTGAGGCTTGTGGTGCAGATGGTGGGATATGGCATTTACTGAAGCCTTTACTCACCTTGACCTGCCGTGTGAGGTCATTAAACTTCTTTCGACACTGGATGGCCAACCTTGGGACCACGGTGCTGGCCGTGACATAGGCGGCTATCTCTTGCCAGAGCCTTCGAGAGGTGTGTGGCGAGGGCTTCCTGCCGATGTGTGGGAAGAGGATAGCCCAGCTCCTCTCCACAGCCACGACCAGTGCCTCAAGAGCCGAATCAGATAATCTGCAGGCTCTCTCCCTGTGCTGAGGCTCCGCCATGTGTTTGCCGTCTTCTTCCAGCTGAAGTTGTGAGTGGCTCGACAATGAGGTGCTGCAGCATCAATGCACCTCCCCTTTAAGTACTGAATAAAGCCTGTGCCACACATGACAATATTAAGGGAATCAAGGGATATGGGGATAGTGCAGGAAAGTGGAGAGGAGGTAGAAGATCTTATTGAATGGCAGAGCAGGCTCGAAGGGCCAAATGGCCTACTCCTGCTCCTATTTCTTATGTTCTTATGACTGGGAATTAGACTTGACCGCTCTTGGCCCACCTGTTGAGCGTTAAGCCAAGGAGCAGCGGTTTTAGCGCTGAAATCAAGACTACAATCATGTTAATGAGGACTGAGCACGAATTTTGCGTCCTACCTAGACCATTTTGACCTGGCGCAGTTGAACATCGTTGGGCCTCAACACTGCCCGTTTTGTGACCATATCCAATATCTAGGCCAATGGATTTTACTATTCCCCCAATTACTGACATTAATAGCTACATCCTCCCCCGATACGCTATTTTACATAGAACCAAAACTTTATCCGTTATATCTAAAAGTTTCAAAATTACTGAGCACTACCAAAATAAATGCCAAATTTCTCTTTTATATTACTTACAGTGAGCTTAGTTTTCAGGTAAATTCTGTATCAGAAAAATCAAAGGGGGTGAGTTTGAAGTGGAATGTACATCGGGCAGGCGATGAGGGGAAGTGGTCCTAATGCCTGCTTGATGTAGCTCGCGATAGGTCCAAACTATTTTAATTTACACGGAAACGGCGAGCTTGCTGTTCTAGGAGTGGGGCAGAGTGGGAAATCTGGCAGCCGATTCGCGGAGCCACGCTAGCAGAATGCTATTAGAGGGGAGGGCCGGGCCAGGCAGGTAAGTCAAAGTCTAGGAGGATTTTTAGGGAGGCTCAGAAGAGCAATTATGCTTATCCTGCTGCCAAAAAATCCTCTTCGAACCATTACTTTAACTTTTTCCTCTTTATGCAACACTGGTTTGGCCACTTTCTGCTTGCAGGCAGTGGGCATGATCTACACTTCGAGGATGCTGCACATTGGAGTACTAAAATAACATTGGGGCCCCAACTACGTCATAGGTCCCTGATTTGCATGGCTCATTGAGCGTCCTGCCCGTTTCTGGCAGGAGCTCAGGCCATCTGTTTTAAGGATTGCTCTAAAACTTGAGGCAGGTCTTGAGTGAGAAGATGGCGGTAATTTTGTGTGTAATTCAGTTATTTCTAATAACTGAATAATTGTATTTATTTGTAATTATTATGCTTTTTTGAATCATTAATAAAAATGTTGACCCCATTTATAAGCCAATTGCGCATTTCGTTGGTTAATTCTGAACCTCTGACATCAATAAAATGGCATGGAAAGTAAGTTATCTATTACAGCAGAGTGTCCAAACTCGCATAGATACGCACCATGGAGCCTCAGGGGCCACATATACAGTTCCCATAATTTGCTTATATCTCAAGTTGCTCACATTAATCAAGCTTGGTTTATGCACCAGGGCCAAGACCACAGACTAGAAAGCACAGGTACTTAGAACAATAGTTTACAGCAAAGGAGGCAATTTGACCTATCATGGCTAGAACAGCTCTTGTCTGCAGCAACCCAAAACTAACCCTACTGCCCTACTCTCTCCATAACCCTGGATCCTTCTTTGCTTCAAATATTTATCCACTTTTCCCTTCAAAAGGGTACAATGATTTATGACTCACATAAAGCCTGTGCCAAAGCATTCCATGCCCAACAATCCTCTGTGCAAACAAATTTCTGCTCACCCTCATCGTAACAATTATAAATTGATGCTCTCGTCATTGATTTCCCAGAGGAAATAGTCTTTCCGTATTCACTCCTTCAAAGTCCTCTATTAAATAACCTCTTAGCTCCAATATAAATAGTTCCAGTATATAGTCCTCATCCCTTGAACACTGGTTTCCAAACAAACTGTAGTTTTGAAGCCCTGGTGACTCACGCTCCTGTGTTTCTATTTGCTGATGTGGTTTGTATGCTGGTAATGCTGCTGGATTGCACTGTTTGTGTACTTTCTCATTGGTGAGTCTGTTGTCTGCAGAACTCCTCCCCACTTGCAAGTACACTACATGCAATATGCCAGATAGCTATCAGCTAGCAACAAGCCATTTGAGCAAGGAAAAGCCTAAGCCCTAAAAAAGTAATTTCAGAAGATTGGGGTAAACTGCAATATCATAGTTGGAGAAGCAGTTGCCCCCTTCATGTTAGCTCTTTTCATTATTATGGAGCAAAATTCGCCAAAGGTGGTTTATTCACCCATGAACAGGGAACATTAGACAATTCTGACACAGGCTAAGTTTACCTTAGTGCTTGTGCTGTTGAAATAGTATTCCTGCTAAGTACAAAAGGGTCACAGGCCTCCAAGTCAGCACCTGTGACATAAAATATATATCTGACTTCTCTCTGGGACACATACTTTTTAGATCACATCTCTGAATGTTCTAAAAGTAAAAAGAGGCATAGCCTTCTTTAACACCCTCCATGCAGTTATGTGTACAGCCCCTCAACTCTCCCCAGGATATGCCTGGCTCCTATCTTCAAAATCCTTTTGGTAGGGAACTGAGGAAACAAACAAGTCCAGAGTAATAGCATTAAACTTTACTATTTTTTTCCTCAGACCTAATTTAAGTTTCTAGTTTTGTGACAAATTGTCCCTCTTGTTTCTGATTTAAGTTAAAGGCTCCCAAATCTTAGCAGGGACATTCTGCAACTGTGGACTTCAGTGTGAGCTGTTATTACTTCCATTACACAAGCATTCTGATTTCTAAGTCAATTGAAGAGGCTGGAAAGTGTAAGGGGAAAGCACTTTCCATTCAGAAGTATTCTATCTTCATCGTTCTCGAGAAAATAATTATAAAGGAGGGTATCTAGGTAGAATGTGCCTCAGTATATAGTACACCCCTATCATTTTAGGCCATGAACTTTGGGAAAATGTAGCATCATGACTAATTGCCCTTGCCAGAACTTTTCGCTGTTGAAAACTGTTACTATTTGGTCAGAGTGCAGTGAAGGCAGTTAAGATTCCTAAGGATGAGTGAAACAAATTAGTTATATCTAACTAAAAAGCACATGATCTATTAGCTAATGCACTACCATTGTGCAGAATGTTCCGGCTGACTTTGAAGATAAACTAACTCAATTTCAAGGTTCCTACTGAAGTAATGTAAAAAACACAATTTTGAACCAACCTGCATTAGAAAAGCAGGCCAAACTCCACTCACATTCAACATGCCATATGAAAGTGCCATTGTACAAACGGCATTAGTTGATTTCCATCAGTATTGCAGGGCATCAAAAGTTACAATTCACTAATGCTCGCAGGTATGGACTATAAGAACTAGGAGCAGGAGTAGGCCATATGGCCCCTCGAGCCTGCTCCACCATTCAATAAGATCATGGCTGATCTTCGACCTCAAATCCACTTCCGCCGATCCCCATATCCCTTGATTCCCTTAGTGCCCAAAAATCTAGCGATCTCGGTCTTGAATATACTCATCAACTGAGGATCCACAGCCCTCTGGGGTCGAGAATTCCAAAGATTCACAACCCTCTCAGTGAAGAAAATTCTCCTCATCTCAGTCCTAAATGGCCGACCCCTTATTCTGAGACTATGACCCCTAGTTCTAGACTCAACAGCCAGGGGAAACAGCCTATCAGCAACTACCCTGTCAAGCTCTCTAAGAATTTTATATGTTTCAATGAGATCACCTCTTATTCTTCTAAACTCCAGAGAATATAGGCCCATTCTACTCAATCTCTCCTCATAGGACAGCCCTCTCATCCCAGGAATCAATCTAGTGAACCTTCATTGCACCTTCAGAGCAATAGTGGTAGGGGATTCGATAGTTAGGGGAGCAGATAGCCGTTTCTGCGGCCGCAGACGTGACTCCAGGATGGTATGTTGCATCCCTGGTGCCAGGGTCAAGGATGTCACTGAGCGGCTGCAGGACACTCTGAGGGGGGAGGGTGAACAGCCAGAGGTCGTTGACCATATCGGTACCAATGACATAGGCAGAAAGGGGGATGAGGTCCTGCAGGCAGAGTTTAGAGAGCTAGGAGCTAGATTAAAAAGCAGGACCTCAAAGGTAGCAATCTCCGGATTTTACTCCTGGTGCCACGTGCTAGTGAGTACAGAAATAGGAGGATAGAACAGATGAATACATCTGGAGAGATGATGCAGGAGGGAGGGCTTTAGATTCCTGAGGCATTGGGACCGTTTCTGGGGAAGGTGGGACCTGTACAAGCCGGAGGGGTTACACCTCAACAGAGCCGGGACCAATATTCCCGCGGGGAGGTTTGCTAGTGCTGTTGGGGAGGGTTTAAACTAGCTTGGCAGGGGGATGAGCACCAGCATATAGGAGTAGAAAATAGGAAGAAGGTGCATAAAAGAGTGAGTGTGTTGGATAGTACTAGAGAAGAAAGTCGTACTAGAGGCAAAAGTAGTATCACATTAGATAGGAGCAGAGTAAGAAAGATAAGCAGTAGTGAGAAAGGGCAGTTCTGGTCACCACATTACAGGAAAGACGTGATTGCACTAGAGAGGATACAGAGGAGATTTACAAGGATGTTGCCGGGAGTAGAGAATCTTAGCTATGAGGAAAGACTGGGTCTGTTTTCCTTGGAACAGAGCAGGCTGAGGGGAGACCTTATTGAGGTGTATAAAATTATGAGGGGCATAGATAAAGTGGATAGAAAGGACCTAGTTCCCTTAGCAGAGGGGTCAAAAACCAGGGGGCACAGCTTTAAAGTAATTGGGGGAAGGTTTAGAGGAGATTTGAGGGGAAATTTCTTCACCCAGAGGGTTGTGGGGGGTCTGGAACTCTGCCTGAAAGGGTGGTAGAGGCAGGAACCCTAACCACATTTAAAAAGTACTTGGATGTGCACTTGGGATGCTCTAACCTGCAGGGCTACGGACCAAGAGCTGGGAAGTGGGATTAGGCTGGATAGCTCTCTGTTGGCCGGCGCGGACACGATGGGCCGAAATGGCCTCCTTCCGTGTTGTAACTTTCTATGATTCTATGATCTTGGCTCAGAAGATCAGGAAGTAGAATCAGTATGGGTGGAGATAAGAAATAACAAGGGGAAGAAAACAGTGGTGGGAGTAGTATATAGGCCCCTTAACAGTAGCTATACCATTGGACAGAGGATTAATCAAGAAATAATGGGAGCTTGTAACAAAGGTAATACAGTAATCGTGGGGGATTTTAATCTGCATATAGAGTGGGCAAATCAAATTGGTAAAGCTAGTCTGGAGGACGAGTTCATGGAATGTATTCGAGACAGTTTCCTAGAACAAAACGTCATGGAAGCAACCAGGGAACAGGCTATTTTAGATCTTGTTTTGTGTAATGAGACAGTATTAAATAGTAAACTTACAGTAAAGGATCCTCTAGGAAAGAGTGATCATAATATGTTGAATTTACATTGAGTTTGAAAGTGACATTGTAAAGTCTGACACTAGAGTCTTAAACTTAAACAAAGCCAATTACGTAGGTGTGAGGGGCAAGTTGGCTAAGGTAGATTGGGAAATTAGATTAAAAGGTATGACAGTCGATAAGTAGTGGCAATCATTTAAAGAAATATTCCAAAATTCTCAACGAATATACATTCCATTGAGAAATAAAAACTCCACGGGAAAAGTGATCCATCCATAGCTAACTAAAGAAGTTAAGGGTAGTATTAGATTAAAAGAAGAGGCTTATAATGTTGTGAAGAATAGTAGTAAGCCTGAGGATTGGGAGAGCTTTAGAAACCAGCAAAGGATGACCAAAAAAATTGATAAAAAGGGAGAAAATAGAATATGAGAGTAAATTAGCAAGAAATGTAAAAACAGATTGTAAGAGCTTCTACAAGTATGTAAAAAGGAAGAGAGTAGCAAAAGCAAGCATTGATCCTTTAGAGGCTGAGACAGGAGAAATTATATTGGGGAACAAGGAAATGGCAGAGGCTTTAAACAAATATTTTGCATCTGTCTTCACAGTAGAGGACACAAAACATATACCAAAATTAGTGAGGAACGAAGGGGCTAATGAGAGCGAGGAACTTAAAGTAATTAATATCAGTAGAGAAAAAGTACTTGAGAAACTAATGGAACTAAAAGCCGACAAATCCCCTGGACCTGATGGCCTACATCCTAGGGTTCTAAAAGAGGTGCACTCAGTTCACGTTGCGATCTGTGGTTATGCTCTGTGCCTTAGCTCCCTCCTTACTTGACTCTACTCTTCAAACTCCTTCCTTAGACTCCTCTGCCTTGCTCGTTCTGTCTCCGCTTTTAAAATCTTCCTCAAAACTTATCTTTTCAATCATGCTTTCAGTCACCTCTCTTAACTCTGGGCTGGATCATTTGGCTGTTAGAGCTGGTGCTCTGCTTAACATTAAACATTCTCTACTCCTCCACTAATGCCAGGCCTCAGCTGAGCCTTAACCTCAGGCTGCAGCCAACATGGCCTGAGCCTTGATCCCACAAGTAATGCCACGGGAGATTTATCAGAACACTGCACTGAACACACTGGGAATAAGCACATTGGTCACTAGCATTAGCAGTGAGAAACAAGAGCCCAATTTATGTAAATCTATTAGGATGTCATGGGAGATTCACTAGTAGAAATTTAAACTGGAAGGAGGCATACTGTAGAATGCAAACATGTTTCCATCTCAATGCAGGTAGGACAATTTAAACCAGCTTGCTGAGGTTTTCTAGTTAAGACATTTTAGAATATCATTTGAAACCTTTGGGAAAACAGCAATGTTTAAAAAAAATACTAGTGTTTTTCACTTTTAACAGATTACCTGTAAATCAGTCAGCCAAGCTTAAAACTTGCCTACAACAGCTCCAATAACTCAGTTGGTAAAAGTAACGTGTAACTCCTAACATTCCAAGTTCGATTTCCATTCTATGCTGAGTTCATTGATTTCAGCCAGTTTTAAAACTAGAAATCTTACAATTAGCTTCAGTATGTAGACAGTTTAATTAGCTCTGCAGAAAGAGTACTTTGCAGTATTCTGCTTCACCTGGCTGAATCAACAACTAATAAATAACTGTAGGTGAAACCATCACTAAGGTGATGGAGTTAGGGCTTCCACATGATTATAGTGAGAGAATGGAAGAAATGTCAGGCCCAGTTTTGGTCCAAAGATTGTGCCAGTGGCAGGTATAAAACTTAGTGCCAAATTGACTTAGTTGATAGCACTCTCACCAAGTCAGAAGCTTATGGCTTCACACCCCACTACAGACTTGAACACATGTTGCAAAGAAGGGAGGGAAAAAGAGTGGCAGGGCTATAGTAATAGGGGATTCGATTGTAAGGGGAATAGATAGGGGTTTCTGTGGTCGCGACCGAGACTCCAGGATGGTATGTTGCCTCCCTGGTGCAAGGGTCAAGGATGTCTCGGCGCGGGTGCAGAACATTCTGGAGGGGGAGGGGGAACAGCCAGTTGTCGTGATACATGTTGGTACCAACGACGTAGCTAAAAAAAGGGAAGAGGTCCTACAAGTAGAATTTAGGGAGTTAGGAGCCAAGCTAAAAAGTAGGACCTCGAAGGTAGTAATCTCTGGATTACTACCAGTGCCACGTGCTAGTAAGAGTACAGAGAACAGGATAGTTAGGCTAAATACGTGGCTTGAGCAGTGGTGTAAGAGGGAGGGTTTTAAATTTTTGAGGCATTGGAACCAGTTTTGTGGTAGGTGTGACCTATACAAAAGGGACGGTCTACACCTGTGCAAAGATGGAACTGATGTTCTCGGGGTAATTTTTGATAAAGCAGTTCGGGAGCATTTAAACTAGTATGGCAGGGGGCTAGAAACCTATGTAGTGAAATAGAGGAAAGTGAAAGGCAGACAGAAATAAATGGTAAAAGGGTGAGGAACAAAAAACAAAGGGCCAAACTAATTCATAAAAAATGTGAGCATAAAAAAAGCCTGAGGGTTTTATACCTGAATGCGAGAAGCATCAGGAACAAGGTAGATGAATTAGCTGTGGAAATAGAGGTTAATAATTATGATCTAATTGGGATTACGGAAACATGGTTGCAGGGTGAGCAGGGCTGGGAGCTTAACATACAGGGGTATTCAGTATTTAGGAAGGATCGACAAAAAAGAAAGGGAGGAGGGGTAGCATTACTGGTAAAAGAGGGGATAAATGCAATTGAAAGGAAGGATATTAACTCAGTTAATACAGAATCTATATGGGTGGAGCTAAGAAATAGCGAGGGGCGAAAAACATTAATAGGAGTGGTATATAGGCCTCCAAATAGTAAAATAGAGGTTGGGGAGGGCATCACGAGGGAAATTAGAGAAGCGTGCAATAAGAGCACAGCTGTCATCATAGGTGACTTTAACTTACATATAGATTGGACTAGCCTAATCAGTAAAAATAATGAGGAGGAAGAATTCCTTGAGTGTTTAAGGGATGGTTATCTGGATCAATATGTCGAGGAACCAACTCGGGAACAGGCTATATTGGACTGGGTACTGTGCAATGAGAAGGGACTAATTAGTAATCTTGTTGTACGGGGACCCTTGGGTCAGAGCGATCATAACATGATCGATTTCTCACTCGAAATGGAGAGCGAAGAAATTGACTCAGAGACTAAGGTCCTGAATTTAAACAAGGGGAATTATGATGCCATTAGACGGGAACTGAGTAGGTCTGATTGGACAACGTTCCTGGGAGGACTGGAGGTAGATAAACAATGGCAAGCATTTAAAGATAGAATGACAAAATTGCAAAAATTGTTTATACCAATCTGGCATAAAAGGAAATCTAAAAAGGTGACTCAACCGTGGATAACAGGGGAAATTAGAGACAGCATAAAATCCAAAGATAGGGCGTATAAAATAGCCAAAAAAAGCGCCAGAGCGGAAGATTGGGAACAGTTTAAGATAGAGCAAAGGAGGACAAAGGGCTTAATCAAGAGGGGCAAAATAGCTTACGAAAGCAAGCTGGCGGAAAATATAAAAACTAACTCCAAAAGCTTTTATAAGTATATCAAGAGGAAAAGACTGGTGAAAACCAAAGTTGGTCCAGTGCAGTCAGATACGGGGGAATATATAACGGGAAATAAGGAAATGGCAGACCAACTAAATGCATACTTTGGGTCAGTCTTTACGAAGGAAGACACAAAAAACCTCCCTGGGATATCGGGAAAAATAGGGACATTGGCAAAGGAGGAACTGACGCAAATCAATATCTCTAAGGATATGGTGTTAAGGAAGCTAAAGGGATTGAAGGCGGACAAATCCCCAGGGCCTGATAACATGCATCCTAGGGTACTGAAGGAGGTGGCCCTAGAGATAGCGGATGCACTAAGTATGATTTTTCAGAATTCATTAGACTCGGGAACAGTGCCCATGGATTGGAGGGTAGCTAACGTTACCCCACTATTCAAAAAGGGGGGTAGGGAAAAAGCAGGTAATTACAGACCTGTAAGCCTTACATCAGTTGTGGGCAAAATGCTGGAGTCCATCATTAAGGATGAAATAGCGGAGCACTTAGCAAATGGGGACAGGATAGGACAGAGTCAACATGGATTTACAAAGGGTAAATCGTGCTTGACTAATCTATTGGAATTTTTTGAGGGAGTAACTGGTAAAATAGATGGGGGAGAGCCAGTAGATGTGGTGTACCTGGACTTCCAAAAGGCCTTCGACAAGGTCCCACATAAAAGATTAGCATGGAAAATTGAAGCTCATGGGATAAAGGGGAAAGTATTGACGTGGATAGAGAACTGGCTGTCAGATAGAAAACAGAGAGTTGGAATAAACGGCTCATTTTCTGAATGGCAGGCAGTAACAAGTGGGGTACCGCAGGGATCTGTCCTGGGTCCCCAGCTGTTCACAATTTACATTAATGACCTGGATCAGGGAGTCGGATGCAGCATTTCCAAATTTGCAGTCGACACTAAACTAGGAGGGGGGGTGGGCTCAGAGGAGGAGACCAGGAAGCTCCAGAGCGATTTGGACAGACTGGGTGATTGGGCGGATAAATGGCAGATGCACTATAATGTGGACAAGTGCGAAGTTATCCACCTTGGGTGCAGGAACGGGAGGGCAAATTATTATTTAAATGGCAATAAATTGGGAGAGGGGGAAGTACAGAGAGACCTGGGTGTTCTTGTACACCAGTCACTGAAGGCGAGCATGCAGGTGCAACAGGCGGTCAAGAAGGCAAACGGTATGCTGGCCTTCATAGCAAAAGGGTTGGAATACAGGAACAGGGATACCTTGCTGCAGCTGTACAGGGCACTGGTGAGACCACACCTCGAGTACTGTGTACAGTTTTGGTCGCCTCATCTGAGGAAAGATGTTCTTGCCATGGAGGGGGTGCAGCGGCGATTCACCAGGCTGATACCAGGAATGGCGGGATTGACCTATGAGGAGAGACTATGTAGTTTAGGGATGTACACACTGGAGTTTAAAAGATTGAGAGGGGACCTCATAGAAGTGTATAAAATTCTGACAGGTCTAGACAGACTAGATGCAGAAGGAATGTTTCCCTTGGCGGGTGAGAACAGAACTAGAGGACATAATTTAAGGATAAGGGCTAAACCATTTAGGACAGAAATGAGGGGGAATTTCTTCACTCAGAGGGTGGTGAACCTGTGGAACTCATTGCCACAGAGGGCAGTGTACGCCAGCTCATTAAATATATTTAAGAGGGAATTAGATATATTTCTACAGGCAAAAGGGGTTAAGGGTTACGGAGAGAAGGCGGGGACGGGATACTGAATTGGAGGATCAGCCATGATCTCATTAAATGGCGGAGCAGGCTCGAAGGGCCGGATGGCCTACTCCTGCTCCTATCTTCTATGTATCTATGTATCTATGTATCTATAACCTAGGCTGACACGTCAGTGAGTGCTGCACTATCACTGGGAGAATGTTACTAGTGGGATCCCATAGGGGTCATTTTTGGGACCACTTTTGTTTAACATTTTCAGAAATGATCTGGAACAAGGATCCCAAACATAGTGGCTAAATTTGCAGATGATACAGAGCTAATGAAGATAGACCACAAAGCTAAATAGAATAAGCTACAGGAGGAGTTGAATATACTTGGGAATTGGGAAGACAGGCGGCAGATGAAATTCAATGGAGAAAAATGCAAAGTCTTTACATCAGGACAAAACGCAAAGGGGAGGGGGGGGGGGCCGATAAATTAAAAACTAACTTGCAGAAACATTATTTCAGTGAGCGAGTAGCAAATGATAATTCTATGAAACAGCCTCCACAGGAAAGCAGATGGTGTTCAAATGCAAATTAGATAATTTCTTTCAGAAAATACTACTTTGGGATATTGTATATGAGGAATTTGGGACATGACATATGGTAAATTTACTTGGGAGGAAGAGCACCACTAGCAGATTTTTGTCGCTCATGTCTGGGTCTGTTGTAGGCTAATTGATAGAGATTGATTGCCATGATTAATCAACAACTCCATTATTGCTGCATCATGCGAGTATCAGGACGATAGAAGCAAACTAGATGGACCTTGGTCTTTTTTTGTCTAGCAATTCCGATGTTCCTAGAGGTGCCACCTTTCGGACAAGATGCTAAACCGAGGCCCTGTCTACAAAAAGCAGTGCTCATCCCTCATCCACCGCTACCAAAAATAGATTATCTGGTCATTCATTGTTTGTGGAACCTTGCCTACAAATGTGGCAGCCAATCGCATACTTCAAAACTCTACTTCAAAATGTAATTCATTCATTGTAAAGCACTTTGGCATGGATTGAGGAAACTATCGGTGCTATATAAATAAAAAAGTATTTTTGCTACATTACTAACGCTCTTGGATTGGCTGGACTGTTTTTGCCTAGAAGCAGGTCTCATAGAAGATCAAAAATACTAAGTGCTGTTTTATTACTAATATCATTATATATCAAACAACCACTGACATGTAGAAAAATGGAAAAAATATGTTTCACAATGTGGAAGTAACAAACATTTATAAAATGGCTGTTATTTCTCACAAATAAAGCATGTAAAGACTAATGTCTAAAGATTCACAAAATATATGGTTGCAACTTACTTCAATTGTTTTGGGGCAGAGGTAGGTGTTAGGAAAGTTGTGCTTGTAAACTTCATTAGCAACAGTATTGATGTCAACCGCAGCAACAACTTCTGCAGCAATGCAGCTTTCTGTAACAAAGAAAATTAATGAATTGTAGTCAAGTATTGCCAAGCCTTTTTAAAACAAAACAGAGCAAACAATTGCTTAGTCAACAGTTAAAAATCCACTGTTAGTAGGATTATTGGATTGCATAGCATATTTTCATTCCTTGCTTCCTTACATCATTAAATGGTAGCCCACATAGTGCACAGGAAGGAGGTGGTAGCTAAATACTATTCAGGCTGCTGTCTATCTGTACATCTATTTGGCTTCCTTCCTCTAACGGTTCTTAATTTCAGTTTTTCTTTCACAGGGCCCCTGGATTACCCCTGCACAGTAAGCACTTAAAGGCAGGTTCCTGGTTATGATCAGGAAGGCAACTTTAGGAATTTTATAACATGGGAGAGGTTACGTGCAGTGGGGGCAAGTAGGGCTAGCAATGGCAAGGTGCTAGCTGGGATGGAGGAAAAGTGCATCTCAGGGCTTAGGACAGAATACCAGTGGCATATAGATGCCATCAGACTGAATTATAACCCATTACTAATGCAGTCATTTCAATTAATCAAAAATGACTAGATTTTGCATCCATTTGACTATGAATAGAAGGAATATCTAGCCCAATGTGAACCGTAGTGCTGAAATTACATTGAAGACATTGATGTTATCGTAACTGGTACGGTCAACATGAGCTCCATGAGGGCATTGCAGCGGAATTACTTCTTAGCCAGAAAGAAAAACTACAAAGAAATTAAGAATCGTGCTGGTTTTCAGTGTCAGTACAAGCAAGGGCCTCTGCAGTGGGACAGCTAAATGTAGGACAAGTGCTTCTGTTACACCTAGCCCCTGCAACACCAATAGTCAAAAAAGGTAGAATTCTATTTAAGATCAATTTAAACATTAAGATCCTCATTTTCTTTTCTTTTTTGTGGTCAACTCTCTGATCTTGCCTGACCATTTGGATTCCATGCATGCATCCTCAGATAAAAGTGTTGTTTTTATCTATAAAATACACTTGATAAAAAAATCAATGAAGAGTGGTTATTCAGTGAAAGAACGTGTTTATAATTGCACCAAACACTACACGTTGAAGAGCCTTGATAATAACTACAGCCATGTCATTTACAACACAGATACACTGCACACAATGCAACACGATCAAAATCACTAAGGAAGTGGTACTCGGTAAAATAATGGGACTCAAGGCGGATAAATCACCTGGACCTGATGGCTTACATCCTAGAGTCTTGAAGGAAGTGGCGGTAGGGATTGTAGATGCATTGGTAATAATTTTTCAAAACTCCCTGGATTCCGCTAAGGTCCCGGCAGACTGGAAAACTGCTAATGTAACACCCTTATTTAAAAAGGGCAGTAGACAGAAGGCTGGTAACTATAGACCGGTTAGCCTAACATCTGTGGTAGGTAAAATTTTGGAGTCCATTATTAAGGAAACAGTAACAGGACATTTGGATAATCATAATTTAATAGGACAAAGTCAGCATGGTTTTACGAAGGGGAAGTCATGTTTGACAAATTTGCTGGAGTTCTTTGAGGAAGTAACATATAGAGTGGATAAAGGGGAACCAGTGGACGTAGTGTATTTAGACTTCCAAAAGGCATTTGACAAGGTGCCACACAAAAGATTATTGCTTAAGGTAAAAAATCACGGGATTGGGGGTAATATTCTGGCATGGATAGAGGATTGGCTATCTAACAGAAAGCAAAGAGTTGGGATAAATGGTTCATTCTCAGACTGGCAATCAGTAACTAGTGGTGTTCCACAGGGGTCAGTGCTGGGTCCCCAACTCTTTACAATCTATATTAACGATTTGGAGGAAGGGACCAAGTGTAACATATCAAAATTTGCAGATGATACTAAGATGGGAGGGAAAGTAGTGAGTGAGGAGGACATAAAAAACCTGCAAGGGGACATAGACAGGCTAAGTAAGTGGGCAGAGATTTGGCAGATGGAATACAACACTGGAAAGTGTGAGGTGATGCACTTTGGCAGGAAAAATCCTAGAGCAATTTATTATCTTAATGGCAAGAAACTGGAGAGTACTGAAGTGCAAAGGGATCTGGGGGTCCTGGTGCACGAAACTCAAAAGGTTAGTATGCAGGTGCAGCAAGTGATTAAGAAGGCAAATGGAATGTTGGCTTTCATTGCTAGGGGGATAGAATATAAAAATAGGGAGGTATTGCTTCAGTTGTACAAGGTATTGGTGAGACCGCACCTGGAATACTGCATACAGTTTTGGTGTCCTTACTTAAGGAAAGACATCCTTGCTCTCGAGGCAGTGCAAAAAAGGTTCACTCGGTTAATCCCGGGGATGAGGGGGTGGTCATATGAGGAGAGGTTGGGTAGATTGGGACTCTACTCATTGGAGTTCAGAAGAATGAGAGGCGATCTTATTGAAACATATAAGATTGTGAAGGGGTTGGATCGGGTGGATGCGGGGAGGATGTTCCCGATGACGGGTGAGACGAGAACTAGGGGACATAGTCTTAGAATAAGGGGCTGCTCTTTCAAAACTGAGATGAGGAGGAACTACTTCACTCAGAGGGTGGTAGGTCCATGGAATATGCTGCCACAAAAAGCTGTAGAAGCTACAACATTAATTAAATTTAAAACAGAAATAGACAGTTTCCTAGAAGTAAAGGGCATTAAGGGTTACGGGGAGCGGGCAGGAATTTGGACATGAGTCTAGGTTCGGATCGGTCATGGCCCTGTGGGTAGTGGAGCGGGCCCAGGGACTGTGTCGCCTGATTCTGCTCCTATTTCGTGTGTGCAATTCTGTTAGATGCAGGAGATGGTTCTGTGATAGATAGTAGATTGGCGGTTAGGATCAGATCAGCCATGATCTTATTGAATGGCGGAGCAGGCTCGAGGGGCCGATTGGCCTACTCCTGCTCCTATTTCTTATGTTCTTATGTTCTTATGTTCTTATGTTCTTATGTTCTTATGTTCTTATGTTCTTATGTTCTTATGTTCTTATGTTCTTATGTTCTTATGTTCTTATGTTCTTATGTTCTTATGTTCTTATGTTCTTATGTTCTTATGTTCTTATAAAATTATTTTATATTTCAGTCTGAGTTCACAAAAATTGTACTTCACGATACTATGGTGGTTTTGTCCTACTTCAAAACATCAATTTTAGCAGTCAAGATTCACAAATATTATAAATGTAAAATAGCTCAACTGTATTTTGTGTTCATGGAAACTTATATTACATTACTTTTCAAACTGTCACTGAGGCCATAAAAATGGTCTATGAACTTGGCCTGTCATTTAGCTTACATAGACTGACATAGAATTTTACAGCACACAAACAGGTCATTTGGCCCAACAGGTCTATGCTGGAGTTTATGCTCCACCTCAGCCTCCTCCCACCTTATCAGCATAACCTTCTATTCCTTTCTCCCTCATATATTTACCTAGCTTCCCCTGAAAAGCATCTATGCTATTCACCTCAATCACTCTCATGGTAGCAAGTTCCACATTCTCACCACTCTCCTGGTAAAGAAGTTTCTCTTGAATTCCTTATTGGATTTATGAGTGACTATCTTATACTTACAGCCCTAGTTATGGACTCCTCACAAGTCGAAACAACTTCCCTATGTCTGCCCTGTTGAAACCCTTCATAATTTTAAAGACCTCTATCAGGTCACCTCTTAAGTCTTCTCTTTTCTAGAGCAAAGAGCCCCAGCCTGTTCAGTCTTTCCTGATAGTTATACCTTCTCAGTTCTGGCATCATCCTTGTACATCTTTTTTGCACTTTCTCCAGTGCTTCTACATTCTTTTTGTAATATGTAGACCAGAAGTGTGCTCTAACCAAGGTTCTATACAAGTTCAACATAACTTCTCTGCTTTTGACTTCAGTTCCTCTCAAAATGAACCCCAGTGCCCTGTTTGCACTTTTTATGGCTTTGTTAACTTGTGAATCTGTACCCCAGATCTCTTTGCGCCTCTACCCCAATTAGGATCGTAATTTTTCAAAGGAGAAGGTGTTCTCCTTAGTCCTCCTACCATAATGGTGCCTTGCTGGTCTCTAACTTGTTTTCTTAAGATTTAGTGATGTTCAAAATAAAAACGAACTTTTAATAATTTTCTCAGAACACATCTGGGTTTTTTCTCCTGCTTTTCTTAATGTTTTTGATGCTAAAAAAAACCTGAAAAATAGTCACAAAAACCCAGGTTTTTAAAATTGGCAACAAAAATTGACTTTAAATGTCCTTAGATATAGTAGAGGTTGGGAACTCAGCAAAGTGGGGGATTGAAGGTACTGCCACAATAGGCAGCACAGCATGCTGGAGCCACTGTGCACCTTCAACTGCTGTCCCTTCTTTAAAGAAAATGAAAGGAAAGACACTTATCTCATACAGTGCTGCACTTCTCTTATAGGCAATTCCAATTGCATCTTCACCTTTTTTTATTCGCCTACACCAAGTTATCATCTGCATTCAAAGAGAACAAGTAATGCTTTCTCATCCATACACTACAGACAGGCACCACATAGAACCAATTAGCACAACACAGAACCACCACTTGATGTAATGTGATCATTCTTAATGTAATTTTGACTTTTGTCATGGCTTTCAACAGTATCGTAGGATACACAAGCGCGAACCATTAAACAGAGTTTCTCCATGGAAGGAGGGGAGATAGTGTTGAAAGGGCACAAAATGCTAACTACTCGAACACCATTTTCAAAATTAATTGCTGGACTTGATGCAGTAGTTTACGATATGCTGCCAGAGTATCGTACCAACGTAGTTACAAAAAATAAATAGTTAGTACAGTCCCTTAGGAAGTACTAAAAAGGAAATGAGACTTTTGCACAACGCCCAAGGAATACACCTAGATTCATGTTGGACAAGCTGCCTGTACTAAGGTTGTATAATTCCTACTACAAATGAAAGCACATTTGCTACATGATCAAGAGGAAACCAATTTTATTTTAGACATTGACCACGTTTTCTGCATTTCTTGCATCTTCTAATTTGAAAAGATAACTGGCTAGTTATGGAGAAAGACACATCCTGATACTTAGGCACCTCCAGTCATCCGTTCAGCCTTGGCTCAGTGGTGTCTCTGAGTCATAAGGTTGTGGGCTCAAGCTCCACTCCAGACACTTGAGTACATAATTTAGGCTAACACTTCAGTACAGTACTGTGGGAGTGCTGCACTATCAGAGTTGCCATCTTTCAGATGAGATGTTTATGCGAGACCCCATGTGCCCTCTCGGGTGGACATAAATAATTATGTGGAACTTCTCAGAAAAGATCAGGAGAGTTCATAGAATCATAGAAATTTACGGCAGAGGCCATTCGGCCCATCGTATCGGTGCAACCTGTAAAAGAGCTATCCAGCCGAATCCCACTTTCCAGGTCTTAGTCTGTCGCCCTGTAGGTTACGGCACTTCAAGTGCATATCCAAGTACTTTTTAAATGCGAGTTCTCCCATTGTCCTGGCCAACATTTATCCCTCAACTAACATAGGTCATTTCTATCATTGCTGTTTGTTGGACCTGGCTGTGTGCAAATTGGCTTCCACATTTCCCTAGATTACACTGTATCTGTAACTGTGACTGCACTTCAACAGTACTTCACTGACTGTGAAGTGCTTTGACACATCGAGGTCAAGAAAGGCACTATATAAGTGCAAGTTCCTTTTTTCATTTTATAGCTGGCTATAACATGGCAAGCTGCAGGAATGGAGATAAGTAATGTTGCCAATTTCAACTTTTGCATGCTTTTACGTGGAATCCAAAAGATATCTGTATGCATACAACGTAGAAAACTTGCAAAAGCTGAAAACAACAAACTACTGGCAATCTGAAACAAAATCAATAAAAACTGGAAACGCTCAGCAGGTCAATCAGCATCTGTGGAGAGAACAGATGAGTTAATGTTTCAAGTGTGGACCATTCATCAGAACTCATATTACAGATGAAGAGCATTTAAAAAAGAACAGAACAAAGGAAAGGGAGGAGGGAAAAACACACACACGAGAAGAAAATGACCTGTAAAGTGTAGAAGGGGAAAACAGAGATGGTTAAATGGCGAAAGTGATATTAGCATGAGACAACAGGAGAAACTAAGGAAATTAAAGGCATTTATGAGACACAGAAAATGTGTGAATAGCTGAGAAGAGGGGTAGTATGATAGGTAGAAATAGACATTTAAGTGCATTACTGGGATAGTGCTGCATTGACAAAGGTACCATCTTTCAGATGACACTCTAAACCACAGGCTATCTGCCTGTTCAGATAGGTGTAAAAGATCCCATGGCACTATTTGAAGAGAAGCAGTCTCCTGGTATCCTGGACAACATTCATCCCTCAATCAAAACCACCAAATGCAGATTAACTGGTCATTTATCTCATTGTTGTTTATGGGCGCTTCCTCTGTACAACTTGGCTACCGTGTTTGCCTACATAGCAGTGGCTACAATCTAAAAATAATTAGTTGACTGTAAAGCACTTTGGGGCGTCGGGAGGACATGAAAGGAGATATTATTGCAAGTTCTTTTTTGCACTGTGCCCAATATTCCATCATCCGTATTGTAGGGAAAACAATTAAAGTACAAAAAAGTATGCCTTATGCAATGGTGAAGTTAGGATTTTGCGAAGGGGGATGTGGGCATTGAATATGAAATTTATTTCCTAGATAGGTTTTGAGGCATGTACCCCAGGAAATTTTACACTTTATTGGTGCATTTTCTAAATTGTTTTGCAGTTTCATCATTTAATTTGAATGGCTTATTTGCAGTGTTTTATTACAACAACATCTTGCCTTTATGTGGCATTTTTATTGTAGCAAAACGTCCGACTGCACTTCACAAAAAAAGGAGGAAGACATCGAGCAGGAGTTGGCAGGAAGTGACCAAAGGCTATGAGAAGATTGCAGTTTTTAAGGAAGTTTGTGACAGTAGCAAGAGTTGTAGCAAGACAGCTGGTTTGAGAGAATTCCAGAATAGTAGGCTGTAATAGTGGAATTGCAGGAGAGAAGGACAGACAGACAGATATACAGAAGACTATAGGAAGTGAGTGAGGATAGGTCTGATAGGCGAGCGGGATTTGGTATGCGATAGGAGATGGGTAACAGATTTAGCCAAGTTGGAGTTTATGTAGGAGGTAGAGTCAGTGAGGAGAGTACTAGAGAAGTTAAGCCCAGGGATTACTATAAATCAGAGATCCCAATTATTTCTGAGATTTCTGGGGATGTCATCAATGTTTCCCCATTTGGCCTGTATTGCAAACATTTTCAGTTTGCTTCTGGTCCGAAGTTGACTAATAGAAGATATCCATGCATTAAAAAAGGTTTATCCTCATTCAAACTGAGCATGCATTATATCTGTGTACAAATATATCTTGAATATGAGCTAGAATAATTTTCTAAAAGCAGAAGTGACTGCTCAAAGCACTGCACCCCAGATGTGGGATTTTATTAAATATTGTCATAATCTGATCAAAAATGTATTACTTAACCTCACAATGATTATTAAAGTTAAATATTACTTAGTTCCAAAGTTAAATACTGTACTGCAGTTTCACATGCAAAAATGAACCCTTTTAATTTAAGTCCACCAGGAAATATCTGTGGTCTGGTATAGTGGGTGTGATTCACTGCTTCAGATTTTCAGTCTTAAAACTCCTAGGGGTAAAAATTCAGTTGGTTGCGCCTCCCGTTAGCGCCTTAAGAGGGCGCTAATGGGGCGCAAAGCCGCTAACGCCCGGGCGCAGCGATGTTTGCGCCGCTCGAGAACTTAACTTGAGATTGTGCGGCGGCGCTAAAACTTACCGCTGCGACCACCTGCGCGCGCAGATTGTGACGTCATTCCATGGTGCAACGCCCTTGTGGCGCCCCGGAGCGGAAATTGAGTGGCACCCCCTGCCTTACCGCCTGGCGCTTCCAACGACCGGAAGACTGGAACGCTATCAATCGCTGTGGGGCTGGGGGGGGGGGCGCTATTTAAAGGGGGCCTCTTCCTGTCTTTTATTGTTGGTGGCATTTTTGAACTACGCATTCTGAGAGAGAGAGGGAGAGACTTCTGGAGAGATTCAACGTTGTGTGAAGGAGTTTTGGGTACTGAGCAGCACTTTGCAGGTTCATTTTGATTTGCCATTCCTTGTATCGATTTAGCAGAGACTGTGGGAGCTGCACTCTGAGCTCTTTGCCTGGTACTCTCCATTGTTCTTTCCAGCACATTTGATGTGCAAGTCTCTCCAGGCCGAGATTCAAGACTGCAATGAACAGGATGTGGATGGAAAGCAAGATTAACCATCCCCTTTAAGAACTGGCCCGTGCCATTGTGTGTGTGTTCCATTGCTGACTGACATTACATGAGCTTCGCCAGCGCTCTGAGGTAGCGCCTCACTCCTTGGCCTTTGCGCCTTAAGACAGGTGTGCAGCGCCTGCTTTAGCGCTCCACTCACCTCCCGGGGCGGTAAAAGTGAAGTTTCCAGTCAGTGCCGATAATTAGCGCCAGGCGCTAATATTTGCGTCCAGACGATATTTGCGCCCCAAATGGGGCGCGACCTAATTTCTACCCCCCTACAGTTTTCTCTACATTACTCATTATCAGCTGACTGCCTAAAGACAGATGTCTGACCCAGAACTGCTTTTCGTTATTATAAAAACACAAATATGTACTGTAGTTACAGCAATAGTCTGCATGAGTTTGTACATTGACTACATACTATATATGTACATGAAAATTATAACAGAATTTAAACTAAAATGAGCAATATTGGCAGCATTATTTCTAGCATTACCAATTTCTATGCTAAATCAAAAATGAAGTAACACATCACCATCACCAAACAGTACTCAGAACTGAATGATTAGTGGTAACATAAATTAAATAGGGCAAGTTTAGTTTAGTTGTAGGATAAAGAAGTGGTGTATAAAAGCATACCACTGTGGGATAACAGAATGAATAAATCACAAATGGCAGAGATGAATCAGTTAAAAAATCATGTAACAAGTGCTGCATTTTCCATACATCATGTTACCAATTCATCCAAAACATTGTTAACAGGGAACGGTAGCGTAGTGGTAATGACACTGGGCTAGTAATCCAGAGGCCTAGACTAATGATCCAGAGACGTGAGTTTAAATCCTACCACGGCAGCTAATTCAGTTAATTAAATAAATCTGGAATAAAAAGCTAGTATCAGTCATGGTAACCATGAAACTATCGGATTGTCATAGCAAGACCTGATGGGTTGATAAGTGACAGGTAATATTCGTGCCACAGAATTGCCAGGCAATGACTATCTCCAACAAGCGAGAGTCTAACCACCTCCCCTTGACATTCAACGGCATTACCATCGCCGAATCCCCCAACCAGCAACATCCTGGGGGTCACCATTGACCAGCCACATAAATACTGTGGCAACAAGAGCAGGTCAGAGGCTAGGTATTCTGTGACGAGTGTCTCACCTCCTGACTCCCCAAAGCCTTTCCAGCATCTACAAGGCACAAGTCAGGAGTGTGATGGAATACTCTCCAGTTGCCTGGATGAGTGCAGCTCCAACAACACTCGAAGCTCAACACCATCCAGGACAAAGCAGCCCATTTGATTTGCACCCCATCCACCACCTTAAACATTCACTCCCTCAACCACCATCTACAAGATGCACTGCAGCAACTCGCCAAGGCTTCTTCGGCAGCACCTCCCAAACCTGCGACCTCTTCCACCTAGAAGTACAAGGGCAGCAGGTGCATGGGAACACCACCCCCTCCAAGTCACACACCATCCTGGCTTAGAAGTATATCACTGGGTCAAAATCCTGGAACTCCCTCTGTAACAGCACTGTGGGAGTACCTTCACCACACGGACTGCAGCGGTCCAAGGCGGCGGCTCACCACCACCTTTTCAAGGGCAATTAGTGATGGGCAATAAATGCTGGCCTTGCCAGCGACACCCATAAACGAATTTTAAAAAAACTGCTCAAATTCTTCTGCTGTTATTTGATTAGTTATTATTTGTTGAAATTAAATCATCTCCTAAAAGAATTGAGTTGGTCAGTACATCTTTTAACAGAAATCATGTGCCTTAAGCTTGTTATTTGGAAGTTTGGGGACATTATCAAGGCAGCGCTGGAAGTAAAAGAGCTGTAAATATGCATTAAGATGCCACATTTCGATTGTGGAGCATATTGGTGGCAAAGCGGTGAAAGTCAAAGATGGTAACTACCTGTTAAGAACTGGGTCATGAATTACATTGCTCGAGTCAGAAACTGTTAAGTGTGCGATTTAAAGAGCAGGCCATGATAGATCAGAGCTATAACAACATGTGATGAGAACTGGGTAGAGGAGGCTCGATAGTAGTGGTGCAATGCTGAAGCAATGGGAAACTCACATTACGATTGTTAAAACAGTGCAGATTCTTAACCTGAAAAAAGTCTAAATAAATTGAGTACCAAAAGTAAATATGTCATGGGTACATAGTTCCAGACCATCTACAAGCGAGCGCTGAACATGATGGCCTCCGTTTTGCCAATGTTGACCTGTAGGAAGTTTTAATTCATCCAGGATTGATGACGGACAAACATCATCAACCTTTGAGTGAAATGTAGTGATGAAGAGATGGAGTTGTGTGTTGCTATATGTGGAGCTGACCCCATGCTTGTGAATAATGTTGCTAAGGGGTAGCATGTAGATAATAAGAGGCAACCATGAATGCAGCCCTAATCAAACACAAGCAGATTGTGTAGGCAGAGGAGCAGAAACAGTTCAAGGTATGAAGTGACTGTGTTGGGTCAGGTAAGAGTGGAATCAGGAGACAGCAGAGCCTGCAAAGGTTGTTTACAACTACGAAACTGCGTGAACTGCCAGTCTGTGCACTCAACACTTTTGGCTTGCCTGATTAGCCAAGAATAGGCCAATAATATTAGCAAACCATGCTGTTTTACAGAAGTTCTTCAATTTTAAAAATGGAATTTAAAACAAAGTTCCTATCAATAAAACAGGAAAACAGATTTTAACTTGGCACAAAAATTGCAAATGCTAGTTAATTCATCAAAAAGGTTCACACAACACAGTCGCATTATGTTTAGCAGCATTTATTACATTGGACTGGCTTCCTGCAGCCGGAGGAGAAAACTGTTGACTTATTCTCAATTTTCTGATGCTAAACAAATATAGTGCCAACAGTGTACTGAGGTAAAAACTAGAGTCCCTGCCTGCCTAATGTAGTCATAAACCGAATCACAATAGCTCAATTATGCTATACAAATAGCCTATTTAAACTATTCTCACTGTAGAAGAAACATTGGAGTATTGGCCATTGACATTTTCCAGCAGCATGATCCAATTTTTTCACTTCATAAGTCAAGATTTTTAAAATAGAAAAGCAGGTAACTATAGATATGTCAAGCTTGGCTCACACCTGTCAGAAGGCTGTGCATTGCATTCCTGCAACAGGACTACAGTGCACAACAAAGGCTGACAATCTAGTACAGTACTGAGGTGATGCTGCATTGTTGGAGGAGCCATCCTTTGGATAAGGACATGAACCGAGGCTCAAGCTGCCTGCTCAGGAAGATGTTAAAAATCCCTGCCACCAACTTGACTTGACCAACATTTCTCCTTCAACCATTATGACCGTAAAAAGCAGATAACTAGTCATTCATCTCATTGCTGTTTGTGGGATATTGCTGGCACAGAATGGCAAGTACATTCAACTCCCAAAAGCAATTTCATTCAATGAAGTAATTTGAGACATTTTAACAACATGATAAGGTGCCACATAAATATATTTCTTCTATCCGGTTGCTTATTTTTGATTCTGGCAATAAAAAAAAATGAGCTGATCCTTTGTAAAGGTTGCTATATTATATGCTTAACAGCTGTTGTGCCAGAGCCTGGAAAGCAGGGCACTAAAGTTTTGTTGATATAAATTCACAAGTATGCAAAACCACCGTTTTGCTTACTTCAATTTCATCAATAATGGAACATGTTCTCACCTGGCATCAACACACATGCATCTTATTGCAGTTAACAGCAATTTGAAGCAAGAACACTGGCTGTATTATCCACCTTCCTACCTCAGAGACACCGAGGCCAATTATTGCAGCGTACTGCTGGCCTCCCAAAGATCAGCAGACTGAGAATCGAACACGAGACCTTCGAATTTCTACAGTAGCGTGCTACATCAGCAGTGCCTTTACCCTCTAGGTTATTCTCAGAATCATCTACAAGGCACAAGTAAGGAGTAAAATGAGAAGTCGCACAGCACCAGGTTATAGTCCAACAGTTTTATTTAAAATTACGAGCTTTCGGAGCTGCTGCCCCTTCGTCAGGTAAAGGTACCTTTACCTGACGAAGGGGCAGCAGCTCCGAAAGCTCGTAATTTTAAATAAAACTGTTGGACTATAACCTGGTGTTGTGCGACTTCTCATTTTTGTCCACCCCAGTCCAACACCGGCATCTCCGCATCAAGTAAGGAGTGTGAAGGAATACTCTCCACTTGCCTGGATGAGTGCAGCTCCAACAACACTCAAGAAGCTCAACACCATCCAGGACAAAGCAGGCCGCTTGATTGGCATCCCATCCACCACCTTAAACATTCACTCCCTCCACCACCGGCGTACCGTGGCTGCAGTATGTACCATCTACAAGATGCACTGCAGCAACTCGCCAACACTACTTCGGCAGCACCTCCCAAACCTGCAACCTCTACCACCTAGAAGGACAAGGGCAGCAGGCGCATGGGAACACCACCACCTCCAAGTTCCCCTCGAAGTCGCACACCATCCTGACTTGGAAATATATCGCCGTTCCTTCATCATCACTGGGTCAAAATCCTGGAACTCCCTAACGAACAGCACTGTGGGAGTACCTTCACCACACGGACTGCAGCGGTTCAAGGCAGCGGCTCACCACCACCTTCGCAAGGGCAATTAGGGATGGGCAATAAATGCTGGCCTTGCCAGCGACGCCCAGATCCCATAAACAAATAAAAAAAGAATGTCCTCTAATCTTTCTTTACTTTTTTTTCCCCAGATGTCAGCCTTTTTAACTTGAACTTCCAAGTATCTAGCGCCTTTCATGACTTCAGCATGTTCCAAAGCACTTCACAGCCAATGAAGTACTTTTGAATTGTAGTCACGTGTAATGTAGGAAACAAAGCAGCCAATTGGCTCAGCTACTCTACATTACAAGATAATAGCAGCCAGCTACAGCAGGGACATAAAATGTTGCTACTCTTCCAATAAGTACAGCTACCTGAAGTATTTTTAGCTAGTGCAGTCTTGAGTACAATGACTATAAATTTAAAAATATTTCCAATATTATTCAAACACATAGCTAATGTACTTTGACTGTTGTCAATATCAAAGATTAGTCATTTCTCAATCAGTAGCTATTTCAAAATTTCCTAATCACAAGGTTTTGATGCAACCTAGATTCAAAATTTACCCAAGACATTTTTTGTGACTCTGGCAGAAATGATGTTCTGTTAATACATAGTTTATCATCTCTACAAATCTAGCTTCGACTACCTAGGGCCCTGGGTTCCAAGACATGCAAGCTCCAATATCCCCAAAGCCTCCAAGGTTAAGGTCCAAAGCAAAGCAGTTGGGCAGCCAGATATGTGGATATCAGTAACCAGTTTTTCAATTTATTGGCAGCATTTTAAAATAAAACCAACCATCAGATTTCTCTCTTCTCTTGAAAAAGGTCTCAGAATTCATCACTTCATCTGTTCCCTTCCCTCTAGGTGACTTTAGGACTCTCACATTTCTTCTGAAATCAGTCCTATATTCAACTTCATGCCCTGAATCCTGTTACTAAACTGGTGTCCTGAATAGAATTGCATTGCTTTGCGAATGAATGATGTTCTGTTGTATTAATAAGAGAAAACTAATACTGGTCTTTCCTCTTTCCCTCTTAATATCTAATCAGCAAATTAAATGCCATTTTCTTAAATGAACAGGCTGCAATGCACTCCCTAAGTAAAATCAATCCAGTTGGCCAGAAAATGTGTTGAGTTATGTTTCGACTTTCCATTACTGGTGAAGTACCAGGACCATTAAAGCACAAATACAAGCAGGAAGTGTGCAGTGCATTGTGGATTGGGAGCTGATAGTGTTACCTGTATTCATACGCAAACACTAGTGGACCTCCCATGGTGTTGCTCATGGAAAGTCAGGATCAAGTAAATTTCCCTGAGTATATTAGTGACACTATAGGTATAGGGTTCTGCAACATTTGGAGCTAATAAAACCCCAGCTAGAGGTAGAAGTGTGACTGTGTAACAGATAGCTTTATAATGGGAAAATCCTATTGAGACATTGCCTCAAGCGTGACAGAATGGTTATGCCCAAATAAAAAGGCCACAGCTTACATAGCAAATTTAATATACTATAGATATATATGGAGCATAGCTTACCAGCCTCTAGCTACCACAACAACTTACATTTATATGGTGCCTTTAACATAGTAAAATGTCCCAAGGTGCTTCACAGGAGTGTTAACAACATTTGACATCAAGCCACATAAGGAGATATTAGGACAGATGACCAAAAGCTTGGTTTTAAAGAGCATCTTAAAAGGAGGAGAGAGAGGTAGAGAGGCGGAGAGGTTTAGGGCAGGAATTCCAGAGCTTGGGGCCGAGAGAGCTGAAGGCACAGCAATGAGAATTGAAGGAGCACAGTGATCTCAGAAGGTTGTAGGGCTGGAGGAGGTTACAGAGATAGGGAGTTGCGAGGCCATGGAGGGATTTGAAAACAAGGATGAGAATCTTAAGAGGCGTAGCCAGACTGGGAGTCAAACTAGCTCAGCGAGCACAGGGGTGATGGGTGAACGGGACTTGGTGCGAGTTAGGGTTCAGGCAGCAGAGTTTTGGATGAGCTCAAGTTTACAGAGAGTGCAAGGTGGGAGACCGGCTAGGAGAGCAATGGAATAATCGAGTCTAGAGGTAATAAACGTATGGTTGAGGGTTTCAGCAGCAGATGAGCCAAGGCAGGGGCAGAGATGGGCGATTTTACAGAGGTGCAAATAGGCAGTCTTGGTGATGGAGGATATGAAGTCGGAAGCTCAGTTCAGGGTTAAATAGGACGCTACAGTTGCGAACAGTCTGGTTCAGCCTCAGACAGTGGCCAGGCAGAGGGATATGGAGTTGGTGGCCAGGAAACTGAGTTTGTGGTCCTCCTAATATTTAATTGGAGGAAATTTATGCTCATCCAATACTGGAAGTCAGACAAGCAGCATGACAAATCAGAGGCAGAGGAGAGGTCGAGAGAGATGGTTATGAGGTAGAACGGAGTATCGCCAGCGACATATGGAACCTGGCGTGTTTTCGGATGATGTCGCCGAGGGGCAACATGTAGATGAGAAATAGGAGTGGGCCAAGGATAGATTCTTGGGGGACACCAGAGGCAACAGTGCGGGAGCGGGAAGAGAAGCCATTGCAGGTGTTTCTCTGGCTACAACTGGATAGATAGAAGTGGAACGAGGTGAGGGCAGTCCCAATCAGCTGGACGACAGAGGAGAGGTGATGGAGGAGGATGGTGTGGTCAACCATGTCAAAGGTTGTAGACAGGCTGAAAAGGATGAGGAGGGATAGTTTACCACGGTCACAGTGACACAGGATGCAATTTGTGACATTGATAAGGGCCCTTTCAGTGCTGTGGCAGGGGTGGAAAGCTGATTGGAGGGGTTCAAATGTGGAGTTGCGAGAAAGATGGGCACAGATTTGGGAGGCAACAACATGTTCAAGACTTGAAAGGAAAGGGAGTTTGGAGATGGAACAGTAGTTTGCAAGGACAGTTTACTAATGAGTTTTTTTTCATTGCTATATTTAGAATGGCAGTTTAGGAAAAAGCCTCAATTCTAAATTTAAAAAAAACTGATTTAAGACGGGGCTTGCACTGGTGGCAATTACACTGCTCCAGTGCAAAATCAAAATGATTCAAAATCACCTAGGAGTCATCTTTTCTGAACCAATACTGGTCCACCCCAGCAACTTTATATTTGACTTTTGGCATTTACATGCTCAAAATCTTGGCATAGTTCTAGGACAAAACGTTGAAAAGAAACATGGCATTAACCAACAAAGAATTAGATAGTAGATCTACATGACCAAAAAGATAAATGCTACAATTGCATATAAGCAAATAATTCATTTTATTTTACGACTGCAAAAAAGCTAAAGTGACGTCACAACCAGGGAAGGAGCTGATTGGTGAGTAGCTGGTAAGTGTTTCTAGTTAATAGTCTATTAAGTAAAGGCATGGCAGGGCAGCTCAGTCCCGTGGAATGCACATACTGTGCCATGTGGGGACTCCAGGATGCTTCCCGTGTCCTGGACAACCACATGTGCAGGAAGTGTCGTCAGCCGGAGGAGCTCAAGCTCCGTGTTTTGGAGCTTGAGCAGCAGCTGGTGTCACTGAGGTGCATCTGTGAGGCTGAGAGCTTCGTGGATAGCACGTTTCAGGAGGTGGTCACCCCGCAGATAAAGAGTGTGCAGGTAGAAAGGGAATGGGTGACCACCAGACAGAAGAGGAGGACCAGGCAGGTAGTGCAGAAGTCCCGAGTGCATCTCGCTCTCCAACCAGTACTGGTGAGGGCAATGGTTCCTCTGGGAAGTACAGCCAGAGCCAAGTCTGTGGCACCACGGGTGGCTCAGCTGTACAGGGGGGAGGAAGAAGAGTGGGAAAGCAATAGTGGTAGGGGATTCGCTAGTTAGGGGAGCAGACAGGCGTTTCTGCGGCCACAGACATGACTCCAGGATGGTATATTGCCTCCCTGGTGCCAGGGTCAAGGATGTCACTGAGTGGCTGCAGAACATTCTGAGGCAGGAGGGTGAACAGCCAGAGGTCGTGGTCCATTTCGGTACCAACGACATAGGTAGAAAGAGGGATGAGGTCCTAGGAAAGAGATTAAAAAGCAGGACCTCAAAAAGTAGTAATCTCCGGATTACTCCCAGTGCCACAAGCTAGCGAGTATAGATATAGGAGGGCAGCACAGATGAATGCGTGGCTGGAGAGACAGTGCAGGAGGGAGGGCTTTACATTCCTGGGGCATTGGGACCGGTTCTGGGGGAGGTGGGACTTGTACAGGCCGGACAGGTTGCACCTCAATGGGGCCAGAACCAATATCCTCGCGGGAAGGTGTGCCAGTGCTGTTGGGGAGGGTTTAAACTAATTTGGCAGGGGGATGGACACCAGGATGCAACATTAGAAAGGGTAAATAAAGTGCTCAAAGGATTGGGAGAGGCAGACAGCACGAAAGAAAGAAATAGTAAGGTATTGGCCCAAAAATTAGTCCCGCGACGCGAGAGTACGCACTGTGTACTCTCGCGTATTCTGTCACCAATTGCCGGTTTTCTGCATGCACTGAAAACCGGCACTTGGTTTTTGGAAAAGGGGGCGGTTCCTCGGTGCACCGCGTGCGCGCTACAGGCTGCGCGCACGCTGTGCACTTAGTGCTTTGGACGCGCAGGTAAGGACGGAAGATTTTAGAAATGAAAAAAGGAGGAGTAAGACCCACTTTTAACAAGGTAAGTAGTGAATTAAGTATTATTTTGAATTTTTTTTAACAGGTATATCTTTTTTAGAGACTTTAAAGACAGGTAAGTTTATTTTTATAACTTTTTAAAAGATTTTAAATTTTTTCAAAAATTTAATTTTTTATTTAAAATGGTTAATTTATTTAACTATACTTATTTTATTAATGTGATGGTTTTTTTTAAAAATTTAATTGAGGTTTAGCTGTTATTTTGGGGGTGTGTAAGATTCATAGCTTTCACAGCACGTATGTGAAACTTATGAATGGAAGATGGTGTGCTGCCATTGGCTCTAACTGAGTCACGTGATCCCACAGCTCGCACGAATTCACTACGCCGGTGGGATACGCAAGCACTGCCCAGCTGATGTCTAGAACATCAAGTTCGTGCGAGCTGGATCTGAAAAAGCCAACGCGGAGTGAGAGATCGCGCCTGCTCCTTACCCCCGCGGGAACAGAGTGAGATCAATTTCTGGGCCATTAAGTGGGGTCAGACTAAGAGGGAATACAGGATGGTCTAAGACGGGTTTACAGTGTATGTATGTGAATGCATGAAGTGTAGTAAACAAGGTAAGTGAGCTGCAGGCAGAAATAGCCACCTGGGAATATGTTGTGGCAATAACTGAGACCTGGCTCAAAAAAGGGCAGGATTGGGTATTAAATATTCCTGGTCATAAAGTGTTCAGGGAAGATAGGAGGTGGTGAGGCAGTATTGGTCAAGGAGAATGTTACAGTGCTGGAGAGGGAGGATGTCCTGGAGGGGTCAAGCACAGAATCTATATGGCTAGAGTTAAGAAATAATAGAGGTGCCATTACACTACTAGGTGTATTCTATAGACCACCAAATTGTGGGAAAGATATGGAGGAGCAAATTTGCAGAGAAATTACAGAGAGGTGCAAGAACGGTAGAGTATTAGTAATGGGGGACTTCAACTATCCTAATATAGACTGGGATCGTAATAGTGTTAAGGGCAGAGAAGGGGAAGAATTTCTGAAGTTTTTTCAGGAGAACTTTCTTGATCAGTATGTTTCCAGCCCGACGAGCAAGGAGGCATTGCTGGATCTGGAATGAGGTAGGTCAAGTGGAGCAAGTGTCAGTAGGTGAACATTTAGGAAACAGTGATCATATTATCATAAGGTTTAGATTAGCGATGGAAAAGGACAGGGAGCAATCTAGAGTAAAAATGTTTAACTGGGGGGAAGGCCAATTTCATTGGGATGAGAACGGATCTGGCCCGGGTAAACTGAAATCAAAGATTGGCAGGCAAAACTGTAATGGAACAATGGGCTGCCTTTAAAGAGGAAATAGTTCAGGTACAGTTGAGGTACATTCCCACTATGGGGAAAGGCAGGGCAACTAAAGTCAGGGCTCCCTAGATGACGAAAGAGATAGAGAATATGATGAAGCAGGAAAAGAGCGCGCATGATAGAGGTCAGGTTGCAAATACATCTAAGAGCCAGACTATATAAAGGTCAGAGGAGAAGTGACAAAGAAAAAGAGGGGCAAAGAGAGAGTATGAGAATAGAATGGCAGCCAACATAAAAGGTAATCCAAAAGTCTTCTATAGGCATATAAATAGTAAAAGGGTAGTAAGAGGAGAGGTGGGGCCGATTAGGGACCAAAAAGGAGACCTATGCATGGAGGCAGAGGGTATGGCCGAGTTACTAAACGAGTACTTTGCATCTGTCTTCACCAAAGAAGAGGATGCTGCCATAGACATAGTGAAGGAGGAGGTAGTGGAGACACTTGATAGGATAAAAATTGATAGAGGAGGTATTAGAAAGGCTGGCTGTACTTAAAGTAGATAAGTCACCAGGAGCGGATGGGATGCATCCTAGGCTGCTGAGGGAATTGAGGGACGAAATCGCAGAGGTACTGGCCATAATATTCCAATCCTCCTTAGATACGGGGGTGGTGCCAGAGGACTGGAGAATTGCAAATGCTACACCATTGTTCAAAAAAAGGGTGTAAAGATAAACCCAGTAACTGCAGGCCAGTCATTTTGACCTCGGTAGTGGGAAGCTTTTAGAAACAGTACTCAGGGACAAAATAAACAGTCACTTGGACAAGTGTGGATTAATTAAGGAAAGCCAGCACGAATTTGTTAAAGGCAAATCGTGTTTAACTACTTCTTTGATGAGGTAACAGAGAGGGCTGATGAGGGTAATGCAGTTGACGTAGTGTACATGGATTTTCAAAAGGCGTTCGACAAGGTGTCACAGAATAGGCTTGCCAGCAAAGTTGAAGCCCATGGAATAAAAGGGACAGTGGCAGCATGGATACGGAATTGGCTAAGTGATAGGAAACAGAGCGTAGTGGTGAACGGTTGTTTTTCAGACTGAAGGAAGGTATATAGTGGTGTTCCCCAGGTGTCGGTTCTAGGACCACTGCTTTTCTTGATATATATTAATGACTTGGATGTGGGTGTACAGGGCACAATTTCAAAATTTGCAGATGACACAAACTTGGAAGTATAGTGAACAGTGAGGTGGAGAGTGATAGACTTCAGGAAGACATAGACAGGCTGGTGAAATGGGCGGACACGTGGCAGATAAAATTTAACGCAGAAAAGTGTGAAGTGATACATTTTGGTGGAAAGAATGAGGAGAGGACATATAAACTAAATGGTACAATCCTGAAGGGGGTGCAGGAAGAGAGAGACCTGGGGGTATGTGTGCACAAATCGTTGAAGGTGGCAGGGCAGGTTGAGAAAGCAGTTAAAAAGGCTTATGGGATCCTGGGCTTCATGAATAGAGGTATAGAGTACAAATTATGATGAACCTGGTTCGGCCCCAACTGGAGTACTGTGTCCAATTCTGGGCACCACACTTTAGGAAGGATGTGAAGGCGTCAGAGTGGGTGCAGGAAAGATTTACAAGAATAATTCCAGGAATGAGGGACTTCAGTTACGTTGATAGACTGGAGAAGCTGGGGTTGTTCTCCTTGGAGCAGAGAAGATTGAGAGATTTGATAGAGGTGTTCAAAATCATGAGGGGTCTGGACAGAGCAGATAGAGGGAAACTGTTCCCATTGGCAGAAGGGTCGAGAACCAGAGGACACTGATTTAAAGTGATTGGCAAAAGAACCAAAGGCGACGTAAGAAAAACCTTTTTACGCAGCGAGTGGTTAAGATCTGGAATGCACTGCCTGAAAGGGTGGTGGAGGCAGATTCAATCACGACTTTCAAAAGGGAGTTGGATAAGTATCTGAAGGAAAAAAATTTGCAGGGCTATGGGGAAAGGACAGGGGAGTGGGACTAGCTGAAGTGCTCTCGCAGAGAGGCGGCATGGGCTTGACGGGCCAAATGGCCTTCTTCTGTGCTGTAACCATTCTATGATTCTATGACCTCAGGGTCTTCGACAGACAAAAGTGATCTGGAAATATCAGATATACATCAAAAAGTAAAATGTGTTACTTCTATACTGAGCTATAACAGCTATAATTATGGGGGATTTTAACTATCATCTGAACTGGACAAATCAAATTGGGCAGGGCAGCCTTGAGGAAGAGTTTATTGAGTGTATTAGGGATGGATTTCTTGAGCAGTATGTCACTGAGCCTACAAGGGGGCAAGCAACCTTGGACCTGGTCCTGTGTAATGAGTCAGGATTAATTAATAATGTCCTAGTTAAGGATCCCCTTGGAATGAGTGACCATAACATGGTTGAATTCCATATCCAATTAGAGGGTGAGAAGGTTGGTTCTCAAACAAGCGAACTGAGCTTGAATAAAGGAGACTATGATGGTATGAGAGCGGAATTGATTAAAGTGGACTGGGAAAATAGATTAAAGGGTAAGACGGTACATGAGCAGTGGTGTTCATTTAAGGAGTTATTTTACAACTTTCAAAAAAAAATATTCCACTGAGGCAAAAAGGGTGTAAAAGAAATGACAGCCATCCGTGGCTAAGTAAAGAAATTAAGGATAGTATCCGACTAAAAACAAGAACGTATAAGGTAGCCAAACTTAGTGGGAGGATAGAAGATTAGGAAGTCTTCAAAAGACAGCAAAAAGTAACTAAAGGATTGATTAAGAAAGGGAAGATAGATTACGAAAATAAATTAGCAAAAAATATAAAAACAGATAGCAAGAGTTTCTATAGTTATATAAAAAGAAAAAGGGTGGCTAAGGCAAACGTAGGTCCCTTAGAGGATGAGACCGGGAAATTAATGGTGGGAAACATGGAGATGGCAAAAATGCTGAACAAATATTTTGTTTCAGTCTTTACGGTAGAGGACACTAAGAATATCCCAACACTGGACAAACAGGGGGCTCTAGGGGGGGGGGAGGAGCTAAATACGATTAAAATCACTAAGGAATTGGTACTCAGTAAAATAATGGGACTCAAGGCGGATAAATCCCCTGGACCTGATGGCTTACATCCTAGGGTCTTGAGGGAAGTGGCAGTAGGGATTGTGGATGCTTTGGTAATATTTTTCCAAAATTCCCTGGACTCAGCAAAGGTCCCGGCAGATTGGAAAACTGCTAATGTAACACCCTTATTTAAAAAGGGTAGTAGGCAGAAGGCTGGAAATTATAGACCAGTTAGCCTAACATCTGTGGTGGGTAAAATTTTGGAGTCTATTATTAAGGAGACAGTAATGGAACATTTAGATAAACATAATTTAATAGGACAAAGTCAGCATGGCTTTATGAAGGGGAAGTCATGTCTGACAAATTTGCTTGAGTTCTTTGAGGACATAACGTACAGGGTGGATAAAGGGGAACCAGTGGACATAGTGTATTTAGACTTCCAGAAGGCATTCGACAAGGTGCCACATAAAAGATTATTGCTCAAGATAAAAAATCACTGGATTGGGGGTAATATTCTGGCATGGGTGGAGGATTGGTAATCTAACAGGAAGCAGAGAGTTGGGATAAATGGTTCATTCTCGGACTGGCAACCAGTAGCCAGTGGTGTTCCGCAGGGGTCGGTGCTGGGTCCCCAACTCTTTACAATCTATATTAACGATTTGGAGGAGGGGACTGAGTGTAACATATCAAAGTTTGCAGATGATACAAAGATGGGAGGGAAAGTAGAAAGTGAGGAGGACATAAAAAACCTACAAGGGGATATAGACAGGCTGGGTGAGTGGGCGGAGATTTGGCAGATGCAATACAATATTGGAAAATGTGAGGTTATGCACTTTGGCAGGAAAAATCAGAGAGCAAGTTATTATCTTAATGGCGAGAAACTGGAAAGTACTGCAGTACAAAGGTATCTGGGGGTCCTAGTGCAAGAAAATCAAAAAGTTAGTATGCAGGTGCAGCAGGTGATCAAGAAGGCCAACGGAATGTTGGCTTTTGTTGCTAGGGGGATAGATTATAAAAACAGGGAGGTATTGCTGCAGTTATATAAAGGTATTGGTGAGACCGCACCTGGAATACTGCATACAGTTTTGGTGTCCATACTTAAGAAAAGACATACTTGCTCTCGAGGCAGTACAAAGAAGGTTCACTCGGTTAATCCCGGGGATGAGGGGGTGGACATATGAGGAGAGGTTGAGTAGATTGGGACTCTACTCATTGGAATTCAGAAGAATGAGAGGTGATCTTATTGAAACATATAAGATTGTGAAGGGGCTTGATCAGGTGGATGTGGTAAGGATGTTCCCAAGGATGGGTGAAACTAGAACTAGGGGGCATAATCTTAGAATAAGGGGCTGCTCTTTCAAAACTGAGATGAGGAGAAACTTCTTCACTCAGAGGGTAGTAGGTCTGTGGAATTTGCTGCCCCAGGAAGCTGTGGAAGCTACATCATTAAATAAATTTAAAACAGAAATAGACAGTTTCCTAGAAGTAAAGGGAATTAGGGGTTACGGGGAGCGGGCAGGAAATTGGACATGAGGCTGAGTTCGGATCGGTCGAGGCCCTGTGGGAGGCGGAGCGGGCCCAGGGGCTGAGTGGCCGGGTCCTGCTCCTACTTCTTGTGTTCTTTAGATTTGAGGTTAGGATCAGATCAGCCATGATCTTACTGAATGGCGGAGCAGGCTCGAGGGGCCGATTGGCCTACTCCTGCTCCTATTTCTTATGTTCTTATATATGACATTACAAATTTGGGTCTGTCGTAGCTACTTTCTTGGGTTCAAGCAGCGGCTCAGTGGTACAACAACAACTTGTATTTATTTATACAGCACCTTTAACGTAGTAAAATGTCCCAAGGCGCTTCACAGGAGTGTTAAAAGACAAAAATTTGGCACCGAGTCACAGATGAAGAAATTGGGGCAGATGACAAAAAGCTTGGTCAAAAAGGTAGGTCTTAAGGAGCGTCTTAAAGGAGGAAAGAGAGGTAGAGAGGCGGAGAGGTTTAGGGAGGGAGTTCCAGAGCATAGGGCCTAGGCAGCTGAAGGCACGGCCACCAATGGTTGAGCGATTATAATCAGGGATGCTCAAGAGGGCAGAATTAGAGCAACGCAGATACCTTGGAGGGTTGTGGGGCTGAAGGAGATTTTAGAGATAGGGAGGGGCGAGGTCATGGAGGGATTTGAAAACAAGGATGAGAATTTTGAAATCGAGGCATTGCTGAACCGGGAGTCAATGGAGGTCAATGAGTTTTGGATGACCTCAAGTTTATGTAGGGTAGAATGTGGGAGGCCAGGGAGTGCGTAGGAAGAGTCAAGTCTAGAGGTAACAAAGGCATTGATGAGGGTTTCAGCAGTAGATGAGCTGAGGCAGGGGCGGAGACGGGCAATATTACGGAGGTGGAAATAGGCGGTCTTAGTTATGCCACGGACATATGGTCGGAAGCTCATTTCAGGGTCAAATATGACACCAAGATTGTGAACAGTCTGGTTCAACCTCAGACAAATGCTAGGGAGAGGGATGGAGTCGGTGGCTAGGGAACAGAGTTTGTGGCGGGGTCCGAAGACAATGGCTTCGGTCTTCCCAATATTTAATTGGAGAAAATTTTTGTTCATCCAGTACTGGATGACGACAAACAGTCTGACAATTTAGAGACCGTAGAGGGGTCGAGAGAAGAGGTGGTGAGGTAGAGCTGGGTGTTGTCAGCATACTGACACTGTGTTTTCGGATGATGTTACCAAGGGGCAGCATGTAGATGAGAAATAGGAGGGCGCCAAGGATAGATCCTTGGGGGACACCAGAGGTAATGGTTTGGGAGTGGGAAGAGAAGCCATTGCAAGTGATTCTCTGGCTATGATTAGATAGATAAGAATGGAACCAGGCGAGTGAAGTCCCACCCTGCTGGACGACAGTGGAGAGGCACTGGAGGAGGATGGTGTGGTCAACCGTGTCAAAGGCTGCAGACAGGTCAAGAAAGACAAGGAGGGATAGTTTACCTTTGTCGCAGTAACATAGGATGTCATTTGTGACTTTGATTTAAAAAAAACGTTTCGGTACTGTGGTAGGGGCAGAAATCTGATTAGAGTGATTTAAACATGGAGTTCTGGGAAAGATGGGCACGGCTTTGGGAGACGACAACACGTTCAAGGACTCTGGAGAGGAAAGGGAGATTGGAGATGGGGCGGTAGTTTGTAAGGACAGAGGGGTCAAGGGCTTTTTATGAGAGGGGTGATGACGGCAGATTTGGGTGGTCAACGGTTTAGTGGGAATAGGGTTGAGGGAGCAGGAGGCGGGTCTCATGGACAAGATGTGCTTGGAGAGGGCACGAGGGTGAGAAAAACTAGAGAAAGATGTGAGTTCAGGGCTAGGACAGGGGGGAACCTTAGAGGAAATTTGGCCCAGTGGTCTAGGGGAAGGGAGGGAAGTGGCAGAGGCAGCTGATCGGATGGTCTCAATCTTAGTGACGAAGAAGTCCATGAGCTCCTCGCACTTGTTGTTGGAGGTGAGGGTGGAGGAGACAGGGGAGAGGGTGGAGGAGACAGGGGAGAGGGGTTTAAGAAGACGGTTTGCAATAGAGAAAAGAATCCGGGGGTTATCTTTGCAGTCCAGGATGATCCTGGAATAGTGAGCTGTTTTGGCAGACGAGAGCAGGACCCGATATGTGGTCCAACTAGATCTGGCGGTGAATGGCTAAACAAGTTGTCCGCCATATCCATCCAAGTCTGTGTCCCTTGGACTTAAGGGAGTGGATACGGGGGCCATTCCAGGGGAAACGGCCAGGGTGAGAGAGTGTAATGGTTTTAATGGGGACTAGGGCATCAAAGGTGGAGGTGAGGGTGTGGTTGAGCAGATCGGTAGCTGCAGAAATGTCATGGTGAATGGAGGGCCAAAGGCTAGACAGTTGGGATGTTGAAAGTGCAGTTGTAAGTGAATTGAGAGTGTGTTTTTTCCAGGGGCGGACACAGGAGGGAGGGTGAAGGGGGATGTGGGTGGAGAGCGATACAAGGAATCTTCAGTGGTGTTAGTTGCCCCCATAAGTGGTCTGAGCATCTTACTTTTATGGTATTGGCTCATACTGCCTTATATGTACTTGTACAATAGTGGGTGTAACAATCGTATCCCCTTGTAACCCGAAGCAGATCTTGCATACATGTTTTTCTGCAATCTCTCCAAAAGTGAACCAAGTTAACAGTAGGTGAGGCAAGGCTTAATGTCAATAGTTACGCTGTTTTATTTTGTGGTAAAGTGGGCATATAAGGTAGCAGTTATGATCAGATTCACTTAGTTCAATCAGTAAAATATATCTTCATGGAATGATATGAAATTAATAAAATGCTACACTGCCCCACTTCAATGGGTTATCGCACTTAAACAGAATAATTCCTCTGCATTCTGTTCTACAGTCCAGAACATCCTCTCCCTATAGTTTCCTGTCTTTTAAACTTTCTTGCAGCAGTTTTCTCCCCCCCGCCCACCCCACAACTCCAGCTTTTTGTCAAACTGACACCATCCCCACACCCCCTGCAGAATCCACCAGCCTAACTTGACAATGAGCCCTGCTAAGTTCAAATGAATAAAATTGTTGCAGGAACACTGAACGTGAATGCTTACTTATTGTCTCGGAGTGGCTTGTATGAAAACTAATCTACGCCTGTCAAGTCCTGTTGTCCTGTATTTAAACCCGAGAGAGATACATTTAGCTCAATAGTAGTATATCAAAAAATATGATATAGGGGCATACTGTATGAACCAACAAAGTATCAGTTGAGGACTTTGGAGTTGGTCTCACATAAAGACAATCAACATTTTGACCTCAAACACTGAAAATGTTCCTTCATTACAGATAAGCTACTGGTCAGTACTCCATTTCCAGAGATAATATTTAATAGGAACAGAGGAATGGGAGTAAGCCATTCAGCTCCTCGAGTCTATTACGCCATTCTATTAGATCTTTTTGTACCTGTGCACTAGCTTTTAGTGATGTGTACATGGATACCCAAATCCCTTTGATCGTCCACAGCTCCTAGTCTCTCAGCATTAAATAAATATTCCAATTGGTCTTTCTCTGATCCAAAGTGAATGACTTCACACTTCCCCACATTGAACTTCTTTTGCCATAATTTTGCTCACTAACTTAGTCTGTCTATGTTCATTTGTAACTTCCTGCTCCCATCTACACAACTTACTATGCCCTTAATTTACTGTCATCTGCAATCTTAGATATACAACTCTCTATTCCTTCATCCAAGTCATATATGGTGAAAAGCTGAGTCCTCAGTACAGATCCCTGGGAAACATCCTAGTCCTAATCCTAGAGAGCGTGGATAGGAAGGACCTATTTCCTTTAGCAGAGAGGGGGCATAGATTTAAAGTAATTGGTAGTAGGATTAGAGGGGCGTTGACAGTTTTTTCACCCAGAGGGTGGTGGGTGTCTGGAACTCATTGACTGAAAGGGTGATAGAGTCAGAAACCCTCACTGCATTTAAAAAGTACTTGGATATGCACTTGAAGTGCCATAACCTACAAGGCAGGACCAAGAGCTGGAAAGTGGGATTAGGCTGAATAGCTCATTTTCGGCTAGTGCAGACGATAGGCCGAATGGCCTCCTTCTGCGCTGTAAACTTCTTCTTTGATTCCACCACTTGTCACATTCCGCCAATCAATGTTCCCTTTATCCCTACTCTCTGTCTCCTACCTCCCAGCCTATGTCACAGGGTTACTTCCAATTCCATGTGTTTTTCATTTTGATCATTTCTTGTGCAGAACCTTATCAAATGCCTTCTGCAAGTCTATATAAGCAATAGCCATAGATGTTGCTGTCTCAATGTTCCTATTTGATTGATGTGCAGCCCATCTCCCCTGTACCAATCTTTTTATTCTGCTAATGTCCCCAGTTATTTATGAAAGTAGCACTGTTGCTTTGATAGCAGGTTGCCAGCCACTTACTTACACCCTTAGTTTTACTGGTGAACTCCTCTCCTTTCTCAAACTAGAAGTATACCAAAGAAGACAGCTTTGCATTCCCTATCTTTGAGTTCTGAGAAAAGGCTTGCTTACGTGCCTTTAAAACCCCCATATTATTTCTCCCTTTGTCATTTACCACCACGTTGACTACCACCACAGGGCCGGGCCCTGAGCATCTCTTCTAACCTGTCCTCAATGTGTACTTTTCAAGCTCCAGGTAGACAGGTAATTGTCCGTTGGCTTCAGTCTTTCCAGTGCATATAGCTATGTAATTTCCTGTGTAAGAAATCTTCTACAACCAGTTTCTCTGTGCCTCACAGATTGTCTCTTAGTCCAAGCTGACCCTTCTGGTATTCCAGCTGCCTTTTCTTCCAGGACCTTGTTACCTTCCTCAAAGGATGCGAACAACATTTAGACTTACACAGTGAGAAGACACAGACACACACAATCCAAGTGCGGTGAAGGGGAACACGTTAGTTTGTGAATTGATCAAAGTGTTTAACAGGAGACCTGAACCAGCACATTGATCTTAAATGTTAAGCGAGCTCGGCTCTCGATGCTTTTCTGCGAAATGACAGTCATTTTTGCTGCTTTACCTTTCAGCGCATAGTGCATGCCCCCGATGCCGCTGTACAGCTCCAACACCCTCAACGGTGGCTGCGGGGCCTCAGGCTCCATCATAGCAACCGGGCCGTCTCCAGGAGCAAGCCCACACTCTCAGTGCTCCGCCGCTGCTCGTGCTCCAGGACAAGAGTTCCTACCTCTGCTCCTGAACGCCTCGACTGGACAAGAGCCTCCATCTGTCAAATTCAATGTGTAACGTTTCCATATCTGCAACAAAACGATACAACGTCAAAGATTAACAGAGCTGTGCACGTCAGGGAACTGTAAGGACCGGGATTTATGTCATTAAAAAGAGTGAGACTGACCACAAATTTATTTAAACACAAGGAGGTGTTTTAATTTTTGAGAGGCGAATTCTTCCAAATCGGTGACATTTTTAAAATAAATTGACTGTCGCTCCACATGAGTGAAGCTTTATAGGTCTCCATTAAACAGAGCAGGATTCAAGGTGTATAAAGAGTTGGTGTGTAGCATTTTTCCAAACAGTGAGTTCTATTAAATTATATTCAAGAGTTTGGATGTGATTTCTAATATATAAAAGAAAAAACAACTATCATGATTTATTAATTTGAGAGAGTTGATCAGTGATTCAAAATATTTATTTCACATTTTTCCTCTTACAACACTGTTTGTGTGCACATCTTAATATGTCTCTAACTTTTTGATGGATGGTGATTATTTGTTAAGGGGACAAAACAAACCAAGTGATTTCAGAGCGAGTCAGATCAGAAATAGGCACGAACATACAATAAAAGGCAGGAAAAGGCCAGTTGGTTCATCAATCCTGGCATAATGCAACCTACGCACACCATAAATCCCGTTCCCAATATTTCAGGTCAATGACCTTTCATCAGAATCCTTGGTTGTCGACCTGAAATGTTAACAACCCGACCTCCCTCTCTCCACAGATGCTGCCTGACCTGCTGAGTGTACCAACATTTTCTGCTTTTATTGGAGATTTCCAGCATTTACTGTATTTTACTTTTTCATGTACTTATGTTCTTTTTTCCAGTACAAGTGAAGGAATAGTGTGAATAGCTACAGCTTAACTTACAAAGCCCATGTGCCTACTTGTTTTCACATGTCAGTGCTGTCCTTGAGTAGGCACCTTGCTAGGGGTTCTGTCCACTTTTTCAGAGCTGCTGGTTTTCTAGGTTGGCATATGCGCACCCCATTCATTTTGCTTTCCATTGCTGCCCTGTGGCCTTGTCACCCACCACCTGTGACCCAAAAGCTAACCTATCATCCTGGCCAGATATCTCCCTCACCAACCACCTGCAGCCCAAAAGCAATCATGCCACACACTATCTCAAAACCAGCCTGCCACACTGGCCAAAGCTCACTGTCACTGGAAAATCCACCCGACAGCACTTGGTGGCTCCCTTACCTATCCCATCAACACTCCACATCATATCCACAATTGAAAAATGTGTCCTATGGCCCTCAGCAACTCCATACTCTGTCCTGAAAGACGAGGAAGAGAGAGAAAGGAGGCAACACAGAAACAACAGGAAAGTGATAGATTGTATCCTTCAACTTGCCATGAGTAGCGCCATGGGTATTCATATATAATTATACATTTTGCCCTACATCTATACCAGCCAACCTGCTATCAAATATCAAATTCTTCGATTAAGTGTGAACAGTGCCACAAGATATACCCCCGTATCTCTAAATTTCCAGTGTATCAGGAAGACCCAAATTATATATTTTGGACTCAGTCTCCCAGCTCCCAAACTATTAAAATCTCCTGGACTTTCCAATATTTGCAAACCAATGACTGGGTATGCATCAGATTATGTCAGATGACTGGTAGCCAGAGCCTGGGTGGTTAGTTTAATCATAGCAGAAGTGGTATCAGAGTTTAAAGCACACTATCTCCTGCCCATGATGTGGCTAATGACTCAGACTGTTTCTGTCACGTACAGTGTTCCATAAATTGTTTGAACCAATCCTAACATAACATGCTAGCAGCTGCTGACTGGGTAGCTGGGGTCATGTGCACTGTGTGAGGTGAAGAGTAGATCCCAGAGAGTGGAGACTCAGATTGTGGTAATGACTCAGTTGGAGCAAGTTTTTGGATATTGGCCATTAAGGCATGAAACAGAGGAATTTGTCATGCAAGGCAAAGAATGTACAAACATGTGGCAATCCTGCCAATTTGTCCCTGCAGACCTGTTCACAAACATTAAGTGAAGCTATCTTAGATTATGAAGGGTCACAGACCTGAAACGTTAACTCTGTTTCTCTCTCCATGGATGCTGCCTGGCCTGCTGAGTGTTTCCAGCATTTTCTGTTTTTATTTCAGATTTCCAGCATCCGCAGTATTTTGCTATTCTATCTTAGATTATGTTTGTTTAGCATCTTAGCAAGCAGGAATTTCTTGATCAAATAAGGAAAGAACCCATCATCAACACAATTGTGCTGAACAAAAGCTTCATAGCTATTTTGCAAAAGTATACCAGAAAGGCACTTTTCCTATCAACCTATTCCAGCTGTTCATCACTCTCTGTATCAAGAACTAGTTCCTGACATCTTCCCTTCAAACTCCTAAGCCTCTGCTTCCTTTTCCTGCTGCCCTCAAACATCTGACACTATTGTTTTGGTATACTTTCTCAATTCCATTGAGTATGTCATACACATCAATGAGATCCTCTGACATGTTTCTTTTCAAGGCCCTACCTTATCAAGCCATTCAGATGATATGGAGAGTTGGTGTTTCCTATTAGAAGTGGTTGTGTAACAATTGTGTTTTGGGCCACTCAGGCTGCATGGGCATTATGGATCTCATCTTACCCTCTTTCTGTGGGGCTACTGTCTCATTGGGCTCCTCATGTTCCAGTTACATGCTTATCCCTCTTTGTGTAGCATAATTATGCAGCACACAGCGGATGGTGATAATCTTGGCCATTTTGGCTAAACTGGAGAGCAGCACCCCACCAGTGTAGTCTAAACAGCAAAGCTGTTGCTTCTTCCTCTCTACGGTGTGTGCCACTGTAACCTGGGTAATGACGTAGGCTTTGTTATATTGTTGCTCCAGTGTTGTGTGTGGTTTCCAAACTGATCTCATGAGCCATGAGTAGCTATGGTCTCCTAAAAGCCATCCGGGAATCCTGTTTCCACCTTCAAACAATGCAGAGGCTGCTGGCTGCTGCAGTCTGAAGTAATTGTGTGTGCTCCTTGAATGATATGCATTGACACGTAGGGTGACATTGTGTTCTGGCACCTGATACTAGCTGTACATTCAGGTGGCGGAAGCCTCTCTTGTAGCTGTTTGGTGTGATGAAGAGCTCTGATGATCATATGCATAAAATTGAGAGGTCGCACAACACCAGGTTATAGTCCAACAGTTTTATTTGAAATCACAAGCTTTCGGAGCTATCGATCGCCCCTTCCTCAGGTGAAGTAGTAAAGAAATACAGACTCGACAAAGCATATATAGATAGAGAACAATGCATGTGTACCTTACAATTGCAGACAACTAAATTAAATCATCCTGACTATCTGCCGAGGTGTGATAAAGTTAATCAGCTGACCTGATTAACTTTATCACACCTCGGCAGATAGTCAGGATGATTTAATTTAGTTGTCTGCAATTGTAAGGTACACATGCATTGTTCTCTATCTATATATGCTTTGTCGAGTCTGTATTTCTTTACTACTTCACCTGAGGAAGGGGCGATCGATAGCTCCGAAAGCTTGTGATTTCAAATAAAACTGTTGGACTATAACCTGGTGTTGTGCGACCTCTCAATTTTGTCCACCCCAGTCCAACACCGGCATCTCCGCATCATGATCATATGCATGCCAGCTATGAGCTTTGAGCTTCAAGTAAATTGTGTAGATTTTATTTTTAACACACCTTTTTAAACTTAACAAAGTATTTTAATTACTGTGTTTTTTAAAATGACTGGAATCTAATTGAGAAGGTTGCCAGTTAATAAAAGTTCTGGACCCATCAGTTTAATATCAGTTGTGGGGCGGTTACTGGAATCTATCATCAAGGACAGAGTGACTGAGCACTTGGACAAGTTTGAGCTGATCAAAGAAAGTCAGCAGGATTTGTGCAGGGTAGGTCACATCAATATAGTTGAATGTTTTGAGGAGCTCACTAACATGGTAGATAAGGGGCTGCCTATGGATGTTGTCTATATGGACTTCCAGAAGGCAGTTGATAAAGTTCTGCACAAGAGATTATTAGCAAAAAAGAGGTAACTTTGTGACATGTGTTGGAAATTGGTTGAGAGGTAGGAGACAGAAAGTAGGGATAATGGAAACATACTCTGATTGGTGGGATGTGACAAGTGGTGATCCCCAGGAATCTGTATGGGGCCTCAGCTTTTTACCAGATAGATCAATGACTTGGATGAAGGTATAGAGAGTTGTATATCCAAGATTACAGATGACATTAAGTTAGGAGGGACAATAAGTTGTACAGATGAGAGCAGGAAGTTACAAAGGGACAGAGACAGATTAAATGAGTGGGCAAAACTGTGGCAGATGGAGTTCAATGTGGGAAAGGGTGAGATCATCCACTTGGGATCGAAGGAAAACAAATCAAAATATTTTCTTAATGGTGAGAAACTAGAAACTGTGGAGGAGCAAAAGTATTTGACTGTCCATGTACACAAATCACTAAAAGCTGGGGCACAGATACAAAAAGTAATCAAAAAGGCTAAGGAAATGTTTGCCTTTATCTCAACAGGGCTAGAATATAAAAGGGAGGAAGTTATGCTTCAGTTATATAGAGCCTTGGTCAGACTGGAGTAGTGTGTTCAGTTTTGGACACCACACCTCAGCAAGGATAAATTGGCTTTAGAGGGGTACAGAACAGATTCGCCAGAATAATACTGGGGTTTAAAGGATTAAATTATGAGGGCAGGTTGCATAAACTTGCCCTGTATTACCTTGAATTTAGACAGCTGAGGAGAGATCTAAGAGGTATTTAAAATGATAAAGGGATTTGATAGGGTAGATACAGAGAAACTATTTCCTCTGGTGCAGTAATCTAGAGCAAGGGAGCATAATCTTAAAATTAGAACTAAGTGATTTAAGAGTGAAATCAGGAAGTACTTTTTCACACAAATGGTTTTGGAAATCTGGAACTCTCTAAAAGGCTGTAGATGCTGGACAATTGAAATTGTCAAGACTAAGATCGACAGATTTTTATTAGGTAAGGGGATTAAAGGTGGGTAAAACATAAAACTACTGACTATGTAAGTACCCACTTCAAAGGGGGAGGGAAGAGAACGTATCTTTGTGTAGTTGGATTGTTTAATAAATGTTTGATGCCAAGTTCACTAAGGAGATACATAATTAATACTGCTCACTGGAAATATTGATCACTAGGCTAACAATTGCTTATACTTTCATTTATGACCTCCGCAATTTTGATTTTGGGCTGGGTGGGAGGAGACAAAACAAGAAACTAGACATAATCGTGTGGTCAATAAAAAAAGAGAAGGGACAGGGAGGGAAATGCCCATCAGACCAGGTGCTATTTTTTAAATTTAAATTGTACATTTGGATGCAATAGCTTTGCCTGTTGGAAATACATATCAGGAAATTGCAGGTGCATTGCCAATAATTTTCCAAGTGGATCTTAAAGATCCCATGACACTATTTGAAACCCCACGAGCGGATGAAGGACTAGATTTGTTGGACCTTTGCCTACATAATTTGTTGGGCCTTTGCCTATACTGTACTCCAAACTATTTATGGTACATAAAATCCTTTGCAATATTTCTGAGAGATAAGTTCTACATAAATGCAAGACTTTCTTCTCGCCTTCTTTATCCCCATACAGTGTGCCATTTCATAGTTGAGAGGGTTGGGAGGTAGCCTACTTCCAGACTCCGTCCAATGGCTGGTAGGAGATAGAAGGAACAAGGAAGTTGAGGGCAATTCTCTATCCCTCCTTCAATGGAAATTAAAATCGTGAGAGATGTATAATAGTTGGCTGATCCAATATCACCCATTTTACACTATTACCCATAGTCACAATTACCCCGCTAAGTTTTCAGGTTCATTTATACTTGCTAGAAACTGTGATTTGAATGTTAGTGGTCTTCACATTTATTTATAAATGTGCCACTTCCTGTGACTGAGTTTGCACTGCTGTGCCATCACTGGAATGGCAACAGCTTCCCAAACAGAAGTCTAGGCACCCCTGCAGTCTGTCTTGAAGGCAGCTCATAAGAGGGTGGCACCATGGTACCAGACAGCAAATGGAGGAACAGAGAAAAAAAGTGTGCATTTGAAGAATACAGGAGTAGGAGGAAGGGGTTGGTTTGACTGTGAGGCTTCCTTTCTCAAATGTCAGCCAGCATGGAGCAGTTTTATGGTTAGGGGATGGGATATTCTTACTCCATAGTAAGGAAACTTGGGGGAGAAATTGGGCTGTGTAGCGCCTGTTTTTTAGGCACTAATCGGCCTCCTAAAGCTCGAAAATGAGGTCCAAGATGCGCGCACGCACTTCCGACGGGAAGTGCGCCAGACGCCATCTTGGTACAGGGGTTTGCATGCGTGCACCTAATGCATGTACCGCCGGCAGCAAACAGAGCAGGCAGATTATGGTGTCAATCAGTGTGCAATGCTGATTTGACGCCTGTGCTGCCATTTTCAAATGCCACACTCCAGTCTATGCCCTGTCTTAACGTCGTACAGCTAAACACGCGTTAAACGGTATGAGGCCCCCCCCAACCAGCGCCACTTAAAGGGATCATGAACTACTTACAGGTTAGTTGCTGGATTATTTCTTCTGGCTGCTGGTGCAATTGTACGTATTTTTGGAGCATTCCTATACTTGCCTAAACTTTGAATAGACTGCAGGGAATGGTGTGGCTGGTGCTGAAGTACTTTTTTATTGATTTAAAAGCTTATGCTGAAACAAGTTGGGCAGGTGATCAAAAGCTTGGTCAAAGAGACAGGTTTTAAGGAGCTTCTTAAAGGAGGAAAGTGAGGTAGCGAGGCGGACAGGTTTAGGCAGGGAATTCCAGAGCTTAGGGCCTAGGCAACAGAAGACACGGCCACCAAAGGTTGAGCGATTATAATCAGGGATCCTCAAGAGGTCAGAATTAGAGGAGTGCAGATATCTCGGGGGGCTGTGAGGCTGAAGGAGATTACAGAGATAGGAAGGGATTTGAAAACAAGGATGAAAATTTTGAAATCGAGGCGCTGCTTAACCGGGAGCCAATGTAGGTCAGTGAGCACAGGGGTGATGGGCGAACAGGACTTGGTGCGAGTTAGGACACGGGCTGCCGAGTTTTGGATGACCTCAAGTTTACGTAGGATGGAATGTGTTAGGCCAGCCAGGAGTGCGTTGGAATAGTCAAGTCTAGAGGTAACCAAGGCATGGATGAGGGTTTCAGCAGCGGATGAGCTGAGGCAAGGGCAGAAACGGGCGATGTTTCGGACGGAGGTGGAAGTAGGCGGTCTGTGTTATGCTGCGGATATGTGGTCGGAAGCTCATTTCAGGGTCAAATATGACACCAAGGTTGTGAACAGTGTGGTTCAGCCTCAGACAGATGTTAGGGAGAGGGATAGAGTCATTGGCTAGGGAACAGAGTTTGTGGCGGGGACCGAAAACAATGGCTACGGTTTTCCCAATATTTAATTGGAGAAAATTTTTGCTCATCCAGAACTGTATGTCAGCAGTCTGACAATTTAGACACCGTGGAGGGGTCGAGAGAAGAAGTAGTGACGTAGAGCTGGGTGTCTTCAGCGTACATGTGGAAACTGATGCTGTGTTTTCGGATGATGTCGCCAAGGGGCAACATGTAGATGAGAAATAGGAGGGGCCAATGATAGATCCTTGGGGGACACCAGAGGTAACGATGTGGGAGCAGGAAGAGAAGCCATTGCAGGTGACTCTCTGGTTACGATTAGATAGCTAAGAATGGAACCAGGCGAGTGCAGTCCCACCCAGCTGGACAACGGTGGAGAGGCGTTGGAGAAGGATGGAGTGGTCAACCGTGTCAAAGGCTGCAGACAAGTCAAGAAGGATGAGGGGGATAGTTTACCTTTGTCACAGTCACAAAGGATGTCATTTGTGACTTTGATGAGAGCCGTTTCGGTACTGTGGCAAGGGCGGAATCCTGATTGGAGGGATTCAAACATGGAATTGCGGGAAAGATGGGCACGGATTTGGGAGGCAACAACACATTCAAGGACTTTGGAGAGGAAAGGGAGGTTGGAGATGGGGCGGTAGTTTGCAAGGACGGAGGGAGCAAACTTGATTTTTTGAGGAGAGGGGTGATGACGGCAGATTTGAGGGAGAGGGGGCCAGTACCTGAGGAGAGAGAACCGTTAACAATATCAGCTAACATGGGAGCCAGAAAAGGAAGTTGGGTGGTCAGCAGTTTGGTGGGAATAGGGTCAAGGGAGCAGGAGGTGGGTCTCATAGACAAGATGAGCACAGAGAGGTCATGAAGGGAGATCGGAGAGAAACTGGAGAACGATGTGAGTTCAGGGCTAGGGCAGGGGGGAACCTTAGAGGAAGTTTGGCCCAGTGGGCTAGGGGAAGGAAGGGAAGTGGCAGAGGCAGCTGAATGGATGGTCTCAATCTTACAGACAAAGAAGTCCATGCGCTCCTCACACTTGTTATCGGAGGTGAGGGTGGAGGAGACAGGGGAGAGGGGTTTAAGAAGATGGTTAGCAGTGGAGAATAGGAGCCGGGGTTTATCTTTGCATTCCAGAATGATTCTGGAATAGTGAGCAATTTTGGCAGATGAGAGCAGGACCCGATAGTGCTTTATGTGGTCCAGCCAGATCTGGCGGTGAATGGCTAAACCAGTTGTCTGCCATATCTGTTCAAGTCTGCGACCCTTAGACTTAAAGGAGCGAAGATGAGAGCTGTACCAGGGGGAACGGCCAGGGTGAAAGAGGGTAATTGTTTTAGTAGGAACTAGGGCATCAAAGATAGTGGGGAGGGTGTAGTTGAGCAGATCGGTAGCTGCAGAAATGTCATGGTGAATGGAGGGCCAGAGGCTGGACAGTTGGGATTTCATAAGTGCAGTTGTAAGAGAGTTGGGAGAGAGTTTTTTCCAGGGGCGGACACAGAAGGAAGTAGGGTTGGGGGAGGTGGGTGGAAGGGGGATGTGGGTGGAGAGCGATACGAGGAAATGGTCAGAGATGGCCTTATCTGCAGTTGACACGATGGGAGTAGCGAGGCCACGAGAGATGGCAAGGTCGAGGGGGTGGCCGTGAATATGGGTTGGGGAATTTACATGTATGGAGCGATTAAGGGAGGATAGGTGGCTAGTGAACTCAGAGGAGAGACAGCATGATGAATTGAGATGGAGGTTGAAATCATCGAGGATGAGAAGTCGTTCAGTGCAGAGGCTGAGGGAGGAGAACAGTGAAGATATCTCAGTAATAACATTTTATGGTACTTGGGTGGGCGGTAGAGAACAAGAATTTTAAATGAGAGGTGAGAGGGATGGAATAAGGTGAGATGCTCAAAGGAGGAGAAACTGCTGGAGGAATAGGGGGACAGACCAAGATGTGATTTGGTGATCAGAGGCACACCGCCACCACGGCAGTCTGAGCGGGGCAAGTGGTGGAAGGTATAGCCAGGTGGGGAGGCTTCATTTAAGGGTAAGGTGTCATCACCCCTCAGCCAAGTTTACGTCAGGGCCATGATATCGATATTGTCATCCACGATAAGCTCATGGATGGCAAGGGCCTTGTTCACAAGTGAACGGACATTCTAGAGGGAGATGCGGAGAGGGTCAGAGATGGCTACCCCACTGCCAGCATCCACAGGGTCAGCGCTGGAGGGGATGAGTTGGATGGGGAGAAGATTGGCAAAATTTGCCCCCAGTGGGCGCGCTGGGCAAGAAGGTCAGCGAGAGAGTAGGATGGGACAGTTGGGGTTGCTGCTCGTAAGGCGGCAGTGACGAGTGCCTCGATGGGCCCTTCGTAGGATGCCAAGAGAGGCACAGAGGGAAGCTGTGGGCTTATCTAAGAGGGAGTAAAGCCTGGGACAGCGGCAGGAGAGGAGGGAGGTCGAAGAGTAATGAAGGATTGGGGTAGGGATTTGGGAAGGCAGAGTGTCCGAGAGAGGAGAGATGAAAGGAGGCATGACAACAGGAGAGTGCTTTCAGGAAGGGATAGAGAGAAAATGAAAATAGGGGGAAAAAGTGGAATGGCTCGGGTCCGGAGTGGCAGCCAAAGTGTGCACGCGAATGGACACGGAAAAAGTTCATGTTACATAGAGGAGGGAGGAGGAGGAGGGGGAGAAGGGCTCTCAGCAGGAAGCCACATCTGCCAAGGGTCTTTAGGGAGCAAATCTCTTACCTCAACTTAGCGAGGACCAATGTTTGAAGTGTCTTCATTTCACAAAAGTGACTGAAATCTGCCAACTGCTGCAACCACAACTACAACCTCAAAGTAGGGCAAGGACAGCATTGCCTGTGGTGTCATGGTGACCATGGCTCTTAACTTTTATGCGACCGGCTTCTTCCAGGCTGCAACTGGAGATATAAACAACATCTCACAGTTTCCAGTACGCTGCTGCATAAGGGAGGTCACTGAGGCTGTCTATCTAAAGAGAGACAGCTTCATCTCATTCCCTCTTGCCCGAGACAAGCAGGTGAAGTGATCACAAGGGTTTGCATGGATTGCAGGCTTGCATGGTGCAGGGTGCCATTGACTGCACGCACATTGCATGTCAACTCGGCCATATTCATGAACCGAAAAGGATTCTACTCCCTCAATGCACAGCTGGTGTGCGACCACAGACAGCTCATCATGCACGTGAATACCCATTAGCCTGGCAGTATTCACAATTCGTTCATTCTGTGGCAGTCCTCTGTGCCACCAGCACGGCAAGTCAAAGGCTGGCTACTGGGCAACAAGGGTTATCCACTCATGACATGACTCCGGTCCGGAACCCACACACACATGCACAGAAGGGATACAACAAGAGCCAAGCTGCCACAAGGAATATTATTGAGCACACCATCGGAGTCCTCAAGCAACGCTTCCGCTGTTTGGAACGCACTGGAGGAGCCCTGCAGTACTCGGCTGAGTGGGTATTAAGATTTGTAGCAATATGCTGCATGCTGTACAACCTCGTCATTATGAGGGAACAGCCCTTGCCACCACCTATCAAACAAGAAGCTGAGGAACAGGAGCACGAGGAAGAGGAGGAGAAGGAGGAGGAGGAAGTGGAAGAGGAGTGAGTGCAACAGAAAGTGAAGGAACACGAAAAGGAAGAGAGAATACAACATTAACATCCCCTTTCTGCCCGGGCTGTACATGATCAAATAATTCACGAGCGATACCAGTAACCTCAACCACACCTCCCCATTCACCAAAAGTCCCACAATCCTTACCGTTCCTCTATCACTGACCATCACATCGTCCTCTTTCCAACAACATAAAAATAAAAACCAACACAAAATACATATTCCAATCTGATTTTATAAATTCAATCATGACATAATGCATACAAAAATAATCTAATCACCCTTGTGCATTCCCTTAGTGCCTGTCTTCCGTATGACTTTGCCTCTCCTAGTGCTCCTACGAGGTGCTTCCCCAGTAGCTGTAGCATGGGTGGTGGAAGGCTGCTGACTTTCAATTGAGGAGACTGCAGATGGCCTTGGAGGGCGACCTCGAGCAGCTCTGGGCCTAGAAGGCCCAGGTTCAGACTGCACCATCTCGGCCTGGGCTGCAGCAGTCTGGGCTGGCTGGCTGACAGGCAACAGCAAGGACACTGGTGGAGTGGCAGTGGTGGAAGCAAGAATGGTATCATCCTTAAAGAGGACTGCAGGTTTGTGCCACTTTCCTGGGGTGGCACCTCAGCAATCCTACTGATCTATTGGAGAACAGATTGATGAACTGCTGTGCTGCCCTTGAAGCCCCTTTGAACAGTGCTATCCAGAGTCCTCTTCCAGTTCATTCCTGCTGCCTACTGTTATGTGGCACCTTCTCCTGCAAGAAAAAGGGAAGTGTGTCAGTGAGTGTCCTGCAATATGTTTGGGTGGTGTGGCTGCCATGGTTGAATAGCTCCCAGTGTGTGTGAGCAGTGAGTTGTAGGTGCAAGTTGTAGGTACACCAACCGCTGTACATGGCCTTCTTTGATCTCACAAAGGCCTTCGACACTGTCAACCGTGAGGGATTATGGAGTGTCCTCCTCAAATTCGGCTGCCCTCAAAAGTTTGTCACCATCCTCCGCCTGCTTCACGATGACATGCAAGCCGTGATCCTGACCAACGGTTCCACCACAGACCCAATTCACGTATGGACCGGGGTCAAGCAAGGCTGTGTCATCGCACCAACGCTCTTCTCGATCTTCCTTGCTGCAATGCTCCATCTCACCCTCAGTAAGCTCCCCGCTGGAGTGGAGCTAATCTACAGAACAAACGGGAAACTGTGCAACCTCCGTCACCTCCAGTCCAGATCCAAGGTCGTCCCATCCTCTGTCGTCGAATTACAGTATGCAGACGACGCTTGCATCTGCGCTCACTAGGAGGTCGAACTCCAAACCATCGTCAACACCTTCACCGAAGCGTACGAGAGCATGGGCCTTACACTAAACATCCGTAAGACAAAGGTCCTCTACCAACCTGCCCCCACCACACAGTACTGCCCCCCGATTATCAAAATCCACGACAAGGCCTTGGACAACATGGACCACTTTCCATACCTCGGGAGCCTACTGTCAACAAGGGCAGACGTCGATGACGAAGTCTAACACCGCCTTCAGTTTGCCAGTGCAGCCTTCGGTCGCCTGAGGAAGAGAGTGTTTGAAGACCAGGACCTCAAACCCGGCACTAAGCTCATGGTCTACAGAGCAGCAGTGATACCCGCCCTGCTGTATGCCTTAGGGACATGGACCATGTACAGCAGGCACCTCAAAGCACTGGAGAGGTACCACCAACGCTGCCTCCGCAAGATCCTGCAAATCCATTGGCAGGATAGGTGCACCAATGTCAGTGTTCTCGCTCAGGCCAACATCCCCAGCATCGAAGCTTTGACCACGCTCGATCAGCTCTGATGGACGGGTCACATCGTCCGCATGCCCGATATGAGACTCCCAAAACAAACGCTCTACTCAGAGCTCCGACACGGCAAGAGAGGCCCAGGTGGGCAGAGGAAACGCTTCAAGAACACCCTCAAAGCCTCCTTGAAAAAGTGCAACATCCCCACTGACACCTGGGAATTCCTGGCCCAAGCCCGCACAAAGTGGAGGAGAAGCATCCAGGAAGGCGCCAAACACCTCGAGTCTCTTCGCCGGGAGCAAGCGGAAGCCAAGCGCAAGGAGCGTACGTCAACCCAAGCACCCCACCCACCCGTCCCTTCAACCACCGTCTGCCCCACCTGTGACAGAGACTGTAGGTCCCGCATTGGACTCATCAGTCACCTGAGAACTCATTTTTAATGTGGAAGCAAGTCATCCTTGGTTCTGAGGGACTGCCTAAGAAGAAGAAGGTGCAAGGCTTACAACATTGCTAAGTGTGTGAGGGTGAGGTAAAGCATATGAATTTTAGGGTTGAGTACTGATTGATAGAGATTGTTGGTATGTGGGTGATGGGAATCTAATGAATTGAACAGCGGATGAGGCTAGTGGTGCAGTTGGTAGAATATGCCATTATATCATTTGAAGATGAACTCACTCATCTTGACAACTCGTGTCTTCTTCATGCACTGCATCCAGGTTCTTGGAGCAACACTCCTGACATTGACTTCCACCACTACTTCTTTCCACTGTCTCCTGAGCATATGTCTGGAGGGCCTCCTTCCCCTCTGCGGATATAGGATGTCTCTCCATCTTTCCACCTCTTCCACTAAGACCTCCAGTGCATTATCTGAAAACCTTTGTGCTCGCTCTCTCGCATGTTCAGCCATTGTTCAAAGTACCAGAGACCAGAATGACTTCTGAAAAAACTTCCACCACTTCCGCAACCACAATGCACCTCCCCTTTAAGAGGTGCAAGCTGCCTTCAAGTAGCGGTAGCCAATCGCGATATCAGCCCCCCTGCTAATGCATGCAGCCAATGAACAGTGCGGGGACCGCTGGCTGCACACAGAAATCATTCAAAGAGCAGGTAGCACCAGTTTAATTTGCTACGTGCAGCGCAAGGAACAGGCGTGTGTTCATTGCGTACCACGATCCCCACGCACATTTTTGGGGGTTATCCAATTTCTCCCCCTTGTGTCTACGGCTCAGGAAAGTGCCAGGTAAATTTATTGAGTAGCTGTCAAGGGGGCTTGTGCTTGTTTCCGCTCAACTGCCTCCAAATAAGCCCTATTGAAAAGGGCACTGTACTGAACACGGCCTCCATCACTAAGTATAAAGAACTAATAACATTCTGTAACAAGTACAGAAGCAGCAAAAACACTTGTTATTCAAAAAGCTAAAAATAAAGACCTTTCTTGGCAATATCAGCCTGTCCTTTAAGACAGATAGAACCTAAAGGGCAGCTCAGTAATCGGTAGCGGCAATTTTTTCTGGGAGCCGTTTGTCTCTGAAGTGCATTGTAGAGGAAGTTTGTGTATAGTGCTATTCAGGAGCAAAATGGCAGCAAAGGATTAATGCCCATTTTTACTCTACATTGCATTATTTTCTCAGGCACAATTTGGAAGCAGGGCAGTTGGGAATCGACACTAATAGTTGTCAATAATGACTAATATTTATTTTTGTTTATGTGTACATTATTTTGAATATAATTTTTTAACACATTTGTTTTCTACATATTAGTAATTTGAATACAAATGACTGACTTGTGAAATCTTGTACAGAAAGACGGAAAATAGCAGAAGTGGCAGTTATGCAATGTGTAACGGACTTTTGCATATCACCACTTAACAAAATTGAACATTCAACATACCAACCAACTTCCTACCCCCAAACCACATTGATTGTTGCTAAGAACCATTATCAACTCCTGGTTGGTTAGTTGTAATGTCAGTCACAACATCAGCTGCCACCTCATAACCTTAAAGCATTTAGGAGATGTGTGTCACCTCTATAAATATCAAGCAACTTTTGAGACGACATCCTGTGCTGCTGCATACAGACTTGTGTTCTGGAAGAACCTTTGCAAAAAAAAAAGCAAAAAAATTATAAAATGAGTTATTACGTAAATAACAAATCATCATTCCGCAGAATGACTATGCGGTCAAAATCAAGTTCACAATCGCCTGCTGCCGCCTCATATTCCACACCAGTTCATCGCTCCTTCACGAAAACAATGAACTACTCCACCCCATCCACTGCCTCAAGTTGGCTGAACAAGAGTGCTCCTGGAAACATGTCTGCTGATAATGACCCATTAGACTTTTCCCTGATGGACGCCATAAGTGATGATTTCAAAACCAGCCGGACCAGCGAGAAAGACAAACTGATTGACCTGAACAACCGCTTTGTGAACTACATCGAGAAGGTGAGGTCCATGGAGCAACAAAATACGATCCTTAATACTGAACTGCAGGAACTGAAGGGCAAAGGCACCTCCAAGATCGGGAACATCTATGAACAGGAGCTTAAGAAACTGCGGCAAGAGGTGGATCATATCTCTAAGGAGAAAGCCAGGATTGAAGTGGCAAGAGACAACTTGTTGGATGATCTCCACAAACTCAAAAACAAGTATGATTTTTTTTCCCTTCTTTTAATTTTGAAAGGTGTGGGGTGGGGGAGATGGAGAATATTTAGAGTGTCAGTCGTGGCTCAGTTGGTAGCACCCTTGCCTCTGAGTCAGAGGGTTGTGGGTTCATAGTCCCACTCCAGAGACTTGAGCATGAAAATCTAGGCTGACACTCCAGCGTAGTGCTAAGGGAACGCTGCAGTGTCGGAGGTGCTGTCTTTCAGATGAGATGTTAAACCAAGTCTCCGTCCGCTCTCTCAGGTGGACATAAAAGATCCCATGGCACTATTTTGAAGAAGAGCAGTGGAGTTATCCCCAGTGTCCTGGCCAATATTTATCCCTCCACCAACATCACTAAAGCAGATTATCTGGTCATTATCACATTGCTGTTTGTGGGAGCTTGCTGTGCGCAAATTGGCTGCCGCGTTTCCCACATTACAACAATGACTCCACTTCAAAAAGTACTTCATTGGCTGTAAAGCGTTTTGAGATGTCCGGTGGTCGTGAAAGGCGCTATATAAATGCAAGTCTTTCTTTTCTTTCTTTATATTCCTATAAAAATTACCCTTAGCAAAGTAGAGCTAAATCCCAAGTATTGTCTATTCAGTCTTCCCCTAGAAACATCATCAGATTCCCTGACAATCATACTGTTGGAATGAAAATCAGATGTGCTCTATAACAGGTGAGTGATCCACCCGACTAGATTAACAATCCTTGTTACCCCCTTCACCACTCCCTCCACTCTGCATTAAAGAACAGTATTTGTAAGAGACCCTGTTCAGTGATGCACAAGCCTTGGAATGCCCGTTATGCACTGCTCTGGCAAGCCAACTTGACTTGCTGCTCCAGCTCACTCAGGATCATGAGGCTAGTTGGTCATCCCACAGTTATTGTGTGCAACTTTGTCTTGTAGAAAGAGAGGGCGAGAGTTAGTGAGTGGCTACTGAAAAGAAGAGTGCAGATGTATGGGGCTTGTGCTGGTAGTGCCTATGCTGAGAGAGATCAGAAACAAGATAAAAGCAGGATGAGGAAGTGTTGAATGGGGAGCACATGTGTGGAATATGAAATGAGGAAGGAGTCCTTAGAGAAGGTGGTGATTATGCAAAGGCTAGCAAGTGAGGAGAATGCTGCGAGTGGCAGGTGTGAAGGGAGAAAGGAAGGGGCAAGTGTGTGTTTGTAATGAGAGTGAGAGGTGGTGTAGTGTGCCCTTTTGCTGGGTGGTGAAGGAAGTTATGGAGGGAATGGAATTGTTCAGAGTGCTCGGAGTGAAGGGATAATTACAAGTCCTAGCCCTTTCGGACTACCCCAGATCAGACGTATTCCCCAGACGTTTACCTTCAACTAAAGTTAGCGGTAGTCGGATCCTATAAGACGCTTAATTGGGTCTAAAGGTCAGATTGCCTCTCCCTAAAGGAAAGAAACGGTCTAAAGATGTTACTGTCCTCGGGATAGTACTTTTAATAAGTTTAACTAGACTGTAACCTTCCGGATATTATGAGGGTCCGGAATACCCCCCAGAATTCTGCAACTCCTTTGAGTGTACAGAAATTTAGTTCGCAAGATGATACAGAAATACTCTTTGAGACAATTCTAAAAATATATAGATTTATTAAAGAACCGACATTTAGTTAACATCTGTTATGGCAAGCGCAACTTTAATTGTTCAAAATACAAATAGCTTACATTTCTTATCAGAGATCCTTATTCTCAAATCTTAACTTCGTTACATTTCCACACTTCTACTTATTTCTTAATCCAGAATATCCACCAAAATCAAATACCTTGATTACCCGAGACTCAGAATTGTAAACTTACAGAGAGTGTCTGTGAAGTTGAGAAACGCTTGTCTTCCCAGCGACTTCTGACTTTCTATCTGAAAAGCTCGTATTTTTATATCTTTTTTTGGTGGCTTATCCTTTGAAGTATTCCTGCTGATGTAAGCTAATTGTATCAAGTCATTCTTTGCTGACTTTGTTCTATTCTTTACTGTGATTTCAGCTGTCAGCTTTTAGACTTGTGTCTCTACCTTTTAGGTGTTTCAAAACCTATCATAAAATGGTTATTATCGATTTATCTATTTGATGCCATTCTTAGGAAGTCTTTCTATTGAATTTCTAATACTACTTTAACTGGTTATTATCAGTGGTTGTGACTCCGTGGTATTCCAAGTTCAATACAAGAACAATGTGATTGTTTGATGCATCCATTGAAGTAATATTTTCAAAGTCATCTTGCTTGTGTACCTTTTACAACTTGTAAATTAAAACCACTTTAACTAGTATCTTCATGTATTTCTATTTACTTCAATTGGTTTTTATCAGACCTCCATATTTCAAGCTTAACATTAAAACTATTTGTTCAGCAGGCGTTTCTTTTACTTGATGTCATTTCTTCAAAGCCTTCTGTAGGTATCATATTTGCAATATGTAAATTAAAAACACTTTAACTCAGTGTTTACTTGTTTTCTAGCTATCTCAATTGGTTGCATATTTAATTGTGTTTCCTGTCTTATTTGATGTTATATTATGAAGGCTTATGGTTGTTTAATATTCTAAGTTTCTGTTTGCATCAGTGTTAGCTTTTGACACTTTAAACTGGGTGATTCCATTGTTTTGGTCCCACTGTTCAGACATAGAGGAACCTCCAATGGTTTGCTTCAATAGGGCATTGTCTTTGTCAATATCCCATTCCCATATCAAAGCTTGTGTTCACAGCTTTGTGTTAACAAACCATCTTATCTCAGAAGCCTGTATTTCTGCCTGCAGCCTTGTCTGCTAAGGCTTATGTCTTTTAAACCCAGTATGTCATTTATTAATAATTTCAGAAATCTGTTCTTAGTATCGTGTATTTTTCTGAATCCTGGCTATTCCTTCACAGGAGGTGGAGAGTAGAACTGCTGCCATGTGTTCTAGAGAGAGGGATAAATGAAGGGCAGTGTTCACTCTTACTATTCTAGTGAGGTCATTGGAGTGCTTCCTGCACTGGATCTAGGTCCTGGGGGTGACACTCCTGTAGCTGACGACCTCTAAAATCTCTCTCCATGCCTGGAGGGCAACACTCCTGGCATGGCTGGGAAACAAGAGTTCCCTCCTCGCCCTCACCTCTTCTGCAAACACCTCCAGGGAGGCTTCTGACAACCTGGGGGTTTGCCAGCGACTCATTTCTCAGACGATTCTTCTTGCAGCATTCTGGAAATGAAAGAAGCCATAAGGAATGCAACCTCGCTTTAAGAGATGCATTCCCACTTTAAACAGACCTCTGGCTGATCCGCTGGAAATTGTGCCCCAGTCGGGTCAGCAAATTCAGTGGGAAACCCGCCAGTGAGATGATAATGAGGCCCAGGAATTAAAATATCCTGGATATGTTTTTGGCTGCAGTGGGTAAGTTTTAAACTGAAACTAATATTCACCCACCAAAAACTGACTCATCGTGTAGGTTTTAAATCAAATGAGACATGGTTTAAAGATCACAAAACCTGCAAAAAGAGCAGAATAAATGTTTCCCTCAAATATAACATTTTTATATTACAAATCCTGTTCCTCCCCCCACCCTTAGAAATCATTGTAGGGTTAAACTAACACATCTGGAATGCACAATAAGGTCACATAGTTCTGAAACAGAGAAAATTGTTGCAATATCATTTTTGCACTGTTTTACCCAGCAAGATCTTTGCACAACATGCTTTTGGAAACCTATGCTTATGACAAGACTTCTGTACAATGAGATGGTGCAATCCACGCCACATGCAACTCACTAGAAAGCACAGAATGAGGGAAACTATTTGCCCTATCCTTCTACAGGCCATTGGTATGTGAATGAAGGCAAAACCCACGGAATGCATTTGATGGTTGATCCCAGCTCTTCCAAAACCATACTTCAGCTTATTCTGCTATGCTGGAACTCAAAAGCAAAATATATACTGTCTATGACGTGTGTGATAGCCAATAAAAATAGGCACAGAACAAAGGAGTGGACAATACAAGGCTTTATTTTAAAAATTCAAAGTTAAAATTGTAATGCCAGGTCAAACAAATACTTCTTATTTAATATTAATTAAATGTTACATGGAGGTTCTTTCACTCCATCACTCTTAAACAAAGTGAATATATCAATTGAAACAATTGTCACTGTGTGCACTAGTGGTACTGCATGGTCATCATTTAAAATATGGCCTGGAAAGAGAAATATAACTATGTTAGCTTTTCAGGTAAATAATTTTCTGGACTATAACTCAGTAATAAAAAAATAGTTTCCACCTGCAAGACAATGTTGCCACTGAATAATGAATATTTTCAATGAGCTATTGGAGGATTTGATTTCTGATGTGGCTTTACACATGGTGACATTTCCATGGTTTGCTGCCTGAGTGGAGCAAAGATTTTGTGACGTTAAATTCATCTCGGATGGTAGTGCAAAACAAAGCCAGTCAACAGCCCGTTTTACACTCCGCCCAATTTTATTTTCCATTGAAGTAAATATAGTTTAAATACCTTCCTCCAGTTCGTTAAATCTGTTAAACTCGCTTACCACAAGTGAACTCTAGAAATACTCAACGGGTCAGTCAGTTTTGTTTTAGATTTCCAGCACCTGCAGTGTTTTGCTTTTTGTTTGCAAGTGAATTCTGACTCACTATCCTTGTTATCCTCAAACCTGGTCAAAAATACACTTGTACATCTTCTCTGTCCGAAGCTGAGATAAGTCCCCATCATTTCTCCATAACATAAGAACATAATGGGCCGAAATTTGCTGAAAAAAATAGCGACGTCTGAACGATGCATGCCATTATTAATGTGCAAATCGGCCAGCAACTTGTGGCGAGGAAGAGATACCCCGTGAATTGTGAATCACCACAAGTTGCTGGTCGATTTGTGTCACTATGCCATTAGCTTCGCGAAAACGGCATCACACCCTTAACCTCCCCATGATTTTCATGAAGTTGCTGCATCTACACATTAATTGACCATTAAACTCGCCACAGATAGTTTAGTCTAGTAATTAACAGCGTGAGTACCCTTTTAACAATGTGATAATTGTTAATGACTGCCAATCAGCGTCTCTTGCCCAGAAAATAAACAATTAAAAGTGTGGAGTCTCATCTATCCGACAATGTGGAAAACTGCCCAGGTATGTCCTGTCCACAAAAAGCAGGACAAATCCAACCCGGCCAATTACCGCCCCATCAGTCTACTCTCAATCATCAGCAAAGTGATGGAAGGTGTCATCGACAGTGCTATCAAGCGGCAGTTACTCACCAATAACCTGCTCACTGATGCCCAGTTTGGGTTCTGCCAAGACCACTCGGCTCCCGACCTCATTACAGCCTTGGTCCAAACATGGACAAAGGAGCTGAATTCCAGAGGTGAGGTGAGACTGACTGCCCTTGACATCAAGGCAGCATTTGACCGAGTCTGGCATCAAGGAGCCCGAATAAAACTGAAGTCAATGGGAATCAGGGGGAAAACGCTCCACTGGCTGGAGTCATACCTAGCACAAAGGAAGATGGTTGTGGTGGTTGAAGGTCAATCATCACAGCCCCAGGACATCGCGGCAGGAGTTCCTCAGGGCAGTGTCCTAGGCCCAACTGTCTTCAGCTGCTTCATCAATGACCTTCCCACCAACATAAGGTCAGAAATGGGGATGTTCGCTGATGACTGCACAGTGTTCAGCACCATTCACAACTCCTCAGATAATGAAGCAGTCCATGCCCGCATGCAACAAGACCTGGACGACGTTCAGGCTTGGACTGATAAGTGGCAGGTAATATTCGCGCCAAAGAAGTGCCAGGCAATGACTATCTCCAGCAAGTGAAATTCTAACCACCTCCCCTTGACATTCAATGGCATTACCATCGCCGATACCCCCACCATAAACATCCTGGGGGTCACCATTAACCAGAAACTTAACTGGACCAGCCACATAAATACTGTGGCAACAAGAGCAGGTCAGAGGCTAGGTATTCTGCGGCGAGTGTCTCACCTCCTGACTCCCCAAAGCCTTTCCAACATCTACAAGGCACAAGTAAGGAGTGTGATGGAATACTCTTCACTTGCCTGGATGAGTGCAGCTCCAACAACACTCAAGAAGCTCGACACCATCCAGGACAAAGCAGCCCACATGATTGGCACCTCATCCACCACCTTAAACATTCACTCCCTCCACGTACCGTGGCTGCAGTGTGTACCATCTACAAGATGCACTGCAGCAACTCGCCAAGGCTTCTTTGGCAGCACCTCCCAAATCCGCGACCTCTTCCACCTAGAAGGACAAGGGCAGCAGGCGCATGGGAACACCACCACCTCCAAATTCCCCTCCAAGTCACACACCATCCTGACTTAGAAGTATATCGCCGATCCTTCATCTTCGCTTGGTCAAAATCCTGGAACTCCCTACCTAACAGCTCTGTGGGAGTACCTTCACCACACGGAGTGCAGCGGTTCAAGAAGGCGGCTCACCACCACCTTCTCAAGGACAATTAGGGATGGGCAATAAATGCTGGCTTTGCCAATGATGCCCAGATCCCATAAACGAATTAAAAAATTTTTTTTTTTTTTTAATTCCTTCAGGTTTCAGGTTGGCGATTTAAAAAATGTCAAATAATTTTTTTTTTCTATTCCTTTCTGTCTCTTTTTTCTCTCTCTCTTAATCCAATCTTTCTTTCCCTCTCTATTTCTCTTTCTGTACCTGATTTGGCATTGAATTCACCCACTTTAATACACCCTCCATCTCCATTGTTCCTCTGTTTATTTCTCAATCCTTTAATCTCATTCGTTAAGGAGTTTGTGCCATTGTTCACCAAGGTCCCAGATTCCCTGTTGCCCTCACTGCTCTATTGTCAGCTCACACTTCCAGCAATTTTGCGGGCAAAAATTTTTTAAAACCTAAATATGCACGAACAAATCTAACTAACAGGGCATGCCATGAGAGGCCCCGTTCCAGAAAAATCCAAGCCATTAATGCCGAATAAAACTTTAACTGCAGACACCTGGATGGATGGACCCTGTAGACTAACTGGTAATGGTTGATATGTTAATGTTATGTGATCTTCAACTCATCTTCTGAACTGTTCTTTTCAGGCTGAGGAATGAAATACAACAACGGGAGGAAGCTGAAAACAACCTGTCAGATTTCAGAGAGGTAAGAACAGTTAGGAATTGGCAACTATCATACTAAACAAATCAATTGTTAAAATGACCAATTTGCTGAATTTCCTCATCAGACCTTTGTTAGTGTACTGGTTAATGAGTTTGCCTTTGCTATTTTAACAGTCGTTAAAGTAAATAGGTTAATGACTGTATTAAAATAGCGTAAAAATTTAACACAAACGCATTAGAAAGTGCTGAAAAAATACTGCACAAATGAAATGTCCAATGATTCAAACTGCATATAGGAATACATTCTGTGTGCCTGCTGGGAGAGCAGGTGTGCTACGAGTGGAAAGGGAATGCAAAATTGGGAGAACATATCATCCAGTTTCTACTGGGTTGCAATTCTGCAATCTACTGAATTTTGTGTCAGAAAGTATTCTCGCCATTTTAGTGACTTGGCCTTTATAAAGACCCAGGTTTGATGCAAAATATGTAACTAAACACCAAGCAGAGTTCTATCGGATTGGCCCCAGGTTTGCTTTTATTCCCTTATGTGCACATTTGGAATGGGCGCAAGGAAATCTCCGTGGATTATGAAGAAAGGTTGAGCAGGTTGGGCCTATACTCAATGGAGTTTAGAAGAATGAGAGGGATCTTATTGAAACATATAAGATTCTGAAGGGGTTTGACAGGGTAGATGCAGAGAGGATGTTTCCCCTCGTGGGCGAATCTAGAACTAGGGGGCATAGTTCAGGATAAGGTGACACCCTTTTAAATCGGAAATGAGGAGGAATTTCTTCTCTCAGAGGGTCGTGAATCTTTGGAATTCTCTTCCCCAGACAGCTGAGGAGGCTGGGTCATTGAATATATTTAAGGTGGAGATAGACAGATTTTTGAACGATAAGGGGAGACAAGTGTTATGGGGAGCGGGCAGGGAAGTGGAGTTGAGACCAAGAGCAGATCAGCCATGAACTTATTGAATGGTGGAGCAGGCTCGAGGGGCCAAATGACCTACTCCTGCTCCCACGTCTTATATTCTTAAGTTCTTATGAAGGAGCTCATAAAGTGGTAGATTTTGTTTATTTGTTTGCAATATTTATGGCACTTTTTATGAGATTGAGCAGCATTCAGATGAGCCAGATAATGTAACCTTCTAGTTAAGCCAGATAGCTGAGTGCAGGAGGCTGATTTAAAGAAGATGTAAAAGCTTAATAAAACATATATAACCAACCAATCAAAAGAGAGCTACACACCAACTGAGAGAGAGAGAGCTACACACCGACCGAGAGAGAGAGAGAGAGAGAGAGGTACACACCGACTGAGAGAGAGAGAGAGAGCTACACACCGACTGAGAGAGAGAGAGAGAGAGAGAGGTACACACCGACTGAGAGAGAGAGAGCTACACACCGACTGAGAGAGAGCGAGCTAAACACCGACCGAGAGAGAGAGAGAGCGAGAGAGAGAGAGAGAGAGAGAGCTACACACCGACCGAGAGAGAGAGAGAGAGAGAGCTACACACTGACCGAGAGA